>JARHVA010003348.1:680000-1280000 GCA_037957365.1 Torreya grandis | reverse complement strand
AATGTGTTATTTCCTTTTCTTTAACTCTCTACATCTCTAACAAGCCAATTAGGCCTTGTTCCTATACAATCCTTTAGCTCACAAACCTCTTAGTCATCAATACATAATTAAACACTTGTATTACCACTAAAATAGGTATTATATCACATTTAATACATTAATAAATCATTATAATGTTTCATCCACAACTTATAATACCAAAACCTCTTTTAGGTCTTAAGAAGACCTAATTATATTAGGCCTTCATCAATACATGTTACCCTTTGATCTCATTAGAACACTTTAAAAATTAAAAAAAACAAAAAAGGAAAACTTTATATAAAACTAAAATATACCCCCTATTATCTCATATTAGGGCCATGATATTTTTTATCTCCTTCTACCACTTGAAGCACACGATTAGTACTATTTACATTAGGCCTTCACACACACATAAAGGTCTATCTTGAATAGCTAAAGATAACACATTATTTATCCACAAAAATATGAAAATAAATAACATACCCAAAACCTTAAAGACATAAAAAAATCCACCAAGTGAATTAGACTTCATCACATAGGGAAAATACTCAAAAACACTCTTGTAACTTGCTCATGTAGAACTACCAACTAGCCTCAAACACTAGTCATGATGACTCAGACCTCAATCACCTATATATAAATTTTCATTGACTTATTATCCATTTAAATTAACCTATGAAATTTATAAATCATGTTAAAATATAAACATCATATGGTCTAGTGTCAACTATTGGTCTTACAAACTAATTCATTGACCTCACTACACACAGACCTCACTAAGTCAGACAAGCCATTTTGACTTCATAATTTTAACCACTATACCTGACTTCTAAGATTTATAATAATAATTAATAGCACATAAAATTCCCAAAAAATATATCCATGCACTTGGTTTCATCACTCTAACATGATAACACATTCTTATTTATATTGTCACTGCTACCTAGGGTTTTCATTGGTTGCACCATTTGGCATATTAGTGACCAAATAAATTAGATGAGAATTTTAGCATAATTGAGGGATCAAAACTATAAATAAAACTTAATGGAAATGAAAATTAGTCTCTATAATCATCATCCATCCATTTTTATACTTTGACTTGGTCAACTCTGACTTCTACAATAAATCTATGAGAAATTAACACTTTTTTGTAGGGTCTACTCACACACTTAACAACTCAATCACACCTACAGCTATCTAGGAGAGTTTAATAAAAAAATCAAATACCTTACCTAATTACACCATTCCATTTTTGGCACTTTTAATCAACATCTTCAACATTGGGTCCTTATTAAGGTTCTAAGAGGGTTTAAACCTATTTCCATTCTTAACAATCTTTCATAAAGCATAGCCCTTCAATACAAAAACAAATGCCTAAAATTTTGATATAGGACCCTTACCCATATACCATTAATATATTATGTTCCCATGAAAAGTTTTTAAAATCTAATGATCATAATAAAATCCTTCTTGGGTTGAGAACCCTTCATTGTAAGTACTCGAGAGACCTCAAAACAATTTTTCATGCCTTTTCCTTCAAACTATGACCTCAAACTACATGAAAAAACGTAAAACACAATAATTCACCATTTAAAATTCTTATATGAGATCAAACACCTTGAAATATTATTATGATCTACATTAGGCCACACATTCTCTCTTTGTTCTCTTAGACCTTGACTTGCAAACCACATTAGGCCTTAAAATTGACCTTCATGCCTATTTTAATGCACTCTCCACCTCACTAATAAACATAAAAAACTATTTCATGTGTAAGGAAGTACATAAATCCTTCACATGGTTTGACAACTAATCATGATACCTCATTAGGCTAGGTAGGGTTTAGAAGTGGTCTAGGTATAGACTTGGTCTTAATGTCCTACCCCTTTAAACTCATCCTGAGACTCTCATGAGTTATCCAATACTTGACATACATGATCAACCTACCTCATAAAACCACTAATGCCTATGTGTTCTCATCTCACCAAGACACCAAGATAATACCTTCTCATAAGGTCGCTTCATGCCATGACTAGTCTTACGCTACTCAAAGACATGTACCTTCATGAAACCATAAGGAATTTGTTGCCTTCAAATTATATTTCATGAAAAAACTCCATCAATGCCCCTTGTCATATCAACATACTTCAAATAAATAACACTCTCTCAATGACATCAACCTCATGAAAGATACACCCTTAACATCAATGACAATCCTCAATAATCTCCCCATTTGTCACTGATGGAAACCACTCTCATCAGACATATCCCTCATTATAAACTTTTCTCCTCCTATTACAGAAATGAAAAATTGATGTCTACAACTCCTAGTATCACACTCCTTGCAACCAAAACACTCAACATTTAGATCTATGAGTTTATGAGTCATCATACAAACATGCTCCCATATCTCCATGTATACCCTCTTAGCACTACTCTCCTACACTTGGAACTAATGAACCACATAATTAGATACCCCTAACCCCTCAACTTCCTTAGTGACTACTAGGGGTAGGAACTACACCCAATTAATATCTTAGGTATTCAAATGTTGCTTTTAGAAGTGGTTTAGTTAAAATGTTACAATTTGATCCTATGTAGAAACATATTCAAGTTTAACACTTTATTCACTTACCTACTCTCTTAGGAAATGATACTTAATATTAATGTTCTTAGTCCTTGAGTTCATGACAAGGTTATTTAAGATACTTATAACACTTGTATTATCACAATAGATAGGGATAGGACCTTCATGATCTACCTTGTTGTAATTTAAGGCCTGTATCATTCATAAGACCTAAGGGAAACATGAAACTGCTATGATGTACTTAGATTTACAAGTGGATAATGTTATTGATGGTTGATTTTTTCTTATCCATGAAACTTAGCACCCACCTAAGAAGAAATCTCCTCTACCGGTACTCTTCCTATCATCTAGATTTCTTTCCCAATCTATATCTATATATTATATCAAATTAAACTCCTTGCTCCTTAGATACCACAACCCAATATTCATAGTCCACTTAAGATACTTGAGTATCCTTTTGACTACTTATAGATGAATTTCCTTTGGATCTTCTTGAAATCTTCCCAAAAGATGTACTACTTGCATGATATCAGGTCTAGAGGTAGTGGTGTAGATCAAAATTATAATAATTGACCTATATGATGTTTGATTGACCTTTGGAGACTCATATTCCTTGCTAAACTTACATGTTGTGATCATAGGTGTATTAACTACCTTGAAATTTTCAATCTCAAACTTCTTCAACATCTCTCTTATGTACTTGGATTTTGAAATGAGTACACCTTTTTTAGATTGAGTTATTTAAAATCCAAGAAATAATGATATTTATCACAACACGGACATCTCAAACTCTTTCTTCATCACCTCTATAAATATGTTGGTCATGTTCTCATTGTTTTCACCAAATATGATGTCATCTGCATAGATAATTACAATCAACTGATGGTCATCTTCTATCTTTATGTATAGATTACTATCTACAACTACTCTTTTGAATCCTTGATCTAATAAATACCTATCTAACAAGGAATACCAAGCTCTAGGAGCTTACTTTAGACCATAAAGAACCCTTTTCAATATGCAAACATAGTCTTTGTCACTTGATAGAGAGAAGCCCATATATTGCTCTATGTACACCTCCTCTTCCAAATTCCCATTCAAAAAGGTATATTTGACATCCATTTGGTATATCTTGAATGCTTTGAAACCTACATATGCTAGAAACAATATGATGGCCTCAAATCTTGCTATTGGTGCAAAGGTATCCTAAAATTCTACCCCTTCAACTTGTGCATATTAATTACATACCAATATAGACTTATTTTTGTGATTTATTCATCTTCATTCAACTTATTTCTTAACACCCATTTTACGTCAATGACATTCCTGCCTTTAGGCCTACGAACAAGTTCCCAAGTCCCATTCTTCTCTATTTGGTCTAACTCCTCATTCATAGTTATGATGCAAAATTTGTCTTTGCTTGCTTTAATAAGACTATTATGTCCATTATTAGATAATAGAGCAACATTTTCTTGATTTAGATTACTTACCAATCTTCTCCTTGTATGCATACATGCATTCTTATTGCTAATTATTTGAGATTCAAGATGATCTCTTTGAATCTATCTTGAGAGGCTTTTGGGTCCTTTCTCTCCTCAACTTCCTCTTTTTCTTTATCAAAATCTATAGTTTCCTATTTGTTCTTTAGGTTTATATTTTCTAAAGTATTCTTTGACTATGAGTGTGATTTTCTTGTCTCATTAATCTTCACATTGGTGCTCCGCTATCTTCTATAACCTCTTTTTATAACATCTATAGGATGAGATCATTGATGAGTATCCTAAGAATATACCTTCATTAGATATAGAATAAAAATTTCCTAAGTCTTCATCATCTCTTTTGATGAAACATTTGATCCCAAACACTCTAATGTTTTCCACATTAGCAAGTCTACCTTTCCACAGTTCATAAGGAGTATTTTTGCCATTAGTACTTATTTGTTATCTATTGAAAATTTAGACTATAGTTATTATTTCCTCTCTCCAATATCCATTAGATAATATAGAATCATTTATAATAGTTCTAACCATCTCTTGAACTATCCTATTCTTGATTTCCACTACCCCATTCTATTGAGGTGTCCTAGATGAGAATTATCTCCTTACTCGATGAACCTCAAATAAGTCATCAAAATTATTAGACTAAAACTCTCCCCCTATGTTAGATATTAGGTACTTGATCTTCTCATTATTCTATTTCTCAATAAGATACTTGAATGCCTTTAACTTGTCAAGAGCTTCTAATGTTTCTTATGAGAATGCTACCCAAGTAATTATTATGTAGTCATCTATAAATAACATGAATTATATAGCTCTTTAAATGATTTGAATTATTGTAGGCCCAAAAAACTAATTGTGTATTAAATCCAATGGTATTTTAGTATATTACTTTTTGGACTTGAACCTTCTTCTAGTCTGCTTACCATGTTGACATGGCTTGCAAAGTATGTTTGTAGGTTTGGTGATCTCATGCATGTTCTTCATAGACTTATTAGTGATTATATTGACTAGATTATCAAAGTTTAGGTGAAATAACCTTCTATTATATAACCAAATTTCATCCATATTTCTCATAAAACATATCTCCTTCTTGATCTCATTCAAGACATATAGATTGTTCTCAATCATCTTAGCATTGGCAATTAACCTTCTAAATTTGGATATCCTTCAATCACACTCTTCATCATGAAATGTTATTATGTGTAATTTATTTCACATTTGACTTAAACTAAGTAGTTTATGATTCAAGCCTTTCACATAAAACAGATTTTTTGTCTTGGTCTTCCCATTGTCCAAACTCAAGATACCCTTGCCAACTATATTAGTAATTATGTTGTCTCTAAATCTCACTGTTCTTATAGAATTCATATTCAATGAGATGAAATTATTTTTGTCTCATATCATGTGGATTTAGTAAACACTATTTATATACCATTTCATGCCTTCATCTTGAATGTGAAAGGCATTCTGAGCTAGCATAAAATCTTTTTTAATCTTTTGTTCTTTCTTAGAAAATAATCCATCTTAAATTTTTGGTTTAATATGATCAGTCCTAACTTGTTTTGGATTCCATACCAATGTTTGATCCTTCTCATACCCTCTATGAGATTCATAAATATTTTTGAATCTTGAGGGTATTTTAACTTTGTTATAAAAAAATCTTTTAATGTGTCCCATATTATGACAATTATAACAAAAACAACATTTTTGTACTTACCTCTTGATTGATCACTCCTTTTCCCATGATCTCATGATAACTTATCCCTTATTGCATTGAGATTCCTAATTGGTAATGTTGGTACACTTTACTTGTTTTTACTTCTCCCGCACTTTATCAAACTTGATCATTTTGTCTATGAGCTACTCATGCCCAATCTTCAAGGAATATAGCTCTATTTTCAACTAATCATACTCAACTTCTTTTGATCTAAACTTTGTATTGATACCTTATAACTAATTCTTAATATCCTTGATAGTCATTTTTTTATGCTTCAAAATATGTATGGCACTTATGATCTCATCTTCAAGGTCTACTTCAGCTTCTCCTTCTTCACTGTCATAGTATACTTCATCATACATGTTGTCTTCTTCTTTTTTATCATTAGACATCTTGTGCTTCTTAAGATCACCTTCAAACTATTAGGCTTGATTCAAAAGACCAAGATCTGATACTAATTATTAGAAGAAAAATCACTAGGGGGATAAATTAGTGTCTTCAAAAGATTCATTCAATTCTAATTAAGCATACATATACCATTCATACAACCATGAACATCTAACAAAGCATATACAACCATACAAAATCATGAAACACATTGAATATGTTATAAATAATCAAGGGGAAGAGAAATAATTAATATATAAAAATGGAATATAGTCTTATAGTACAAAAACCAATCTTTAGTGATTTACCAACTCCATTTGGAGAACCAACCCCAACTATTCAAGCACCCACTCAATTAGGCTTTAACACGAAACAATTTGTAAGGAGGCACCAACCCCCTAGATAATTTAGCACCAACGCATCCATCTAAAACTTTTAATCACCTTAAAAAAATATTATTTATCACATAACATATGATTATCACCTTATTTATCTCTTCTCACACTTTTATCTTTCTTAAACTACCTTTTAGGCTTCTTCTCTCAACTAGGTCTCTTCAAGATAGATTAGGTAATATGAGCTTGATATTTATCTACATTACCCCTATTAGATATTCATGAAAGTTTATCTACACTACTATGTTGGTATAAAATACCACATTCATCTCTTCAATGTGATACTTCATTCATTTGTACTCTCTACATCTCTAACAAGCCCATTAGGCCTATTATACCTTGTTCTTATACAATCCTTTAGCTTGCACACCTCTTGGTCAGACATACACATTAACATACTTATATTAACCATAAAATAGGTCTTATAAAAATTTTCATACATGAATCAATCATTACAATAGGTTATGCATAACTTAAAAGACTAAAACCTCTTTTAGGCCTTAAAGAGACCTAATTCAATTAAGCCTTCATAGTACATGTTACCCTTTGATCTCCTTGGAACACTTTCAAACTCAAAACATGGTAGGAAAAGTTAATATACCACTATACCCACACTAATCTCATATTATGTACATGACAATTTTTAACTCCAACCAACACTTGAAGCACACCATTAGTACTATTTACATTATGCCTTCACATACATAGAAAGGTCTATTTTGAATACCTGAAGATAAAATTTTATTTAGACACACAAATATGAAAATAAATCACATAATCATAACCTTTAAGACCTCAAAAACTTCACCAAGTGAATTATACTTCATCACATCAATCAAAAATACTCAAAAACACTCCTATATCTTGCTCACTCAGAACTACCAACTATCTTTAAAAACTAGTCATGATGACTCATACCTCCAACATGTATATATACATTTTCAATGAATTATTATGCATGTATATGAACCTTAAATATCTCTTGACCATATTAAAATATAAATATCATATGTTCTAGTGGAAATTATTGGTCTTATAGACCAATTTGTTGACCTCACTACACATAGAGCTCACTGAGTTAGATAATTCATTTTGGCTTCATTATTTTCACCACTATATTTGACTTCCAAGATTTATACTAAGAACTAATAAGACATAATAGTCCCAAAAAATATCTCCATGCACTTGGTTTTTATTATAACACAACTAAATATTGAGAGGGGGTGAATCAATATATGAATTAAAATGTGTCTTTTAATACTTTTAAAGCAAATTCAAAAGCATATGCAGATTAAAAGATAAATTCATAGATCACATACAAGTAAACATACACATGGCACAATATTTATATGTTGAAAACCCAAGGGGGAAAACCATGGTGAGAATAGTTGCTAAAATATACTATTCTAATCCATCCTCATAATTTAAAGCCTCACTGGAAAACCTTATTGGTTACAATGTTTAAGGACATCAATCCTAAGGAGACACCAATCCCCTAATTTAAGAGCACTAATTCTAAGGAATTACCCACTCTATAATTTGAGCACCCACTTAGCTTATTTGATGGCACCAACCTATCAAAAATTTTAATGGAGCTACAACTCTAATATATAAATTATATTCATACATGAGTCTAGATCTTTTTTCTTTGTTACAGGTCTAATCTGCAACTAATCATACTCTACACATTCTCTTTATGCCTTTCTTCCTATCTACTCTTCTCTGGCCCCTCTAGTTCTGTGTCTTTATGATTTTGTATTTGAAACACTTCATTACCTTTTTCTCTCTACCTATATCTATATTCAACTTGGATTAATATCAATTGAAATTGTACCAACATTATTTTATCTGTCCTAGATATCATATATATAAACCAATGATTTAGGGTTCCATATCTTTTATGTGTTCACACTCAGATTGAAAAACATCATGTCAATTCTAGACTCTAGTTCATTATTACTTGGATATTATTAGTTAATATCAAATGAAATTGAACCAATATTATTTTCTTTATCCTAGATATCATATATATAAACCAATGATCTAGGGTTCCATATCTTTTATGTGTTCACACTCAGATTGAAAAACATCATCTCAATTCCATACATCACACTAAATTGTAAATCTTTTTACTATCTATAACACCTGTTAGACTCAAGTTTTGATGTACATGATCTTTAATGTAGATTTGATTAGTTATATCAATCAATATCATTGTCTATGTCAAGATATAGATCTTATATGTAAGTTCCTATATGTTCTTGTAAATAACCATTTGTCTAGGCATGACTTTAAGTGTTGGTCATTAATCTTACCTTTGGTGCCACAATTCGATGGTCTCTATTTAATTGGCTCATCTTTAAAATGCATCCATTTGATCAATCTATGATAGGATCATGCTATCTATTAGATATTTGTATTCTTCCAAACTTTAGCTTTGTCATCTTTAAAATGCATACATTGATCTTTCTCATCCAAGCTTCTGTGTGCCATTGGATATTTAAAGATGCATGATATTTACCTTGACTTCGTCATTAAACTATGACACTTTGACCTCATCTCACTATTTCCTATATCTTTGGATCACTTTTTATCTTTCAATCTTCTTGAACCTACTCAATCTTTAACATACCAATATGTTGATAAACATCAATCTCTTGATAGCATTTGAGTCCATTCACTCTATTGTATCTCCTTTGCATGATCACCTATGCACTATTAGATCTTTTGACAAACTTGATATTTATATTTGTCCACCCCTCAAGGATATAAAACATAACATAAGAGCATGCCTTTTGTACATAGTTTTCAATTTATACTATTGAGACATTTGGCATATCTTCATTGCTTGTTGACCTTTTGAAATTAAATGACTTTGATGATCTATTATGCAAGCTTCATGATTTTGACACTTGTCACTTGCACATTAACTCTAAGGTCTTTTTGATAATTTAAATGTACATGATCTATTATTTAGGCTTCACGAATGTTGGTAATTTGAGTGTCATGGTCGATTTATGTCATGTATTGTCATTGATGACAAAATAAGCATGTGCAAAATGTGTTGTTGATAATGACAAAGGAATAGTAATGTTGGCAACTTGAGGAATAATTAATTTTGTCAAGAAGCTCAGATAAGGATAGGCTCAATGCTCAAGTATAAATTTGTGTGTATATATTAATGATAAAGGCATAGACTGAACTCAAGAAGATCTTGAACATATCCCAAAAGAGTAAAAGTATGGATTAGACAATTTTAGGAACAAATCAAGTTTTTGAATCATTATTAATTTTACTCATTTATGAGTAATAAGTAGCTCTCAAAAACTTGACTGGGTCTTGACTTATGTTTTGATTGAGGTTGTCATTTTAAATTACTTCTACTTATAAAATTTTATAAGTAAAGTAATCATGAAAATAAGACTAGGTCTGAATGGAGAAAAGTGGGTTTTCAAAGTGACTTAACTTGTTGAAATTTTATAAGTTGAGCATTTTGAGGAACCTGACTTATTCTAGTAGAGGTAATTGGGTTTTTAGAATGAATTTACTCTATTCAATTTCACAATCTAAGCATCTCAAAGAACTTGATTTGGTCTTTGAGTGTAGATCAGGTTTACAAAACAAGTTAACTTATTTCATTTTTATAATTTAAGTAAATTGAAGAACCCAAATTGGTCTAGATGAATAGATCAGGCTTGTAAAGTGATTTAACTTATTTCATTTTTATAAGTTAAGTAGGTTGAATAACCTGAATTGGTCTAGATGAGTGATTCAAGGTTTTGGAATGACTTTACTTCTTTAAAGCTTATAAGTCATGTAGTCTAGAGAATCTAAAATGGTCTTGGACAATTCTCTCAAAAAAAGTGTTAAGTCTTCATCAGGAAAATTATCCTAAAAAAAATGTCGAAGGGATGGTTTCAAAATTTCTGAAGGGTATGTGGTCACTTACAAATTTCATAAAGGTACATTTCAAAAAGTCTGAAGGGAAAGTGTACCAATCAAGAAAGTCAAAGGGATGGTTTCAAAAACTTTGAAGGGTATGTGGTCACTTGCAAAGTTCTTGAAGGGTACATTTCAAAAATTCCAAAAGAAAATTGGACTATTCAAGAAAGTTGAAAGATCATTTCAGGAAATCTGAAGGATAATTGGACCATTCAAGAATTTTGAAAGGATATTTTAAAAAATTCCAAAGGGTATGAGGACCTTTGTAGAAAGGCTGAAGGGTATATGGACTATTCAAAGACTTCTGAGGGGATGTTTAGTAAATGTCGAAAGGTATGTTGTAAAAACCCAAAGGGTAAGTAGTCTATTGTAAAAGTTTCTAAAGGACTCTTTTGAGTGAATTTGAAGAACTTCCTGAAGGTTATTTTTCCAAACTTGCTGAAGGATATGGTAAGAAGAAATGTATAGTAACGCTTTAAGCTAATGCACAAATGAGAAGTGTCATATTTGTACTTGTTTAGTGGGTTAAAAGTCATGTATTTTAATAATATTGATGGCTTACGATCAAAAATATAATGAAGATATAATGGAGTGAAGTGTTTCCAAGCTTGAAAGGTAATCAACTAATAATAACTAGTGTCAAGATAAACATTGAGCAAGTCTAGAAGAGATCAAACAAGTGAAGGAATTCAAGGATGACTTAGAGAGTGAAATGTTAATAAAGCTAATAGAGGATAATTTTTAAGTAAGTTAAGTCAAGCACTTTCAAGAACCCAATAGATTAAGTCAGTTATAAAATTTTGAAGCATCAATTAAAGAAACATAATCAATTCTTGTAAAAATGGTTAGTCATTTAAGTCTCTTATATATATTCAGAGGTTGTTTTCAAAGTTAGATCATGCAAAAGTACAAATTTATGAAGAGAAGGGAAGACAAATGATTATACACATTTTTGAATGAGAAGAGTTTAAGCTTATGATGTAAATATATGAAACTTGTCTAAGCATGGAGAAGTAAGATTGAATTGGTATATTTCAAAGTGTCAATCAAATAAATTTAGACACAAAGAAGGGGTGCAAGAGAAATGAATATCAAACAAAAGTGTGCTGAGGAAGAAATGAGAAGTTATAGATACAACTTAAAATAAATAATAGATTTATATTATTTTAAGAATCTAACTAGAATTGTAATTTACTTTGTTTGATAGGTTGGTGCCATCAGATTGAACTGGGTTGGTGCTTAGAATAAGGGAGTAGGTGATTCTTGAGAGTTGGTGATATTAAAATAGGGGATTGGTGTCTCCATGGGATTGGTGTCCTAAAATTTAATCAGTGAGAGTATGTTAGTGAGACAAATTTTGTGAGGATAGATTAGAATAGTAGATTCTAGTAGCTTTCTCACCATGGTTTTTCCATCTAGGTTTCCACGTATAAATCTTGTGTTGTGATTTTATGATTATGTTATTTCTCTTTCATGTTTTTTTATTTTCCATTCATCATATAAGGTATAATAAATCAAGTTTTTGGGATCTACTGATTCACCCCCTGCTCTCAGTAGATAAGTGTGTTCAATAATTGGTATTAGAGCAATAGGTTCCTAGTGAGAAGCTTAATCAGCTCAAGTGAATCTTGGAGTTTGAACACAAAATGACCAGTCTTGAAGGGACTTCATCGAAAAAGGCACCATTGTTTGATGGGACTAATTATGCCTTTTGGCATATAAGAATGGAGGCATATTTGACTTCTTTTGATTTTGATGTTTGGATGTCCATTGTAAATGGATACACACCCTGTGCTACTCCTCAGATTGATCAATATAAAAAAAGGCTTGTAAAAACAATGCCAAAGCAAAGAATTCTAATCTATTTAGACTGTCAAATAGTGAATTTATCAAGGTAATGCATTACCAAAGTGAAAAAGACATATAGGATAAATTGAAGGGTATCTATGAAGGAGATAATAGAGTAAAGCAAGCAAAGATCTAGACTCATAATGGATAGTTTGAAAGTATCAATATGAATGAGGATGAGAAGATTATAGAGTACCTTATTAGAGTAGATGTGATTGCAAATTCCATTAGAGGACTTGGAGAAACAATGGATAAATCAATCATTGTCAAGAAGGTATTAATATCTTTGATAACAAAATATGATTTTATAAATTTTGCTATCAAAGAAGCAAGAGATATGAAAAAACTCATAGTAGATGAGTTACATGGAAATTTCATTTCTTATGAGATGAGGATGGGAGCTATTGAGTCATCCAAGAGATAAGCTACTTTCAATGTTTCTAAGAAAGCATAAGAAGAGAAGCTTTGAATTTAGAATTTGAGGAGGTTGAAGATGATGTAGAAGCCAATTTCATTATAAAATTAAAGAAAGGCTCAGGTAAATACAAAGGTAAGTTACCTTTCAAGTGCTTTAATTATGCTAATATAGGTCACTTTGTTGCCAAGTGTCCACATAAAAGAAAAGAATATTATGATTCAACTGAGAAGAATCAAAAGGACAAATCCTATTCTAAAAAAAGGAAAAGATTATTTAATAATAAAAGGTGATGTACTCAAAAAAGGAGATTGACTCAGTAGATGAAAATAGTAGCTCCTCAAGTGATGAGCATGATATTGCATTTATGGCTAAACAAAATGAATTTTTATTCATGACTTATAAAATAACTTATTTATGACAAGAAGAAGAGGACTTAGATGATGATGAAGAAGAAGGAGAAGTAAATATGGAATGTGAACTTATCTATAATTTGAAATAAATTGACAATATTAGGAAAGATAATTCTAAAAAAAAGGATTAGTCAAAAGGAGATTGAGAAATCAAACAAAAGAAATGAGTAATTTGATCAATTGATAGTAAACTTGAAGACTCAGGTACAAGAGGCAAAGAGGATAGAGGATGTAGTCAAAATTGATTTGCAAGCAAAGTCCTTAGAATGTCTAAAGATGGAGGAATAAATCATGGACCTAAGAGAAAATATTAAAAAGGCCAAAGAATAAATTGATAAAGTTCTAAAATTGAAAGGAGGATCTGTCATATTGGATAAAATGATCAATTCAAAAAATCTCTCCAAGGAAACATTAGGTCTTGGATATGAGAAAGGCAAGAGTCCCATGTTGAGTAAAGCTATAAATATTTATGAAAACTTCAAGGCAAAATTAGAATTTATGATCTAAGAATTTGAATCAAGAGAGGATAGTTAGTATGGTGTTAGTTCCAAAATGAAAACAAAATGAAAGAAACTCACTAACTAGCATAACATCTCTAGGTCTAGACACTAGGAAGATCTTAGTTAACAAACATGAATAAAAAAATCAACTAAAATGCAAAAGAAACCTTCTTTTACCTCCCTTAGATGCTCTAAAATGCTTGTTGTAGTTGCTTGCTCAGCTTGTGCTCATGAAGTCCTTTGCAATGTAAGACTAGATATCTCCATCTCTCCTTGGCACCTTTAGCTTGTGGCTTGGCTTGGAATCAATTTGGCATGATAAAAATAATTTTAATGGATTCTTGAAGATATTTCTACATTATAACTTTTCAACAAAATAGATTAGAAATGATGTTCATAGTCTCTCTATTTATAGATTTTTATAAATGCCTAGAATCAACCTGAACTGTCCATCCTAAGATTGAGATGTGTGATTAAGGATTAATTCAATTTTTTTAATTAAGTTTATAATTATCCTCATCATGAAACTAGAAGAAGGGGAAATTAAGAGGCATGGAGGACATCATGAAAGGCATTGATGAGGCATGAATCTTGATATTTATAGCATTTATGGCCTAGGGATATCTTCCCAAGAAATGAGGTCACCTGATGATATAGATATTAAATATCCAATTCCAAAAATAAGTTTTCAATAAGTTTACATGGAATTATTAGTTAGGTCTTGATTTGGGTTAATTAGCTCTTAAGCATGTTTAAGCACTTGATCAGAATGCCTTGTTATTGATCTAAAATTTGATTGGATTGGAATTGGAAGGCAATGTCAAATGCATTAGATTAGTTATCCCATTTAGGATGTTACTAACAACAAATAACAAAGGCACATGTCTTTTTCAAGAGATTTGATTGGAAAGAGCAATCTAGAGCACCCACGTGTAAAATTAGCATTTTGACTCGAAATGAATTGATAGAAGTTAGATATCCCATAAATTGTATTACCCTATTTAGGGATACCCTAGCCAAAATCAGCACTTGAATATGTTATTTTCACATAATTTATTATTTTTTAGTGTTTTTAGGCCAAATTGTATATTATAGGTGGAATTGGCAAAAATCCTGATTGGAGGTTATTGGTGGCTAGATTTAGGTGTTTATAGTTTGCTCCTATTTAAGAAGGTGTTACAAGCTATAATCACAGTAAAATTTTCTCAAAGAATTAAAAGGTCCTATATGCCTAAAACTACAATGATAACTAATTGTGTGTTGCCCCCTCAAGGGAACGGTTGGCACAAGTAAGTTAGGAAATGGTCCCTCAAACATAAAGAAGTGAAACAAGGGGACCAAAGAAAGGAAAGATGATGGGGTGAACACATAATAATATTAAAAAAGTAGTCAAAATCATTGAGAATGTAAGTGCAATGGTGCGTAATGGTTTGCCTAAAGGTAGTTATAAACATTGTATCTCGATAGTGGCAACATGGTATGATAACACAATGATTTTCCCAAAGGTGGTTATAATCATTGGGTAGATGGAGATACCCCAGTTGGGATAGGAAAAAAGATAATAACATGCCCCTATACAGGTAAAAAATTAAAGTGGTTGTAACACAATGATTTTCCCAAAGGTAGTTATAATCATTGAGAAATATAGGTGCGATGGTGTGCAATGATTTGCCCATAGTTGGTTAGAATAATTGGACCCCGATATGGTAAACATGATAAACTTGGTTTAAGATGATCATAGCTTAACATAGAGGATAATGAGGAATTGGAATAACTTACTAGTAGGGAGATGCTCATCCAAACTAATAAAGGTTAAAATTATTTCATGGTTAATTACCTTATTTGGGATATGATTAGGATGGAATCAAGATGTCAATGTTGAAGAGATGTTTCCATTGCTGAGTAGACTTTTTGAAGCTTAGTTTTGTTGTAGCACGTGTCAGTAGGCATCATGGTATAATATCATGAGGACTTGGCTGAAATATGCATGAGGACTGACTCCCATAATCCAATACCCAATAGAAAACAATGCACCAATTATAAAAACCATGATGACAATGTAAACATATGAATACGGATGGATTCAAGTGTAAGTATGGACAAGGAATCACCCAATAAATGCACATAATCTGAATCAAGGAAATAGTTTTGAAAGCAAACAAATAGAAAGATAAACATATAAAATAAGAAAAGACAAACAAAAAAATAATGTAATAGAAACCATATGAACATTGCCCCTAAAAAAATAGGTGACAACTAAACAAATGAAAAAAATTGGGGAATATAAGAAAAGGAAGGGAGTGGTCGAGATGTCTCCATATACACTAGGTAAATTCTACCTACATATTTCCATGGATGTAATATCCAATAAAAAATTTCAAGCCAAATATAGTTTTCCCAGGGAATGGGAAGAATGTGATAACTGAGGAAAACAAATAGAATGGATGTGATAAAAGAATAGGAATGGTCTTGCAAAATAACAATTACATGAGAGAAAAAGACCAAAAGGATGGGGAAACTAAATGACAATTGATTTATTTGTAACTAGTTTTGAAATGTTTTTAGAATTGTTTTGGAGTATCTCAATTCAATTGAGAATGATGAGACACTAAATGGTTCAAGCTCACAAAATGGTGAGAGCGTGGCTTAGATTTCTCACAAAATAGTGAGAGCATGGATTAGGTTACTTGAAAAATGGAAAGAGCATGGTGAAAAGGGTGACTAAGCTAACCTCAACAAGTATCGAATGCTTTCTACATATTCCCAGAGTAGGACCTCAAGTCATTGTAGTTCTGTCATATAGGGAAAATTTTAACTAGTGTAGTAGTCAATTCAAACAAAATGGGCACAATTGGTAAAAAGGCATAGTGGCAAGTTAGTACGTTAAGGCTTAATTTTGCCCCTAGTTTTCCCATAGGTGGTTATAAATATGACACAATGGCATAGATCAATGGTACTAATTTGCCCAAAGGAGGTTATAATTAGTAGCAAGATTGATGGTAAGAAAATAATAACAAATGAAGGATGTAACTATCAAAACTTCTATCACACTATCCAAAAATATGGTCTCTATCAAAATTACTTGAGCTAACTGATGAAATTGATTAGATACCTCTATGATAAAATTGTGTAATGAATGGAAAAAACCAAGGTCAAATGGGCTAGGCTTTAGAACACACTAGGCTAATATGTTGGAAGCAGAAAGTGGATACGATGAAGTGGGCAGATAAGGATGGTATTTGTACAAAGAAGAATAGTAATAAAATGGCATAACTAAAATGGTCCTTAAAAAAATACACCTTAGAATTCAAGCATAGTACCGCTTGAGATGAATAATATTCATTGGCTCTAAAAGTTCATCTTCATGTAGTGTGGCAAGCCTGTATGCTCCTAATCCATAATCTACAGTAATGATGAAGGGCCCTACCCAGTTTGGTTTGAATTTCTCTTTATGCTTCTTCTCAGCCATGGTATTCTTTTGGTTTTCTCTAAGAACAAGATCACCAAGTTTAAATTCTCTATACTTAACATTCTAATTATAGTGATCTTTGAGTTAGTTCTGATATTCTTGGAGATTATTGAGCATAGTTGTGCATTTCTCATCAAGTAGGTCTAGCTCTTGTAAGCAAATTACTTGATAGTCATGATCATCTAATACATGCTTAAAGGAGATGCATAGTGAAGTAAATTTGACCTCAATGGGAAGGATGGCTTTAGTACCATAAAAAAGTGAGTATGGAGTGGCTCTTATGGGAGTTTGATGATTAGTATGGTATGCCCAAAGGGTATGGAATATCCATAAGTGCCAATCATGACTGGCATCATTGACAATATTTTTGAGAATATTGACAATGGTTTTGTTGGATGCCTTGGCTTGGCCATTACCTTGAGGGTAATATGTTGTAGAAAAATGTTGAGTGATGTTATATCTAGTACATAGATGGTCTACATCCTTGTCTTGAATGATCATCTATTATCAGATATAATGTTAGAGGGGATACTATAATAGCAAATGAGACCATTTAAAATGAATTTATAAATTTGATTTCCATTCATGTAAGTGAGGGGTATAGCTTTAACCCACTTAGTGAAATATTTGGTGGTGGTAAGGATACATTTATGGCCATCAGATGAAATGGGGTTAATCTTCCCAATGAGGTCAAGTACCCATGTAGAAAATGACCATGGTGTCAACATCAATTTTAGAGTTTTTACTGGGGCATGAATTAGATTAGCATGTTTTTGACATTTGTCACACTTTTTTACATATGTGGTAGTATCTACATCTATTTTGGGCCAATAATAACCAATACACAAGAGATTTTTAGATAGGATTGCCCTGCTAGAATGAGCACCATATACTCCTTTATGAACTTCTCTTAACACTAGCGTAGACTCTATCAATGTTAAATAATGAAGCAAAGTTCCATCAAAACAATGATGGTAAAAGGTGGATCCAAGTAGAGTATAAAAAGTGGAATGATGAATGAAGGCTTTGGGTTGTTTTGAGATAGGTTAAGTGGTAGAAAATGGACATGAAGGTAGTTTTAAAGGCCTAAGTACTAGATAGAATGAGGACCAATAATATCACAAATCATGACAATAGTTGAAGGTTCATGAGCTGGTGATGACAAATTCTTGATGAGGAACTGATACTCTCTAGCTTTATCTATTTATTGAATCAGAGAGCCAATAATAGCCATGTAATTATGTTAGTAGCCCTTGGTATGTACTCAAACTAAATATTATCAATTTGTTGCTTAAGAGTGTCAACCATGGCCTTATATGGATCTAGATTATCATCTTTGGTCTAAAAATGATATGTGTCCTGATTGATGATTAACTAAGAATCACCATAAATTGGAGATGAGATGTATTCTAATGCACTACTTGTCAAAGTCCTAATTAAGTGCTTCATACTCGGCCATGTTGTTTGTATAAGGAGAGCTAATTCTAAATGATTTAGGGATTAGATACCCCTGTGGTGTAATAAATAATAGGCCTACCCTCGATCCATGTGTAGTAAATGAACCATCAAAATTTAGTTTCCAAAGCTGATCCTTAGGGGGTGTGTCAATGATGGTCATGATGGATTCATTAGGAAATTGAAATGTGAGTTGCTATGTGTCTGTGAGAGGTACTTCAGCAAGTTGATCTACAAGAAATTATCCCCTAATTACCTTCTGATTTACATACTATATGTCAAACTCACTGAGAAGCATGATCCATTTAGCCATTCTACCTTGAAAATATATTTTAGATAGTAGATACTTGAGTGGCTATACTTTTGAAATAGCCATGGTCTTATTATTCAACATGTAATGGCGTAGTTTCTAAGCTATGAATATCATGGCTAGACAAGATTTTTCAATAGGTGAATAGTTATGTTCATATGTAACCAATGTAAAACTTAGGTAGTATATGACATGTTCTTTTTATTTTTCATCATGTTTAGCCAAGAGTGCCCCAAGAACATGGTCGGTAGCTGATATGTATAACAAGAATGGCTTTCCTAGCATAGAAGGCAATAAAATAGGTGGATTAGCAAGATAGTCTTTGAGTTGTTGAAAAGATGTTTGGTAGTGATCATCCTAGTGAAATGCAACTCCCTTACTCCAAAGGTGTGTAAATGGATGGCACTTATCTATTAACTATGAGATGAAGCATTAGATTGATTGGATCTTACCCTGCAAACTATGGAGTTGATTTAAATTGATTGGTGGTGGAATCTCAGTTTTAGCATGCACTTTAATTGGATCGACTTCAATACCTCTATGAGACATGATGAAGCCAAATAATTTAATTGAAGTTATACTAAATGCACATTTCTTTGGATTGAGTCTGACTTTGTACTCCCATAATCTTTTAAATATCTTATGCAACACTATTGGATGGTCAGCCCTAGTTTTGTATTTTTCTAATATGCCATCAACATAGTCTTCAATAATATCGTGTATCATATTATGGAATATGATAGTCATAACCTTTTGATATGTAGCTCCAGCATTCTTAAGGAGAAATAGAATTACCTAATAACAAAATGTTCCCCATAGAGTGGTGAACATTATTTTATGTTGGTATTCTAGTGTTATGCTAATCTGGTTGTATCTTGAAAAGCCATCCATGAGTGAAAGAATTTCATAACCTACCATGGAGTCAATGATTATGTCGAAATTAGCTAAAGTAAAACCATCTTTAGGAAAAGCTTTGTTGATGTCTCAAAAATTATTACAAATTTTGATCCCTTCAAGCTTTTTACTAATAGGTATCACATTAGAGATCCATTCTGAGTAGTCAATAGATCAGATACATCCTGCTTCTAAGAGTTTTTCCAACTCTTTATTTACCAATACAACAATTTGAGGATGCATCTTACATAAATTTTGGTTTACCAATTTGGTGTCAGGATTAACCACAAGGTGGTGCAAAACCAAGGTGGGGTCTAAACCTGGCATGTTAGAATAGGCCCATGTAAAGATATCTATAGATTCTCTCAATAGAGCTATAAATATGTCATGTTTGTCCTCAGTTAGGGACACTAGTAATTTTATCCATTTTAGGTTTGATGGAGTCTTGATATTTACCTTTGTTGTATCTTTGAATAGAAGGGTTAAACCATATTCTAAGATAGTAGGAAATAACTTGAACTGTTGAATTATGTTAGGGTCCTCCATTAGGACTTGCTCTTCAACTTTTACTTGGCATGATGAATCTAGGTCTCCTAATGGGAGATCTGGCCATGTGAAAAAAATGATTATAAATTCTTGAAGAATCTAATCAAATACTTGTTGCTCAGAGTTGAACTCAGATCCATAGGCAAGTTTATCATTGGTGGTCTCCTGGTCTAAATTTGAAAAAAAATGAACACCCCCATTTAATGGTGCCTAAAATAGGTTTTCACCACTAGACTGGCCTTTATCTTTAATTTTTCCTTGGTCAAAAAATGTCTCAAAGAGGTTTTCACATTAGGACCTCAATGTTTTAATATTTTTTTGGATAAAGGTGTTCACTCACTATATAGGCTATAGGATCTAATGTGATTGAGAATCCTAATTTGTGATCTCATAATGAAATGTTGTCTCTAATGCCTAAAAAGTCACATAATGCCTCATTATTTTGAAACTCATCAATCGATAGACTGGATTCTTATTGGTCCCAATCTATCAGTTGGGGATAATATAATGGCAATGGATTGTGATGAATGGTTAGGGTAAGGGTACAAATGACATTATTATCAAATAGGTTGGTTTCATCTAGGTCATCAAAGGTGAGGAAATAATCAAACTCTACTTCATTTTTGGCATCATCATCACTAGTCTCTTGTGATAGAGTTTGAATAAGATATGTGGAGTCACCCCCAGGTAGATTAAATCTAAGTCCATAAGGTCTTTCATACTTAGTCATGGAAATTGGATCGATAGTTCCTTATTGATTTGATTTGAGGCCACTTCCATCATAATTGTGAAGCTTCATGATCCTATTAGTAATATGATACTTTGCATTTTTATAACAATTAGCTTGGTTGTAATTACATAACGATGATTCATCCCCTTCAAGAGGGTCAGGTTGTAGTCTAGATTTTGGTAAAAATGTGATATGTCCCTTATCTTTGTTCTTTTGCTACCAATACATATGTGGGGTGGCTTTAGGTTGCCTAAAGGTTTTCAAATTTTGAGGAATATTAGCAATATGAAATGTATCATGGGTCACATACTCTCCCAATTTATTATCTAAAATGGTGAAATGATTAGAAGCTTCAAGAGGTGGCATGTAGGAAAGGGAATTCAAGATATTAGGATTTATGTAATTATCTGATGAAGGATCAATAAGTATACCCTTTCCTTTATCCTACTTGGAACTTGGATTCATGCTATATTGATAATTATAGCTTTGAAAATTAGTCTCAAGATGCTTGTAGTGTTTATATGGATGTAAATCTCCTAGAATATTCACTTCCATCCCTAACTAGGAAAACTTGATACATTGGTGTAGCATTGATGAGACTGCATGAATCTCATGTAACCAAGGAATCATTAGAAGCATATTGTATGATAACTCAAGATCAAGCACATGAAAAATTGTATCATGGGTCAAATGCCAAATGATAACTAGCAAACTAATGATGCCTTGTGATTCTCTTTCTTGATTATCATAGGTTTTGATGGTTATTGTTTCTGACTAGAGATTTGCCATTATGTAGCCAAGAAGCTTGATGAGATTTAGAGACACTATGTTGAGGATAGATCCATTGTCTATAAGGAAACATTTCACTTTATGTCATATTATATAAACTTATATGTATAATGGATTATTATGGAGTAGGCCAAGGGAAGATAGATCACTTTGGTTGAAAGTGACTTGTTGGGATGGAGTTAGGTGTCTAACCAAATCTTTGAAATTTATTAGGGGATATATCACTAGCAATAGTCGATTGGGTCAAAAAATCATTCAATATGTTCTTGTCTATTATTGACATTCATAACAAATAAAAAATATAAATTTGTGTTGGTGTCTTCTACAATTGTTCCACAATATCCAATTTCTTGTCTTAGTCAGTAGTGAATGGTTTATTTTTAGATTAATATTTGGTTGAATTATAGGCAAAGTGGTGAATGGTTATGGACTTGGGATAGTAGAATTTGACCTTCAATTTGTGATTACATAATTGGGATTAAATATTGGACCACTATTACTAACCAATGTTGGGAATGGTGTGGAACAAGATAGGACAAGTCTTGGTTGCAAGTGCACTTGCATGTGGTCATATGGTAAGGATGAGTTTTTGATATAAGGTCCAAAAGGGGAAGTCTTAGTTTATTGGTTTGCTTGTATGCATTCCCAAGTCAAAGAAGGATTATCCATGTAATTTGGTTGAATGTTGTTGTTTAGCAATGGTCTAGGTTGATTAGTGCTTGGTCTAAGATTAATGGAGATGGTATTAATGATACCCCCTATAATATGACCTAAAACCCTATTGTAGTCATGTGAAACTACATGGGAAGTTTGTGGGTTCTTACCATTTTGACCTTGGTTTTTTACATTTTTTTGTTTTTGTGGGTTTTGCCACTAATTTTATTGATTTTACTAGTTCAGCCTTTGATTTTGATATTGTTGATTTTGCTATTACATTGGTCATTGTTGTTTTTATTATTGCTGATTATTTTGTTATTATGTATTGTTATGTCAGGGAAAGGGGTTTTGATAAATCCCAATAGTTTTATTAGAAGTGGGACTACCCTTATCCAATGTTATCTCCTGATTCTCAAACATATTCTCAATTAAATTCTTGATTTGGACACATCTTCATAGATTATACCCATTGACCTGATGATAGTCAGAAAACTCATTTTCATGATACCAATCAAGATAAGGAATGTCTTACATATAATACTTTGGTATAGGCCAACCAATCATATTATCAGTAGTAAGCTTGTGAAATACACACTCAATAGGTTCTCCTAAGTCACTAAAGACATGACATGCAGGCATGATTCTCCTAAGAAGAAGGGTTTGTAATGGTAATGACTATTATATTTATGGTATAGGTCTTGGTTATTGTGCTTGCGATATTGGTTAGAGAGGTTGTTGGGTAGGAGTAAGCTAAAAAGGTGGTGTAGATGATGATTTCACCATTTAGACATGATAAGATTCAATTACTCCATTTCCCACAAGATTCTTATTGTGGTTGAATTGCTTCAATCTTTCATAGTTATTGGCATGTGTTAGTTACAATGTTGGTGCTTGAATGGGATGTTGGTCATTTCCCTGATTGGTACTCTAATTTTGATTAGTTGAATTAATCTTGATAAACCCTTTATTGATGAGTTCTCGCTCAATAAACAAGCCCTTGTTGATGATTTCCTTGAAAGTATGTACACATTGTAGTTTTAAATGATAAGTTATCTCACTGGACAATTTTTTGGTAAACATAACAACCAATTGTTTATCTAGTAAAATATGGGTGAAACAGCTTAAAAGGGTTGTCCATCACTATAAATAACTTGAAAAACTCTCAACAACTTTTTTCTTTGCTTACGTTAAGTCCACTAATGAAATCTCATGATCGCGATTATAGGAAAAGTGCTACATAAACTTATCAAAAAGATCATCAAAATCCATTACTAAATTTTTGGGAAACTTTAAAGCCACTCCAAGGCTTGTCCAACCTATTTTTCCCAAAATCCATCACTTGTTTTTTTGACAACATATCAACTATTTTGGTCCTGTAGGCTGAAATTCACTCTTCCCTTCTCAAAAAATGTTTTGAGCTCTCAAGTTCTTCAATTATTCAAGCATTTTCAGTCAAGGGACTCTCAGGTTCAATGGATTCAACAACTTCAACAGGTAGACTCTCATAAAAGAACAACTTCCAAACACTTAGGCAATTTCAAGGTTGGTTCAACGTTGAGTTTCAACCAAAAGGTCCATCGATAGGCTTCAAAAAAATGGAATGAACCAGTGAACCATTTAACCCTGCTTTAGCAAGGTTCAAAGGTTCAAAAAGAGTTAAGTGCTTCAATAAGTTTGAAGACTTTAGCAAGTTCAAAGTTCAACCACTTTAAAAAGTTCAAATGACTTTAAAGGACTTAAATGAAAGAAGACTTTGAAGATGAAAGATTGAATGATTAAACCATTGAACCTTGAAACAAAAGAGTTCAAAGTTAAAAGGTTCAATGAGTTCAATAAAGTTTGAGAGACTTAGAAGAACAAAGGATTCAAAGAGCAAAGAATGAACAATTGAACCATTGAACCTTGAAATAAAAGGTTCAAAGTGGTTCAAGTGACTAGTGACTAGTGACATCCCTACAGATGTCAAATTCAAGGTAATAAAATATTTGTTGTTTTTCAAATATGACATGGACCTGAAAACAAACTCAGCGATCGGCCAAAGAAGAAGTCGAAGGAGCCAATAGAAAGTGAGAAGATAGCCAAAGAGCTCATATCACCAAGGAAGGACAAGATGTGGCAAAGAAAGAGTGAATGATGTAGAAAGACCAGAAGTATCTATGCAAGAGTATTTATATTAGGTGAAATAGTCCACTAGGTGGACATCAGAGAGCGTGAGCACTCAATAGCATGGCCTATTTTTCTAGATCGAGTAAAGGTGAAGTGGACAACTGTGCAAATATCAAGAAGAGGACCAAGAGGCCCATACTTTGGAGGGGACATTTGAGATGAATTGACATGCCATAGTTAAGGCTGATTCCCTATTCCAGCATGGCCCCGAAATAGAATTGAAAATGCATTCAAGGCATGGAATGCAGCATAGGCCATTCCATGAAACAAAGAATCCAAGTCTTTTTTGGAGCACTATATATTGTAATCTCTTATTTTATGCAAAGAAGATATTTTTATTATCAAAATTAAAACTCTACCCAAATTGAAAGGCATTACTGAGACTTTGAGCTCAAATTGTTAATCATATTTCGTTATTTGAATGAGAAAGCAAGTGACCTTTCAGACTTTGTGCTAGAATAGCTTGTGTTTTTGAGGAAATTATTCTTATGTCTTTTTCTTGAATGCGTTCTTATCCATTTAATTAAATAAGTAGAATGAGTGAAAGTAACTAGGAAGGTGTCCTAAAGCTGACTGTGGAGAGACTTTGTGTTGCCATAATTATTTTTAGTGTGTTTATTTTTTTTTTCTATTTAAAAGATCTTGGGATGACTTTGTTCCCCCATTGTCTTTCATATTTCACTCTTTGGTAGTTGAGGTAGAGACTTTGTGCTACACCTCATTCTGTTGGTTATTGCGCCCTATTCTAGTTACTTGTACTACCCAAAAAGAATTCTTATTATTTGCTGAATAACAATTATAAAAGAAGAGAAGTGCCTTCTGTCATTTCACCAAGATTTCTCCTTTGATTTGTGAACATCATCTCTAAAAAAAGAGAGATGGATGGTGTTATCCTACCCTGAGTGTCATTTTTTGCTTATATATATTATATAGCTCCTCATATTTATAGGGAACCTCCCCTTGATGAGAGGAGAGATTTGTCCCCTTTTGATGTGGTTGACCTGCACATTTGGATGATAAATCTCCCTATGCTATGGTTGAAACACTTATTTTTCCCATCAGCTAACTAATGCCAAAATATTCACCCAATATTTTTTGGTGACTCCGCTGGGGAAGAATGAGCAATTTTAGTTCTTTTCCTTATCCATTTTCTTCACTATTTCAAGTCCTTTTCCATTACCATTTTCCTCCACCTTCATGCCAATAGTTTTGGGTGACTCTGCTAGGGAAGAACAGTCAATTTTAGTTCTTTTCCTTATCCATTTTCTCTGCTAGGGAAGAATGAACAGTTTTAGTTCTTTTCCTTATCCATTTTCTCTACTAGGGATCAATGAGCATTTCTATTCTATTCAAATTGAAGCATTTCATATCATCGGGGAATGACATGAAGTAGGAAACAACACTGCCAGCTTCATGTCAATAGTTTTTGGTGACTCCGCTAGGGAAGAACAAGCATTTTTAGTTCTTTTCCTTATCCATTTTCTTTGTTGTTCCAAGTCCTTTTCCATTACCATTTTCCTCCACCTTTGCACCAAAAATTTTTGGTGACTCCATTGGAGATCGATGAGAATTTCTAGTCCTTTTCCAATGTATTCAAATTGAAGCATTTCATATCATTGGGGAATGATGTAAAGTAGGAAAGAACACTGCCAGCTTCATGCCAATAGTTTTTGGTGACTCTGCTAGAGACAACAATTTTGTACAATTTGAAGCCTCAAGCTTCAGATAGAAGCATCACTTTTGTCTTATCAATTATCATTATAGCCTTATCCATTTCCATTATATACTTTGAGCTATGAAACCAAAGACGTTGGAGATTGAGCATTTCATTTCAAAAGTTAATTCTCTGGTAGCTCCATGCCAACTAGAAAGAATGAGTAGTTCGGAGCCTCAAGCTCCAAACTGAAGCAAGGCTAACTTTTTTCCATTTTTATTCTACAATCTAGTAGCTCCATGCTATACAAGAAGCTAGAAAGCTCAAGGTGTTGTTGACCCTATTTTTGAGTTGGTGTAGTAGAGAAATTTTGATTGGTTTCCTCCACAACCTCACCTTCAATGAACTAGGATTCTTCCTCCTACCAACACCAGGTCACCAATACAAGCCAAAGGTTCTTTTTTCTCTATTAGTAGATCTTTACCCATACATACCCCAACAAGATTTGTTATCCCCCCTTTCCATAGCCATATAATGACAATTTAATGCCCTTGGCATAGCTCTTTTGGCCCACTCAATTTAACTCCACCTCTACATGAGCTACCACGTAGTTCAAGGAAGAATTTTCCCAAATTCTTTAGTGATAGGAGAGTTCATCTTGATGAACATATTGTGGCCTTTAGTATAGCCTATGACATGATAGGTGTGGAGTATGAAGATGTATCAGTTAGGCTATTCATAGAGACATTACAAGTTGTTGTAGATTGGTTTTACCATCTGTAGGCTTGGTCAGTGACTAACTAGAACACTCTCAAAGCCAAATTTGAAGCTAGGTTCAAGCCTATAGAATATGCACATGCCCTGCTAGCTTAACTCACACAAATGAAGAAGGAGCCTCATGAACCAATGAGAGATTTCATAGCCAAGTTCAACAAGCTAAGGAACAAGATTCTTATAATTTCTCAACCAACAGCTGAGAATCTCAAATGCTTCTTCATAAACTCTTAGCTACCTAAAGTGATTTTTTTGCTAAGATGTATTGGCCATATAGACCTTACTATTATTTAGGATTTGGCCACTGAGGTGGAAGATGATCTTATCTTGGTAGGAAAGATAAGGAGAGATCCTAATAGAGATAAATCTTCTTCATCCTTTGAATATCCATCTATAGGAACCACTGATCCAATGGTGCAAAAATTGGAAAATGAGTTTTTATCTCTCAAAAAAAATGGTACAAGGGATGTCTACTCCTCCTTCATACTGAGATATACCAAGGAGGATGTTTCCCAACCAATCATACCAAGGCAATGCTGCCAGGAATCAAGGGCAGCCAAATCATCTTCCTCCCCCTTAGGGGAAACTTGCTATTGATGCAGCTCCAGCCAACTTAGTAGTTGGATATCTCAAAACAAAATCTAATTCCTCCTTCTAGCCTAAGTTAAACCTAGAAGATGATGTTGATCTCTTTGCATCAAACCAAGAAGAATTAGCTGGTGACTCCAACATTGATTTCTTAAATTACCAAGATGAACCTAGAAGTAAAGGTGAAGCATTTGATGGATCATATGTTGTATTTACCTAGTCCTAGAACTAGTTAGCCTAACAAGCTGATAAGGGAAAATTAGGGGAGTGATCTTAACCAATGATTTCAATTGATAAATGGGGGACTACTCTACCTTTTCAATCAAAGGACTTGGTAGTCACTAAAAAAGTAAGTACCCCAAATGTTCTTGCACCTTTTGCTTCAAATTCATAGATTAGTCCTACACTCCCAAAAAACTAGAAGGATGAACTTCCTTCCTCTATTCCTAGTTCTTTCTAGTCATTTTATATAATCAACCATCTCAAGAAGACCAAAATTCAAATGCCTAATTTTGAATTCTCGTAATCCAATTCTGAGCAGTTGGATAGATTAGTGGAATGTGTGAAGGATAAAGCCATCCTTGTAGGACAAGAAATTTTCAAAGTAACTCCTGGTCCCCCCAAGAACACATCCACCTAGAATAACCTTGTCATTACTCCTCTTACTACTCCCAAGAAGACAAAACCATTTTATGTCTCCTTGTTGATAAACGGTCACTAGCTGAATAATTACATCATAGACTCAAGTGCATTTGACAACATCATGCCTACCAAAGTGGTAGAATATCTTGGTATCACACTGACTAAGTAATTTGGGAGATGTTTCTCCATGGAAAACAAGAAAGTGCCACTTTTAGGACAAATCAAAGATGACCAGTTTGCATTTGTGGCCTTTCCAGGATAAAGAATTAAGATGACAATCCTGGTGGTTGACATCTCAGCCTCCTATGGCATTCTTCTTGGGAGAGATTTTTGAAAAGACATTGGTGGAGAATTGAGCATGGACCTATTTGAGGTGATGATCCCTGTCAAAGGCATCATGTAGAGGCTACTTCCTTAGAAGGAGGAAAAATATATTGTCACCCAAACATTGGCCCTTGAAGTTTAAATTCTGTTTGAGTCTTCAAGAATGGGTAACTTTTTCTTGACCATAGAGGATGTTCATGTTTTAGTAGATGAAAGTCCTATCGGTGGTGATCCAAGAATTGATTTAGATGAGACAAAAAAAGAATTGATAAAGCACAACACATGTGTAGGACCCTCCCCTCTAAATGAAGGAAAATTTAATAAAGGAGCAATTTTTAGTGGCGTATGGATTCTAGAATTTGATGGTAACTACTCTTCTACTAGTGCTAGATCTAGGATTGTTCTAATATCTCCTCAAAGAGATTTTTCTTTCTTCATACAAGTTGCAGTTTAGCAACACCAACAACACTATTGAGTATGAATCTCTATTACTCAGGTTGAAGGCAACTCAAGAAAGAGGTGTTAAACTCCTTCATGCTAAAGGAGATGTTGAACTGATGTTTTATCAAGTGAGGAACCTATGTCAAACCAAGAACAAAATATTGTGCCATTACTGCAATTTGGTATGGGACTGTATTGAAATTTTTGATGCTTTCAATATATATGTAGTTCCCAAAGAGATTCATAGTCAAGCAGGTTCATTGGTTGTCTCTACGACCCTCTTGGTTCCTCATAAAGACTTTGAAGAGTAGAAGTACACTATCGAGCTAGTCTTTTGACCAAGTGTGCCTGATAATGCCAATCACTGGTAGGTGTTTGATGCTGACAATCAAATCATGTGCTAGATTGACCTAGAAGAATAGTGAATTATGGTAATGGACCATACTACTACATGTGAAAATCAAGTAAAGAAACTCTTTCATAAGAGAACAAGGATTCATGATTTTAGACTGGAAATCAAGTCTTGTTGTGGGTCAAGAGGAGAGAACCAAAAGGAATGCATAGAAATTTTGATTCTTGGTGTAGAGGTCCATCACCAATAATTGCTTTTGGGGAGAAAATGGTTTCTTGCTGATATATGAAGATAGAACACCATTTTCACTGTCTCATAGTGGGTGGCATCTAAAGCACTTCAATCCTTGAAGTATCAGATAAGATCAGCTTGTACATATGTTTTGTATAGTCTTTAGCTTATTTTGTGTTGTTCATTTTTATTTATTTTTTGTGCCTTTCTTTTTGGGTAGCATGACTCTGTAGCCCAATGGCATACTTAAAAACACCAAAGATTTTGGATTCTACTCCCTTTGATTATTTTTATAATCAATGGAAGTTCCCCAACTGGAGTCAGTTGGTTTTCCCAAAACCCATCACTTGTTTTTGGGACAACATATCAACTATTTTGGTCTTGTAGGCCAAAATTCTCTCTTTCCTTCTCAAAAAATGTTCTGAGCTCTCAAGTTCTTCAATTATTCAAGCATTTTTAGTCAAGGGACTCGCAGGTTCAATGGGTTTAATAACTTCAATAGGTAGACTCTCATAAAGGAACAACTTCCAAACACTTAGGTAATTTCAAGGTTGGTTCAACATCAAGTTTCAACCAAAAGGTCTATCGGCAGGCTTAAAAAAAATGGAATGAACCATTGAACCCTGCTTTAGCAAGGTTCAAAGGTTCAATGAGTTTAAAGGTTCAAAAAGAGTTAAGTGCTTCAACGAGTTCGAAGACTTTGGAAATTTCAAAGTTTAACTACTTTGAAAAGCTCAAATAGCTTTAAAGGACTTAAATGAAAGAAGACTTCGAAGAAGAAATATTGAACCATTGAACCATTAAACCTTGAACCAAAAGAGTTCAAAGTTCAAAGGTTGAATGAGTTCAATAAAGTTTGAGAGACTTAGAAGAACAAAGGATTCAAAGAGCAAAGAATGAACCATTGAACCATTGAACCTTGAACCAAAAGGTTCAAAGGTTCAAGGTTAAAAGTGGTTCAAGTGACCAATGACCAGTGATGTCCTCGTAGATGTCAAATTCAAGGTAATAAAATATATGTTGTTTTTCAAATATGGAATGGACCTAAAAACAAACTCAGTGACCGATGAAAGAAGAAGCTGAAGGAGCCAGCAAAAAGTGAGAAGATAGCCTAAGAGCTCAGATCACCAAGGAAAGACAAGATGTGGTGAGGAAAGAGGTAATGATGCAAAAAAACTAGAAGTATCTGTGCAGGAGTTATTTCTAGTAGGTGAAATAGTCCACTAGGTAGACATCAGAGAGCGCGAGCACTCAATAGCATGGCCTATTTTTATAGATTGAGTAAAGGAAAAGTGGATAGATGCACAAATATCAGGAAGAGGACTAGGTAGCCCATACTTTAGAGGGCACATTTGAGATGAATTAACATGCCACAGTTAGGGCTAATGCCCTGTTCTAGCATGGCCGCTTGATAGAACTGAAAATGCATTTAAGGCATTAAATGTAGCATAGGCCATTCCATGAAACAAATTTCCCAAGTATTTTTAGGAGTGATATATATATTGTAATCTCTTATTTTATTCAAATGAGATCTTTTTTATCAGAAGAAAAACTCTACCTAAATTGAAAGGCATTACTGAGACTTTGAGCTCAGATTGTTAATCATATTTCATTATCTAAACGAGAAAGCAAGTGACCTTTCAAACTTTGTACTGGAATAGCTTATGTTGTTGAGGAAATTGTTCTTATGTCTATTTCTTGAATGCACTCTTGTCCATTTAATTAAATAAGTAGAACTAGTGGAAGTAACCAGGAAGGTGTCCTGAAGCTAACTATGGAGAGACTTTGTGTTGCCGCAATTGTCTTTAGTGTGTTTATTTTTTAAAGGATCTTGGGATGACTTTGTGCCCCCATTTTACTTTGTATTTCACTCTTTGGTAGTTGAGGTGGAGACTTTGTGCTACTCCTCATTCTGTTGGTTATTGTGCCCTGTTTTAGTTACTTTTACTACACAAAAAGAATTCTTGTTGTTTGCTATACAACACTTCTAAAAGAAGAGAAGTGCCTTCTTTCATTTCACCAAGATTTATCCTTTGATTTGTGAACATCATCTCTAAAAAAAGAGAGATGGGTGGTGTTATCCTACCCTGAATGTTATTTTTTGCTTATATATATTATATAGCTCCTCATATTTATAGGGAACCTCCCCTTGATGAGAGGAGAGATTTGTCCCCTTTTGATGTGGTCGACCTACACATTTGGCTGATAAATCTCCCTATGATGTGGTTGAAACACCTATTTTGCCCATCAGTTAGCTAGTGACAAAATATTCACCCAACAAAACCAAGCTCCTTAAAAATAATAGAAAAAGGTAAATGCCACTATATGCCACTAGTTGACATGTGACAAAGAATTCGGTCAAATGAGACTTAGGGTCACCTTTCCATTTATATTGGTCAAATTTTGGTGGTTTGTATCCTGGAGGAAATGGTATCTATAAATATTCCATGTTGAATGGGTAGGAACACACGTCATCTAATTTGATATTTTTGATCTATTTACCAGTTTGAATGGTATCAATTACATCCTTCATCTCTTATAATTCTTGGGATAGGAAACTAGAAGGAACATAAATTTGAGGGAGAATTTGGGTAGATGGTTGGGAGGTCACAAGTGGGACACTTTGACAAGGGTATGATAGATATACCTATTGGGGTATATTGGTTTGGTTGGGGAATGGACCAAGAATATGAATACATGGATTAGGATGTACTTGAAATTACATAATTGGTTGCATGATATTTTGGTTTGGGTTAGCAATAAAGATTTAACTTGGAGGATTTTGTGGTTGGAATGGAGGGATATAACTATATTGTGCCTATTGTGGTTGAAAAGGGACATGCTACCAACTAATCAAACCTTACTGTTGAGTGGGAACTTGTGGTCCAAGACCTTGTCTCTAAATTTGTGGCACATTTTGAACCAATGGTTTTCTAATATGTACTTAAGAAACATGGGGAACTCCTTGTTGCATGAATAACTGTGAAGAAGTGAAAATAGGTTGTAGATTCAGTATTTGACATTGACCAATATTTACACATTGTTGACTAGTCATTGCTTGGTTTTGGATTGGAATATTAGTTTATGTCTAAAGACGTATGTTTATTTTTACTTGGTGAGGTAGAACATTAGTTACCCCTAATTGAGGTGGAAATGTATGTGTCCTCTATTGCATTGATACACTAGGTTGTGTTTGTTTTTGTGGCATACTATTCATTACCTATTGAGGAGGAGTAGGGTTCATCATATTCTATCATTTAGGCATGATATTATCCATTGTTTGATTACCTAATCTTGTATGTTATACACTTGAGAAAGTAGCTAGTTGAGGTTGGGGTGTAGAAATTCCTATTCCCTTGTATGATAATCTATTCATAAGATTAACTATAGGCACATGTTGTTGGCTAATTATTTTTACGTTAGTACCACTTTGATCAAGATTGGATGTTGTTTGCACATTGTCTATTACATTTGGTTCACTATTTTGTGTAGAGGCCATATACATTTCTTCAATAACAGGCATATGCATCAAGTTATCTATTGAATCAATTTTTATGAATGGGTTGGAATTCAAATTCTCTTGTCAAATTGACTTTATCAACACTCCTATTGAAGGAACTAGGTCAATGAGAGGCTTACTCACCATGTTCATATGATTAAAATCATGTGCTAGATTCAAGTAGGTCTGATATGCTATTTGCATTTGGTGAAAGTGATCTTTCATGATGTTTTTACCTTGATTAGATATATTAGGATCTTATTACATTGTTTAGACTAGAGCCATAGGATTTTTACAAGAATCTTATTGATCATAAATGATATTGTGGGGCACTCTTACTAGACTTGGTAAATTTTCATGGGGAAATTTTAATGGAAACTTGGCCCCTACCTCTATGGTTCTAACCAAAATCTCATCTTTATTCTCTAACAAATGTCACTCAAACAAAAATGGATCATACATGGAAGCCGTATTAGTAGAATATGACTATTGAAGAACTAGCTCATCCACTATGGGTATTGTAGCTAAGTATTGTGTGGTTTTTTCTTGGTCTTGTTATGAATAAGGTGGTGTGTCAACCAAATAGTTAGCCAAGGGATATTGGTTTTCTGTCCCTGATTGAGTATTATAAGAGGGATAAGAATCCATCTCATAAGTAATATTATCCATGTAGGGGTCTTGCACCATTTCATCTTGTGCCACCATATTACTAATCCTTGGATTGTACATGAGTCAAATATGAGTGTAGGAATACATGTTGGGATCCATATTCAATGCTTTGTGATAAAATGTTAAAGAGTTATACAAAATCTAAAATAGATGATGTTCTAACTTGGTCTAGATTCATCAAAAGGATCAAAAGGTTTATGTGAATATTTGTGAGGAAATAAGTTAGCGTGAAGTATCTAATGTTTCACTATTTACACAAAGATAAGAAGGTAAATGGACTAAAATTTAAAATTCCAAACTCTAAGGTTAAAGTGTTTCAAAGCAGTCTAATCTATAAACTTAAAAGTTTTTATGTCTTTTGGCCAAATGTGGTGTCAGAATCTAGGCTCAAATAAGGCATGTGTTAGGACTCTTGTAAATGGCGTCAAAAGCTAGAATTTGAAATAGATGAAACTTTTAATCTAATGGATTTGAAACACTTCTAACAAACACTAGGCATTTGATTCTTGGTCATGAACTTGATCAACTAGGTATAATGTATGAAAAAAATGCACTTTAGAGATAGTTTATTTTCTCATAAATAATGATATAAAACTTGGTTCTTTTAACAAATAATCTAGACAAAAATGAATGATATAACTATTTTGGACAAAAGATCACAAAAGTACACTTAAATTGGTCTAAAAATATATGAACAAATTTGAACTCTATGAAAGAGGGTCTATGAAACAATATTTGAAATATTTTGGGTAGTGTAATGATGCTATACTACACAAAAGGTGTGACAAAAAAGTTTGTTTCAAAAATGTTCTAAGGTAAAGATAATTTCCCACAATTTTGACATCATAACACTACTTTTCTTGACTCAAAATGGTGTGGTGCATAGACTTAAAGTGTAAGTGTTTAGCACAAAATGGCTTAAGTCTATCAAATAGTGATAATGATCTTGAGTCTAAACTAGCCTTCAACCCAAATTAGAAATTGAACCTAAGTTCCCTCAAGTTTAGTTCAAATGGTGAACCCACTTAACACATCAAACCTATGAACTTATAAAGGTGAAATTTTGAATTTAGATTATAAGTGAAGGACTTAAACAACTTTGGTAAAGGTCTAGACTCAATTGGGTAGCATAACTGCACTAAAGTGGATGATATGACTCTTAATATTTTGATGAACTTTGAACAAGAAAAATTGATGATCTCATGCAACCACCACAACACCTATTCATTTAAAGGAAAATTAGAACCATGTGTTTGATTTGAATTGTTTGTTTACACCAAGTTTTGACTTCAAACAAGACTCTAGTGTAAGACAAGACCAATTAATTAATCACTCTTAGATCCTAAACTAACAAGAATACTTGGTATTTTTAGAATCCATAAATATACATCATTTGAGAGGATTTTAAGTGTTCATCTAAAAGTAAATGTGCATTATATAGTAGGGTTTTTACACCCCCCCTTCTATCAAATGATAGTACTATGACATGGACCTTGAGGTGCACTTTACACCAACAATACTTCCATGGCAAGTGGGGATTTATCTAATATCTAACAAGTTTCCAAACATTATATGGGAATAAATTACACAATGACTTTAATGCCAAACAATGCAAAATAAAATCATGTATTTTGAGTTCATATCACTTGGCTTATTACAAAAAGGTCTAGTTATTTTTTCAACCACTACATCTTGTTGTTTACTCAGTATAGTGCGATGTCCAAAGTGCCAGTATGTCCCATGTACAACTCCAATTAGAAGCCAAATGATGTCTATGTTGGGAGGTAAAACCCCAGGTCAAAGCTTCCCTAAAGAACTCATGGAAGGTGATGAAGTCCCCCTTGTAAGCCAAGTTTGTATAAAAATAAATAAATCATGAAAGTATAAAGACTTTAGGGTCATTTTCAAGGTCACCCAAACTTTGACAAGTTTTTGGGGAGTTCTTTAGATGAATTTATTTCTAAGCCTTGGAATAGGCTACTTGAAACAGGATTGGCACATTGATTTTAAGGGTTCCCTAAAAGGGTCAAATGTAAGAGCATACACAAAACATCCCTCTTTTTTCCAAATAAAATTTTAATCTAAACAACTAAGTAACACAAAAAGCTTTGAAAAAGTGAGTTAATTTTTAATCCTATATATAAAATGAGGTGGTGTTCATTTGACCCCTTGGTCTTAGTTACAAACTTTGAAAAAATTCACCATAAACATCTAAAATTTGTTTTTTTTTTAAACATGAAAACAAGGTTCCTAATTGATTTTTAAGCATACAAAAGGTGATCTAAAACATGTTTTTAGCAAATATCAAGCTTGGTCCTAAAATAAAAATGTTAGCATGTCCTTTAGCCTTGAAGCTCTTTTAGGTTTGAAATAACTAACTTTTTAAAAAAGAGCTCTCGGGTCTGTGTTTTAAGAAAAACATAGTGACCAACGTTAGTTATATAATCGATGATGGTTATCTAACCAACATTAGTTATACCAATGTCGTCAATGGTAGGTATCAAACTAATTTTAGTTTTACTAATTGACATTAGTTAAGCTATCTAATTGATGTCAGCCTTACTAGCTGATGTCAGTTACTGTGTAAACCTGTGGTAAACAAAAAATGGAAAAATAAAGTTATAAAATCAATTTACAAAAGTTTTAATGGTCCAAATAAATATTTTAAAGCTAAAAAATGATCTTATTCATGTGTGGGATGCATTTGGTCACCACCATGCATGTCATATGTCATATAGGAATTTGACTCAAAAGAGGATAGTTAGTATGGTGTTAGTTCCAAAATGAAAACAAAATGAAATAAAAACACTAAGTAACATAACATGTCTAGGCCTAGACACTAGGGAGAGCTTAGTTAACAAAAATGAATAAAACACACAACTAAAATGCCAAAAAAACCTTCTTTTACCTCCCTTGGATGCTCCAAAATGCTTGTTGTAGTGGCTTGTTTAGCTTGTGCTCATGAAGTCCTTGGCAATGGAAGCTTGACTACCTCCATCTCTCCTTGACTCCTTTGGCTTGTGGCTTGGCTTGGACTAAAATAAATTTGGCATGATAACACTAGTTGATATGGCTTCTTGAAGATATTTGTGTACTATAAATTTTCACCAAAATAGCTTAGAAATGATTTTCATGGCCTCTCTATTTATAGATTTTTGCAAATGCCTAGAATCAACCTGAACCATCTATCCTAAGATTGAGATGTGTGGTTGAGGATTAAATAAATTTTTGGTATTAAGATTATAATTATCCTCATCATGAAATTGGAAGAAGGGGCAATTAAGAGGCATGGAGGGAATTTATGAGGCATGGAGGGCATGAATCTTGATATTTGTAGCATTTATGGCCTAGGGATGTCTTCCCAAGAAATGAGGTCACTTGATGATGCAAATATTTAATGTCCAATTCCAAAAATAAGTTTTCAACAAGTTTCCATGGAATTACTGGTTAGGTCTTGATTTAGGTTAATTATCTCTTAAACATGTTTAAGCATTTTGTGCACAAATTACTCAGACAGATTAGAATGCCTTGTTATTGGTCTAAAATTTGACTTGATTAGAATTGGAAGGCAATGTCAAATGCATTGGATTCATTATCACATTTAGGATGTTTCCAAAAATAAATAACTAAAGCATGTGTCTTGTGTAATATATTTGATAGGAAAGAGCAATCTAGATCACACAAGTGTATAATTGGCATTTTTACTCAAAATGAACTGATCAAAGTTAGCTAGTCTATAAATTGCATTACCCCATTTAGGGATACCCTAGCTAAAATCAGCACTTGAATTTGTCAGTTTCACATCATTTAGTGTTTTAGGCCAAATTATACATTTTGGGTAAAAATTGGCCAAAAGCCTGATTGGAGGTTATTGGTGGCCAGATTTAGTTGTCTACAAAATCAAGAATAAAAAGGAAAATTTTTACATTCCTAAAGAGAAGAAGTGTAATATTTCAGCTCCTATAAATACCAAGGTTGTTTCTATAAAAATTAATGTAGTAGCAAGGAATTAAAAAAAGGTAAAATTCATGAGACCTCCTATATATCCTCAAAGAAGAATGATAACCAAGTATTCTTCATCATTTTATGGTTATTTTTATAACTGTAATCAATTTGGGCATAGAGAAATTAACTATAAGGTTGTTCCTAAGAAAAGGATAATCTTTTTAGGTAGGAATTCATTTTCTCCTCTATTAGATCTAGATGTCATATGCTATAATTGTAATAACTTTGGGCATATAGCAAAGCATTATAGACCGAACATTGTCAAATCAAATTCTAACAATGCAAAAAGAGTCAAAATTCACAAAATGAATAAAGACTCACAAATTGATAAAAAAAAATAGAGAAAATCCAAATCAATAATCCCAAGGAGATATGAAAGAAGAAGAATCAATAAATGATTGCTCAAACTACTTTACATGCTAAAGAGAAAAATCTATGGGTTAGAGATAATGGCTTCTCAAAACATATGACTGGTGACAAGAGTAAGTTCATCAATATGAGTCGATGCAAGGAAGGGACTATCAACTTGGGAGATAATATTGTAGTCAAAATTATAGGTTAAGGAACCTTTCAAATTTATGATAAACTCCCTACTCATGAGGTTATTTATGTCAAAGGACTGAAGCATAATTTGATAAGTGTTAGTTAGATGTGTGACAATGGGTATAAAATCATCTTTGATGTTGAAGGTTGTGAGTTAAATAGGCCTTGTAACATAGTTGCCCAAGGAAAAAGGACTAAAAGTAACATATATAATCTGATTGAGGAAAATGATGCAAGTTGTCTCATGGGAAAGATTGATGAGAGTTGGTTATGGCAAAAAAGGATGGGTCATGTTAAATTTGATGATATAGTCAAAGTAAGTTCTAACCAATGTGTAAGACACATGCCCAAAATAATCAAGCCTACATACATAACTTGTAGAGAATGTCAGCTTAGTAAAAAGACCAGGGTCTCATTTCAAACCAAAGAATATGTGACTACAAAGCCTCTTCAGATAGTTCATACTGATCTTTGTGGACCAACCAAGATAAGAGGATCCAAAGGAGTGTATTACTTTATGTTTTTCATAGATGACTACATAAGAATGACATGGGTAAGTTTATTAAGAGACAAGTCTCAATCATTTGAAAGATTCAATATCTTTAGGGCTATGGTTGAAAATGAAATTGGTAGAAAGATCAAGTGTCATAGATCTGACATAGGAGGAGAACTCACTTCAAATGAATTTGTTAAGTACTATGAGAATCATCAAATTAAAAGACACTACTTAGTTACAATAACTCCATAATAGAATGGAGTGGTTGAAAGCAAGAATAGGAGAGTTAAGGAGATGGCTAGGATAATGATAAAAGAAGCTAACTTGTTAGATGGTTATTGGAGAGAGGTTGTCTAGATATCCATATACATCCTTACCCAAGTTCAATTAAGAATAACTTATGACAAGACTCCATATGAACTGTGGCATGGAAAGCCTATGTCCATTAAGTACTTCAATGTTTTTGGCAGTAAATGCTATATTTGAAGGAAGGAGAAAAATTTAGGAAGTTTTGAATCAAGGTGTGATGAGGGAATATTTCTTAGTTAGTACACTTAGAGCAAAACTTATGTCTACTAGAATAAAGACTTCATAATTTAGTAGAGAGTGTTCATGTTAAATTTGAAGATAATCTCAATGAAGCGATTGAACCTATAAAGGATATCATCATTGAAGAGCTGAAAGATTAAGATGCAAATGACATGTCTGAATCTGAAGATGAAGAAGAGATGAAGATAACTAAAAATATGCACCCCAAATTTGTTCAAAAGGATCATCCTAAGGATAAAATCATTGGAGACTTGAAATAATGAGTCCAAATGTGTAGAAGGTTAACAATGATAAAAAATAGGTAATTTTTACCTTACTATGTGAAATTGAGCCTAAAAACTATGCTGAGTGCAATAAAGATGAGAATTGGGAAAAGGCCATGGATGAGAAACTAAGTCAAATAGAAAAGAATAAAACTTGGAAACTAGTTCTAAGACCCATAAACAATAATGTCATAAGCACAAAATGGGTCTTTAAAAACAAGTTGAATGAAGACAAAGTTATGAGAAACAAAGCTAGACTTGTTTGCAAAGGATATGCTCAAGTAGAAGGAATAGAATTTGAGGAGACATTTGCTCCAATGGTAAGATTGGAAGAAATTAGAAGTTTTTATCATTTTCAATTTTTAAGAAGTTTAAATTCTATCAAATGGATGTTAATTATGATTTTTTGAATAAAACGCTAGAGGAAGAAGTCTACATAGAATAACCTAAAGGTTTTTAACTGACTAATAAGGAAGACTATGTGTGCCAATTGAAGAAGGCATTGTATGGCCTAAAATAGGTAACTAGATCCTAGTATTCAAGGTTGGATCAATATTTACAATGTCAAAGATTTATCAAAGGCTATGCTGATAGTAATCTGTATGTTAAATCTAAAAATGGACATATGTTGATCATAGTTGTTTATGTTGATGACATCATTTATGGTGGCAATAACAATAATATGTGCAAAGAATTTGTAAATAAAATTCAAAATGAGTTTGAAATGTCCATGTTGGGAGAAGTTGCATTCTTTCTTGGTCTATAGGTTACACAATCCACTTAAGGAATCTTCATATCCTAGACCAAGTATGCAAAGCAGACACTCATGAAGTTTGGAATGGAAGATAACCGACTAGTTAGTACTCCTATGATAACTAGATGTAAGTTGAGAAAAAGTGATGAATATCCTAAAGTAAATCATATTATGTATAGATCAATGATTGGTAGTTTATTTTATCTTACTGATACTAGACCAGACATCATGCAAGTTGTATGCATGGTTGCTAGATTCTAAGCTACTCCAAAATAAACTCATATAAATTTAGTAAAAAGAATCTTCAAATATATCAAAGGTATAATAGACTATGGTTTATGGTATCCTTCTAGTAATGATTTCACTTTGACAGCATATATAGATGTTGATTGGGTAGGAAACATAGATAACAGAAGAAACATAAGTGGTGGTGCATTCTTTCTTGGTAATAAACTCGTTTCATGGCTAAGTAAAAAACAAGAGTCAGTTACTTTCTCTACAATATAAGCAAAATATGTTGCACACAAGTGTTTTGGATGAAACAGACACTAAGAGACATGGAGGTAGAGTTCAAAGGACCAATTCACATTCTGTGTGATAATTCAAGTGTAATAAATATTTCTAAATATCCAATGATGCATTATAAGACCAAGCATATATCAATTAAGAATCACTTTCTAAAAGAGAAGGTTGTTGATAAAGAAGTTACATTGGAATATGTTCACACAACAAATCAGATTGTAAATATTTTCACTAAGCCTTTGTCTAAAGATCAATTTGAATATCTAAGATAACAACTAGGAGTAGTGGCTCCTATACCACATCACTAATTTTTGGTGATCAGACATATCTCTTAGAGGAGTTCTTCAAGAAATATCTCTAATTCCTAGAATAAAAAGAGCTTAGTCAAGTGAGTCATGGCCTAAGTGAGATCTTCTCTCTTTATTTTCATCTGACAAGTCTGAAGATCATAACTTTGACATACCTAAAAAAGTGTTTTTCAAGGGGAGCTAGTTGACATATTGGTATAGATGCTTTGCCATTAATGTCAAAGGGGGAGAAATGCATAAGATAGAGGTGCATAGCAGTGATTGACTTGTAGCAGAGGATATTTTTTTCCATCAATGACAAATGGGGAGATTGTTGGAAATTTGAGTGTCATGGTTGATTTGTGTCATGGACTGTCATTGATGAGAAAAGAAGCACATGCAAAATGTGTTGCTGATAATGACAAAGGCATAGTAATGTTAGCAACTTGAGGAGTCATTAAGTCTATCAAGAAGTTTAGAGAAGGAGAGGTTCAGTGCTCAAGTATACATTTGTGTGCACATATTAATGACAAAGGCATAGAGTTGAACTCAAGAAGATCATGAACATATCCCAAAAGAGTAAAAGTATGGATCAGATAGGGTCAAGAACAAATTGGGTTTGTGAATCACTATTACTTTTACTCATTTATGAGTAACAAGTAAGTAGCTCTTGAAAACCCAACTGGCTCTTGAATTATGTGTTGATCAGTTTTGTCATTTCAAATTACTTCTACATATAAAATTTTATTAATAAAGCAATCATAAAAATTTAAATAGGTCTAAATGGAGAAAAATGGGTTTTTCGAGTGACTTAACTTGTTTATATTTTATAAGTTGAGTAGTTAGAAGAACCCAACTTGGTCTAGTAGAGGTAATCAGGTTTCCAGAATGATTTTACTTTGTTCAATTTCATAAGCTAGGTAGCTTGAAGAACTTGATTTGGTCTTGGTGTGTAGATCAGGTTTATGAAATAATTTACCTTATTTCATTTTTATAAGTTAAGTAGGTTGAAGAACCCAAATTGGTCTAGACAAGTAGATCAGGGTTGTAAAGTGACTTAACTTATTTCATTTTTATAAGTTAAGTAGGTTGAAGAACCTGAATTGGTCTAGATGAGTGAATTAGGGTTTTGGAATGACTTTACTTCTTTCAAGCTTATAATTCATGCAGCCTAGAGAACCCAAAATGGTCTTGGGGAATTGTCTCAAGAAAAATGTTAAGTCCTAGTCAGGAAAATTGTCCCAAACAAAATTTTGAAAGGATGGTTTCAAAAATTCTGAAGGGTATGTGGTCACTTGCAAAGTTCCCAAAGGTACATTTCAAAAAGTTTGAAGGGCAAGTGGACCAATCAAGAAAGTTGAAGGGATGGTTTCAAAAATTCTAAAGGGAATGTGGTCACTTTCAAATTTACCGAAGGGTACATCTCAAAAAGTCTAAAAGGCAAGTAGACCATTCGAGAAAGCAAATTTGAAGAACAATTGGACCATTCAAGAATTTAGAGAGGATCTTTTCAAAAATGTTGAAGGGTATGAGGACCTTTATAGAAAGGTTGAAGAGTATATGGACCATTCAAAGACTTTTGAGGGTATGTTTAATAAATTCCAAAGGGTATGTTTCAAAAACTTGAACGGTAAGTACTCCATTGCAAAAGTTTCTGAAGGACTCTTTTGAGTGAATTTGATGAACTTCCCAAAGGATATTTTTCCAAACTTGCCAAAGGATATGGTTGAAATAAATGTAGAGTAAATCTCTGAGCTAATGTGCATATGACAAGTGTCACATTCACATTTTCTCAATGGGTTAAAACTCATGCCTTTTAATAAGATTGATGGCTCATGATGAACAATATAATGAATATCTAATAGAGCGAAGTGTTTCCAAGCTTGAAAGGTGCTCGACTGATAATAACTAGTGTCAAGATAAACATCGAGCAAGTCTAGAAGATATCGATGGAGTGAAGGCATTCAATGATGCTATAGAGATTGAGATGTTAACAAAGCTATCAGATGATAACATTGAAGTAAGTTAAGTCAAGCACTTTCAAGAACCTCACAGAGTAAGTCAGTTACAAAAGTTTGAAGCATCGATTGAAGAAACACAATCAGTTCTTGTAAAAATTGTTATTCCTTTAAGTCTCTTATATATATTTAGACTTTTATTTCAAAGTTAGATGATGTGAAATTCAAAATTGACATAGAGTAGGGAAGACAAATGGTTATACACATTTTGGAATGAGAAGAGTTCAAACTTGTGATGTAGAGATATGAAACTTGTCTAAGCATGGAGAAGTAATATTGAATTGGTATATTTCAAAGTGTCAATCAAATAAATTTAAACACAAAGAAAGGGTTCAAGAGAAATGAAGATAAAAAAAAGTGTGTTAAATAAGACATGAGTAGTTGTATATAGGACTTACAATAAATAATAGACTTGGATTATTTTAAGAATCTAACCATAATTGTAATTCACTTTATCTGATAGGTTGGTACCATTAGATTAAACTAGGTTGGTGCTTAAAATAAGGGAGTAGGTGCTTCCTGAGAGTTGGTGATCTTAAAATAGGGGATTGGTGTCTCCATGGGATGGGTGTCCTAAAATGTAATGAATGAGATTATGTCAGTGAGACAAATTTTATGAGGCTAGATTAGAATAGTAGATTCTAGTAGTTTTTCACCATGATTTTTCCCTTTGGGTTTCCATGTATAAATCTTGTGTTGTGTGTTGTGATTTTGTGATTGTATTATTTATTTTTCATGTGTTTTTATTTTCCATTCATCATGGAAGGTATAAGAAATTAGGTTTTTGAGATCTATTGAGTCCCCCCCAGTAGATAGGTGTGTTCAATAGTCTACCCCTCAAGGATACAACACTTGACATAAGAGGATGCCTTCTATATATAGTTATTAATTTCTTCTATTGATACATTTGGCATCCTTTCATTACTTTTTGACCTTTTGACTTTAAACCACTCTAATGATCTATTGTGTAGGATTCATGATTGTGACACTTGTCACTTGCACATTAACTTGCAGGTCTTTTTGATAATTTAACTTCATAGTGCTACATTGGATCTCCAATGTTTGATTAACCGTAAACTGTTGATCTTCCAACTAGATTGAACTTTACCTTGTGAAAATTTGGCTAAGTATGGGGACCATCTTAATTATGCCTAGAAGGCTAACTTTTCAACTTCATATCTTTTGTTTCTCTAATTTTCCTATTGTAAAATTTGGACCATATAAACTAGGCATGATAATGAACAAACCCATATGCTCATTTCATCTTGAAGGCTTCACATGTGTGATATATAACATCATTAATATTCCCACTCAAATTATTCTACCACAGAGGTAGATATGCCTAGAACTTTCTTGGAAGGCCAACTTTGGTATCTCATAACTCTTTTCATACTTAGTTACATGACCTAAAAATTATCACATATAATATTCTTATATAGGGGATTCCATACATATATCCAATTGCTCTTGAAGCTTTCATAGGTGCAAGATATGGCATTATAAAATTTCTTACTTATCTTTATCTTGTAGCCTAAAAATTTGACTAAGTGTTGGAAAACACTATAAAAATGCCTTGAATCCCTACTTTGCTCAAGTATATCTTTTGTCGTGCTATGTCGCATGACCTGAGATTTAGTACATAAAAACTAGGCACAAAAATGAATAGACCCATGTGATCATTTTATCCTAAAGATTATGTGTGAAAATTCTAACCTCATTAATATGATTACTTGGATTTTTTTAACCCTTTTTATAAATTTGGCTAAGTATAGAAACTTAGAGGATTTTATCCACGTAGCCAACTTTGCATGCCCATATCTTCAATTGTGCTTCATTGCATGTCTTCAAATCTAAAACATAAATACTAGGTACTAATGTGATCACAACCATGTGACTAGATCCCCCATACTCATTCACATGTGGTAATGGTGATGTCATCAAAATGCATTCTCATCTTTTCTATCATAGACCCATAATGTTTAGATGATCAATGTGAAGAAGTGAATGAATTGAAATCATGCACACAAGCATTCTAATCATTATGGACCTTTGATTGGATCATTTTCATATCCTATAATCACCATATACAATCCTAAACATCAATGACATGATCATAATTTCCCTTTTGACATCAATTAAAATCAGATTTCCAATAATCTCCCCCTTTGTCATTAATGGCAAACTAAATTCTCTGATCTTCTAATACTTTGCTATTTCTCTAGCATTGCCTACATTGGCTCCTGATGAGTATGAACTAAAGATATTCATAAAAAAATTAATCCCCCTTAGGCAATGGTACATGTGCTTAATACTCAACTTGGATACTTGCTCTTCTACTTTGACATTTGCACTTTTACAAAGAACTTTTTTCTCTTTCTCCTACAAAGAGCATTTGCACCTTTTTTCCCCCCTTCGACATCAATGGCAAAGGGACTACAACTAATTATTTGTCTAAATATTTCTCCCCCTTTATCAGATAAAAAATTTTGTCTAAGAATCTGTAACTTTCAAATCATTAGTAATTTTCATAAGTATACATCCCTGAATTGACTCTTCTCTCTTCTTCTATGGATTAATAAAGCTTCCATAAGACTCCCCCTAGACTCATGTACTATCATTAGTGATTTAGTGATGTGGTGTAGGAGCCACCACTCCCAAATATTATCTCAAATATTTAAATTATTACTTTAGAATGGGTTTGGTGAATATGTATATAACCTAGTCTTTAGTTGGCACATACTCCATTGTGACCTCTTCATCTACAACACTCTCTTAAGAAGTGATACTTGATCGATATGTGCTTGGTCTAGAATGCATCACTAGATTGTTTGATAAATTTATTACCCTTGAATTATCACAAAGAATAGAAATAGGTGACTTATACTCAACCTTGATGTCCTTGAGTGTTTGATTCATCTATAAGACTTGAGTGAAATATGCCACTGTTACTACATACGTTGATTCTACTATAAAAAGATTAACTAACTCTTGAATTTCACTCATACATGAAACAAGTCTATTTATAAGTAAAAATTCACCACTAATAGTGTTTCTTCTATCATCCACACTTCCTACCCAATAGTCATTTGTATATGTTGTCAAAGTGAAATATTCACTTGTAGGGTACCATAGGCCATAGTCAATTATGATCTTGATGTATCTAAATATTATTTTCACTACATTGGCATGTGACTCTTTAGGATCAACCTAGAATCTAGCAACCATTAACACTACTTGCATGATATCTAGTTTTAATATATTTAGGTATATCAAGCTACCTGTCATTGATATATACATAGTCTGATTTACATCAAGGGACTCGTCCTCTTTGATCAATTTGCATCTTATTATCATGGGAGTATTAACTAGTTTTTTATCTTCCATTCCAATTTTCTTGAGCATCTCCTTTATATAATTGGTTTGGGATATGAATAACCCTTCATCAGATTGGGTTATTTGTAGAACAAGGAATAAATAAAGTTCTCCTAGCATAGACATCTTAAATTCATTTTGTATTTATGTATCATATTATTTGAAAAAAAAATTATTGATGCCACCAATATGATGTCATCTACATAAACACCAACAATCAACATATGCTCACCTTTTAATTTGAAGTATAGATTATTGTTTTAACATCATTTGTTGAAACCTTGTGATTGCAGGTTTTGGTCTAATCTTGAATACCATGCTTTAAGTGCCTATTTTAGACCATACAATGCTTTATTTAGTTTGCACACATAATCTTCTTCATTTGACAGCTAAAAACCTTCTAGTTGTTCAATATAGACTTCCTCTTCTAGGTTCCCCTTCTAGAAAGTAGACTTTACATCCATTTGATAGAATTTGAACTTATTTTAAATAAAGAATGCTAGAAACATTCTTATATCTTCCAATCTAACAACTAGAGAAAATGTTTCCTCAAAGTCCATGCCTTCTACTTGTGCATATCCCTTGCATACCAATCTTTATTTATTTCTTATAACAACTCCATCCTCATTGAACTTGTTTCTAGAGACCCATTTTGTTCTTATCACATTTTTGTGTAAGGGTATTAGAACTAATTTCCAAGTTTTATTCTTTTCTATTTGGATCAGTTTTTCTTCCATGGATTTTAGCCAACTATCATCCTTACTAGCTTTGACATAGCTCTTAGCTCAATTTCAAACATTAGATCAATAATTTACTTGCTCCTTATTCATTATAGATCTTTTCCTTATCTGAAATCCTTCATTCTTATTACGAATTATCTGCTCTTTAGGATGATCCTTTTGAAAAAATCTTGGAGGTGTTTTTTCATTTCTTTCCCTTAGCATCTTCACTATCTAATTATTCTTCAAGATCTACCTCTGCATTATTTAACCTTGACATTTATGCTCTCTACCCTATTGTGTAGCCTCTTATTGTAACATACATAATATTTACTTTGAGTGGGATAAGTAAGAAATATTCCTTCACATCTTGATAAAAATCTTCCTAGTTTGTCCTCCTTTCTTCTGATGTAACATTTGCTTCCAAACACTTTGAAGTAGTTAATAGAGGTAGGTTGTCCATATCATAGCTCATAAGGATTTTTGTCATTATTTTCCCTTAGTTGAACTCTGTCCAAGATGTATATTATTGTTTGGACTTCTTCTCTCCAATATGCATCAGGTAACTTGGCTTCTTTTAGCATTGTTCTGGTCATTTACTTGATTGTTATGTTCTTTCTCTCAACAACTCCATTTTGTTGTGGAGTCCTTGCTATAGAGTAGTGCCTTTTGATCCCTTGATTCTCACAATACTCTATGAATTAATTTGAGGTGAATTATACACCTTTATGAGATCTTAAGGTTTTGATTTTTCTTCCAATCTCATTTTCAACCATAGCTCTAAAGATCTTCAATCTCTTAAAGGCTTGAGATTTGTCCTTTAAAAAAGTTACCATGTCATTCTTGAGTAGTCATCTATAAATAACATGATGTAAAACTCTTATTTAGATCCTCTTATCTTGGTAGGACCATAAAGATTAGTATGAACTAATTATAAAGTCTTTGTAGTTATATTCTCCTTTGCTTGAAATCTAACTCCTATCTGCTTGCCTAGTTGACATTCCTTACAAGTAATATTTTCAAGTTTTGTTATCTTGGGAATGTGTCTCACACAATCATTTGAGCTCACTTTGATTATATTATCTAAGTTTACATGACCCATTTATCCTATGCCACAACTAACTCTCATCAATATTTCCCATAAAGAAACTATTGCCATTCACTTCAACAAGATTGTAGGTATTTCTCTCAGTCCTTTTCCCTTTTTAAATATTTTGCCAAATCTCTTTAGCTTATAACCTTCTATATCAAATGTGACCTTATATCCATTGTCACACATTTGGCTAACACTTAGTAAATTATTCTTCAATCCTTATGTTAATTGTTGATCCCTTTAGGGATATCACATGACCATAGGAATAAATTTTGGGGGCCTAAAGAGCTCTAAGGATGTGGGTGGGGGGGGGGCGCATAATTTTCATGTTCTCCACATTTGGGTGTAGTATTCCTTGTATTCATAACTTTTATGTATTCCATATTTCATGGAGTTAGTTGTTAAATTCATTTTCCCATGTTGACTTCATTGCTTTGAGGAAGCTAGTTTTTTTGGGAAAAGGGAACTCCTTTGTTGAGTGGAGTTGGTTGTGATCACATGTTTTTGGGAAAATGTGCCCTTAGAAGGTAGAGAGATGAAAATGGAAATTTCCTCCTTGGAAAAGATTTTTGATAAGCTTGATGAGGTGGAGGAGGGTTTTCACATGTTGGATAATGCTTATCTTAGATAAGAATTACACATTTTCTCCTCCTTTTATGGATTTTCCTTCATATTCTATATATACAGGGTGTGGTGTGGCCTTTAGAGGTTGATGTGTGGATTTACATAGATGGTTTATTTTTAGGGTGTGGCTTGGGGATCAAATTCAAATTACATGTTTTCATTATAGGTTGTGGTTTAGCAACTTGTGAGGTACGACATTGTGCAAGTGTAGGCGAAAGTGCATCTTTTTGTGCAACACTTTCTACTAGAGATTTTTTCTATCTCTATGAGAGTTCATTATAATCTTGTTTTAGATTACTAATTTATTTTAAAACTTTCATTGGTGGATGTAGCCCACATTGGGTGAACCATGTTAGATCTGTGTTATTATTATCTTGCTCTCATTTATGATTTCATATTAATAGTAAATTAAGGAATGTTTTCATGATGTATTTTATTGTATAGCTTTATATCTAATTTATGGTAATAGTAGATTTGGATTTATGTGTCTTAGTCCTAACACCTTTAACATAAAGGACATCATGTCTAGGCAGTTACAATCTATATTCAAGGTTATTTTACCTTTGATGTTTACTATTGTGTTGTCTCCAAAGCTGATAGATCCTTATTTACGTTTATGTAATTTGGTGAACTTGTTCTTGTCACCAGTCATATGATTTGAGAAGCCACTATCTATCACCCATAAATTGTACTCCTTGGTATGAAGTGTAGTCTGAGCAATCATGGATTGATTTTTCACTCTCCACACATCTTTGGGTTTCTTTTTAGCTTCTTTTCAAAAACTTGTGAACCTTTGTTCACACTGGGAGGCATGCCTTTCTTTACATTATGTAATTTTGATCTTACAAAGCTAGTTCTACAATGTTTAGCTATGTGACAAAATTTATTTCAATTATACAAAATTATATTTGTATCTACCAAGGGTCTAAATGAGTTTTTTCTTACAAAATTGATTATGCTTATAGTTACAGCTCTACAATAACTAGCCTTATGACCAAAATGATTAAAGCTATAAAAATAACCATAAAAGGATGAGGAATACCTGGTCATAACATTTCTTGGTTCAGCATGAATAATTATTCTAAGTTGTGGCTTCTTCAAGATTCTCACCTTGGTGTATCCATCAACATTAGCTACATTTGTCTTATTTTTTTCTTCTAGCTTATTTTTAGGTTTAGCTTTCTTCACATCAGCTATGTTTGAGTTTTTTTAATATCCTTGCAAGCTTTCTCTTTCTTTGATCCTAGTTATCCTTTTACTTTGAAGTTTTCATATAGGCTAGCATATTTACTGGTAAAATAATTTTTTCCCTTCTCATTACCAAGACCTTATCTCTCTTTTGAGGGATTTTGACATTTGATCAGTTCATTAAGAATGTCTAATCCTCCTATCAACTTCAGACTTTTATTTAGTTGATCTTTGGATTTTTCAAGTTCTTTTCTCAAGGCCACTATTTCTATTTCAATCTTCACACATTTATCAAATTTAGATTGTAGTTCCATTTTGACTACATCTTCTATTTTTTTGGCCTCTTCAAGTTGTGTATTTAGGCTAATTACCATCTAATGAGATTTCTCAATACTTTTAGACATTTTCTCAATTTACTTTTGTCCAAACTTCTTTTGTTTTGAGTTCCCTTTTCTTAGCTTATCAATCTCATCTAGATCACATATGATCTCACATTCTAGATTCACTTCTCCTTCTTATTCATTTGAGTATTCAAATTCATTTAATATAGAGTTATAGAAGTTGATCCTACTATCATGAACAAGGATTCACTTCCATTAGCCAAAAAATCAAAATCATGATCATAATTTGAACTATCACTATCTTCCATTGAGTCACTATCTTCTTTTGTGTACAAACCTTTCTTATTTTTGAAGAAGCTCTTATTTTTAGGATAGCAAGGTTTTACCTTTTTGCTACTCTCTACTTGCTCAAAGTTATCCTTTTTATTATGAGGGAATTGAGAATCAAAATTTCATAATTTACCATAGTTAAATCATTTTAAGGGTAAATTACCTCTCTACTTTCTATATCCTCTCTTTAGTCTTCTAACAAATTTATCTTCTTCACTAATCTCCTTAAATTCAAATGCTGATGTTTCTTCCTTTATTTGCTTGTCTACTTTGAATGTAAATTATCTCTTAAAGGTGTCTATCTCTCACATTTTCATCTCCTAGGTTATGAAGCTCTCATGTAAATAATCAATAATGAGTTTTTTTAGATCTCTTGTTTCTTCTATTGTAGAGATTTTAGAATCATATCTTAATGGTAAAGATCTTAAATTGTTTTGACAATGATTGACTCCTTCATTTCTTCTCCAAGGCCTCTAATTGCATTGAATATATCATCTACCCTAAGGAGGTAATCTACAATCATTTCCTCTTCATTAATCTTAAGAATCTCAAACTTACCTTTATAAGTTTATAACTTGGCCTAATTTACTTTGTCATCTCCTTCATAGATGCTTTTCAGCTTATTCTAGATATCTTGAGCATTTTAACATTACATCACTTTGATAAACTTTGAGTTTGATATTCCACAAAGAATAACATTATTTGCCTTAACCTTGTTCTCATATGCCTTCTTTGAATCCTAATTAGTAGAATTTGTAGCAGGGGTTGTATATCCATTTACTACAGACATACATACATCAAAACCTAATGCAAATAAATAAACTCCAAAATGCATAGTTAGATCCATCAAAATGAGGTTCTTTGTTTGATGAATATATTTATTGAATATACATTGTGTTTACTATTACAAGATATACCTAAGGTGATTAAGCTTATTTCAATGAACCTTAGGCTCTGATACCGATCGTTGGAACATAAGTAGATACCGAGAGGGGTTAAATTAGTATATGAATTAAAATTGGTCTTTTAATCCTTTTAAAAGAAATTCAAAAACATATAAATATTAAAATATAAATGTAGAGATCATATAAAATCACAAATACACATGACATAATATTTATAGGTGGAAAACCCAAGGGGAAAAACAATGGTGAGAATAGCTGCTAGAAGGTACTATTCTCATCTAGCCTCACAATTCAAATCTTCACTAGCAAACCTCATTAGATATAATATTTAAGGACACCAATAATAAGGAGACACTAATACATTGATTTAAGAGCACCAAATCTAAAGAAACACCCACTCCCTAATGTAAGTACCCACCAAATTTATCTAATGGCACCAACCTATCAAACTTTTATATGGAGCTACAACTCCAATTTACAACTTAGATTCATACATGAATCCATATATGTGTTCTTTTTTATAGTTCTAATATGAAATTGATCATACTCTATGCATTCTCTTTGTGCCTTTTTTCTTCTCTACTCTTCTCTTCCCCCTCTAGTCTTGTGTCTTTACGATTTTCTATTTGACACACTTCATTGGATTTTTCTCTCTACCTCTATCTGTATTTGACTTGGCTTAATAGAAATACAATTGTACCAACATTATTTTCTTTATCCTAGATATAATATATATAAAAAAATTATCTATCATTCTATATCTTTTATTTGTTCACACTTAGACTACAACACATCATGCCAATTCTAGACTCTAGTTAATTATTAGTTGGACTATAAGTTTCCTACATCTCTATTTCATACATCACACTATAATTATAGGTCCTTTTACTATCTATAAAATTTGATAGACTCAAGTTTTGATGCATGGGTTATTTAATGTAGATTTGATCAGTTAGATCGATCAATCTCATTGTCTATGTCAAGATATAGATCTTATATGCAAGTTCCTACATGTTCCTATAACTAAGCATTTATCTAGACATGAATTTAAATATCATTCATTGATATTTACTTTAGTTCCATGATACTATGGTCTCTATTTAATTTTATCAACTTTAAAACATTTCCATTTGATCAATATCTGAGAAGATCATACTATCCTTTATATCATTATATGTTTTCAAACTTTAGCTTTGTCAACTTTAAAATGAGTTCATTAATCTTTCTCATCCAAGATTCTGTATGTCATTGGATATTCAAAGATGCATGATATTTACCTTGACTTGGCCTTTTAACTTCAACACTTTGATCTCATCTTGATATTTATTATATCTTTGGATCGCTTTTGCTCTATCAATCTTCTCAAACCTACTCAGTCTTTAACATGTCACTATGTCGATAAAAGTTGATCACTTTATAACTTTTGAGTCCATTCACTCCATTAGATCTCCTTTACATGATCACTTATGCATCTCTAGATCTTCTAACAATCTTGATCTTTATATTTATCTACCCCTTGAGGATATGACACTTGGTGTAAGCATGTGCCTTCTATACATAGCTATCAATTCCCACTATTGAGACATTTGTCATCCTCACATTCCTTTTTGACCTTTTGAATTTAAACCACTCCATTGATCTACTATGTAGGCTTCGTTATTGTGACACTTGTCACTTGTGCATTAACTTGGAGGTCATTTTGACAATTTCACTTCATCATGCTCTGTTGGATCTCTAATGTTTGATTAAGTATGAAACATTGATATTTCAACTAGATCAAACTTTACCTTGTGCATATTGGCTAAGTATGGGGACCATCTTAATTATGCATAGAAGGCTAACTTTACAACTTCATATCTTTTACTTCTCTCATCCACCTATTCTAAAATTTGGACCATATAAACTAGGCATGATAATGAATAAACCGATATGTTCATTTCTTATTTAAGCTTTAGGATGTGTGAGATATAACATCATTAATCTACCCACTTAGATTATTCTTCAACAGAGCTAGTTATGCCTAGAACTTTCTTGGAAAGTCAAATTTTTTCTTGCATAACTCTTGTTTCACTTAGTCACATGACCTAAAAATTAGTATATATGATCCTCTTACATAGGGGATTCCATCCATATATCTAATTGCTCTTGAAGACTTCACAGGTGAAAGCTATGGCATTATAAAAGTGCCTACTTATCTTTATCTTATAGCCTACAAATTTGACTAAGATCTGGAAAACACTGTCAAAATGCCTTGGAGACCTACTTTTCTCAAGCATATCTTTTGTCTCATTATGTCACATGACCTAAGATTTAGTGCATATAAACTAGGCATAAAAATAAACATACCCATGTGATCATTTTGTCCTAACACCTCTATGTGTGCAAATGTTGAACTCATTAATATTCTTACTTAGCTTTATCTATCCCCTTTTGAAAATTTGTAAAAGTATAAAAACTTAGTGGATTTTGTCCAAGTAGCCAACTTTGCATGCCCATATCTTCATTTGTGCTTCATCAAATGTCTTTAAATATGGTGCATAACTACTAGGGACTAATGTGATCATAACAATGTGACTAGCTCACCCATACTTATTCACACATGGAAATGGTCATGTCATAAAAATGCCTTCTCATATTTTTTTTGTCATAAACCCAAAATGTCTAGATGATCAATGTGAAGAACCAAATGAATTCCAATCATGTACATAAGCATTCCAAACATTCTTAACCTTTGATAGGATATTTTGCATATCCTCTAATCACCACATATAATATTTAACATAAATTACATGATCATAATGTCCATTTTGACATAAATGACAATAATATTTCTAACAATTTCATCACACTAACATGATAACACATTCCTATTCAGCTTCTCACTACTACCTAGTTTTTTCACTATTTGCACAATTTGGACTATTAACAATTGTCTAACTTAGATGTCCAATTTATCACACTTGAGGGATATAACCTATCCATAAACCTTCATAGACATGAAAAATGAGTATAAATATTCATCCTCTATCCATTTTCATACTTTGACTTGGTTAACTCTGACTACCACAATATATCTCCAAGAAATTAACACTTTTTATAGGGTCTACTCACACACATGATAAATAAATCACACTTAGAGGTACATAGGAGAGTTTACTATAATCTCTAATAGCTTATTTGAGAATAAAAATCAATTATAGGCACTTTTAATCAACACTGGGTCCTTATTAGGGTTTTAAGAGGGTTTAAACCTATTTCCATTCTTAATAATCATTCACAAAGTGTATCCCCTCAATATAAAAACAAATACCTAATATTTTGACCTTGGGCCCTTTACCATATGCCATGAATATATTAGGTTCCCATGAAAAGGTTTGATGAGCTAATGAGCACAATAAAATCCTTCTCAGGTTGAGAACCCTTCATTTTGAGTACTTCAGAGACCTCAAAACAAATTTTCATGCCTTATCCTTCAAACTATGACCTAAAACTACATGAAAAAACTTTTAAAAACATACCTTACCTATTAAAAGGATTAGATGAGCTTAAACACCTTGAAATTTTATTATGACCCCTTGTTAGGCCATACACTCTCTCTTTGTTCTCTTATACCTTGACCTATAAACCACATTAGGCCTTAAAACTAACCTTCATTCCTCTTTCCATTCTCTCTCCACCTCAGTCACAAAATCAAGAAACATATCTCATGCTTAATCACTCCTATACATCCATCAAATGCCTTGATAATAGAGCATGATACCTCATTAGCCTTGTCAAGGTCTCAAAGGTACATACTTGATCTAAAGGTCCTACCCCTATAGACTCATTCTAAGACTCTTATGAGTGATAAAATTCCTTGAATAACTTCTTAAGAAACCTCATAAAACCACCCATGCATGTGTGTACTCATCTCATGAATCCACCAAGATCATACCTTCTCACAAGTTCTTGTCATGCCATGATTATTCTTAGGCTACTCAAAGACCTGTACCTTCATGCAACCACAAGGAATTTTTTCCTTAAAATTATCTTTTTTTAAATCAAATTATCTTTCATGATGAAATCCTTCAATGATAATATTCCATCAATGCCCCTGGTCATATCAACATACTTCTAACAAAACACACTCTCTCAATGACATCAACCTCATGAAAGATGCACTACAAGATGTACCTTTGACATCAATGACAATCCTTAAAAACCTTGCACATCAATAGATATTTAGTGTATGGTGGGATGAACTCATGAAAATGGTGCTCAGTAACTCGAGAATCCCATTGCTTATGATACAATTTCTAGATCAACATGTGATGGTGGTGAGTCTTCTATAGGGGATTTATTTACACATTCATAAGCTTTCGAAGGATCCATTTTCACATTTTCCATTATTCACCAATATGCATATGGAATAGATGGAAATTTTTTAGAAGAAAACTCTAGATGCACATAGAATAAACCCTTTGTAGATAATTCTTCCTTATGTTCCCATTTTGGCAGACACTGCATAGACTTCCCTGATAATATTTGCTCCATCATATTGAGGAAATCATAAATCTCCTATGAGTTATCACTCACCTTCTTCCCCATGAAGTAACACTCATATCTAGAAGACATGGTTGGATGACCCACATGTGCCTTAGATTTCTATAGAATGTGAATGGAAAAACATTTAAATCGATGAATAGGAGGTCTACCAGACTATAATCATAAATATGACTAGTGATTTATATGAGAGGGAAGAAGGAAAAGAGTTTTAATTTTAGAGAGTAGTGTGTACAGTGAAAGGCTGAAAGTAGGTGGCCTCATATTTATGGGTAGAATTTATTGCTGGTATATAGTCCAATATTATGGATACCATAGGCAAGGAATCCAAATTGCAATGGCTCCAAGTAGAGATTATGGTAGAAGGTGGCTTCGATGAGTCCTCTTAGGACCAAAAAAATTATCCTATCACTAAGAGTCCTCACCAATAAATACAACATAGGTGTCACACACTATAAAGATATAACCCAACTATGTAAGAGGAAGAATAAGAGGTTGCACCCATAACCTAAAAATCCACAACAACTCATATATCTTTAGGAAGGATTATGCCATCATTCCCTAAGGAATTCCATATATTTGGGCATCATAAGGGCCATATATCAATGGAAATGATACATAGATCTATTTTCATTTCCTCTTCATCATAGTCTGATGAACCCCTTACTGATACTAAAGAGGTGGTGTTAGATGTACAAATACTAAAATAAAAGCAGGCTGCCCACAAAGAATAATAATGAGCTACAGAGTATAGAAGAAAAGAAGCAGTAGAAAGAGGTGGAAAAATAAATGGATTTAGAGGCACAAAAAACTTAATAGCCTAAGGTGATCCTATAAGTGGTAAAGTTGTAACCTATGGTTGAGTTGCTCATTGAGGCTAGGTAATTATGTAAGCCAAGCATTGCTACTAAATTGGCAATGAAGTAGGCTACTGATAAGGCTGATCATAATATTTATATAGTGGTGGCACCTACACTATTGAAATATCCAAATAAACACACTCAAGAGACCATAGAACATGGGGATTCAACACCCATATGATCTTGCCTCTTACTCTATTACCTCTATGATAACCATCAAGACTACTAATGTGCTCATGTTACTTAAGGACCCCCCAAATTTTCTACCATAAGTTGAGGCCTTATAGATAACTCCTCGAAAACCACCATATGTGACTCTACCTTCCATTTATTCTACCTCTTAATCCTTCTCAACGCTTAGTCAAGCCTTGGTAAAACCTAATTCTATTGTGATACATGGGTTTTAAAACTTAACCCTCATAAATTTTCCTTATGTTCCCTATCATTGCACCATCTTTTAATTTCCCCTCACTCCATTGTAGAGCCTTCCCACCATGACCTCCACTATTTTATCCATTATGCCTCCACCCACTACTGAAGCATCTCTTAATGTTTCTAAAATTTCCTTGGTGAAGTAGTTGGAAGGTGCTTCTGATTTTCAAGAGTCTATTACATAGACTATTATTTCATTACAGAATATGGTGTCACAGTTGCATTAATATAACTTTTAATTATGGAGTATTATAATAAAAACTATTAATTTTATTAAATACTCCTACCCCACCCTTTACTCTCACATTATGAGCCATAGTTTTATGCTGGATTGCATGAAACTTCCATAGTTGGTGGTCAAACTTATATAGGATTGGGTGAGTATCTAACATGTCAACCAACTTGAATTATAGGGTCAGATTATCAATGAGGAGTTAAATGAGTCATGAAAACTCCTTTAAATCTATCAAGCTAACTTCACTACTATGATAGACTAAGCCAAAACTATGGCCCATGTGTTAATTGAATGAAAATATTAAGTGGATACAATATGGAATGGTGTGCTCCCTAAATTCACCACTTTGAGTTAACCTAAAGCCACCATGCATGATCCCACTATAAATTTTTGTAGGATTCAATCTGTGTTTCAAGCATCCATGCAAGCTTGAGACTCATTTGTGCACTAGTTACATGACTGATAGACTTAGATGTTGCATAATTACATTTTGGGGCTCCAAGTACAATGCCATGTTGATAAGCTCACTCATCTACATGTATACATCTTTGAAAAATTGACTAATTCCAAAGCCACTCTCTCTTCTAGTACAAATAATGATATTACACAATTTTTATATGCTTAGATTCCTTTGTGGGCTCTCCTATACAATGTTCAAGAGTATTTGATTGATTGACATAATTAAAAGATAAATGTGGTTGGATTTGATATTTCCATCACTCTACTCATTGATGTCCCTAACATTGTTCCTCCCAATCAACTCTAGTAAAATATGAACTAGACAAAAAATGTTGCTTTGAGTTCCTTTTAGAGTGATCCATTCACTTTGTAACCACCACTTACATTAGCTCCTCTATCAATGCTTACTTCATTTAGCTAATTATTTTTATAGTGGGGAATTTTGAAATTTTACTTGTCAACCTTTTTATTTAGTAGGATTGTAGAAACCCATAAGGATAGTCTATTGAAAACCTAAAAGGGTAGTAGATTGTCTTCATACTTATTTGAAAACTATAAGGGTGGATAAGTATTATGTAAGGGGTGAAACCTAGTAAATGAAACCTTGAGTGATTTGTAGTGTTTGTACGTTTTACTTGCTTTTTATTCTATATACTCCTAATTATTTATAATCTTGTCTCAAGATGAGACAAAACATTAAGTCTGGGAAAGTGTTAGTTAGGGAATGTGTACACTAACCTCTCACATCTATGAATGTGCCACATGGACATGGATCATGTTTTCTTTTTGGTTAGATGTTATCCTACAAGATTATTATGAAGTTATTCTATTTTTATTTGGGATCATGTACATGGAATATTTAGCAACAAATTATAGGTTGATATACCTAGATGCCAAGTATAGATTTCATGGTTTTAACAATAGTTTTTATGATTATATATTCCTATGTATTGTAGTGGAATGGGTTAAATAATGTTAGATAGTGCTTGATAGTATTGATTAATATTGTATTTAGGCCTTTTGAGTAAATCCTAAGATGTTTGGAATGAAATTTTAATGAGTTTTTCATGATATGAAGATTGTAAACTAATTTAGTATTTCAGGGTTAATATAATAGTTATGTGCTTATTATGTGAGATATATCTTTTGGGTAATTATATGTGTTACACAATTATCTCTTTTAAATCTATGTTTATCTTCTAATTGATATTATCAACCCATTGTGAAGTTGGGTTATATTACATAATAACTTCATGAATTGATAATCTTCAGCTATAATCATCTATAAATTACTCTCATCTATTTGAAATCTTATTATATTAATGAATATCAAAAGTTATTTTCTCTGCATGTTTGACAACTATGTTGTCATATATGAGTTTTACCATTATTTATCTATCAATGTACATAGTCATAGGATTACCCAAGATTATATAAACCTAAGCGATCCTAAGATAGAATCTAAATATCGAGCACTGATTTGAATTTCTTGCAAAATCTTCCTCAAATCATAAGAATTATCCCTATAATTAACATGTTTTAGTGTACCTAGGAACCTCTACTAATAATCTTATACTGATAATACTCTATTTATAGATTTTACCTTCTTTATCCATTTTGAGGAAAGATTGAAACTAAATTTTTCTAGCAGATCAAAAAATGAATTAGAAATTCCCTTTTTATTTATGGATATTATGTACCTTTTATCATCAGAGATTCTAAAAAATATCAAGGAGATATAATCAATATTCTTTTAAAAATGAGTGTAATGATTCTCTGATAAAAATCATCATATTCTTTTTCTTAATTTAACACAGTTGTGACTCTTTAAAAGTGGGAATTATCAACCCTATTATCCAATTGAGGTTTGGTTGGATAGTTGCATTTTGATTTCTAGATATAGTCATATAAATGTTTATTATTTTAAAATTATGGGTTGCATGAAAAGTACAAAACATGCCCCACGGTGGGCACCAATAACTATTGGTGAAATATTTTGTACTCTATGACAAATCTAAGTTTCACAATAAGGTAGGAGACAAAAAGTCTTTCCTCTATTATGAGGGGAGATTCCCTTTATTGAAATAAATAAAGACTAATATAGTTATATACATTATTTATAATTTAAATGAGGGGAATTACATTAAAGACATTTAACTGGAAATAAAAATGATAAGAAAGAATGTGAAGAATTATAGGTAGATAAATGAACATGGATTTTATCCATTTTCATAATGATAAAACTAGAAAATAATTAGATACTTTAAGAGATCAAATGTAATCAATGCTTGGAATAATGATTTTTGCATCAACATAATAAAATACACATCCATTAAAGAAAACAAGACACAAAGTTCATGTATTTCCTTGGTTCATGGACAAAATAATGAGAACAAAGTTTGTTTCTTTTTCCTCTTCAAGATTCACAAATTGTGGAAATCAAAAAGCCTTTTTTCAATTTCCATTTCTTTTATTTATAACAAAGGGAATGGGTTGACCCTTCACATTCCAAAAAATGACTCTTCATATTTGTAGTAATATAAAATGTCATTTTAATGTAATGAATGTCACTTGAGACCACCCTATCCTTAGCTTAGTCATAGACCTATCTTATGGCCTCTTTTGATCCTTTTACAACTTCTATGTGCATCTACCCTATGCTTATATATACCAAGATCCACATTGAGCCATCGCATAGTCATCCCTAATCCTTTTTCACATGTGTTATCCACTTGGACAATAACATGACCCATTAGTCTATATCATAGTGCACTATTGGAAAAGGGGGCATTACTATTGACCCTTAGCTTCCCTTTCCCATAAAAAATATCTATCCACTTCCTAAATTTTTTAGGGTCAACCTAGACTCATTTAATGTCTTCATAATCATCATAACACTATGTAGAGACTAATTTCATTCATTTATCAGATAGATGGAAATTCCAATGAAGAACTTTAAAAATAAAAAAAAAATTAAGGTTATTTATCCCTATTTACCCTTATTTATGAATACATCCATCTATAATATCTAAGATCTCATTTTCACTCAAGTTTCAAGTCTCAATTCACACTTAAAGCATTCAAATTAACATTCATACTCAGGAATACTAACATCACTCTCACTTGTACCAACACTTATATTGGGATAACTATATCAAGTTTGATCCCTTTTCAAGGTATTGGTATGTAGGAAACACTCTTCACATGGGGTGTTGAGTTCATGCCCAACCTACCACACTAATGCCACTCTTCTTACACTTGAGTTCATCAAAACCCTCGTAAGCATGGAGGATTAGGGTTTCATAGTGAAATTAGTCAAAACATATAACATAAGATGATCTAGGTCTCAGTCATATAAGCACATGATTTTTAGAATAGAGTAAAGGTCTACCCATAATTTCACTAATTAATCTATATAGGGTCATTATCACTACATAAAAGGTTAATAAATCACTCTCTCTTGCACCAAAACTTAGATTGGGAGAACTAAATCAGGTTTGATCCCCTTTCAAGGTATTGGTATGTAGGCAACATTTAATGCATGGGGTGTTAAGGTCATGCCCAACCTAACCTACTAATGTCAATTTTATTTCATTTTAGTTCATCAAAAACCTAATAGGCATGGAGGCCTAGGGTTTCATAGTGAAATTAGTCAAATCATAAAACATATGATGATTTAGGTATCGATCATATAGGCACATGTGTTCCAAAATAGAGTGAAGGTCTACCTATAATTTCACTACTTCACTTATATAGGGTCATTAAAAATACACACAAGGTTAATAACATAGTGTACTATTAGAAAAGAGGGTCGTGATATTGTCTAAAGAGGGTTCTAACACCTTTTATTCACTGACAACACTTTTCCCTATTACTACATCACTTCCCATCCTACCACTTATCTATCTCAATCATATTATCTAGTTAAGTACATCTTTTATAATTAATTTATATTTATAGAATATTTAAACATATTAGTTGTTGTGTAAATTAGTAGTCATTGATACTATAGTATTTTATTCCCTAATTTATAACTCAACTCTATATCAACCTAGGGTTATATTCCATAATCTTGAAAAAGATAAATCATTTGATGAATTGAACTTACTTTGAATAATTCCTTAAACCTATCTGATATTTAGAGTTAATGTTTATATCCTTATAAAACCCCATACTTAGATTTTAGATCACTATATCTTTTGATTTTTATTTGGTATAGTATTGATAATATTAACAAATGTTATTTATTACTTTCTTATGCAAAGTTTCATAATCTCTATAACATGTTATTTTTCCCTTATGTGAAATTAAATTAGGTCATACATCATTACACACACATATGATATAATACATAATATAAAAAACACATAATCTAAAATTAAAAAATCTCCTTTATATGCCTTTTGCTCTTTGGTTCACTTTGATTCCTTACCTGTCATTACTAAACATAATAAAACATCAGTTGTTTTGCTTATCCATCCTAATACCTAACCTTACCTATCTAACTACTATCCCTATCCTACTACTATATCTATGATCATAATATACCATGAATTCCTTGTTATGATGTCCAAAAGGGGTCTTGAAGTGTGGCAGGTTATTAAAACCCATGGCTATAACTTTGTCAATGAGTATACATCCCTCCAGCCACAATTTCCATTTTAGAACTTTTGTAATATTTTGACACATATAAAGATGTATTGTATGCAACACTCTATGATACTAGGGTACAAAACATAACAAATCTTGATTATGTTACATCTATAATCAATATTATGAACTGGATTGAAGAGCACATTTTAAGTAGGAGCATCAGTTAACACTTGTAAATCTTATACATAATGGTCAACATGAGTCAATAATTCAAGTTAAGTAGGTTTAGAGTCATGTCATGCCTCATGTAATGTTTTAAGAGTTATTAATAGGTGTTAAGGAGCATAATATGTCTTGATGTGATTATTTAATTGTGTAAAAATTAATATAAATCTATTATGGGAACTTTCTTGCTAATAAGACATATTTAAATATTTGAATTGTAATAAGAAGGCCTACAAACCTTGTAATTAACTATAAAGGGTATAGACTCTTGTGTAATAGTATTATAAGGTTAAATGTATGTTTTAAAATAATTTTAAAACTATAGAAAGGAAAAACTACCTTATGATATCTTTATAAGGTGGATGCTCCTTTGGAGAAGGCAAGATTGGCATATGCTAAGTTTAGAATAAGTGGTTGAGAAGACTTAGGTATTATTACCTATCAAGACATATATGTTTTTAAGTGGTTGGATAAAGATAATATTAGAAAATACTAAGGAGAAGATAGTAAAATATAATAAATGTGCTATGAAATGAATGAAGAATAAATGAGGAGTTGAGAAGAAGAGAGGTCTATGTAATAGGCCTACAAGAGAATTATGTAAAGTGTTTTAGCATTTTAAAGAATTAAAAAATAGTTTTATCAATACAAAGAGTCATTTTTATTCTATTTATGTATGAATATGTGTTTATTATATGATTATGAAGTTAATATGTGTCTTAAAACCTCATTTATATGACTGTGTATAAAGATGTAGAGGTTAGAGTGCAAAAAGGATTGATACAAAGAAGAATGGAAGTGTATTCAAGTGTATGGAAGGTAAACAATAATTTTAGAGGTTATAATTAAGGATAAATAATTTATTTTAATCATTATCCATGATTATTTAGTGGAAGGAGTTGTGATTTCACTCTTGAAACTTTCTTAGGTCTTAAAAATAATTCACAGTCACATACAATGGTCTGGTTTACCTAAATTTCATTGTATGAACTCAAAAGAGATATTGTAGAAGTTGGAATAAATAGGAAAGATTTTATTATAAGTTTTATTTGGTTAAAATAATTAATGCCTATAATTTATGAATCATCTTTTATGAATCTTTAGCTCTATATGAATAGTGAAAATTCTAGACAAAAATTTCTTGGAGGAAATTAACCTAAAACTTTAAATCTATGTAATGAAACTTCATGAAATCTTAGGAACAGTAATTTTAATGATTTTAAAAGATAATAAAATGGTTTTTGTTCTCAAATAATATTTTTAAACTTATTTATTAAGGATTGTGTATCATTTTTCCTATAGTTGTTTATTGGAAAAGGATCATAAAAGGAGCTTTGAGTGAAATTTTGTATTAATTGTATCTTGAATCTAGCATCCAAGTTTAAATATTTATTTTTATGTTTATTATCATTTAATATGTTAATATTAAATATAATTGAAAGTCTAATTAAACTTTGTCCCCTCAAGAGGTCAAATTAGGCCTAATAAGACCAAAAAAGGTGATTGTAAGTTTAAGTATAACCCTTGAGAAACCAATATAAGAAATCGATTTCTGATAATTGGAGGATGTTAAGAATATATAAAGAAACATTAGGTGATTAACTATAAGGAACCAAAAATAAATAAATCTTTTGTAAAAGGTATACGAACTTATATATACAATTCTAGGATATAATATAAGACATAATGAGTCCTTAAGAGAAGTATTGATATAATAGATGTATTTGAGACTTTAATAAGACCTATATAGGTATAATATCATTACCTAAAGCTTTATATAGGATGTACAAGATTATTACAAGTTTTAATTTAAATTATAATATTGAATCCTATCTAGTTACATACTTATAATAAGTATATTAGGAATAGAGAAATCAAATCCCTTCAAAAGGAAGCTTAGTAGAGTTGAGATACACTAAGATTGACCACAATTTTAAAACAAAGGTAAAAAGCTAATATAAGACATCAAAAAAAATTGATTGAAACCACTATTAAGTGCGTGTTAGTATGGGAAAAAATTATATTATTTAAGTTTGATAGTTTGAGGATGATCTTGGTCATTTTAATGCAAGTGTGGAGTTCTCATCATTTTTTGGTATCAAAGAGGGATTAGAGGATATTTAGTTTTTAAAAATTAATCGGTTTGTTTTAGAAATCAAGATTACAAAGATCTGAGAGAAAAGTTAATATTAATATTGTTGAAAGTTTTGTATAATCTCTTAAGGAACCAATATTTTATCTTAGTGTTATTCTAGTGGATAAGTTGTAATTATTTCAAAAGAGAAGGTTCAAGTAGTCAAAGCCATTAAAGCTTAAGTGACGGTAAAAGCTAAGATAGATTTGAAAGAAGATAAAGTGCTCAATGAATCTCAAATAAAGAGTACATTTATTACTCTTGAAATAGATCCAAGGTGAGAGGACTTAGAGATAATTGTTAATAGACCAAGGTGAAATAGACTTGGGTGAGGAAGAAATGGAGCAAGGTGAAAAAGAATTTCTAGAGAGGGTGAAGGAAGTGATAAAGGGATTGCCTAGAAGCAAGAACCAAATAAAATAAAATAAATAAAGGGAAAGGAGAAGAAAAAAATATGAAAAATATTTCCAAATGGAAATGGATGAGATAAAGCAAAGTATAACATTGATGGAGTTCATGGTAGAGAGAATAAAGAACCCATGGTGTGGATGGGAAATGAAAAGAAGAGTGAGATGGCCAATCATATTAATAATAGAGAGAATACAAAGGCAAAAAGTGAGATTTGCCTTAAGGAGAGAGAAATTTTTAGTGTAACTATCTTGATAAGAATTATTAGTTTAAAAATAAAAAGGAATATGAGATGGACATTTTAATTTACCACCCTAAAGAGGGACAACTATTAATAAATTATGATATGGAAGAAGAAAAACATAAATCAACCACTCAAGAGGCTATGTGGCCTCAAGTTTTGTATTTTACATTGGTTTGGATGTTTCATTTACAGGTAAACTAGTTGTAGGTGAAAATTTTGAGCCAATGAAAGATATAATGAATAATTAAGGTGAAACACTTCAAGAAGAGGCTCAATATAGGTCCTTAACAACTAAAGAGAACCAAGAAATACAGGTGTACATTATTCTTAAAATTATGATTGAACAAGAATGGATCCTCACTCAAGAGGATATGAAATATGAAGACAATGAGAAGAAATAAAAAGTAAAAATTATAGAGGATAAAAAAATTGAGTTTCAAGCCAAAGAGTAAAATAAAGAACAAAGGTATGATAAAAATAAATCAAAATTTTTATTATTTGAAGTAATCAAAGAGATAGAAGATAAATTTTTTATTTTGAATAATGATGATGAAATAAATATTGATGATAATATTTCAATTTTTGATGAATAATATCTCTTCAGGGAGATAGATAATATTGAACAACATATTTTAGGTAAAGGAGAGTTGATAAGTGAGCAACAAGATAAGGTATTTATCTATGAAGGTTTGGAACAACTATAGGAAGAGATGATAACTTTGGATCATGCCATAAATAATGAATAAGAGGATAAAGTTTATCCTAAAATATAATATAGGGAAGTAGAAAACTGGTATGAAATAATAGAGTCTCAAGGAATATAAATTTTGATTGATAAAGTAGATCATATACTTGAGTAAAAAGTATGTAAACTAGAAGAGTTTGAATAGACATCAAGATATCAATTTTTTACATCTCATATTTCCTTTTATGATGTATGTTTATGAATAATAAATAAGGATATGAAGTGTATCGAGAAGAAATCTCTAGCAAGAGCTCAAGATAAGAAGATATAAGTTGATATCCTTATTTTAGAGGGTAAATTTACAAATTAAGAAAATAAAAGAGAAGCTGAAAGGAGAAAAAAAATTAGCTTGGATGGATAATATAGATAAAAATATAATTTATAAATGCGGAGCTAAGTAATATGTACACATTTGTGAGAAGATCATTGGAGAAGACTAATCAAAGAGCAATGGCATCCTTATGAACAGAAAAATGAATTAAATTATTGTTTTAAGTTGTAATTTATGTTTTTAATATGTTTATTAGGTCATAATAATGTCTTAGGAGTGATCTAAGTTAGCACAAGTTTTATAAAATTTGAATTATGGAGTTTCCTTCCAAAACTACCACTATTTGAAAATTTGAATTTTTAAGCCTTATGGAAGAGTTTCCATGCATTATATGAAATAATATTGGTGTAATAACATGTTTAATAGGTTTAAAATATGTATTAAGGATATTAAAATGTCATAAACATGTTATTTATTCTATAGGCATAGTCGTATAGTATCTATAGTGGGAAAACAAGAAAGTTGGTAATGTAATTCCAATCACTTCTACGTGGGAAACATCTAAGAACTAGTTATGATTCTTGGATTAGTTGTGTATGTAAAGTTTTTGATGTGTTAATTATGTATTCCATTTTAATTATATAATTAATGGATGTGAAAAAAATAGAAGTTGATGAATAAGAAGACTGTATTGTGAAATTCTGAGTGTATTTGAATTTGCATGGTTGTGACTGAGCATTTCGCTTGTTTGAGTCTAAAACATGGTAGGAGATTGGATGTTTGATTATTGATAATGTTTAATAATAAATTATGTTTTATTTTTTGAGATAGGAAACCCAAAAATTTAAGTGTAAAAGTTACTTTCTTGAGATAACCAGGTTTGAAATAGGGTCTAGGTTAAAATAAACTTGTTCATGTAATTGTATGAGATTTTGATCCTTTTTAGCATTAAGTTTTATGTATGGATAAAAGAGAGACATTATTGATATATTAAATAGTTAGTTGGTTAAATTTCATAGTATATAGGAGATTGGATTTATCTGATAGTGTGGAAAACCCTATTTTCTTTTTAGCCACTATCTACAACATTGAAACTTATATACTGAGTTTTTGTTATTTGAATATTGTTTTGATCCAAGAATGATATATAAAGGTTGTAAAAAAATAATAAAAATTGTTAAGAATATTATTTTGAGGTTTGGAGACTGTAAAACCCTATTAAAACCCCTTTTTTGCTAAAGAATATAATTAAGCATAACTGAGTTTTTCTTGTTGTGAATGATCCATGGATTTTTATAAGATGGTTATTGAATGAAAAAGTTGAAAGAAATATAGATAGACCTATTCCACTCGTTATCTTATTTTGAAACCATTTCTAGTTTAACATATTGATTTTAGACCACTCTTAGCCTATTTAGAGACCCTTAACCTTGCCAACTAGGGTTTTGCCTATTGGAAGAAATTTAACCCTAAAAAGTTCACAAAAACTTGTGATCATGTGTATTTTGACATGCCCTAATTAAATCACACAATTTCATGATTGTATAGTATTTTTAGTATGGACATATAATAAGAGGTGTTGAAAAAGGGCTAAAGAATGCATAATTTGGAAGGCTACAAGGGATACTGTGGATTGAGATAGGTCTTGAAATTTGACCCATAGGTGTGTTTCAACAAGGAAAACAATATTATAACATTAAAAAGTCACAATTTTGTTTTTTTATAAACTAACCCATTTGTAGGTGGAAAAAGGCTACAAGGAATATTAATTAGAAAGGCAAAGTTAGATGAGTGTAAGTTAAGTATTTGAGATAGTTTCAAAAGGGGTATATAGGTTGATTAGAGACTAAAAAAGAAAAGTAGTGTAGAAAAGTAGCATGGAAAAATTGAGTAAGTAAAATAGTGTGGAAAACTAGAGTAAGTAAAGTAGAATAAAAAAGTATTGTAGAAACTTTGAGTAAGTAAAGTAGCATAGAAAAGTAGCATGGAAAGCTTGAGTAAGTAAAGCAACATACAAAATTAGTGTGAAAATCTTGAGTCAGTAAATCAACATGGAAAGACTAAGTAAGTAAAGTAGTGTGAAAAGATTGAGTAAGTAAAGCATCATGGAAAACTAGAGTAAGTAGAATAGTGTGAAAAAGTAGCATAAAAATCTCAAATTAAGTTAAATAACATAGAAAAACAACATTAAAAAGTAGCATAGAAAGCTTGAGTAAGTAAAGTAGCATAAAAAAGTAGTGTGCAAAGCTCGAGTAAGTAAAGCAACCTAGAAAAGTAACATGAAAAGTAGTGTGGAAAGCTTGAGTATGTAACATAACATGGAAAGATTGAGTAAGTAAAATAGCATGGAAAGCATTAGTAACTAAAGAAACATTGAAAATTAGTATGGAAACTTTGAGTAATTAAAATAACATGGAAACCTTGAGTAAGTAAAGAAGCATAAAAAAGCAACGACGAAAGCTCAATTTAGTAAAATATCATGGAAAGCTTGAGTAAGTACAGTAGCATGGAAATCCTAAGTAAGTAAAGTAACATGGAAATATTAAGTAAGTAAAGTAGTGTGTAAATCTTGATTAAGTAAAGCAACATCAAAAAGTAGTGTGAAAATCTTGAGTAAGTAAAGTAGCATGGAAAGCCTAAGTAAAGCAATGTAAAAATGTAGCATGGAAAATTTGAGTAAGTAAAGCAGAGTGGAAAAGTAGCATGGAAATATTGAGTAATTAAAGTAATGTATAAATCTTGATTAAGTAAAATAACATATAAAAGTATCATGAAAAGATTGAATAAGTAAAGTAGCATAGAAATCTCAAGTAAGTAGCATGGAAAGCCCAAGTAAGTAAAGTAGCAAGGAAAGCAAGAATAAGTAAAGTAACATAGAAAATCAATGTGGAAAGCTTGAGTAAGTAAAGTATCATAGAAAAGAAACGTAAAAATCTTGAGTAAGTAAAGCATTATGGAAAAGCAATGTTGAAAAGCTCAAATAATTTAAGTAGCATAGAAAAATAGCATGAAAAACTCAAGTAAGTAAAGGAGCATAGAAAATTTGAATAAGTAAAGTAGCATGGAAAGCTCAAGTAAGTAAACCAATGTGAGAAATCAATATGAAAAGATTGATTAAGTAAAGCAACATGAAAAAATAGCATGGAAAGCTCAATTAAGTAAAATAATGTGAAAAAGTAGCATGAAAAGCTCAAGTAAGTAAAGTAGCGTGTAAAGCTCAAGTAAGTAAAGTAGTGTGAAAAAATAGCATGGAAAACTCACGTAAGTAAAGTAGCATGGAAAAGTAGTGTGGAAAGCTTGTGTAAGTAAACTAGCATGGAAAGCCTGAGTAAGTAAAGTAGTGTGAAAAAGTAACATGGAAAGTCTGAGTAAGCAAAACACCATGGAAAAGTAACATGAAAAGCTTAAGTAAAGCAGCATAAAAAAATAGCATGGAAAGCTTCAGTAAATAAAGTATCATGAAAAGATCAAGAAAATAAAGTAGAATGGAAAGCATGACTAATTAAATTAGCATGAACAATTAGCATAAAAAACTTGAGTAAGTAAAGCAGCGTGGAAAGCCTAAGTAAGTAAAGTAGCATATAAATCTTGAGTATGTAAAGCAATGTGAAAAGATTAAGTAAAGAAGCATGAAAAAATAGTATGGAAAGTATGAGTAAGTAAAGTAGTGTGGAAAAGTGGCATGGAAATTTTGTGTAATTAAAGCAATCTGGAAAGCCTAAGTAAGTAAAGTAGTGTAGAAAAATATCATGGAAAGCCTGAGTAAGTAAAGTAGTGTGAAAAAATAGTGTAGAAAGCTTGAGTAAGTAAAGTGGTAATGACAGCCTAGATCAGTAAAATAGCATGGAAATTTAGAGTAAGTAAAGCAGTGTGGAAAAGCAACATAGAAAGGCTGAGTAAGTAAAATAACATAGAAAGCTCAATTAAGTAAATCAACATAAAAATATTGAGTAAGTAAAGTAGCATGAAAAAGTAGCATGGAAAGCTTGAGTAAGTAAAGTAGTGTGGAAAAATAATGTAGAAAGCCTAAGTAAGTAAGGCAATGTGGAAGAGTCGTGCAAAAAAACTTGAGTAAGTAAAGCAACATAGAAAAGCAAATTAAAAAATCTAAGTAAGACAACATAAAAAAGTAGCGTAGAAAAGCTAAGTAAAATAACATGAAAAAGTAGCATGAAAATATTGAGTAAGTAAATTAGTGTGGAAATCTTGAGTAAGTAAAGCAGCATGGAAAGCCTGAGTAAGTAAAACAATGTGGAAATATTGAGTAAGTAAAGCACCATAGAAAAGTATAATGGAAAGCTCAAATAAAGTATCATGGAAATCTTGAGTAAGTAAAGCAACATGCAAAAGCAGTATATAAAGCTTAAGTAAGTAAAGTAGTGTAGAAAGCATAAATAAGTAAAGCAACATGGAAAGCATGAGTAAGTAAAGCAATATGAAAAAATAGCATAAAAAGCCCAAGTAAGTAAAGAAGCATGGAAAAGCAACATGGAAAGCCCAAGTAGGTAAAGTAACATATAAAGCCTGAATAAGTAAAGTAACATAAAAAAGTAGCATATAAAGACTGAGTAATTAAAGTAGTGTGAAAATCTTGAGTAAGTAAAGTAGAGTGAAAAGCTCGAGTAAGTAAAGTAACATGGAAAGCCAAAGTAAGTAAAATAGTGTGAAAAAGTAGCATATAAATTCTAAATAAGTAAATCAACATGGAAAAGTAGCATGAAAATATTGAGTAAGTAAAGTAGTGTGGAGTGCCCCAATAAGTAAAGCAGTGTGGAAAGTTCAAGTAAGTAACACAATATGAAAATCTTGAGTAAGTGAAGCAGTGTGAAAAACCTAAGTAAAGTAAAGTAGCATAGAAAAGTAGTGTGGAAAGCTCGACTAAGTAAAAAAATGGAAATTTTGAGTAAGTAAAGCAGTGTAGAAAGCCCAAGTAAGTAAAGTAGTGTGAAAAACTTGAGAAAGTAAAGTAATATGGAAAGCTTGAGTAAGTAAAGCAGCGTGGAAAGCTTGAGTAAGTAAAGCAGTATGGAAAGCCCAAGTAAGTAAAGTAGTATAGAAAATCATCATAGAAATCTTGAGTAAGTAAAGCAGAGTAGAAAAGTAGTGTAGAAAGCTCGAGTAAATAAAATACCATAAAAATCTTGAGAAGGTAATGTAGCATGGAAAAAAGCATGGAAAGCTTGTGTAATTAAAGTATCATTAAAAGCTTGAGTAAATAAAGCAACATCGAAAGCCCAAGTAAGTAAAGTAGTATAGAAAATTCAAGTGAGTAAAGTGGCATGGAAATCTAGAATAAGTAAATCAGCATGGAAAAGTAGCATGGAAAGCTTGAGTAAGAAAAGTAGTATGAAAAAGCAAAATGGAAAGCTTGAGTAAGTAAAATAACGTTTAAAAGCAACATGGAAATCTCAAGTAAGTAAAACAATCTAAAAAAGTAGCATAGAAAGCTAGAGTAAGTAAAGTAGCGTGAAATGCTCGAGTAAGTAAATCAACATGAAAAAGTAGTGTGGAAAGCTTGAGTAAGTAAAACAACATAGAAAAATAATGTGGAAATCTTGAGTAAATAAAGTAGCATAGAAAGCTCATATAATTAAAGCAGTGTAGAAATCTTAAGTAATGAAATTAACATGGAAACATTGCATAAACAACCTAAGTAAAGCAGCTAGGAAAGCCTAAATAAGTATAGTAGCATGGAAAGCCTGAGTTGTTAAATCAGTATCAAAATCTTGAGTAAGTAAAGCAGTGTGAAAAGCACAAGTAAAGTAGCATATAAAAGTACCCTAGAAAGCTCAAGTAAGTAAAGTAATGTGGAAAATTAGCCTTAAAATTATGAGAAAGTAAAGCAACATAGAAAGCTATAGTAAGTAAAGTAGCATGAAAATCTTGAGTAAGTAAAGCAGCATGGAAAGACTTAGTAAGTAAAGCAATGTGGAAAGGCCCAAGTAAATAAAAATACATGGAAAGCCCAAATAAGTAAATCTATGTGGAAAAGAAATGTAAAAAGCTTGAGTAAGTAAAACAACATAAAAAAATAGCGTGGAAAGCTCAAATAAGTAAAGCAACACAAAAAAATAATGTGGAAAGCCTGAGTAACTAAAGCAATGTAGAAAAGTATCATGGAAATCTTGAGTAAGTAAATTAGTGTAGAAAAATAGCATGAAAAGCTCAAGTAAGTAAAGAAACATTGAAATATTGAGTAAGTAAATCAATGTGAAAAGCTCAAATAAGTAAAGCAATGTAAAAATCCTAAGTAAAATGGCATGGAAAGCCTGATGAAGTAAAGAAGTATGAAAAAGTAGAATGGAAATCTTGAGTAAGTAAAGTAGTGTGAAAAAGTATCATGATCGAATAAGTAAAGCAGCATATAAAAGTAGCGTGGAAAGCCCAAGTAAGTAAAGCAACATGGAAAACTTGAGTAAATAAAATATTGTGGAAAGCCCAAGTAAGTAAAGTAGCATAGAAAGCTTGAGTAAGTAAAGCAGTGTGGAAAGCTCAATTAAGTAAAGCATCATGGAAAAGTAGCCTAAAAATCCTAAGTAATTAAAGCAACATGAAAATATTGAGTAAGTAAAATAGCATGGAACAGTAATGTGAAAAGCCCAAAAAAATAAATTAGCATGGAAAAGAAGCATGGAACAACAACATGAAAATCCCAAGTAGAGCAGCATGAAAAGGCTAAGTAAAGTAGTGTGAAAAATTAGCTTGGAAAGTCTGAGTAAGTAAAGTAGCATAGAAAAGTTACATGGAAGCTTAAGTAAGTAGCATGGAAAAGTAGCCTAGAAATCCTAAGTAAGTAAAGAAGTGTTGAAAAATAATGTGGAAAGCTTGAGTAATTAAATCAGTGTGGAAAGTTCAAGTAAATAAAGAAACATAAAAAGCTTGAGTAAGTAAAGTATCATGAAAAAGTAGCATGAAAAGATCAAGTAAGTAAAGAAGCATGCAAAAAGAACATGAAAATCCTGACTAAGTAAAGCAGCATGGAAATCTTGAATAAGTAAAGTAGTGTAGAAAGCATGAGTAAGTAAAATAATGTGGAAAAGTAGCGTCTAAATCTAGAGTAAGTAAAGTAGCATGAAAAAGTATTGTGAAAACCCTAAGTAAGTAAAGTAACATGGAAAGATTGAGTAAGTAAAGTAACATGTAAAAGTAACATAGAAAGCTTGAGTAAGTAATCGAGTGTGTAAAAGCAACGTGTAAATTTTGAGTAAGTAAAGTATCATGGATAGTTCAAGAAAGTAAAGCATCATAGAAAAGTAGCATGAAAATCTCGAGTAAGTAAAGTAGTATCAAAATTTTGAGTAAGTAAAGTAGCATCAAAAGCTCGAGTAAGTAAAGTAACATGAAAATTATAAGTAAATTAGCATGAAAAACTTGAGTAAGTAAAGCAATATGAAAAAGCAGTGTGAAAATCCTGACTAAATAAATTAATATGAAAATCTTGAGTAAATAAAGTAGTGTGAAAAGTTGAAGTAAATGAAGTAGCGTGAAAATTTTGAGTAAGTAAATTAGTGTGGACATGTATCTTAAAAAACTTGATTAAGTAAAGTAGTGTGTAAAAGCAACATAGAAATCCTAAGTAAGCAAAGTAACATAGAAAGCTCAAGTAAGTAAAGTAGTATAGAAATCTCGAGTAAGTAAAGCAACATGGAAAGCTTAAGTAAGTAAAGTAGCATGGAAAAGAAGTATGAAAATCTTGAGTAAGTAAAGTAGCTTGGAAAGCCAGAGAAAGTAAAGTAGTGTGGAAAGAATGGGTAAGTAAAGCAACATAGAAAAGTATCGTAAAAAGACTGAGTAAGTAAAGTAGTATGAGATGTTTAAGTAAATAAAATAACATGGAAAAGCAGTGTGGAAAGCTCAAATAAGAAAAGTAGCATTGAAATATTGAGTAAGTAAAACAACAAGAAAAACTCAAGTAAAGTACCATGGAAAGCTTGAGTAAGTAAGCAACGTGAAAATCTTGACGAAGTAAAGCAGCATAGAAAGGTCGAGTAATTAAAGTAGTGTGGAAAGCTTGAGTAAGTAAAACAACATAGAAAGATAGAGCAAGTAAAGTAGCATAGAAAAATAGCATGGAATGCTTGAGTAAGTAAATCAGCATGGAAAAGAAGTGTGGAAAGCCTGAGTAAGTAAATTAGCATGTAAAAGTAGTGTGGAAAGCTAGAGTAAGTAAAGTAGTATAGAAAATCTGAGTAAGTAAAGAAACAAGAAAAAGTAACATTGAGAACTTGAGTAAGTAAAGTAGTGTGAAAAGTCTGAGTAAGTAAAGTAGTGTAGAAAGCTTGAGTAAGTAGAGTAGCATGGAAAAGTAGTGTGGAAAGCCCAAGTAAGTAAAGAAATGTGAAAGTTTGAGTAAGTAAAGCAACATGGAAAATCAGTGTGAAAAGCCTAAGTAAAGTAACATGGAAAGTCTGAGTAAGTAAAGCAGCATGGAAAACTTGATTAAGTAAAACAACATAGAAAAATAGTGTGAAAAACTAGAGTAAGTAAAATAATATGAAAATCTTGAGTAAGTAAAGCATCATGGAAAAGTCCAAGTAAATAAAGCAACGTGAAAATCCAAAATACGTAAAGCAGTGTGGCAAAGCTTCTCAAAAAACTTGATTAAGTAAAGCAACATGGAAACCCTGAGTAAGTAAAGTATCATGGAAAGCTTGATTAAGTAAAGTAGTGTGGAAAGATTGAGTATGTAAAACAATGTGGAAATCTTGATTAAGTAAAGTAACATAAAAAAGAAGGATGGAAAGCTCGAGTAAGTAAAAAAACATAGAAATCTTGATGAAGTAAAGTAGCATGGAAAAATACCATGGAAAGCTTGAGTAAGTAAAGTGGCATGAAAAACTAGTATAGAAATCTTGAGTAAGTAAAGTAGCATGAAAAGCATGAGTAAGTAAAGTAGCATGGAAAACTCGAGTAAGTAAAACAACATAGAAAAGCAATGTCGAAATCTCAAGTAAAGTAGCATGAAAAGCGCAAGTAATGAAATGTAGAAAAATAGCATTAAAAACTCAAGTAAGTAAAGCAACATGGAAAGCTTGAGAAAATAATGTAATGTGAAAAGATTAAATAAGTAAAGGAGCATGAAAAGCTCGAGTAAGTAAAGCAACATGGAAAAGAAGCATGAAAATCTTGATTAAGTAAAGCAACATAGAAAGCTAGAGTAAGTAAAGTAGTGTGGAAAATTAGCTTAGAAAGCTTGAGTAAGTAAAGTAGCATGGAAATCTCAAGTAGGTAAAGTAGGGTGTAAAGCTCAAGTAAGTAAAGTAGTATGGAAAAGTAATAAGAAAAGCATGAGTAAATAAAGTAGCATGAAAAACTCAAGTAAAGCAACATCAAAAAATAATGTGGAAACCCTGAGTAAGTAAAGTAGTATGAAAAGTTTGAGTAAATAAAGCAATGTAGAAATATCGAGTAAGTAATGCAACATAAAAATATTGAGTAAGTAAAGCAACATGGAATGCCTAAGTAAGTAAAGAAATGTGAAAAGCTTGAGTAAGTAAAGCAACATGTAAAAGCAACATGAAAAGGTTGAGTAAGTAAAGTAGCATGGAAAAGTAGCGTGAAAAGCTAGAGTAAGTAAAGTAATATGGAAAAGTAGCATGGAATACCTAAGTAAGTAAATAAATATGAAAAAATAACATGGAAATATTGAGTAAGTAATGCAATGTGGAAAGTCTGAGTAAGTAAAGCAACATCAAAAGCTTGAGTAAGTAAAGTAAAATAGAAAGCATGAATAAGTAAAGTAATGTGGAAAGTTTGAGTAAGTAAAGTAGCATAGAAAGCTTGAGTAATTAAAGCAGTGTCGAAAGCTCAAGTAAGTAAAGTACCCTGAAAAAGTAGCGTGAAAAGCCCAAGTAAGTAAAGCAACATGAAAAATTAGTCTAAAAAGCCTAAGTAAGTAAAGTAGCATGGAAAAGTAGCCTGAAAATCTTGAGTCAATAAAGCAACATAAAAATCCAAAGTAAAGTAGCATGGAAAGATCGAATAAGTAAAGTAACATGAAAATTTTGAGTAAGTAAAGTAGCATGGACAGTGTGGAAATCCTTGAGTAAGTAAAGCAACATGGAAAGCTCAAGTAAGTAGAGCTACATGGAAAAGTAGTGTGGAAAACTTGAGTAAGTAAAGTAGCATGGAAAGCTCGAGTAAGTAAAGCAGAGTGAAAAAAAAATGTAAGAATCCCAAATAAGTAAAGCAACATGAAAATGTAGTCTAGAAATCTTGAGTAAGTAAATTAGTGTGAAAAAGAATCATGGAAAACATGAGTAAGTAAAGCAGTGTGAAAAGCTCCAGTAAGTAAAGCAACATGGAAATCTCAAGTAAAGCAGTGTGGAAAAGAAACATAGAAAGCTCTAGCAATTAAAGCAGTGTGGAAGACTTGAGTAAGTAAAGTAGTGTGGAAAATTAGAAAGCCAGAGTAAGTAAAGTAGTGTGGAAAGTAGCTTAGAAAGCTTGAGTAAGTCAAGTAGCATGGAAAGCTCAAGTAGGTAAAGCAGGGTGTAAAGCTCAAGTAAGTAAAGTAGTGTGGAAAAATAATAAGGAAACCCTGAGTAAATAAAGCAGCATGAAAAAATAGCATGGAAAACTCAAGTAAAGCAACATCAAAAAATAGTGTGGAAAGCATGAGTAAGTAAAGTAGTATGAAAAGTCTGAGTAAATAAAGCAATGTAGAAATATCGAGTAAGTAATGCAGTATAAGAATCTTGAGTAAGTAAAGCAGCGTGGAATGCCTAAGTAAATAAATAAATGTCGAAAGCTTGAGTAAGTAAAGTAGCATGGAAAAGCAACATGAAAAGCTCGAGTAAGTAAAATAGCCTAGAAATCCAAAGAATGTAAAGTAGCATAGAAAGCTTAAGTAGGTAAGTTAGCATGTAAAAGTAGTGTGGAAAGCCCAAGTAAGTAAAGTAGCATGGAAAAGTAGCATGAAAATTTTGTGTAAGTAAAGCAGCGTGAAAAGCTGAAGTAAGTAAAGTAGCATGGAAAAGCAACATGAAAAGCTCGAGTAAGTAAAATAGCCTAGAAATCCAAAGAAAGTAAAGTAGCATAGAAATCTTAAGTAGGTAAGTTAGCATGGAAAAGTAGTGTGGAAAGCCCAAGTAAGTAAAGTAGCATGGAAAAGGAGCATGAAAATTTTGTGTAAGTAAAGCAGCGTGAAAAGGTCAAGTAAGTAAAGAAACATGGAAAAGGAACATAGAAATCTTGAGAAAGTAAAGTAGGATGGAAAAGTAGTGTGAAAAGCCTAAGTAAGTAAAGTAGTACTGAAATCACGAGTAAGTAAAACAATGTGAAAAGCTTGAGTAAGTAAAGTAGTGTGGAAAGCTTGAGTAAATAAATCAACATGGAAAGCTCAAGTAAGTATAGCAATATGGAAAAATAACATGAAAATCCCAAGTAAAGGAGCTTGGAAAGCTTGACTAAGTTAAGTGGCTTAGAAAAATAGTGTAAAAATCTCAAGAAATTAAAGCAACATGGATAGCCCAAGTAGGTAAAGTAGCGTGGAAAAATATGGTAAAAAGATTAAGTAAAGCATCATGAAAAGTAGCATGGAAGGCTCAAGTAAGTAAAGTGACATGGAAAAGTAATATGAAAAGTTTGAGTAAGTAAAATAATATGGAAAACTCAAGTAATTAAGCAATGTGGAAAGTCTGAGTAAGTTAAGTAGGGTGGAAAAGTAGCATAGAAAACTTGAGTAAGTAAAGTAGTATGGAAAGCATCATGGAAAAGTAGCGTGGAAAGTTTGAATAAGTAAATCAGCATGGAAATCCTGATTAGATAAAGAAGCATAGAAATCTTGAGTAAGTAAAACAATATTAGAAAGTAGTTTGGAAAGCCCAAGTAAGTAAATTACCATGGAAAAGCAGCATGGAAAGCCTACGTAAGTAAAGCAATGTGGAAAGCCCGAGTAAGTAAAACACCATAGAAAAATAGTGTAAAAATCCTAAGTAAAGTAGTGAGGAAAAACACCATGAAAAGCCTGAGTAAGTAAAGTAGTGTAGAAAACCTGAGTAAATAGAGCAACGTGAAAAGCCCAAGTAAGTAAAGCTGAATGAGTAAAGCAATGTGAAAAGACCAAGTAAATAAAATTGAGTAAGTAAAGTAATATGAAAATACCAAGTAGAGCAGCATGGAACTCCTGAGTAAGTAAATCAATGTGGAAAGCTTCAGTAAATAAAATGACATGGAAAATCAATGTAAAAAGCTTGAGTAAGTAAAGCAACGTAGAAAACTCAAGTAAGTAAAGCAGCGTGGAAAGTTTGAGTAAATAAAGTAGCATGGAAAATTTAAGTAAGTAAAGTAGCATGGGAAAGCACCTTAGAAAGACCAAGTAAGTAAAGTAGGATGGAAAACTAGCATGGAAATTTCAAATAAGTAAAGAACCATGGAAAGCTCGAGTAAGTAAAGTAGCATGGAAAAGTAGTGTGGAAAGATTGATTAAGTAAAGAAGCATGGAAAGCCTATGAAAGTAAAGTAGCATAAAAAATCATTGTGGAAAACCCGAGTAAGTAAAGTAGCATTGAAATCCTGGAAAAGTAAAGCAACATGGAAAACTTGAGTAAGTAAAGTAGTTTGGAAATCCCAAGTAAGTAAAGCAAGATGGAAAAGTAGCATGAAAATACTGAGTAAGTAAAGATGTGTGGAAAACTAGCATGTAAAGCTCGAGTAAGTAAAGCAATGTGGAAAAATAACATGGGAAGCCTGAGTAAGTAAGCAACATAGAAAAACAACATGAAAAGCCTATGTAAGTAAAATAGTGTGGAAATATTGAGTAAGTAAAGCAATGTGGAAAACCAACATTGAAAGCTTGAATAAGTAAACCAGTGTAAAAATCTTGAGTAAGTAAAGCAGTGTGAAAAGCTCAAATAAACCATCGTGGAAAAGCAATGTGGAAAGCTTGAATAAGTAAAGCATCATGGAAATTCTGAGTAAGCAAAGTAGCTTGAAAAAGTAGTGTGGAATGCCTGAGTAAGTAAAGCAGCATGGAAAAGAAAAGTGGAAAGCCTGAGTAAGTAAAGTAGTGTGAAAAACTTGAGTAAGTGAAGTAGCATGAAAATTCTAAGTAATACAACATATAAAAATAGCATGGAAAACTCAAGTAAGTAAAGCAGTGTGGAAAGCCCAAGTAAGTAAAGTAGCAAGAAAAAGTAGTGTGAAAAGCTTTAGTAAATAAAGTAGTGTAAAAAAATAACATGGAAATCATGACTAAGTAAAGCACCATGGAAATTTTGAGTAAGTAAAGCAACATGGAAAAGCAGCATGAAAAGTTTGAGTAAGTAAAGCAACATGAAAAAGCAGCATAGAAAGTCGAAGCAAAGTAGCATGTAAAAGTAGTGTGAAAAGTTTGAGTAAGTGAAACAACATGGAAAGACCAAGAAAGTAAAGAAGTGTGGAAAGGCCGAATAAGTAAATCAATGTGGAAAGCCTGAGTAAGTAAAACAACATGGAAAGATCGAGTAAGTAAAATATGGAAATCCTGAGTAAGTAAAGCAGCATGGAAATTCTGAGTAAGTAAAGCTATGTGGAAAGCCTGAGTTAGTAAACTAGGTAGAAAACTAGTGTGGAAAGTTTGATTAAGTAAAGCAGTGTGGAAAAGCAATGTGGAAAGCTCAAGTAAGTAAAGCATCATGGAAAATTGTGGAAAGCCTGAGTAAGTAAAGCAACATGGAAAAGCAATGTGGAAATCCCCAATAAGCAACATGGAAAGGTCGAGTAAGTAAAGTAGCATGGAAATATTGAGTAAGTAAAAAATCATAGAAAATTAGCGTCGAAAGCTTGAATAAGTAAAGCAGCATGGAAATCTTGAGAGAGTAAAGCAAAGTGGAAAAGTAGCATAAAAAACTTTAGTAAGTAGTGTTGAAAGCCTGAGTAAGTAAAGCAACATGGAAAGACTAAGTAAGTAAAGCAACATGGAAAGATTAAGTAAAATAACATGGAAATACCAAGTAAGTAAAGCAATGTGAAAAAATAGTGTAGAAATCCTGAGTAAGTAAAGCATTATGGAAAAGTAGTGTGAAAAGCGTGAGTAAGAAAAGCAGTGTGAAACACATGAATAAGTAAATCAATGTGGAAAATTAGCATAGAAATCTCGAGTAAATAAAGCAACATAAAAAAGGTAACATGGGAAGCTTGAGTAAGTAAAGTAGTGTGGAAACACAGCTTGGAAAGATTGAAAAATTAAAATAGCATGGAAAAATAGTGTGGAAAGTCTGAGTAATTAAAGTAGCCTAGAAAACCTAAGTAAGTAAATCAGTGTGAAAAACCAATGTGGAAACACTGCATAAGTAAATCAGTGTAGAAATCCTAAGTAAGTAAAGCACCATGGAAATCTTAAGTAGTCTGGAAATCTTGAGTAAGTAAAATAGCTTGGAAAATCAACATCGAAAGTCTGATTAGGTATAGCAGCATTGAAAAAGAGCATAGAAATCCTAAGTAAGTAAAGAGGCTTGGAAAAGTAATGTGAAAATCTCAAGTAATTAAAGTAGTGTGGAAAAGCAACATGGAAAGCCTAAGTAAAGCAATGTGGAAAACTAGTGTGGAACACTTAAGTAAGTAAAGTAGCATGGAAAACTAGTGTGGAAAGCCCAAGTAAAGCAATGTGAAAAGCTTGAGAAAGTAAAGTAGCATGGAAAAGTATTATGAAAATCTTAAGTAAAGTACCGTGCAAAGCTCGAGTAAGTAAAACAACATGGAAAAGCAGCATGAAAAGCTCAAGTAAAAAAATATGGAAAGCAATAGTAAGTAAAGTAACATGGAAATTATGTATAAATAAAGCAAGGTGGAAAGCCTAGGTAACTAAAGTGGCATGAAAATGTAACATTAAAATCTTGAGTAAGTAAAACAATGTGAAAAATTAGCATTGAAAGCTCAAGTAAAACAGTATGGAAAGCTCGAGTAAGTAAAGTAGCATCGAAATCTTGAGTAAGTAAAGTAGTGTGGAAAGATCAAATAAGTAAAACAACATGGAAAGCTCAAGTAAAGCATCATGGAACTCAAGTAAGTAAATCAATATAGAAAGCTCAAGTAAATAAAGCAACATGGAAAACTCAAGTAAGTAAAGTAGCATGAAAATTTTGAGTAAGTAAAGTAGTGTGAAAAACATAAGTAAATCAACATGGAAATCTAGATTAATTACAGCAACATAAAAATCTTGAGTAAGTAAAGTAATGTAGAAATCTCGAGTAAGTAAAGTAGTGTGGAAAATTGGCATGGAAACCTTGATTTATTAAAGTAGCATTGAAAAGCAATATGGGAAGCCTGAGTAAGTAAAGCAGCATGGAAAATCATTGTGGAAAGCTTAAGTAAGGAAAGCAATGTCAAAAAATAACATAAAAAGGTAGCATGACTTTACTTACTCGAGTTTTCCATATTGCTTTTCCACATTGCTTTACTTAATCGGGATTTTAATGTTACTTTTACACACTATTTTACTTAATCGAGCTTTCCATGCTATTTTATTTACTCAAGCTTTCCATGTTGTGTTTCTATGTTGTTTTATTTACTCAAGCTTTCTGCATTGCTTTACTCACTTAGGATTTCCATATTACTTTTCCATGTCAATTCACTTACTCAGGATTTCCGTGCTACTTTACTTAGGATTTCTATGTTGTTTTACTTACTCAAGCTTTCCATGCTATTTTACTTGGGATTTTCACGTTACTTTTTTAAATTTCTTTAATTACTCTAGCTTTCCACTTTGCTTTACTTACTCAAGATTTATATGTTGCTTTACTTACTCAAACTTTCCACACTACTTTACTTAAGATTTCTACATTGCTTTACTTACTCGGGTTTTTCATACTACTTTTCCATACTGCTATACTTGGGCTTTCCATGTTTTTTTTCTTACTCAAGATTTCCATGCTACTTTTTAAAATTGCTTTACTTACTCGGGGTTTCCATACTGCTTTTACATGCTACTTTACTTGAGCTATTCATACTAATTTACTCGAGTTTTCCATGCTTTTTTACATGCTACTTTACTTACTCAGGTTTTACACACTAGTTTTCTATGTTGCTTTACTTACTCAGTGTTTTCACACTATTTTTTCACATTGCTTTATTTACTCAAGTTTTTTATGTTGATTTACTTACTCAAGCTTTCCATGCTAAATTTTCATGTTCTTTTACTTACTCGGATTTCCATGCTAATTTTCAATGTTACTTTACTTACGCAGGCTTTCCACATTTTTTAATATTTTTGAGCTTTTCACAATACTTTACTTACTCAAGATTTTCATACTATTTTACTTTCTCAGGCTTTCCATGTTAATTTACTTACTCGATCTTTCCACACTACATTTCTATGCTACTTTACTTACTCAAACTTTCCACAATATTTTTCCATGCTACTTCACTTACGCAAGCTTTCCACTTTTCCTTTCCACACTCTTTACTTGGGTTTTCCACATTGGTTTACTTACTCGAGATTTCTACACTATTTTTCTATGCTACTTTATTTATTTAGGATTTCCACATTATTTTACTTATTTGAGATTTTCATACTACTTTCCCATGCTACTTTACTTTCTTGGGCTTTCCATGTTGTATTTCCATGATGCTTTACTTACTCAAGCTTTCCATGTTGCTTTACTTATTTGAGATTTTCATGCTACTTTTCCACATTGCTTTACTTACTAAAGCTTTTCACACTAATTTTATATTTTCCTTTACTTACTAAGAATTTCCATGATGCTTTATTTACTCAAGCTTTCCACACTGATTTACTTACTCATGATTTCTACACTACTTTTCCATGCCACTTTTCTTACTCAAGATTTCTATGTTGCTTTACTTAGGCTTTCTATGCTACTTTACTTACTCAGGATTTCCATCCTACTTTACATACTCAGGCTTTACATGTTTCTTTACTTAGGCTTTTCACACTATTTTTTCATGTTGTTTTACTTATTCAAGATCTCCTCATTAATTTACTTACTCAATTTTTCATGCCTATTTACTTACTCGAGCTTTCCACACCACTTTTCCATGTTGCTTTACTTAGGTTTTCTATGTTGATTTACTTACTTGAGCTTTCTATGTTTCTTTACTTACTCAAGATTTCTATATTGCTTTACTTACTTGGGCTTTCCACACTGCTTTTCCATGTTATTTTACTTACTTGAGCTTTTCACATTGCTTTACTTACTCAAGCTTCCTATGTTACTTTTTCACACTGCTTTACTTACTCAAGTTTTATGCTACTTTATTTACTCAAGATTTTCATGTTTCTTTTCTATACTACTTTAATTACGTGGGATTTTTACACTACTTTACTTACTCAATATTTTCATTTTACTTTAATTACTCAATATTTCCATATTTCTTTACTTACTCAAGTTTGCCATGCTACTTTACTTACTCGATCTTTTCATGTTGCTTTACTTACTCAAACTTTTCACTCTACTATTCCATACTAATTTACTTACTTGAGATTTCCATGCTACTTTTCCATACTGATTTACTTACTCAAGATTTATATGCTACTTTTTCATACAACTTTACTTAGTCAATCTTTTCATACTACTTTTTTATGTTGCTTTACTTACTCGAGCTTTTCATACTAATTTTATTTGTTGCTTTACTTACTTGAGCTTTTCATGCTACTTTACTTACTCAAAATTTTGACACTATTTTACTTGGGTTTTTCATGCTACTTGTCCATGTTACTTTACTTACTCAATATTTCTATGCTACTTTACTTACTCAAGCTTTTCATACTACTTTACTTATTCAAGCTTTTCACACTGCTTTACTTACTCAAACTTTTTATGTTGCTTTATTTACTTGGGTTTTCTATGATACTTTATTAACTCAAGCTTTATATGTTAATTTTTTTATAATGCTTTACTTACTCAAGATTTCCATTCTACTTTACTTACTCAGAATTTCTATGCTGCTTTTCTATACTGCTTTACTTACTCAATCTTTCCATGCTACTTTAATTACTTGAGCTTTCTACACTTTTTTTACACTACTTTACTTAATTAGACTTTCCATACTAATTTTTTATATTCCTTTACTTAATCAATATTTTTACACTACTTTACTTACTCAGGATTTTTACATTACTTTACTTACTCAGGCTTTCTACACTACTTTAAGTACTTAAGTTTTCCACACTATTTTTTTATACTAATTTACTTACTTAGGCTTTCCATGTTGCTTTACTTATTTAGGATTTCCACACTACTTTTTCATGCTTCTTTACTTACTCAAGATTTCCATGCTACTTTTTCATGTAGATTTACTTATTCAAAATTTCCATGCTACTTTTTCATGATATTTTATTTACTTAGACTTTCCATGCTATTTTACATACTCAAACTTTTTATATTGATTTTCTTATTTAGTAGCTTATAAAAGTAGTGTGAAAAGCTTGAGTAAGTAAAGTAGCATGGTGAAATAGTCTAGAAATCTTGAGCAAGTAAAAAACATGGAAAAATAGTACGTAAATCATGAGTAAGTAAAAAAATGTGGAAAAGTAATGTAGAAATCCTGAGTAAGTAAATCAACATGAAAAAATTATGTGAAAACTTTAAGTGAATAAAGTAGTGTAAAAAGCCTAAGTAAAATAACATGAAAAAGTAGTGTGGAAAGCTCGAATAAGTAAAGTAGTGTGAAAAAGTAATGTAGAAAGCTCAAGTAAGGAAAGTAATATGAAAAAGCAAAATAGAAAGATCGAATAAGTAAAACAATATGGAAATTTAGCTTAGAAAGATCGATTGAGTAAAATAATATGAAAAACTTAAGTAAGTAAAGCAAAATGAAAAGCTCAAAGTAAAATAACATAGAAATATCGAGTAAATAAAGTAGCATGGAATGTATAATTAAGTAAAGTAGTATGGAAAAGTAGTGTGGAAAGCATGAGTAAGTAAATTACCATGAAAAAGAAGTATGAAAAGTCTAGGTAAGTAAATTATAATGGAAATGTAGTATCAAAATCCCAAGTAAGTAAAGCAATGTGAAAAAGTTGAGTAAGTAAAATAATATAAAAGCCTCAAGTAAGTAAAGAAGTGTGAAAAAATAATATGGAAAACTTGAGTAAGTGAAGCAACATGAAAAAGCAATGTAGAAAGCTTAAGTAATTAAAGTACGATGGAAAAATAGTGTGAAAAGCATAAGTACGTAAACTAGTGTAGAAAGCTTAAGTAAGTAAAGAGCATGGAAAAACAATGTAGAAAGCTTGATTAAGTAAAGTAGTGTGGAAAGCTCATGTAATTAAAGTAGTGTAAAAAAGTAACATGAAAAGTTTAACTAAATAAATTAGCATGGAAAAGTAACATAAAAAGCCTGATTAAATGAAGTAGTATAGAAAAAAAGCATGAAAATATTGAAAAAGTAAAGCAACATGGAAATCCTAAATAAGTAAAGTAGTGTGAAAAGCTTGAGTAAGTAAAGCATCATAGAAAAGCATCATGGAAAGCTTGAGTAAGTAAAAAAAGTGGAAAGCTCAAGTAAGTAAAGCATTATGGAAAGCTTCTGTATGTAAAATAGTGTGAAAATCTTAAGTAAGTAAAGCAATGTAGAAAAGTAGCATGAAAAGCCTGAGTAAGTAAAGCAATGTGAAAAGCTAGAGTAAGTAAAGCAGCATCGAAAGTCTGAGTAAGTAAAACAACATGGAAATTTTAAGTAAGTAAACCAATGTAGAAAAAAACTGTAGAAATATTGAGTAAGTAAAGCAATATACAAAAGCATAATGAAAAGGTTGAGTAAGTAAAGCATCATGAATTCTATTAAGTAAGTAAATCAACATGGAAAAGTAACATGGAAATCTTAAGATAGTAAAACAACATAGAGAACTTGAGTAAGTAAACTTGCATTGAAATCCTGAGTAAGTAAAGTAGCATGAAAAAGCAACAAGTAAATCTCTAGTAAGTAAAGCAGTGTGGAAAAGTAGTCTGAAAAGCTCAAGTAAATAAAATAGCATGGGAATTATGAGTAATTAAAGTAGCATGGAAAACTCAAGTAAGTAAAATAATGTAGAAAATAATCATAAAAAGTCTGAGGAAGGAAAGTAGTATGGAAAAGTACCATGGAAATACCAAGTAAGTAAATCAGTGCTAAAATTCTAAGTATAATAACGTGAAAACCTAGAATAAGTAAAGCAACATAGAAAAGTAGTATAAAAAATATGAGTAAGTAAAGTAGCATGAAAAATTAGTGTAAAAAGGCTAAGTAAGAAAATTAGGGTAGAAAAGAAATGTGGAAATACAAAATAAGTAATGCAGTATGAAAAGCTTGAGTAAGTAAAGCAATGAGTAAACACAGTGTAGAATGTTCTAGTATGTAAAATAGCATGGAAATCCTGAGTAATTAAAGTAGCATGGAAAAGAAGTATAGAAAGCTAGAAAAAATAAAGTAGTGTGGAAAGATTGAGTAAGTAAAGCAACATATAAAAGTAATGTGAAAAGCCTGAATAAGTAAAGTAGAGTGGAAATCTTAATTAATTAAAGTAGTGTGAAAATCTTGAGTAAGTAAAATAGTGTAGAAATCTTGAGTACGTAAGGTAGTGTAGAAAGGTAACATGGAAAGCCCTAATAATTAAAGTAATGTGAAAATCCCAAGTAAATAAAGTAGTATGGAAAAATATCTTAGAAATCTTGAGTAAGTAAAGTGACATGGAAAGTCAGAGTAAGTAAAGTAGTGTCGAAAGCCTAAGTAAATAAAAGAGCGTAAAAACCTTAAATAAGTATAGTAGTGTGAAAATCCTAAGTATAGTGTGTAAAAATAATGTAGAAAGCTTGAGTAAGTAAAACAACATGAAAATACTAAGTAAAGCAACATGGAAAACCCAAGTAAAGCAGTGTGGAAAGCCTAAGTAAGTAAAGTAGCATGGAAAAGTATCTTCGAAAGTTTGAGTAAGTAATGCAGCATAGAAAATTTGAATAATTAAAGTAGCATCGAAAAGTAATGTAAAAATCTTGATTAAGTAAAGTAGTATGGAAAAACAATGTGGAAAGCCCAAGTAAGTAAATCAGTGTAGAAAAGAAGTGTTGAAAGATTGAATAAGTAAAGTAGGGTGAAAAAGTAGCATGAAAAACTCATGTAAGTAAAGTAACATGGAAAGCCCAAGTAAGTAAAGCAGTATAAAAAAGTAGTGTCGAAAGCTTGAGAAACTAAAGTAGTGTGGAAATCCCAAGTAAAGTAGTGTGTAAATCTTGAATAAGTAAAGCATCATAGAAATCTTGAGTAAGTAAAGCAACATGGAAAAGAAACATGGAAAACTTGAGTAAGTAAAATAGCTTAGAAAACTTGAGTAAGTAAAGCAATGTGGAATTTTTAAGTAAGAAAACCAACATAAAAAAGTAGTGTGAGAAAGCAACATGGAAACCTTGAGTAAGTAAAGTAGCATGGAAAGCTTGAGTAAGTAAAGCAGCATAGAAAAGCATTATGGAAATCCTGACTAAGTAAAACAACATAAAAAATTAATGTGGAAAGCCCAAGTAAGTAAAGTAGCATGGAAACATAACATGAAAAGCTTAAGTAAATAAAATAGTGTGGAAAGTCTGAACAAGTAAAGTAGTGTGAAAAACCCAAATAAATAAAATAATGTGGAAAGTAAAGTAGCGTGAAAAAGTAGCATAGAAAGTTTAAATAAGTAAAGTTGCATAGAAAAGTAGCATGGAAATCCCAAGTATGAAAAGTAACATGGAAAGATTGAGTAAATAAAGCAATGTATAAAAGTAGCATGTAAAACCTAAATAAGTAAAATAGCATGGAAAGCTCGAGTAAGTAAAGCATCATAGAAATCTAAAGTAAGAAAATAGCATGGAACACTCGAGTAAGTAAAGCAGCATGGAAAACATGAGTAAGTAAAGCAATATATAAAAGTAGTGTGGAAATCCTTAATAAGTAGTGTGAAAAAGCAATGTAGAAAGCTTGAGTAAGGAAAGTAGCATGGAAAGCTTGAGCAAGTAAAGTAGCATGGAAACCCTAAGTAAGTAAAATAACATGAAAAAATAGTGTTAAAAGCATGAGTAAGTAAAGTAGCATAGAAATTCCAAGTAAAGGATTGAGGAAATCTTGAGTATATAAAGCAACATGGAGAAGTGACATTAAAAGCTTGAGTAAGTAAAACAACATGAAAAGTAATCTTAAGTAAATCATTATACAAAGTTAGAGTAAGAAAAAAAATGTGAAAAAGTAGCGTTGAAAGCTCGAGTAAGTAAAACGACATGGAAAGCCCAATTAATTAAAGCAATGTATAAGTAAAGTAATGTAGACAACTCGAGAAAGTAAAGTAGCATGGAAGGCCTGAGTAAATAAAGCATCATAAATAGCTCAAGTAAGTAAAGTAGCATGAAAAACCAATATGGAAAGCCCAAGTATGTAAAATAACATGGAAAAATACCATAAAAAGCCCAAGTAAGTAAATTAATGTGAAAAAATAACATGGAAATCTCAAGTAAGTTAAGCAGTATAGAAAGCTTGAGTAAGTAAATTAATTTAGAAAGATCTAGTAAGTAAAGTAAAATAGAAATCTTAAGTAAAAAAACATATAAATCTTAAGTAAAGCAGCATGGAAAACTAGTGTGGAAAGCCGAAGTAAGTAAAATAACATCAAAACTCGAGTAAGTAAAGTAGCATGGAAAAGTAATGTGAAAATCCCAAGAGAGTAAAGTGACATGACAAAGTAGCATGGAAAGCTTGAGTAAGTAAAACAATGTGAAAAGCTTGAGTAAGTAATGCAACATGAAAAATTAGTGTGAAAATCTTGAGTAAGTAAAATAGTATGCAAAATAGTGTAGAAAGATCGAGTAGGTAAAGCAACATGGAAAACTTGAGTACATAAAGTATCATGAAAAACTTGAGTAAGTAAAGAAGCATAGAAAAAGTAATGTGGAAAGCTTGAGAAAGTAACATAGTATGGAAAGATCAAGTAGGTAAAGTAGAAAGAAAAAATAACATGAAAAGCCTGAGTAAGTAAAGTAGTATGGAAAAACGATATGGAAATCCCAAGTAAGTAAAGCAAAATGGAAAGTCTAAGTAAATTAGTATGGAAAAGCAATATGGAAAGCTTGAGTAAGTAAAGCATCACAGAAAGTCAGTGTAGAAAGAAACATGGAAAGCTCAAGAAAGTAAAATAGTGTAGAAATCTCAAGTAAGTAAAGTAGCATGGAAAGCCTAATTAAGTAAAATAGTGTTGAAAAGCAATATGGAAACCCTGAATAATTAAATCAACATGAAAAAGTAGTGTGGAAATTTTGTGTAAGTAAAATAACATGGAAAGCTTGAGTAAGTAAAGTAGCATAGAAAATTGTCATGAAAAACTTGAGTAAGTAAGGCAGTATAGAAAATTTAACTAAGTAAAGTAGAATGAATAGCTTGAATAAATAAAGCAGTGTGGAAAGCTTGTGTAAGTAAAGCAATGTGAAAAAGTAGTGTAGAAAGCTTAAATAAGTAAATCAGCATCGAAATCCTAAGTAAGAAAAGAAATATGGAAAAGCAACATAAAAATATTGAGTAAGTAAAACAATGTGGAAAAGTAGCGTGGAAAGCCCAAGTAAAGAAATGCAAAAAATCAATGTAGAAAGCTTGAATAAGTAAAGAAGCATAGAAAATCATTATGGAAATCTCGAGTAAGTAAAGAAGTATGGAAAATAGCATTAAAATCTTGAGTAATTAAAGTAATATGAAAAGCCTGAATAAGTGAAGTAGCATGGAAAGGCAATGTAGAAAGCTTAAGTAAATAAAGCAACATGGAAAAGCAATGTAGAAAGCTTGAGTAAGTAAAGCAATGTGGAAAAACAACATAGAAAGTAAGAGTTTGAAAAGTAGTGTAGAAAGCCTGAGTAAGTAAAGTAGTATGAAAAGCATTAGTAAGTAAAATAGCATGGAAAAATAGTGTGAAAAGCTTGAGTAAGTAAATCAACATAAAAATCCTAAGTAAGTAAAGTAACATAGAAATCCCAAGTAAGTAAAGCATCATGGAAAGATCGAGTAAGTAAAGTAGTGTGGAAAAGTAACATGGAAAGCCTAAGTAAGTAAAGTAGCATAGAAAAGTAGTGTGGAAAGCTCGAGAAAGTAAAATTGTTTATAAATATTAAGTAAGTAAAGCAACATGGAAATCTTGAGTAAGTAAAGCAATGTAGAAATATTGATTAAAAAAATAGCATGAAATGCTAGAGTAAGTAAAGCAACATAGAAAAGTAGTGTGAAAAGCTTAAATAAGTAGCATGGAAAAACTAATGTAGAAAGCTTGAGTAAGTAAATTAACATGAAAAAGTAGCTTAGAAATCTTGAGTAAGTAAAGTAACATGGAAAGATCTATTAGGTAAAGTAGTGTGGAAAGATTGAGCAAGTAGAGTAGCATGGAAATCTTGAGTAAGTAAAGTAGCATGTAAAAGTAGAATAAAAATCCTAAGTAATATGGAAAGGCTGGGTAAGTAAAGTAGCATGGAAAAATAGTGTAGAAAGCTCGAGTAAGTAGAGCAACATGAAAAAGTAGCATGGAAAGCATGAGTAAGTAAAATATCATAGAAATCTTGAGTAAGTAAAGTAGTGTTAGAAAATAGCATGTAAATCCTAAGTAAATAAGTCAACATGGAAAAGTAAAATGAAAAGTTAGAGTAAGGTAGCATGGAAAATCTGAGTAAGTAATACAATGTGAAAAGCTTAAGTAAGTAAAGCAACATGGTAAAGTAGCATAGAAAGCTTGAGTAAGTAAAATAACATGGAAATCCTAAGTAAGTAAATCTACATGAAAAAATAGCACATAAATCCTGAGTAAGTAAAGCAACATGTAAAATTAGTGTAGAAAGCCTAAGTAAAGCAATGTGGAAAATCAATGTGGAAAGCTTGATTTAGTAAAGCAGTATGAAAATATTGAGTAAGTAAATCAATATGAAAAATTAGTGTAGAAAACTTAAGTAAGTAAAGTAGAGTGAAAAGCTCGATTAAATAAAGCAACATAAAAAGCCTGAGTAAATAAAGCAATGTTGAAAAACAACATAAAAAGCTCAAATAAGTAAAGTAGCATGGAAATCCCAATTAAGAAAAGCATCATGGAAAACATGAGTAAGAAAAGTAGTGTAGAAAATTCAAGTAAAGTAGCATGGAAATCATGAGTAAGTAATATAGCGTGGAAATCTTAAGTAAGAAAAGCAATACAAAAAGACCAAGTAAATAAAGTAGTATGAAAAGCTTGAGTAAGTAAAATAGCATAAAAAAAGTGTAGAAAGCCTGAGTAAGTAAATTAGTATGGAAAGCTCGAGTAAGTATATTAGTGTGGAAAAATAATATAGAAAACTCGAGTAAATAAATTAGCATAGAAAGCTTGAGTAAGTAAAGTAACATGGAAAGCTTGAGTAAGTGAAGCAGTGTGAAAAACTTATGTAAGTAAAGCAACCTATAAAACCACAGTAAGTAAAGTAGCATGCAAAATCAACGTGAAAAACTGGAGTAAGTAAAGCAACATGTAAAAGTAACGTAGAAATCTTGAGTAAGTAAGACAATGTGGAAAAGCAACCTAGAAAGATTGAGTAATAAAAATAGCATAGAAAGCCAGATTAAGTAAAGTATCATGCAAAAGTAATGTAAAAATCTTGAGAAAGTAAAGTAGCATAAAAAAGTAGAAAGAAAAGCCCTAGTAAATAAAGTAGTGTGTAAAGCTTGAGTAACTAAAGTAGCATGGAAATTTAGTGTGAAAAGCATAACTAAGTAAAGTAGCATGGAAAAGCAACATGGAAATCTTGAGTAAGTAAAGCAGTGTGAAAATATTGAGTAAATAAAGCACCATAAAAAGATTAAGTCAAACAACATGAAAAACTTGAGTAAGTAAAGTAAAATTAAAAAATTGAGTAAGTAAAGCAATGTGAAAAAATACTGTGGAAAGATTAAAAAATTAATACATCATGGAAAGATTGAGTAGGTAAAGCAACATGGAAGAATAACATAAAAAGCCTAATTAAATAAAGCAACATGGAAAATCAACGTAAAAACCTAGAGTAAGTAAATCAATATAAAAAGGTAGAATAGAAATCTTGAGTAAGTAAAGTAGCATGGAAAACCCAAGTAAAGCAACGTAAAAAGTCTGATTAAGTAAAGCAGCATGGAAAAGTAGTATAGAAATATTGAGTAAGTAAAGTAGCATGGAAAAGTATTATGGAAAGTAGTGTGAAAAGCTCGAGTAAGTAAAGTAGTGTGGAAAGTTTGAGTAAGTAAAGTAGTATCAAAATGTTAAGTAAGAGAATTAACATTAAAAAGTAGTGTGAAAAGCTTGAATAAGTAAATCAGTATGAAAAAATAGCATAAAAATCCCAAGTAATTAAAGTAGCATGGAAATCTCAAGTATGTAAAATAGCATGAAAAGCTTGAGTAACTAAAGCAGCATGAAAAGCCCAAGTAAGTAAAGCAACATGGAAAGCTTGATTAAGTAGCATGGAAAGATTGAGTAAATAAAGTAGCATAGAAAGCTCAAGTAAGTAAAGCAGCTTAGAAAATTAATATAGAAATCTTGAGTAAGTAAATCAATGTGAAAAGCATGAGTAAGTAAAGCAATGTGGAAAAGCAACATTGAAAGCTTGAGTAAGTAAAGCAACATGGAAAAGTAGTGTAGAAAGCTTAGGTAAGTAAAGCAATGTGAAAAAATAATGTAAAAAAATTGAATAATTAAAGTAGCATGGAAAAATAGCTTGAAAAGCCTAAATAAGTAAAGTAGTGTGGAAAAGTAGCATGAAAATCTTGATTAATTAAAGTAATATGAAAAAGTAACATGGAAAGCCTGAGTAAGTAAAGTAACATTGAAAAGTAATGTAAAAATTTCAAGTAAGTAAAGTATAATGGAAAATTAATGTGGAAAGCCTGAGTAAGTAAAGCAACATAGAAAAGTAGCATGGAAAGCATGAATTAGTAAAGTAGTATGAAAATCTTGAATAAAAAATATAATGTGGAAAATTATCTTGGAAAGCCTTAGTAAGTCAAGTAGCATGAAGAATTAATGAAGAAAGTTTGAGTAAGTAAAATAACATAGAAAGCTTGAGTAAGTAAAGCAACATAAAAAAGTAGCATGTAAATCTTGAGAAATTAAAGTAGCATGGAAATTCTAAGTAAATAAAGTAACATGGAAAGCTTGACTAAGTAAATGAGTGTGAAAAGCTTGAGTAAGTAAAGTAGTGTGGAATTCTTGAGTAAGTAAAATAGCATGAAAAAATAGTATGGAAAGCATGAGTAAGTAAAGTAACATTGAAATCTTGAGTAAGTAAAGCAACATAGAAAGCCAGAGTAAGTAAACCAATGTGAAAAGTTTGAGTAAGTAAAATAATGTGAAAAGTTAGAGTAAGTAAAGTAACATGAAAACGTAGCATAGAAAAGCAGTGTGGAAAGCTTGAGTAAGTAAAGTAGTATAAAAATCATGAGTAAGTAAATCATCATGAGAAACTCAAGTAAAGTACCATGGAAAACTTGAATAAGTAAAGTAGCATGGAAATTCTGAGTAAGTAAAGTAGTATAAAAAAATTAAATAAAGCCTAAGTAAATAAAGTAATGTAGAAAATTAGTGTGGAAAGCTCGAATAATTAGAGCAACATAGAAAAGTAGTGTAGAAAATTTGAGTAAGTAAAGTAGTGTGGAAATCTTATGTAATTAAAGCAGTGTTGGAAAGCAGCATGTAAAGCTTGAATAATTAAAGTATCATGGAAACATGGTGTATAAAGCCTGAGTAAGTAAAGAAACATGGAAAGCTCAAGTAAGTAAAATATCATAGAATTCTTGAGTAAAAAAAGCAACGTGAAAATCTCGAATAAGTAAATAATCATGGAAAAGTAGCATAGAAAGCCTAAGTAAGTAAAGCAGCATGGAAAGCCCGAGTAAGTAAAGTTGTATGGAAAAGCAATGTAGAAAGCCCAAGAGAATAAAGTAGGATAGAAAATCAATGTGAAAATCTTGATTAAATAACACAATGTGGAAAAGAAGCATATAAAATATGAGTAAGTAATGCAGAATGAAAAAAGTGTGGATAGCTTGATTAAGTAAAGTAGCATAGAAATTTTGAGTAAGTAAAACAATATAAAAAAGAAGAATATAAATCTTGAATAAATAAAGTAACATAGAAAGCCCGAGTAAGTAAAGCAGCATGGAAAGCCTCAGTAAATGAAGTAGCATGGAAAAGCAACATGAAAAGTCTGAGTAAGTAAAGTAGTATGGAAAAGTAGCATGAAGATCTTGAGTAAGTAAAATAGAATGAAAAGCTTGAGCAAGTAAAGAAACATGGAAAGCCCAAGTAAATAACATTATCTAAGTAATTAAAGTAGTATAGAAAAATAATGTGGAAAGCCTGAGTAAGTGAAGTAGCATGAAAATCTTGAGTAAGTAAATTAGCATGGAAAAACACTATAGAAAGATCGATTAAGTAGCATGAAAAGACTGAGTAAGTAAAGTAGCATAGAAATATTGAGCAAGTAAAGTAGCATGGAAAACTTGAGTATGTAAAGCAACATGGAAAACCTTATTAAGTAAAATAGCATAAAAATTTAGTATTAAAAGCTCAAGTAAGTAAAGCAATGTGGAAAATTAGTATGAAAAGCCTAAGTAAAGCAGCGTGGAAAAGTAACTTGAAAATCTTGAGTAAAAAAAGCAATATGAAAAACTTGACTAATTAAATTAGCATGGAAAAGTAATGTGGAAAGCTTGAGTAAGTAAAGCAATGTAGAAAAAAATATGGAAAGCTTGAGTAAGTAAAGCAGTGTGAAAAGATTGAGTAAGTAAATCAGCGTAAAAAGTCTAAGTAATTAAAGCAGCATGAAAAGCCTAAGTAAAGAAACATAGAAAGCTTAAATAAATAAAGTAGCATGAAAATGTAGCGTGAAAAGCCATAGTAAATAAAGTAGCATGGAAAGTCTTAGTAAGTAAAACAACATATAAAAGCAATGTGGAAAGCTTGAGTAAGTAAAGCAATATGAAAAACTCAAGTAACTAAAGGAGTGTGAAAAAGTAGCATCAAAAGATAGAATAAGTAAAACAACATAAAAAACTTGATTAAGTAAAGAAGCGCAAAAAAATAACATGGAAAGCCTAAATAAGTAAAGTAGCATGGAAAAATAGTGTGGAAAGGTCTAGTAAGTAAAGCAGTGTAAAAAAGCATCGTGTAATTCTCGAGTAAGTCAAGTAGAATGGAAATCTCTAGTAAATAAGGCAGTGTGAAAATCTTGAGTAAGTAAAGCAACATGAAAAAATAGTGTAAAAATCTCGAGTAAGTAAAGTAGTGTAGAAAAGTACCATAGAAAGATTGAGTACGTAAAGCAATGTGGAAATCACAAGTAAGTAAAGTAGCATAGAAATCTTGAGTAAGTAAAGTAACATGGAAAGCTTGAGTAAGTAAAGTAGCATGGAAATCTTGAGTAAGTAAAGTAGCATATAAAGCTCAAGTAAGTAAAGTAGCATAGAAAACCTAAGTAAAGAAAATTAGAAAACCTTAGTAAAGTAATGTGAAAAATTAGCATGAAAAGTCTAAGTAAGTAAAGCAACACTGAAAAGTATAATGGAAAGCTTAAGCAAATAAAGTAGTGTAAAAAAATAACCTAGAAATCTTGAGTAATAAAACTAGCATAGAAAGCTCAAATAAGTAAAGAAGCTTGAAAAAATAGTGTGAAAATCTCAAGAAATAAAAGTAGAATGAAAAAACAATATGGAAATCCTGAGTAAGTAAAGCAACATGGAAAGCCTAGGTAAGTAAAGCAGCATAAAAGCTCAAGTAAGTAAAATACTGTGAAAAACCTAAGTAAGTAAAGTAGCATAGAAAATTTGAGTAGGTAAATTAGCGTAGAAAAATAGCATGAAAAGGTTCAAAAAATAAAGTAGCATAGAAACCCTAAGTAGGTAAAGTAACATTGAAAAATAGAGTGAAAAGCTTAACTAAATAAAGTAGCATTAAAAAGTAGCATGGAAAGATTGAGTAAGTAAAGCAACATAAGAAAGTAGTATGAAAATCCCAACAAAATAAAGCAGCATAGAAAGCCCAAGTAAGTTAAACAACATGAAAAGTTTGAGTAAGTAAAGCAACATAGAAAAGTAGTATGGAAAATATGAGTAAGTAAAGCAGTGTGGAAAGTAATGTGAAAAAGCAATGTGGAAAACTTGCATAAGTAAAATAGTGTGGAAAGCTTGAGTAAGTAAAGAAGTGTATAAATCTTGAGTAAATAAAGCAACATTGAAAAGTCACGTGAAAAGCATGAGTAAGTAAATCAACATGGAAAAGTAGCATGAAAAGCTTGAGTAAGTAAAGTAGCATAGAAAGCTAGATTATGTAAAGCAATATGGAAAGCCTAATTAAGTAAAGCAACATAGAAAAGTAGTATGAAAAGATTGAGTACATAAAGTAGCATAGAAAGCTTGTATAAGTAAAGCAGCATGGAAAAATCAAATAAATAAAGTATTATAGAAAACTTGAGTAAGTAAAGTAACATGGAAAGATTGAGTAAGTAAAATAGCATTGAAAAGCAACATAGAAAGATCGAGTAAGTAAAGCAGTGTGGAAAAGTAGTGTGGAAAGCATGAGTAAGTAAAGTAGTGTGAAAAAATAACATTGAAATCTTGAGTAAGTAAAGTAGCATGGAAAAGTAGCGTGAAAAGTCGAAGTAAATAAAATAGTGTGAAAATCTTGAGTAATTAAAGTAGTGTGTAGAAGTAGCATGGAAAGCTTGAGTATGTAAAGTATTATTGAAAAGCAATGCAGAAAGCCTAAGTAAGGCAATATGGAAAAACAACATGGAAAGCCTAAGTAAATCAATGTGAAAAAATAGTGTGGAAAGACCAAGTTAGTAAAGTAGCATGGAAAGCCTGAGTAAGTAAAATATCATGTAAAAATAGTGTGTAAAGCCTTAGTAAGTAAAGTAGCATAGAAAAATAGTGTGAAAAGTTCAAGTAAGTAAAGCAATATAAAAAAACTCAAGTAAATAAAGTAGTGTAGAAAGCTTGAGAAAGTAAAGCGGTATGGAAACCTTGAGCAAGTAAAGTAACGTAGAAAGCTTGAGTAAGTAAAGCAACATGAAAATCCTGAATAAATAAAGTAACATGGAAAGCTCAAGTAATGTAGTGTAGAAAGCTAGAGTAAGTAAAGTAACATAGAAAAGTAGCATAGAAAGTGCAACAAAATAAAGTAGTTTATAAAGCCTAAGTAATTAAATTAACATGAAAAAATTGAGTAAGTAAATTAATGTGGAAAGCTTGAGTAAGTAAAGTAGCTTGGAAAACATGAGTAAGTAAAGTGACATGAAAATCTCAAGTAGGTAAAATAATGTAAAAATCTTGAGTAAATAAAGTAGCATGGCAAAGCAGTGTGGAAAGCTCAAATAATTGGAGCAACATGGAAAAATAGCATGGAAAGTCTGAGTAAGTAAAGCAACATGGAAAGCTTGAGTAAAAAAAGTAGTGTTGAAAAGCAACATGTAAAGCTTGAGTAAGTAAAGTAGCATGGAAAAGTAGTGTGTAAACTCTGAGTAAGTAAAGCAATATGGAAATCTTGAGTAAGTAAAGCAATGGGAAAAAGTAGCATGGAAATCCTAAGTAAGTAAACTTGGGTGGAAAGCTTGAGTAAGTAAAGTAGCATGGAAACGTAGCTTAAAAAGTATGAGTAAGTAAAGCAACATGGAAAGGTTGAGTAAGTAAAGTGACATGGAAAATTGGCATGAAAAAATCAGTGTAGAAAGCCCAAGCAAGTAATGCAATATGGAAAGGTAATGTGGAAAGCCCAAGTTAGTAAAGCATTGTGAAAAGCTTGAGTAAGTAAAGTAGTGTGGAAAATCAACTTAAAAAACTTGAGTAAGTAATGTAGCATGGAAAAGTAGTGTGGAAAGCTTGATTAAGTAAAGCAACATGGAAATCCTGAGTAACTAAAATAATGTGGAAAAGAAATGTAGAAAGCTTGAAGATGTAAAGTAACATAGAAAACTTGAGTAAGTAATGGAGCATAGAAAACTTTAGTAAGTAAAGTAACATGGAAAATCAGTGTGGAAAGTCTGAGTAAGTAAAGTAGAATGGAAATCTTGAGTAAGTAAAATAACATGAAAAGCCTAAGCAAATAAAAATATGTGGAAAGCCTAAGTAAATAAAGCAACATGAAAATCCTGAATAAGTGAAGCAACATAGAAAAATAATGTGGAAAGCCTAAGTAAATAAAGCAATGTAAAAAATAACATGGAAAGCTTGAGAAAATAAAGTAGCATAGAAAACCTAATTAAGTAAAGTAGTGTGAAAATATTTAGTAAATAAAGTAGCGTAGAAAAGTAGTATGGAAAGCATGAGAAAGTAAAGTAGTATGGAAATCCCAAGTAAAGCAATGTAAAAAGTTTGAGTAAGTAAAGCAACATGAAAAAGTAGTATGAAAAACTCGAGTAAGTAAAGCAACATGGAAGACTAGTGTGAAAATTAGCATGGAAAAGAAACAGGGAAAGCTTAAGTAAGTAAAGTAGTGCGAAAAGCTCGAGTAAGTAAATTAGTGTGGAAATCCTAAGTAAAGCAACATTAAAAAGTCATGTGAAAAGTATGAGTAAGTAAATCAACATGGAAAAGTAATGTGAAAAGGTTGTGTAAGTAAAACAGCATGGAAAGACAAAATATGTAAAGTAATGTGGAAAGCTTGAGTAAGTAAATAAGAATAGAAAAGTAGCATAGAAAGCCTGAATAAGTAAAATAGCATGTAAAGCTCAAGTAAATAAAGTAGAATTAAAAACATGAGTAAGCAAAACAATGTGGAAAGCTTGAGTAAGTAAAGCAGTATGAAAAGCTTAAATAAGTAAAGCAGCAAGGAAAAGCAACATGGAAAGCTTGAACAAGTAAAGCAGTGTGGAAAGCACGAGTAAGTAAAGTAGTGTGAAAAAATAATATGGAAATCTCAAGTAAGTAAAACAACATGAAAAAATAGCATGGAAAGCCCAAGTAAGTAAAGCAATGTGAAAATATTGAGCAATTAAAAGAGTGTGAAAAAGTAGCATGGAAAGCTTGAGTAAGTAAAGTATTATGGAAAAGCAATGTGGAAATCTTGAGTAAGTAAAATAGTATAGAAAAACAATGTGGAAAGCCTAAGTAAGTAAAGCAACATGGAAATCCCAAGTTAATAAATTAGCCTTCAAAGCTTGAGTAAGTAAAACAACATGGAAAGCCATAGTAAGTAAAGTAACATGGAAAAATAGTGTTAAAAGTTTAGGTAAAGCAACATAAAAAATTTGAGTAAGTAAAGCAGCATGGAAAAGTAGCATAGAAAGCTTGAGAAAGTAAAGTGGCATGGAAACCCTGAGTAAGTAAAGTAGTGTGGAAAAATAGCATAGAAAGCTTGAGTAAGTAATGTAACATGGAAAATTAGCATGGAAATCTTGAGTATGTAAATTAGCTTCGAAAAGTAGTCTAGAAAGCCCAAGTAAAGTACCATGGAAAGCTTGAGTAAGTAAACTAGCATGAAAATCTTGAGTAAGTAAAGTAATGTGGAAAGATTAAATAAGTAAAATAGTATGGAAATCTATAGTAAGGAAAGAAACATAAAAAAGTAGCATGGAAAGCTCAAGAAAATAAAGTAGCATATAAAGCCTAAGTAATTAAAGTAGCATGGAAAACTTGAGTAAATAAAGTAGTATGGAAACCTAAGTAAAGTAGCTTGGAAAGCTTGAGTAAGTAAAGCATCATGAAAAGCTTAAGTAAAGCAATGTGAAAATCTTGAGTATGTAAAGTAGCATGAAAAAGCAATGTGGAAAGCCCATGTAATTGCAGCAATATGGAAAAGTAGTGTAGAAAGTCTGAGTAAGTAAAGCAAAATGGAAAGCTTAAGTAAGAAAAGTAGTGTTAGAAAGCAACATGTAAGGCTTGAATAAGTAAAGTAGTATGGAAAAGAAGTGTAGAAAGTCTAAGTAATTAAAGCAGCATGGAAATCCTGAGTAGGTAAAGCATTAGAAAAAAATAGTGTAGAAATCTTGAGTAACTAAACTAGCATGAAAATCCTGAGTAAGTAAAGCAGCATGGAAAAGTAGCATAGAAAGTTTGAGTATGTAAAGTAGCATGGAAAGGTTGAGTAAGTAAAGTTTCATGGAAAAATAGCATAAAAAATTAGTGTGAAAATCTTGAGTAACGCAATATGGAAAAGTAGTGTGGAAAGTCCAAGTTAGTAAAGCATTATGGAAATCTAGAGTAAGTAATGCAGTGTGGAAAAGCAACTTAAAAAACTTGAGTAAGTAATGCAACGTGTAAAATTAGTGTGGAAATATCGATTATGTAAAGCAACATGAAAAGCCCAAGTAAGTAAAATAATGTGGAAAAGAAGCATAAAAATCCTAAATAAGTAAAGCAACATAGAAATCTCAAGTAAAGGTGCATGGAAAGCCTAAGTAAGTAAAGTAGCATGGAAAAGCAACATGGAGAGTTTGAGTAAGTAAAGTAGAATGGGAATCTTGAGTAAGTAAAATAGCATGGAAAGCTTGAGCAAATAAAAAAATATGAAAAGCCTAAGTAAATAAAGCAACATGAAAAGATTGAGTAAGTAAAGCAATGTAAAAAAATGTTATGGAAATCTCGAGTAAGTAAAGCAATGTCAAAAAATAACATGGAAATATTAAGAAAATAAAGCAACATGGAAATCTTGAGTAGGTAAAACAGCATTGAGAAATAATGTAGAAAGCCTAATTAAGTAAAATAGCATGGAAATCCTGAGTAAGTAAAGTAATATAGAAACGTAGTATGAAAAGAACAAGAAAGTAAAGCAATGTAAAAAGTTTGAGTAAGTAAAGAAGCATAGAAAAGTAGTATGCAAAACCCAAGTAAGTAAAGCAGCATGGAAAAGCAGTGTGGAAAGTAGCATGGAAAAGCAACGTAGAAATCTTGAGTAAGTAAAGCAATATGGAAAACTTGAGTAAGTAAAGTAGTGTAGAAGTCTTAAGTAAGTAAAGCAACATTGAAAAGCCACGTGTAAAGTGTGAGTCAATAAATCAATATAGAAAAGTAGCATGAAAATCTTGAGTAAGTAAAGCAGCATGGAAAGCTAGAGTATGTAAAGCAATATGGAAAGCATGAGTAAGTAAAGCAACATAGCAAAGTAGCATAAAAAGCTTGAGTAAGTAAAGCAGCATGGAAAACCTGAGTAAGTAAAGCAGCATGGAAAGTTTGAGTAAATAAAGTAGCATAAAAAGCTTGATTAAACAAAGCAACATGGAAAGCTTGAGTAAGTAAAGCAGCATGAAAAGCTCGAGTAAGTAAATCAACATGGAAAAGCAACATGAAAATCTGGAGTAAGTAAAATAGTATGGAAAAGTAGCATGGAAAGCATGAGTAGGTAAAGTACTATGAAAAAACAATGTGGAAATCTTGAGTAAGTAAAGTAGCATAGAAAAGTAGCATGGAAAGCCCAAGTAAGTAAACCAGTTTGAAAAAGCAGCGTGAAATTTTTGATTAATTAAAGCATTGTGGAAAAGTAGCATGGAAAGCTGAAGTAAGTAAAGTATTGTGAAAAAGCAATGTGGAAAGCCTAAGTAAATAAAGTAATGTGAAAAAGTAGCATGGAAAGCTTGAGTTAGTAAAGTAGCATGGAAAGCTCACATAAGTAAAGCAACATGGAAAAGTAGTGCAAAAAGCCTTAGTAAGTAAAGTAGAATGGAAAAATAGTGTGAACAGTTTAAGTAAGCAAAGCACCATAAAAAACCTAAATAAGTAAAACAGCATGAAAAAGAAGCATAGAAAGCTTAAAAAAGTAAATCAACATGGAAAGCTTGAGTAAATAAAGTAGTGTGAAAAAGTAACATGAAAATAAGTAAGTAAAGTAGCATTGAAAAGTAGCGTGCCAAGCATAAGTAAGTAAAGTAGCTTGGAAAAGTAGTGTGGAAAGCCCATGTAAGTAAAGTAGCATGGAAAGCTTGAGTAAGTAAATCAACACAAAAATCCTGAGTAAGTAAAGCAACATGGAAAGCTTAAGTAAGTAAAGTAGTGTGGAAGGATGGATTAAGTAAAGCAACATAGAAAAGTAGCATGAAAAGCTTAAACAAATAAAGTAGCATATAAAGCTTGAGTAATTAAAGTGGTGTGAAAAACTTGAGTAAGTAAAGTAGCATGGAAAACATGAGTAAGTAAAGCAGCTTAGAAAGTTTGAGTAAGTAAAGTAACATGAAAAGCCCAAGTAAATCAATGTGAAAATCTTAAGTAAAGTAGCATGGAAAACTAGTGTGGAAATCATGAATAATTGGAGCAACATGAAAAAGTAGTGTGAAAAGTCTGAGTAAGTAAAAAATCATGGAAATCTCGAGTAAGAAAAGTAGTATTAGAAAGCAGCATGTAAAGCTTGAGTAAGTAAAGTAGCATGGAAAATTAGTGTGGAAAGCCTGAGTAAGTAAAGCAACATGGAAATCTTGAGTAAGTAAACTAGTGTGGAAAGCCTAAGTAAAGTAGCATGCAAAAGTAGCATATAAAGTTTTAGTAAGTAAAGCAGCATGGAAAGGTTGAGTAATTAAAGTTGCATAGAAAAGCAACATAAAAAATTAGTGTGAAAAGCTTGACTAAGTAATGCAATATAGAAAAGTAACATGGAAATCCCAAGTTAGTAAAGCATTGTGGAAAGCTAGAGTAAGTAAAGCAGTTTGGAAAAACCACTTAAAAAACTTGAGTAAGTAATGCATCATGGAAAAGTAGTGTGAAAAGATCGATTAAGTAAAGCAGCATGGAAAGCTTGAGTAAATAAAATAATGTGGAAAAAAAGTGTCAAAGGCCCGAATAAGTAAAACAACATAGAAAGCTCAAGTAAAGGAGCAATAAAAAATTGAGTAAATAAAGTAGCATGGAAAAGCAATGTGGAAAGTCTAAGTAAGTAAAGTAGCACAAAAAATCTTGAGTAAGTAAAATAGCGTGGAAAGCCTGAAAAAATTAAAAAACATGGAAAGCCTAAGTAAATAATGCAAAATAAAAAGCCTGAGAAAGTAAAGAAACATTGAAAAATATTGTGGAAAACCTGAGTAAATGAAGTAGCGTGGGAATCCTGAGTAAGTAAATTAGCATGAAAAAGCAGAGTAGAAATATCGAGTAAGTAAAGTAGCATGGAAATCTTGAGTAAGTAAAGTAGCATGGAAAGATTGAGTAACAAAATCAATGTAGAAAACTTGAGTAAGTAAAGCATTATGGAAAACTTTAGTAAGTAAAGCACCATGAAAAATCAATGTGAAAATCCAGATTAAGTAAAGAAATATGGAAAAGTAGTGTGGAAAGATCGAGTAAGTAAAGTAGTGTGGGAAAGCAACCTGGAAATCTTGAGAAAGAAAAGTAGCATAGAAAATTCAAGTAATTAAAGTAGCATGGAAAAGCAGTGTGGAAAGCCCGAGTAAGTAAAGTAGTGGGGACATCTTCAGTAAGTATAGCAATATGGAAAAGAAACATAGAAAGTTTGAGTAAGTAAAATAATGTGGAAAGCTTGAGTAAGTAAATCAGTGTGGAAAGTCTGAGCAATTAAAGCAGCACAGAAAGCTTGAGTAAGTAAAACAACATAAAAAATAGCATAAAAATCTTGAGTAATTAAAATAACATGGAAAAGTAGTGTGGAAACTTCAAATAAATAAAGTAATGTGGAAAATCAATGTGTAAAGCTTGAGTTAGTAAAGTAGCATGGAAAGAGAGAGTAAATAATGTAGTATGGAAAAGCAACATGGAAAGCCTTAGTAAGTAAAACAACATATAAAAGTAGTGTGTAAAGTTTGAGTAAGTAAAGTAGTGTGGAAATCTTGAGTAAGTAAAGGAGTGTAGAAAATTAGCGTGAAAAGCTCGAGTAGTTAAAGCAACATGAAAAGCTAGAGTAAGTAAAGCAGTATGGATAAGCAACATGGAAACCTTGAATAAGTAAAGTAGTATGGAAAATAGTGTGGAAGTCTCTAATAAGTAAAGCAATGTAAAAAGTATCATGTAATTCTTGAGTAAGTAAAGTAACATAGAAAGCCCAAGTAATTAAAGCAACATGGAAAGCTTGAGTAAGTAAAATAACATAGAAATCTTGAGTAAGTAAAGCAACATAGAAAAGCAACATGAAAAGCTCAAGTAAAGTAGTTTGAAAAAGAAGCATAGAAATCTTGAATAAGAAAGAAAACATGGAAAGCCTGAGTGTGTAAATAAATGTGGAAATTTCGAGTAAGTAAAACAACATGAAAAGCTAGAGTAAGTAAAGAAGAATGGAAAGCCTGAGCAAGTAAAGCAACATGGAAAGCTTGAGTAAGTAAAGCAATGTGTAAAACCCAAGTAAGTAAAGTAGTGTTGAAAGCTCGAGCAAGTAAATTAGCATGGAAAATTATCCTAAAAATGTCGAATAAGTAAAATAGCGTTGAGCAGTATGGAAAGCTCGAGTAAGTAAAGTAATGTGGAAAAGAAGCATGGAAAGCTTGAGTAAGTAAAGCAGTATGGAAAGCTCAAGTAAGTAAAATAACATTGAAATATTGCATGGAAAGCTCAGGTAAGTAAAGCAACATAAAAAATTAGTGTGAAAATCTTGAATAAATAAATCAATATGGAAAAGCAACATGGAAAGTTCTAGTATGTAAAGTAGGGTGGAAAAGCAGCATGGAAATCCCAAGTAAAGTAGCATGAAAAAATAGTGTCGATAGCTTGAGCAAGTAAAGCAGTGTGGAAAGTTTGAGTAAGTAAACCAACATGAAAATCCCAAGTAAAGCATCTTGGAAAAGCAATTTAGAAAGCTTGAGTAAGTAGAGCAACGTGGAAAACTCAAGTAAAGGAGCATGGAAAGCTTGAGTAAGTAAAGTAGCATAGAAAAGTAGCTTGGCAAGCTCAAGTAAGTAAAGTAGCATGGAAAAGCAGTGAAGAAATCTTGAGTAAGTAAAGTAACATGGAAAAATAGCATGGAAAGCTCAAGTAATTTAAGTAGCATGGAAAGTCTGAGTAAGTAAAGCAATGTAAAAATCTCGAGTAAGTAAAACAACATGGAAACGTAGAGTAGGAAGCTCAAATAAATAAAATAACGTGGAAAGCTCAAATAAGTAAAGCAGTGTGAAAAGCCCATGTAAGTAAAACAACATGGATAAGCAATGTGGAATGCTTGAGTAAGTAAGTCAATGTGAAAAAGGAACATGGAAATCCCAAGTAAGCAAAACAACATGGAAAAGTCGCTTGGAAAGCCTAAGTAAGATAGTGTTGAAAGCTCGATTAAGTAAAGTAGCATAGAAAAGTATCATAGAAAGAATGAATAAGTAAATTAGTTTTAAAAAGTAACATGAAAAGTCTGAGTAAGTAAAATAACATGAAAATCTGAAGTAAGTAAAGTAGTGTGAAAATCCCAAGTAAGTAAAGCAACATGGAAATTTCAAGTAAGTAAAGTAGTGTAGACATCTTGAGTAAGTAAAGCAATCTAAAAAAATAACATGGAAAGCTAGATTAAGTAAAGTAGCATGGAAAAGTAGCATAGAAAGTCTGAGTAAGTAAAGTAACATAGAAACCCTAAGGTAACATGAAAAGCTTGAGTGAGTAATGCAACATGGAAAGCTTGAGTAAGTAAAGTAGCATGGAAATCTTGAGTAAAGTAGCATGAAAAAGTATAATGGAAAGCTCAAGTAAGTAAAGCAACACAAAAAGTTTGAGTAAGTAAAGTAGTGTGAAAAAATAGTGTGAAAATCTTGAGTAAGTAAGTAGCATGGAAAAGCACCATGGAAAGCTTGAGTAAGTAACTAGCATGGAAAATCAATGTGAAAAACTTGAGTAATCAAAGTAGCATGGAAAGCTTGAGTAACTAAAGCAGCATCAAAATCTTGAATAAGTAAAATAGTGTGAAAAATTAGTGTAAAAAGCTTGAGTAAGTAAAACAACATAGAAATCATGAGTACGTAAACCAACATGGAAAACCTTAGTAGGTAGAGCAACATGGAAAAACAAAGTGTATAGCTCGAGTAAGTAAAGTAGCATGGAAAGCTTGAGTAAGTAAATTAATGTAGAAAAGCAACATGGAAAGCTTGAGTAAGTAAAGCAATGTGGAAAAGTAGCATAAAAAACTTGAGTAAGCAAAGTAGCATGGAAAAACAAGGAGAGCCCAAGTAAGTAAAGTAGTGTGCAAGTCCTAAGTATATAAAGCCACATGAAAAAATAGTATAAAAATCCCATGTAAAGTAGCATGGAAAGCTCGAGTAAGTAAAGAAATATGAAAAAGAAACGTGGAAATCCCAACTAAGTAAAGTAGCATAGAAAATAACCATGAAAAGTTTGAGTAAGTAAATCAACATGGAAAAGTACCATGGAAAGCCCAAGTTAGTAAAGCAATATGAAACATCAGAGTAAGTAAACTAACGTATAGAATTAACATGAAAAGCCTGAGTAAGTAAAGTAGCATGGAATACATGAATAAGTAAAACAACATGGTAAAGTTACATGGAAATCCTGATTAAGTAAATTATCATGAAAAATTAGTGTGAAAATCTTGAGTAAGTAAAACAACATGGTAAAGTTACATGGAAAGCCTGATTAAGTAAATCAATATGAAAAGTTTGAGTACGTAAAGCAACATCAAAATCTTGAGTAAGTACAATAGTGTGGAAAGCATGAGTAAGTAAAGAAGCTTGGAAAAACAGTGTGGAAAGATCAAGTAAAGTAGTATGAAAATCTTGAGTAAGTAAAGTAGCATGGAAAGCTTGAGTAAGTAAAGTAGTGAAGAAATCTTGAATAAGTAAACTAGTGTTGAAAATCTGAGTAAGTAAAGCAGCATGGAAAAATAACATGAGAAGTACATGTAAGTAAATTAATATGGAAAAACAACGTAGAAATCCTTAGTAAAGTAGTGTGGAAATCTTGAGTAAGTAAAGCAACGTGGAAAGCTTGAGTAAGTAAAGCAACTTGGAAGACTCGAGTAAGTAAACTAACATGGAAATATTGAGTAAGTAAAGCAATGTATAAAGCCAAAATAAGTAAAGTACCATGAAAAGCTTGAGTAAGTAAAGCAATATAGAAAAATATCATGGAAAGCCTGAGTAAGTAAAGTAGCAAGAAAAAGTAACGTGGAAAGCTAGAATAAGTAAAGTATCCTAGAAAAGCAATGTAGAAATCTTGAGTACGTAAAGTTGTGTGGAAAGATAAATTAAGTAAGGCAATGTGAAAAGATCAAGTAAAGCAAAGTGGAAAGCCCGAATAAGTAAAGTAGCATGAAAAGCCTAGGTAAGTAAAGTAGTGTAGAAAAGTAGCATTAAAGGCCTAGATAAGTAAAGCATCGTGCAAATCCCGAATAAGTAAAACAACATGGATTGGTAGCATGGAAAGCTTGAGTAAGTAAATTAACATGGAAAAAAGTGTAGAAATCTTGAGTAAGTAAAGCATCATAGAAATCTTGAATAAGTAGATTAGCATAGAAAAGCAGTGTGGAAAGCCCAAGTAAGAAAAGCAGAGTGGAAAGAACCAGTAAGTAAAGTAGCTTGGAAAGATCACGTAAGTAAAGTAGCATGGAAATCTCAAGTAAGTAAAGCAATGTCGAAAAGTAGTGTGGAAATCTTTAGTAAGTAAAATAGTGTGAAAAGCCTGAGTAAGTAAAGCAGCATGGAAATCTTGAGTTAAAGAAGCATGAAAATCTTGAGTAAGTAAACCAGTATAAAAAGCTTGAGTGAGTAAAGCAGTGTAAAAAAGTAACATGAAAAGCAAAAGTAAGTAAAAGAACATGGAAAAGCAAGATGGAAAGTTCAAGTAAGTAAAGTAACATGGAAAGCTTGAGTAAGTAAATCAGTATGAAAAAGCAGTATGGAAAGGCTAAGTAACTAAAGCAACATTAAAAGTTTGAGTAAGTAAAGCAACGTTGAAAGCTTGAGTAAGTAAAGTAGTATGGAAAAGTATCTCAAAAAGCTTGAGTAAGTAAAGCAACATGAAAATACTGAGTAAGTAAAATAGCATGGAAAAATAGTGTGGAAATGAATTGTAAAATGTATGAGTAAATAAAGTAATGTGAAAAATCACCATAGGAAATTTGATTAAGTAAATTAGTGTGGAAAGCTTTAGTAAGTAAAGCAGCATGGAAAGCCCAAGTAAGTAAAGCAACATGGAAAGCTTGAGTAAATAAAATAGTATGGAAAAGTAGTGTGGAAAGTTTGAGTAAGTAAATCAAGGTGGAAAAATAATGTGATAAAGTAGCGCATAAAGCTCGAGTAAGTAAAGCAACATGGAAATCTTTAGTTAGTAAAGCGACATCAAAAGCTTGAGTAAGTAAAATAGCATGGAAAGCTTGAATAAGTAAAGCAACATAGAAAGATAGAGTAAGTAAAGTAGTGTGTAAAGCTTGAGTATGTAAAGCAATGTGGAAAAGTATAATGAAAAGCTTTAGTAAGTAAAGAAGCATAAAAAACTAGCATAAAAAGTCTGAGCAAGTAAAATAACATAGAAAATCAACGTGGAAAGTTTGAGAGGGTAAAGTAGTATGGATAACTCAAGTAAGTAAAATAGCATAGAAAGCCTTAATAAGTAAAGTAATATGGAAAAATAACATAGAAAGATTGAATATGTAAAGTAGTGTAGAAAGCCCTAGTAAGTAAAGTAATGTAGAAAAGTAACACATAAATCCTGAGTAAGTAAAGCAACATAGAAATCATGAGTAAGTAAATCAACATGGAAAAATAACATGGAAAGCTCGACTAAGTAAAGTAGCATGAAAAAGCAACGTGAAAAAACAACATAGAAAGTTTAAGCAAGTAAAACAAGGTGGAAAGCCTAAGTAAGTAAAGTAGTTTAGAAAATGAGTGTAGAAAGTTTGAGTAAGTAAAGAAGCATGGAAAGCTCGAGTTAGTAAAGTATCATGGAAAAGCAGCGTGGAAAGCTCGAGTAAGTAAAGTAGAATAGAAAGCCATAGTAAGTAAACCAGCATGAAAAAGTAACATAGAAAGCTCGAGTAAATAAAGTAACATGAAAAAGTAATATGGCAAGATTGAGTAATTAAAGTAGCATATAAAAGCAGCATAGAAAACCCAAGTAAAGTAACATGGAAAGCCTAAGTAATTAAAGTACCATGAAAAAATAGCGTAGAAAGCTTAAATAAGTAAAGTAGTGTAGAAAGCTAGAATAAGTAAAGTAGCATGGAAAACCTAAGTAAATCAGTGTGAAATGCCCAAGTAAGTAAACTAGTGAAGAAAAGCAGCATAAAAAACTTGAGTAAGTAAAGTAGCATGGAAAAGTAGAGTCGCAATCCCAAGTAAAGTAGTATGGAAAAGCAATGTGGAAATCTCAAGTAAAGTAGCATGGAAAGATTCAGTAAGTATATCAGTGTAAAAATCCTGAGTAAGCAAAGTAGCATGAAAATTTTGAGTAAGTAAAGTAGCATGGAAAGCCTAAGTAAAGCATCATAGAAAGCCTGAGTAAGTAATGTAACATAGTGTGAAAAGCAATGTGGAAAGCATAAGTATTGAAACATGGAAAAATAGCATGGAGAGATCGAGTAAGTAAAGCATCATGGATAGCTCGAGTAAGTAAAATGGTATGGAAAGCTAGAGAAATTAAAATAGTGTGGAAAAGTAGCATAAAAAGCTTGACTAAGTAAATCAGCATACAAAAATAGTGTAGAGAGCCTGAGTAACTAAAATAGCATGAAAAATCAAGATGAAAAACTTGAGTAAGTAAAGTAGAGTGGAAACCTTGAGTAAGTAAAGTAGCATAAAAATCCCTAGTAAATAAAGCAACATGGAAAGCTCGAGTAAGTAAAGTAGTATGGAAAACCTGAGTAAATAAAGTAAGGTGAAAAGCCTAAGTAAGTAAAATAGTGTGAAAAATAGGGTGAGTAAGTAAAGTAGCATGGAAAGAGAATGTGGAAAGCTCGAGTAAGTAAAGCAATGTAGAAAATTAGCATGAAAATCCTGAGTAAGTAAAACAACATTGAAATCCAGAGTAAGTAAAGCACCATGGAAAAGTAGTGTTGAAAGCTGGAGTAAGTAAAGTAGGGTGGAAAAAATCAATAAAATCTTGAGTAAGTAAAGGAGAATGGAAAGCTTAAGTAAGTAAAATAGTATGGAAAAGCAATGAAGAAAGATTGAGTAAGTAAAATAATGTGAAAAAGTAGCGTGGAAAGCCCAAGTAAAGCAGGATGGAATTCCTAAGTAAAACATTGTAAAAAAGTAGTGTTGAAAGATCGAATAAGTAATGTCACTTAGAAAAGTATCATGAAATGCTCAATTAAAATAGCATGAAAATCCTAAGTAAATAAAGTAACATCGAATTTTTAAGTAAAGCAGTGTGAAAAGCCCAGATAAGTAAAGCAACATAGAAAAATAGTGTGGAAATTATAAGTAAAGCAATAAGGAAAGCCCAAGTAAGTAAAGCAGGATGAAAATCCTGAGAAAGTAAAGCAGTGTGGAAAGCTCATGTAAGTAAAATAACATAGAAAAATAATGTGGAAACTTTGAGTTAGTAAAATAGTTTGAAAATCTAGAGTAAGTAAAGTAGTGTGGAAAGCATGAGTAAGTAAAATAGTATGAAAATCTTGAGTAAGTAAAGAAGTGTAGAGAAATAATATAGAAAGCCCAAGTAAGGAAAGTAGCATGGAAAAGCAGTGTAGAAATCCCAAGTAAAGTAGCATGGAAAAACAATGTGGAAAGCTTAAGTAAGTAAAGTAGCATGAAAATCTTGAGTAAGTAAATTAGTGTGGAAATCCTGAGTAAATAAAGAAACATGGAAAGCTTGAGTAAGTAAAGTAGCATGGAAAGCCTAACTAAAATAGTGTGAAAATAATAAGTAAAGCAACATGGAAAAGCATCATAAAAATCTTGAGTAAGTAAAGTAATGTAGAAAGCTTAGGTAAGTAAAGCAATATGGAAAAGGAATGTGGAAAACATGAATAAGTAATGCAACGTGGAAAAGTAGCATGGAAAGATTGAGTAAGTAAAGCAACATGGAAAGCCAAAGTAAGTAAAATAGTATGTAAAGCTAGAGAAAGTAAATAAATGTGGAAAAGCAACATGAAAAGCTTGACTAAGTAAAGTAACATGAAAAAAACATAAAAATTCTGAGTAAATAAAGTAGTATGAAAATCCTGAGTAATTAAAGTAATGCAGAAATCCCAAGTAAAGCAGCTTGGAAACCTCAAATAAGTAAACTAGTGTGGAAGACTTGAGTAAGTAAAGTAGTGTGAAAAGCTTAAATAAGTAAAGCAATATGAAAAAATAGCATGAGTAAGTAAAGCAGCATGGAAAAGAAATGTGTAAATATTGAGTAAGTAAAGCAATATGAGAAAGTAGCATGGAAAGCCCAAGTAAATAAAACAACATAGAAATCTTAAGTAAGTAAAGCACGATGCAAAAGTAACATTAAAACCTTGAGTAAATAAAGCATCATGGAAAGCCTGAGTAAGTAAAGTAGCATGGAAAATTTGAGTAAGTAAACCACCATAAAAAAGAAGCATGAAAAGCTCAAGTAAGTAAAGCAATATGTAAAAGTAGCGTCGAAAGCTTAAGTAAGTAAAACAACATGGAAAGATTGAGTAAGTAATGTACCATGAAAAATCAACTTTAAAATCTTGAGTAAGTAAAGCAGTGTGGAAAAGTATCATGGAAATATTGAGTAAGTAAAGTATCATGGAAAGCTTGAGTAAATAAAGAAGCATAAAATAGTAACATTGAATGCTTGAGTGAGTAAAGCAACATGGAAATTCCTAGTAAGTAAAGTAGTGTGGAGAAGCAGTGTGGAAAGCATAAGTAAATAAAGTATCAAGAAAAGCTCAAGTAAAGTAGTGTAGAAAACTTGATTAAATAAAGCAATGTGGAAATTTTGTTTAAGTAAAGCATCATACAAAAATAGTGGGGAAAGCCTACGTTAGTAAAGTAATTTAGAAAGCTAAAGTAAATAAAGCAGCATGGAAAGCCAAAGTAAGTAAAGCAATGTGAAAAAGTAGTGTGAAAAGCTCAAGTAGGTAAAGTAATGTAGAAAAGTAGTGTGGAAAGCTTGAATAAGTAAATCAACATAGAAAAGTAGTATAAAAATCTCAAGTAACTAAAATAGCATGGAAAAGTAGTGTGAAAAGTCTGAGTAAGTAAATTAGTGTAGAAAACTAGCATAGAAAGCTCGAATGAGTAAATTAACATGAAAATATTGAGTAAATAAAGTAACATAGAAAGCACGAGTAAGTAAAGCAACGTAAAATTTTTGAGTAAGTAAACCAGTGTGGAAAGCCTAAGAAGGTAAAGAAGTGTGAAAAGCTTGAGTAAGTAAAGAAACATGAAAAGCTTAAGTAAGTAAAGTAGTATGAAAAGCTCAAGTAAGAAAAGTAGTGTAGAAATCCCAAAAAAGTAAAGCAACATGGAAAGCCTAAGTAGTTATAAGTAGTGTTGAAAGCTTGAGTAAGTAAAGTAACATGGAAAAGCAATATGAAAAGCTTGAGTAAATAAAATAACATGGAAAAGTAGCATGGAGAGCCCAAGTTAGTAAAGTAGTGTAAAAATCCAAAGTAAGTAAAGTAGCGTAAAAATCAACATGGAAAGCATGAGTAAGTAAAGTAGTGTGGAAGGCCCAAGTAAGTAAAGAAACATGGAAAAGTAACATGAAAATCTTGAGTAAGTAAAGCATCATGGAAAAGTAATGTGAAAAGCTTGAGTAAGTAAAGCAACATGGAAAATCAGCATGAAAAGACTGAATAAGTAAAGCAGTGTGGAAAGTCTAAGTAAAGCAACATAGAAAGCCTGAGTACGTAAAGCAGTATGGAAAGCTTGAGAAAGTAAAGTAGCAAATAAAAATAGTATGAAAATTTTAAGTAAAGTAGCATAGAAATCCTAAGTAAAACAACATGGAAAAACAATGTAGAAAGCTTGAGTAAGTAAAGCAACATGGAAAGCTTGAGTAAGTAAAGAAGCGTGGAATGATCAAATAAGTAAAGTAGTGTGGAAAACTTGAGTAAGTAAAACAATATTAAAAAATAGCATGGAAAACTTGAATAAGTAAAGGAATGTGGAAACATAGAGTAAGTAAAAAAACATAGAAAAGTAGAGTGGAAAGCTTGAGTAAGTAAAGCAACATGTAAAATTAGCATGGAAAGCCTGAGTAAGTAAAGCAACATGAAAAACATGAGTATGTAAAATAACATGGAAAAGTAACATGGAAATCCTGAGTAAGTAAAGCAGTATAGAAAAGTAGTGTGAAAAGCTTAAGTAGAACAATACGAAAATATTGAGTAAGTAAAGCAACATGGAAAGGTAGTGTGGAAATATCGAGTAAGTAAATATACACAAAAAAGTAGCATGGAAAGTTTGAGTAAATAAAGTAATATAGAAAGCCTAAGTAATGTAGTGTAAACAAAAAGCATGAAAAGGTTGTGTAAGTAAATAATCATTGAAAAATAGAGTTAAAATTTTGAGTAAGTAAAGTAGCGTGAAAAGCCTAAGTAAATAAAGTAGTGTTCAAATCTTGAGTAAGTAAAGCAACGTAAAATTCTTGAGTAAGTAAAGCAACACGAAAAGATCCATTAAGTAAAATAGTATGGAAAAGTAGCATGGAAAGCCTAAGTAAGTAAAGTACCATGGAAAGTTTGAACATATAGAGTAACATGGAAAATCAATGTGGAAAGTCTGAGTAAGTAAAGTAGCATGGAAATCTTGAGTAAGTAAAGTAAAGTGGAAAGCTCAAGTAAAGTAACAGGTAATGCTCTAGTAAGTAAACTAGTGTGAAAAGCCTGAGTAAGTAAAGTAGCATGGAAAAACATCATCAAAAGCTCAAGTAATTAAAGCAACATGGAATGCCTGAGTAAGTAAAGCAATGTGAAAAGTTTGAGTAAGTAAAGCAATATGTAAAGCTTGAGTAACTAAAGTAGTGTGGAAAGCTTAAGTAAGTAAAGCAGTGTGAAAAATCAACTTAGAAAGCTTGAGTAAGTAAAACAACATGGAAAAGCAATGTAGAAATCTCAAGTAAGTAAAGAAATATATAAAAACAATGTGGAAAGATTGAGTAATTAAAGTAGTGTTGAAATCTTGAGTAATTATAAGTAATATGAAAATATCAAGTAAAGTAGCATGGAAAAGCACTATGAAAAGTAGTGTAGAGAGCCTAAGTTAGTAAAGTAGCATGGAAAGCCAGAGTAAGTGAAGCAACATGGAAAAGAAGCATGTAAATCATAAATAAGTAAAGTAGCATGGAAATATTGAGTAAGTAAACTAATGTGAAAATCTTGAGTAAGTAAAGTAGATTATAAAACTTTAGTAAGTAAAGCAGCGAAAAAATCTTGAGTAAGTAAAGCAACATGGAAAGCCTGATTAAGTAAAGTAATGGGGAAATTTTATGTAAGTAAAGCAACATAAAAAAGTTTGAGTGAGTAAAGCAACATGGAAAGCCTAAGTAAGTAAAGCAACATGGAAATTTTGAGTAAGTAAATCAATGTGGAAAGCTTGAGTAAATAAACCATCGTGAAAAACCTGAGTAAGTAAAGTATTGTGGAAAAACAACATGAAAATCCTAAGTAAAGCAATATGAAAAAATAGTGTGGAAAGCCTGATTTGGTAAAGTAGTGATGAAAGCTTGAGTAAGTAAAGTAGTGTGGAAAAGAAGCATGGAAAGCTTGAGTAAGGTAGCTTGAAAAACTTGAATAAGGAAAGTAGCATGAAAAGCTCAAATAAGTAAAGCAACGTGAAAAGCCTAAGTGAGTAAAGCGGCATAGAAAATTAATGTGAAATGCCTAAGTAAAGTAGCGTAGAAATCTTGAGTAAGTAAAGTAACATAGAAATATAAATTAAGTAAAACAACATGGAAAGTTAGAGTAAGTAAAATAGCATGGAAATTTAGAGTAACTTAAGTAGCATGAAAATTCTAAGTAAAATAGCATGGAAAAATAATGTAGAAGGTTTAGGTAAGTAGAGCAATGTTGAAAGCCCAAGTAAGTAAAGCAATGTTGAAAGGTAGCATGGAAATATTGAGTAAGTAAAGTAGTGTGCAAAATCAACGTGAAAAGCTTGAGTAAGTAAAGTAGCATGAAAATATTGAGTAAATAAATTAATTTAGAAATGCCCCATGAAAAGTCAAAGTAAGTAAATTAGAGTGAAAGAGCAGCATGGAAAGCTTGACTAAGTAAAGTAGCATGGAAAGCCTGAGTATGTAAAGAAACATGGAAATCTCAAATAAGTAAAGTAGTATGGAAATCCCAAGTAAGTAAAGCAACATAGAAATATTGAGTAAGTAAAGCAGTGTAGAAAGCACAAAGAAGTAAAATAGCATAGAAACACCAAGTAAGTAAAAAAATGTGGAAAAGCAGTATGGAAAGCCTGAGTAGGTATAACAATGTGTAAAGCTTGAGTAAATAAAGCAACAAGTAAATGTTGAGTAAGTAAAGCAACATGGAAAAATAACATTGAACTTTTGAGTAAATAAGGCAACATAAAAAGTCTAGGTAAGTAAAATAGTGTGGAAAGCCTAGGTAAGTAAAGTAGCATGGAAAGCCTAAGTAGTAAAGTAGTATGAAAAAATAGCATGGAAAGCCTAAGTAAGTAAAACAATATAGAAAAAGAGTGTGAAAATCCCGAGTAAGTAAAGCAACATGGAAAGAAAAGGAATGTTTGAGTAAGTAATGTAGCATAGAAAACATGAGTAAGTAAAGCAGTGTAGAAAGCTCGAGTAATTAAAGCAGCATGGAAAGCCTGAGTAAGTAAAGTAACATGGAATTTTTGAGTAAGTAAAGATGCATATAAAATCAACATGAAAAGCTTGAGTAAGTAAAGCAAACTGGAAAAACATCATGAAAAAGTAGTGTGAAAATCCTAAGTAAAATAATATGGAAAGCCCAAGTTAGTAAAGTAGCATGGAAATCTCGAGTAAGTAAGGAAACATAAAAAAGTTGTGTGGGAAGACCAAGTAAAGCAACATGAAAACTTTGAGTAAAAAAAATAGCATGGAAAGCTCAAGTAAGTAAAATAATGTAGAAAGCTTGAGTAAGTAAAGTAGCATGAAAAAACAACATAGAAAGCTTGTGTAAGTAAGACACCATGAAAAAGCAATGTGGAAAGCTTGATTAAGTGAAATAATGTGGAAAAGTAGCATGGAAAGATCGATTAAATAAATCAATGTGAAAAAGCAGTATGGAAAGATTGAGTAAGTAAAGCAACATAAAAAAGTAGCATGAAAGGCTTAAGTTAGTAAAGTAGTGTGGAAAGTCCAATTAAGTAAACTAGTGTGAAAAAGAAGTGTAAAAAGCCTTATTAAGTAAAGTAGCATAGAAAAGTAGCATGAAAAGGTTACGTAAAGTGCCATGAAAAGCCCTAGTAAGTAATGCAGCATGAAAAAGTAGTGTTAAAATCTTGAGTAAGTAGAGCAACATGGAAAGCTTGAGTAAGTAAATTAGTGTGGAAAAGCAACATGAAAATTTTGAGTAAGTAAAGTAGCATGGAAAACTCGAGTAAGTAAAGTAACTTAGAAAATCAATATGGAAAACCTATGTAAGTAAAGTAACATGGAAAGCTTGAGTAAGTAAAGCAGCATAAAAAGCTCAAGTAAATAAAGTAGCATGGAAAGCTTAAGTAAAGCAACATGGAAAGCCTGAGCAAGTAAAATATTGTGTAAATCTCAACTAAGTAAAGTAGCATGGAAAGCCTTAGTATGTAAAGTAGGGTGAAAAAAAAGTATGGGAATTCTAAGTAAATAAAGTAGCATGAAAACGCTGAGTAAGTAAAGTAGCATGGAAAAGTAGTGTGAAAAGTCTGAGTAAGTAAAGTAGCATAAAAAGACTGAGTAAGTAAAGCAGCATGAAAAACTTGAGTAAGTAAAGCATCATAGAAAGTTTTAGTAAGTAAAGTAGTGTGGAAAGCTTGAGTAAGTAAAATAGCATGTAAAGCCTGTGTAAGTAAAGAAACATGAAAAGCTTGAGTAATTAAAGCAATGTGGAATATCTGAGAAAGTAAAGCAGTGTAAAAAATTAGTGAAAAAATCCTAAGTTAAGTAATGTGGAAAAGTAGCATGGAAAGTGTGAGTAAGCAAAGTAGCGTGGAAATCTTGAGTAAGTTAAACAATGTGAAAAGCAGTGTGGAAAGTTCGAGTAAGTAAAGTAGTATGGAAAAATAGCATGGAAAGCCTAAGTAAGTAAAGGAATATAAAAAATTAGCATGTAAATCCAAAGTAAGTAAAATAGCATAAAATTTTTGAGTAAGTAAAGCAATGCAAAAAAACATGGAAAGCTTGATTTGTTAAGCAGCAAGGAAATCTTAAGTAAATAAAGTAATGTGGAAAAATAACTTGGAAAGCTTGAGTAATTAAAGTAGCATAGAAATCTTGAGATAATAAAGTAACGTGGAAAAATAGCATGAAAATCTCAAGTAAGTAAAGCAATGTTGAATGTTTGATTATGTAAAGTAACATAGAAAGGTAGTGTGAAACCTTGAGTAAGTTAAGCAATATGGAAAAGTAGTGTATAAAGCCCAAGTAATTTAAGTAGTGTGGAAAATCATCATGGAAATCTCGAGTAAGTAAAGTAGCATGATAAAGTAGTGTGGAAAGCTAGAGTAAGTAAAACAACTTGAATAATTAGTGTGTAAAGTAAGAGTAAGTAAATTAGCATGGAAAGTCTGAGTAAGTAAAGCAATGTTGAAAAACAACATGAAAACCTTTTTTAAATAAATTAGCAAGGAAAGCTTGACTAAGGAAAGTAGTGTGGAAAAGCAATGTGGAAAACCCGAGTAAATAAAGTAACATGGAAAGCTTGAGTAAGTAAAATAGCGTGGAAAGCTCGAGTAAGTAAAGAAGTATGAAAAATTAATGTGAAAATTTGAGTAAGTAAAGCAACATAGAAAAGTAGCGTAGAAATATTGAGTTAGTAAAGCAATGTGGAAAGCCCAAGTAAGTAATGCAACATATAAAAATAGCATGGAAAGCCTTAGTAAGTAAAGCAACGTGGAAAGCTTGAGTAAGTAAAGAAACGTGGAAAGCCTCTATAAGGTAAACAATGTGAAAAGCTCAGATAAGTAAAGCAATGTTGAAAACCAATGAAGAAACCATGAGTAAGTAATGTGATGTGGAAAAGTAGCATGGAAAGACTACATAAGTAAAGCAGCATGGAAACCCAGAGTAAGTAAAGTAGTATGGAAAGCCCAATTAATTAAAGTAGCATGGAAAAGCAATGTGAAAATCCTTAATAAATAAAGTAGCATACAAATCATGAGTAAGTAAAGCAACATGAAAATCCCTAGTAAGTAAAGTAACATGGAAAATCAATGTGGAAAGATCGAGTAAGTAAAACAATGTAGAAAGCTTAAGAAAGTAAATCATTATGGAAAACCAACATAGAAAACCTAACTAAATTAGCATGAAAAAATATCATGGAAAGCTTGAGTATGTAAAGTAACATAAAAAAGTAGCATGAAAATCCTATGCAAGTAAAGGAAGATGGAAAACTTGAGTAAGTAATGTAGCATGACAAGCCTGAGTAAGTAAAGTAGAGTGAAAAATAGTGTGAAAAGCTTAAGTAAGTAAAGTGGCATATAAACCCTAATTAAGTAAAGTAATATGGAAATCCTAACTAAATAAAATAGCATGGAAATTTGGAGTAAGTAGAGTAGTGTGGAAAAGCACCATGGAAATCCTAAGTAAATAAAATAGCGTGGAAAGCCTGAGTAAGTAAAGTAGCATAGAAAAGTAATGTGAAAAGCCTGAATAAGTAAAGTAACATGGGAAAGCTTGAGTAAGTAAAGCAGCATGGAAATCTTGAGTAAGTAAAGCATCATAAAAGGCCTGAGTAATTAAAGTAGCGTATAAATCTTAAGTAAGTAAAGTAGCGTGGAAAGCCTATGTAAGTAAAGAAGCATGGAAAAGTAGCATGAAAAGCTTGAGTAAGTAAAGCAATGTGGAATGTTTGAGTATGTAAAGTAGCATAAAAAAGTAGTGCAAAAACCTTGAGTAAGTCAAGTAATGCAAAAAAATAGAGAGGAAAGCCCAAGTAAGTTAAGCAATGTGAAAAAGTAGCATGGAAATATTAAATAAGTAAAATACCTTAGTAAAGAAGCATGGAAAGCTAAAGCAAAGCCATGTGAAAAATCAATGTTTAAAGCCCAAGTAAGTAAAGTAGCATGAAAAGTTGGAGTAAGTAAAGCAATGTGGAAAAACAACATCGAAAGCTTGGTTAAGTAAAGTAGAAAGAAAAGCTCGAGTAAGTAAAGTAGTATGGAAAAGCAACGTGGAAAGACCAAGTAAGTAAAGTAGCATAGAAATCCTAAGTAAGTAAAGTAGCATGGAAAGCTTGAGTAAGTAAAGAAGCATGGAAAAGTAATGTGGAAATTTTGAGTAAGTAAAACAACGTAGAAAAGCAGTGTAGAAAACCTAAGTAAAGTAGTGTGGAAAGCCCAAGTAAGTAATGTAACATGTAAAAATAACATGAAAAGCTTTAGTAAGTAAAGCAACATGGAAAGTTTGGGTAAGTAAAGCAATGTGAAAAGCCTTTGTAAGTAAAGTACTGTGAAAATACCAAGTAAAGTAGCATAAAAAGCTCAAGTAGGTAAAACAATGTGGAAAAATAACATGAAAAGCCTAAATAAGTGAAATAGCTTGAAAAATCAACTTAGAAAGCCTACGTAAGTAAAGTACCATAGAAAAGTAGCGTGGAAAGCCTGAATAAGTAAAATAACATTGAAATCTTAAGTAAGTAAAACAATGTAAAAAACTTGAGTAAGTGAAGTAGCATGGAAAATTAGCATATAAAGATTGAATAAGTAAAGTAGCATGGAAAATATGAGTAAGTAAAGCAGCATAGAAAAGCAACATAGAAAACATAAGAAAGTAAAACAATATGGAAAAGCAATGTGGAAAGCTCGAGTAAGTAAAGTAGCATGAAAAAGAAGTGTGGAAAGCCCAAGAATGTAAAGTAGCATGGAAAATTAGTGTGAAGAGCACAAGTAAAGTAGCATGGAAAGCCTAAGTATGTAAAGTAGCATAGAAATCTCGAGTAAGTAAAGGAGCATAGAAAGCTTGAGTAAATACAGTAGTGTGGAAATCCTAAGTAAAACAAAGTGGAAAACCTAAGTAATTAAAGTAGTGTGGTAAAGCAACGTGAAAAGTTTGAGTAAGTAAAGCAATGTGAAAAACTTGGGTAAGTAAAACAATGTGGAAAAGCAATGTAGAAAGCATGAGTATGTAATACAACATGGAAAAATAGCATGGAAAGCCTAAGTATATAAAGCAGCAAGGAAATCCCACATAAGTAAAGCAATGTGGAAAGCTAGAGTAAGTAAAAAAGCGTGGAAAAGTAGCATGGAAAGCCCGAGTAAGTAAGGTAGCATGAAAAAATTTGGTGAAAAGTTTGCGTAAGTAAAGTAGAATGGAAAAGAAACATAAAAAGCCCAAGTAAGTAAAGTAGCATTGAAAGCTTGAGTAATTAAAGTAGCCTAGAAAGGTTAAGTAATTAAAGTAACTTGGAAAGATCAAGTAAATAAAATAGTGTGAAAAACATGAGTAAGTAAGGTAGCATGGAAAGCTTGAGTAAATAAAGTAGTATAGAAAATTAATATAAATTTTTTTAGTAAGTAAAGCAATGTTGAAAGCCTAAGTAAGTAAAGCAACATGGAAAGCTCAAATAAATAAAGCAACATAGAAAAGCATCATAGAAAACTTGAGTAAGTAAAGTAGCATGGAAAGCATGAGTAAGTAAATTAGTGTGGAAAAGTAACGTTGAAACTCTTAGTAACTAAAATAGTGTGGAAAGCCCGAGTAAGTAAAGCAGTGTGGAAAGCCTGAGTAAGTAAAGCAACATGGAAAGCTTGAGTAAATAAAGCAACATAGAAAAGCATCATAGAAAACTTGAGTAAGTAAATTAGTGTGGAAAAGTAACGTTGAAACTCTCAGTAACTAAAATAGTGTGGAAAGTCCGAGTAAGTAAAGCAGTGTGGAAAGCCTGAGTAAATAAAGCAACATGAAACAGTAGCATTGAATGCTCAAATAAATAAAGTAGCATGGAAAACTTAAGTACGTAAATCAACATTGAAATCTAAAGAAAGTAAAGCAGTCAAGAAAGCTTGAGTAAGTAAAGTAGCGTCAAAATCTTGATAAGGTAAAACAATGTGAAAAGCTTGAGTAAGTAAAGCACAGTGAAAAAGATACATGGAAACCTCGAGTTAGTAAAGTAGTGTGGAAAGTATGAGTAAGTAAAGTAGTGTGTAAAAATAGCATTACGAGCCTTAGTAAGTAAAGTAACATGGAAAGCTCAAGTAAGTAGAATGATGTGGAAGGCTCGAGTAAGTAAAATAACATGAAAAAATAATGTATAAATCTCAAGTAAGTAATGAACCGTGGAAAAATAGCGTTGAAATCATGAGTAAGTAAAACAGTATGGAAAAATAATGTGAAATACTTGTGTAATTAAAATGACATGGAAAGCTTGAGTAAGTAAAGTAACATAAAAAAGTAGCATGGAAAGCTTGAGTAAGTAAAGTAGCATAGAAATACCTAATAAGTAAAGTAGGGTGGAAATTTTGAGTAAGTAAAGTAACTTGGAATGCCCAAGTAAGTAAAATAGCATGGAAAAACAAGATGGAGAATCCGATTAAGTAAAGTAGCATGGAAAGCTTGAGTAAGTAATGTAGTGTAGAAAAGCAGTGTGGAAAGCCCGATTAAGTAAAGTAGCATGGAAAGCTTGAGTAACTAAAGCAACATGAAAAGCTTAAGTAAAGTAGCTTAAAAAAACAAAGTGAAAAGCTCAAATAAGTAAAGTAACATGGAAATTTTGAGTAAGTAAAGTAGCATGGAAAATCCAAGTAAGTAAAGTAGTGTTGCAAGCCCAAGTAAGTAAAGTAGTGTGAAAAAGTAGCATAGAAACCCAAAGTAAATAAAGTGGCATGGAAAGCTTGAGATAGTAAAGGAGCTCAAAAAACTAGCATATAAATTTTGAGTAAGTAAATTAGCATGAAAAGTCTCTGTAAGTAAAGCAGCGTGAAAAGCCTGAGTAAGTAAAGCAGCATGAAAAGCTCAAGTAAGTAAAGTAGTCTTGAAATCCTGAGTAAGTAAAGTAGTGTGAAAAATATGAGTAAGTAAAGTAGCATGAAAAAGTAGTATGAAAAGGTTTAGTAAGTAAAGCAATGTGGAAAGCTTAAGTAAGTAAAGCAGTATGGAAAAGTAGTGCAAAAAGATTGAGTAAGTTAAGAAATGTAGTAAAGCAATGTGGAAAGCTCAAGTAAGTGAAGTAGCATGGAAATACTGAGTAAGTAAAGCAGTGTGGAAAAGTAGCGTGGAAAGCTCAAGTAAGTGAAGCAGTGTGAAAAGATCGAGTAAGTAAAGCAACGTGGTAATGTAGTGTGTAAAGCCTGAGTAAGCAAAATAATATTGAAAGTCTGAGTAAGTAAAGCAACGTGAAAAATCAGCATGTAAATATTTATTAAGTAAATTAACATGAAAATTTCAAGTAAGTAAAACATCATGGAAAAGTAACGTGGAATGCCCAACTAAGTAAAGTAGTATGGAAAGCCCAAGTAAGTAAAGCATTGTGAAAATTGTGAGTAAGTAAAGCAGCTTAGAAAAGTAACATGGAAAGTTTGAGTAAGTAAAGCAACATGGAAAACCCAATTTATTAAAACAACTTGAACAACCTGAGTAAGTAAAGTAGCATAGAAAAACAAGGTGGAAAGCCTTAGTAAGTAAAGCAACATGGTAAAGCCGTGTGGAAAGCTCGAGTAAGTAAAGTAGTAATCAGTGTGGAAAGCTTGAGTAAGTAAAGCAACATGAAAAGCCTAAATAAAGTAGCTTGGAAAAACAAAGTAAAAATCTTAAATAAGTAAAGCAACATGGAAACCCTGAGTAAGTAAAGTAGCATAAAAAATAACATGGAAATCCCAAGTAAGTAAAGTAGTGTAGAAAGCCCAATTAAGTAAAGTAGTGTGGAAAAGCAGCATGGAAAAGTAGTGTGGAAAGCTTTAGTAAGTAAAGGATCTTAGAAAACTAGCATGGAAAGCCTAAGTAAGTAAATTAGCATGGAAAGCTTGAGTAAGTAAAATAGTTTAGAGAAACAGTGTAAAAATCCTAAGTAAAGTAGCTTGGAAACCTTGAGTAAGTAAAATAACATGAAAAGCTTAAGTAGCTTGAAAAAACAAAGTGAAAAACTCAAATAACTAAAGCAACATGGAAACCTTGAGTAAGTAAAGTAGCATGGAAAGCCCAAGTAAGTAAAGCAGTGTAGAAAGCCCAAGTAAGTAAGCAGTGTGAAAAAGTAGCGTGGAAAGCCAAAGTAAATAAAGTAGCATGGAAATCTTGAGTAAGTAAAGAAGCTTATAAAATTAACATGGAAATCCTGAGTAAGTAAATTAACATGGAAAGGTTGAGTAAGTAAGGCAGCATGAAGAGCCTAAGTAAGTAAAACAACATGGAAAGCTCAAGTAAAGTAGTGTGAAAATATTGAGTAAGTAAATCAGTGTGGAAAACATGAGTAAGTAAAGTAGCATGAAAAATAGCATGAAAATCTTGAGTACGTAAAGTAATGTGGAAAGCTCAAGTAAGTAAAGCAGTATGGAAGAGTAATATAGAAAGCTTGATTAAGTTAAGCAATATGGAAAAATAGTGTGGAAAGCTCAAGTAAGTGAATTAGCATGGAAATCTTGAGTAAGTAAAGTAGTGTGGAAAGCTCAAGTAAGTGAAGCAACACGGAAAAGTAGTGTGGAAAGCTCGAGTAAGTAAAGCAACGTGGTAACGTAGCGTGTAAAGCCTGAGTAAGTAAAATAACATTGAAAGTTTGAGTAAGTAAAGCAACGTGGAAAAGTAGCATGGAAAGTTTGATTAAGTAAAGCAACATGAAAAACTCAAGTAAGTAAAACATCATGGAAAAGTAACATGGAAATCCCAAGTAAGTAAAGTAGTATGGAAAGCCCAAGTAAGTAAAACATTATGGAAAGCTTGAGTAAGTAAAGCAGCTTAAAAAAGTAACATGGAAAGTTTGGGTAAGTAAAGCAACATGGAAAGCCAAAGATAGTAAAACAACTTGAAAAGCCTGAGTAAGTAAAGTAGCATGGGAAAACAAGGTGTAAAGCCTTAGTAAATAAAGCAACATGCTAATGTAGTGTGCAAATCTCTATTAATTAAGGCATCATGGAAAGCTTGAGTAAGTAAAATAATGTGAAAAAACCATAAAAAGCCCAAATAAGTAAAACAACATGAATTGCTCGAGTAAGTAAAAGAGCAATAAAATCTTAAGTAAAGTAGCATGGAAAAGCAATGCGGAAAGTCCAAGTAAGTAAATTAGCATGAAAATCTTGAGTAAGTAAAATAATGTGGAAAACCTGAGAAAATTAAAAAATGTGGAAAGCTTAAGTAAATAAAGTAAAGTGAAAATCCTGAGCAAGTAAAGCAATGTGTAAAAATAGTATGGAAAGCCCGAGTAAATGAAGTAGTGTGGGAACCCTGAGTAAGTAAATTAGCATGGACAAGTAGAGTAAAAAGATAGAGTAAGTAAAGTAGCATGGAAATCTTGAGTAAGTAAAGTAGCATAGAAAGTTTGAGTAAATAAATCCACGTAAAAAACTTGAGTAAGTAAAGCATTGTGGAAAACTTTAGTAAGTAAAGCAACATGGGAAAGCAGTGTGGAAAGCTCGAGTAAGTAAAGCAATGTGGAAAAGCAACTTGGAAATCCTGAGAAAGAAAAGTAGCATAGAAAACTCAAGTAAGTAAAGTAGCATGGAAAAGCAACATGAAAAGCCCAAGTAACTAAAGTAGTGGGGACATCTTGAGTAAGTAAAAGAATGTGGAAAAGAAACATGGAAAGTTTGAGTAAGTAAAACAATGTGAAAAGCTTGAGTAAGTAAAGTAGTGTGGAAAGCATGAGTAATTAAAGCAGCATGGAAAGCTTGAGTAAGTAAAACAACATAAAAAAGTAGTGTGAAAATACTAAGTAAATAAAACAACATGGAAAAGTAGTGTGAAAACCCTGAATAAATAAAACAATGTGGAAAAGCAATATGTAAAGCCCGAGTTAGTAAAGTAGCATGGAAAGAGAGAGTAAATAAAGTAGTATGGAAAAGCAACATAGAAAACCTTAGTAAGTAAAGCAGCATATAAAAGTTGTGTGTAAAGCTTGAGTAAGTAAAGTAGCGTGGAAAGCTCAAGTAAGTAAAGGAGTGTGGAAAAGTAGCGTCAAAAGCTAAAGTAATTAAAGCAACATGAAAAGATTGAGTAATTAAAACAATATGGATAAGCAACATGGAAAGCCTAAATAAATAAAGTAGCATGGAAAATAGTGTGGAAAGCTCTAATAAGTAAAACAATGTAAAAAAATAGCATGTAATTTTCGAGTAAGTAAAGTAACATAGAAAGCCCAAGTAATTAAAGCAGCGTGGAAAGCTTGAGTAAGTAAAAAAATGTAAAAATCTTTAGTAAGTAAAGTAACATGGAAAAGTAGCGTGAAAAGCTCGAGTAAGTAAATCAATTTGAAAAAGTAGCATGGAAATCTTGAATAAGTAAGGTAACATGGAAAGCCTGAGTATGTAAAGAAACATGGAAAACTCAAGTAAGTAAAACAACATGGAAAGCTAGAGTAAGTAAAGAAGCATGGAAAGCCTGAGCAAGTAAAGCAACATGGAGAAGCAATGTGGAAAGCTCAAGTAAGTAAAGCAATGTGGAAAGCCCAAGTAAGTAAAGTAGCATTGAAAGCTCGAGCAAGTAAAGTAGCATGGAAAAGTAGCCTAGGAAGGTCGAGTACTTAAAACAACATGGAGCAGTGTGGAAAGATTAAATAAGTAAAGTAATGTGAAAAAAAAGCATGATAATATTGAGTAAGTGAAGTAATATGTAAATCTCTAGTAAGTAAAGCAACATTGAAAAGTTGCATGGAAAGCTCAGCTAAGTAAAGCAGCATATAAAATTAATATGAAAAGCTCAACTAAATAAAGCAATATGAAAAAGTAGCATGGAAAGCTATCATAAGTAAAGTAGGGTGGAAAAGCAGCATGAAAATCTCAACTAAGTAAAGTAGCATGAAAAAACAGTGTCAAAATCTTGAGTAAATAAAGCAGTGTGGAAAAGTAGTGTAGAATGTCTGAGTAAGTAAAGCAGTGTAGAAAGTCTGAGTAAGTAAACCAGCATGGAAAGCCCAAGTAAAGAATCTTTGAAAAGAAGTGTAGAAAGCTTGAGTAAGTAGAGCAATGTAAAAAACTCAAGTAAGTAAAGGATACTAGAAAAGTAGCATGGAAAGCTTGAGTAAGTAAAGTAGCATAGAAAAGTAGCTTGGAAAGCTCGAGTAAGTAAAGTAGCGTGGAAAAGTAGTAAAGAAATCTTGAGTAAGTAAAGTAGCATGAAAATCCTGAATAAGTAAAGAAATGTATAATGCTTGCGTAAGTAAAACAACATGAAAACATAGCATAGGAAGTCTGGATAGCATGGAAAGCTTGAGTAAGTAAAGTAGCATAGAAAAGTATCTCGTAAAGCTTGAGTAAGTAAAGTAGCATGGAAAAGTAGTGAAATTTTTTTGAGTAAGTAAAGTAGCATGGAAAAGTATCATAGAAAGCTCAAGTAAGTTAAGTAGCATGGAAAGCCTGAGTAAATAAAGCAACGTGAAAAGCTGGAATAAGTAAAGCAGTATGAAAAGCCCACACAAGTAAAACAACATGGATAAGCAATGTGAAAAGCTTAAGTAAGTAAAGTAATTTGAAAAAGGAGCATGGAAATCCCAAGTAACTAAAACATGGAAAAATAGCTTTGAAAGCCTGAGTAAGTAAAATAGTGTTGAAATCTTAAGTAAAGTAGCGTAAAAAAGTATCATAGAAAGATTGAGTAAGTAAATCAATTTAGAAAAGAGCATGTAAAGTCTGAGTAAGTAAAGCAGCATGAAAAGCTCAAGTAAGTAAAGCAATATGGAAAAGTAGTGTGAAAATCCCAAGTAAAGCAACGTGGAAAGCTCAAGTAAGTAAAGTAGTCTAGAAACATTGAGTAAGTAAAGAAATGTGGAAAAATAACATATAAAGCTAGAGTAAGTAAAGTAGAATGGAAAAGTAGCATAGAAAGTTTGAGTAGGTAAAGTAACATGGAAAGCTTAAGTAAGTAAAGCAGCATGGAAAGCTTGTGTAAGTAAAGTAGCATAAAAATATTGAGTAAGGCAGCATGGAAAAGTAGCATGGAAAGCTCGAGTATGTAAAGTAGCACAAAAAGTTTGAGTAAGTAAAATAATGTGAAAAAGTAGCGTGGAAAGCTCGAGTAAGTAAAATAGCATGAAAGAATAGCATGGAAAGCTTGAGTAAGTAAAGTAACATGAAAATCTCAAGTAAGTAAAGTAGTGTAAAAAGCTTGAGCAAGTAAAATAACATAGAAATCTTGAGTAAGTAAAGCAACATGGACATCCTTAATAAGTAGAGCAATATAGAAAAGTAGCGTGTATAGCTTGAGTAAGTAAATCAGCATGGAAAGCTTGAGTAAGTAAAGCAGTTTGGAAAAGTACCATGGAAATCTTGAGTAAGTAAAGTAACATAGAAAAGTAGCATAAAAAGCTTGAGTAAGCAAAGCAACATGGAAAAACAACATGGAAAGCCCAAGTAAAGTAGTGTGCAAATCCTAAGTACATAAAACAGCATAGAAAAATAGCGTGGAAAGCCCAAGTAAGTGAAACAACATGGAAAGCTCAAGTAAGTAAAGCAACATGGAAATCCCAACTAATTAAAGTAGTGTGGAAAGCCTGATTAAGTAAAGTAGCATGGACAAGAACCATAGAATGTTTGAGTAAGTAGACCAATATATAAAAGTAGCATGGAAAGCCTAAGTTAGTAAAGCAGCATGGAACATCAGAGTAAGTAAACCAACATATAAAATTGGCATGAAAATATTGAGTAAGTAAAGTAGCATGGAATACATGAGTAAGTAAAGGATCATCAAAAAGAATCATGGAAAGTCTAAGTAAGTAAAGTATCATGGAAAATTAATGTGAAAATCTTGAGTAAGTAAAACAACATGGTAAAGTTGTATGGAAAACCTGATTAAGTAAAGTAGCATGGAAAGTCTGAGTACGTAAAGCAATGTCAAAAGCTTGAGTAAGTAAAATAGTGTAGAAAGCCTAAGTAAATAAAAAAGCATGGAAACACATTGTGGAATGATCAAGTAAGTAAAGTAGCATAAAAATCTCAAGTAAAGTAGTATGGAAAAGCAGCATCGAAAGCTTGAGTAAGTAAAGTAGTGAGGAAAGCCTGAATAAGTAAAGTAGAGTGGAAAATCTGAGTAAGTAAAGTAATGTGGAAAAATAGCATGAGAAGCACATGTAAGTAAAGCAATGTGGAAAAATAATGTAGAAATCCTTAGTAAAGTAGTGTGGAAAGCCTGAGTAAGTAAAGCAGCGTGGAAACCTTGAGTAAGTAAAACAACATGAAAGACTCGAATAAATAAACTAAAATGGAAATCTTGAGTGAGTAAAGCAATGTAGAAATCCCAAATAAATAATGTAGCATGAAAACCCTTAGTAATTAGAAAAATATGTAAAAGTAGCATGGAAAGCTTGGGTAAGTAAAGTAGCATGGAAAATCAACGTGGAAAGCTAAAATAAGTAAAGTATCCTAGAAAAACAATGTATAAATATTAAGTAAAGTTGTGTGGAAAGCTAAATTAAGTAAATCAACGTGAAAAGCTCAAGTAAGTAAAGCAAAGTGTAAATCTTAAGTAAAGTAGTGTGAAAATCTTAGGTAAGTAAAGTAGTGTAGAATAGTAGCATTGAATGCCTGGATAAGTAAAGCAACATGGAAACCCTGAATAAGTAAAACAACATGGAATGGTTTCATGGAAATATTGAGTAAGTAAAGCAACATGTAAAAGAAGTGTGAAAATTTTGAGTAAGTAAAGCATCATAGAAATATTGAATAAGTAGAGCAACATAGAAAAGCAATGTGGAAAGCCCAAGTAAGAAAACTAGAGTGGAAAGCTCCAGCAAGTAAAGTAGCATGAAAAGATTGAGTAAGTAAAGTAGCATGGAAGTCTCGCTTAAGTAAAGCAATGTCAAAAACTAGTGTGGAAATCTTGAGTAAGTAAAATAGTGTGAAAAGCCTGAGTAAGTAAAGTAGTATGGAAATCTTGAGTTAAAGCAGCATGGAAATCTTGAGTAAGTAAAGCAGCATAAAAAGCCTGAGTAAGTAAACCAGTGTAAAAAAGTAATGTGGAAAGCAAAATTAAGTAAAAGAACATGGAAAAGTAGCACGAAAATCTCAAGTAAAATAGCATGGAAAGCTTGAGTAAGTAAAGCAGTGTGGAAAGGCTAAGTAACTAAAGCAATATTGAAATTTTGAGTAAGTAAAGCAGTGTGGAAAGCTTGAGTAAGTAAAGTAGTATGGAAAAGTAGCTCATAATATTTGAGTAACTAAAGCAACATAGAAATCCTAAGTAAGTAAAATAGCATGGAAAAATAGCATGAAAAGCTTGAGTAAGTAAAATAGTTTGGAAAATAAGTGTAAAAAACATGAGTAAATAAAGTACAAAGAAAAATTAGTGTAGAAAGTTTGAGTACGTAAAGTAGTGTGGAAAGTTTGAGTAAGTAAAGCAACATGGAAACCCAAGTAACTAAAGTGACATGGAAATCCTGAGTAAGTAAAGTAACATGCAAAGCATGAGTAAGTAAAATAGTATGGAAAAGTAGTCTGGAAAGTTTGAGTAAGTAAATCAAGGTGGAAAAATAGTGTGAAAAATTAGCACATAAAGCTCAAGTAAGTAAAACAACATGAAAAGCTCGAGTTAATAAAGCGACATCGAAAGCTTGAGTAAGTAAAACACCATGGAAATCTTGAATAAGTAAAGCAACATAGAAAGTTGGAGTAAGTAAAGTAGTGTGTAAAGCTTGAGTAAGTAAAGCAATGTGAAAAAGTAACATGAAAAGCATAAGTAAAGTAGCATAGAAAACTAGCATAAAAATCTTGAGTAAGTAATACAACATAGAAAAGCAATGTTAAAATTTTGAGATAGTAAAGTAGTATGCATAGCTCAAGTAAAATAGCATGGAAAGCCTTAATAAGTAAAGAAATATTGAAAAATAGCATGAAAATATTGAGTAAGTAAAGTAGTGTGGAAAACCCTAGTAAGTAAAATAATGTAGAAAAGTAACATAGAAAACTTAAGTAAAGCAACATAGAAACCCTGAGTAAGTAAATTAACATGGAAAAACAACATGGAAAGCTTGAATAACTAAAGTAGCATAAAAAAGCAATGTGGAAAAACAACATAGAAAGTTCAAGCAAGTAAAATAAGGTGGAGAACCAAAGTACGTAAAGGAGTGTAGAAAGTTTGAGTAAATAAAGTAGAATGAAAAGCCCGAATAAGTAAAGTAGTGTGGAAAGCCCAAGTAAATAACGTAGCATATAAAATTAGTGTGGAAAGCTCAAATAAATAGAGTAGCTTCGAAAAGCATCATGGAAAGCTTGAGTAAGAAAAGTAGCATGGAAAACATGATTAAGTAATGTAATTTGGAAAGCTCAAGTAATCAAAGCAGCGTGAAAAGATTAAGTATGTAAAGTAGCTTAGAAAGTCTAAGTATGTAAAGAAACATGGAAAGATTGAGTATGTAAATTAATATAGAAAATTAGCATGAAAATCTCGAGTAAGTAAAGAAATATGGAAAGCATGAGTAAGTAAAGCCACGTGGAAAAGTAATTTGAAAAGCTTCAGTAAGTAATGTAATGTGTAAAAACAACTTGAAAAGCTCAAGTAAGTAAACCAGTGTGGAAAGCCCAAGTAAGTAAATCATTATGAAAAAGTAGCATGAAAAGATCAAGTAAGTAACGTAGCAAGGAAAGTCTGTGTGGAGAGCATAAGTAAGTAAAATAGTGTAGAAAAACAACATGTAAATTTTGAATAAGTAAAGTTGCATGGAAAGTCTGAGTAAATAAAGCAGTGTGGAAAAGTAGCATGAAAAGTTTGATTAGGTAAAGTAACATGGAAATTTTGAGTAAGTAAAACATGCAAAGCCTAAGTAAGTAAAGTAGCATGAAAAGCTTAAGTAAAAAAAGCATCATGGAAATTCTAAGTGAAGGAGCGTAGAGAAGTAACGTGGAAAGTTTGAGTAAGTAAAGCAACATGAAAAAGTAGTGTGGAAAGCCTGAGTAAATAAAGTTCCATTGAAAAAAACATTGAAACCCTTAGTAAGTAAATCAACATGGTAAAGTAGCATAGAAATTTGAGTAAGTAAACCAATATGGAAAGCCCAAGTTAGTAAATTATCATGGAAAAGTAGCATGGAAAGCTTGAGTAAGTAAAGTAGAATAGAAAGCAAGAGTAAGTAAAGTAGCATGGAAAAGTAACATAGAAAGTTTGAGTAAGTAAAGTAGCATTAAAAAATAATATGAAAAGCTTGAGTAATTAAAGTAGCATTTATAAGCAGCATAGAAAATCCAAGTAAAGTAGCATGGAAAGCCTGAGTAAGTAAAGTAGTATGAAAAAGTAGCATAGAAATCTCAAATAAGTAAAGTAGTGTAGAAACCCAAAGTAAGTAAAGTAGCATGGAAAACCTAAGTAATTAAATCAATGTGAAAAGCTTGAGTAAGTAAACCAGTGTAGAAAAGCAGCATAAAAAGCCTGAGTAAATAAAGTAGCATGGAAAAGAAGATTGAAAATCCAAAGTAAAGTAGCATGGAAGAGTAGTGTGGAAAGCCCAAGTAAAGTAGCATGGAAAGCTTAAATAGGTAAAGCAGTGTGAAAATCATGAGTAAGTAAAGTAGGATGAAAAGTTGAGTAAGTAAAGTAGCATAGAAAGCCTAAGTAAAGCAGCTTGGAAAGCCTAAGTAAGTAATTTAACATAGAAAAGTAGTGTGAAAAGCAATGTGAAAAGCATGAGTAAGTATTGAAATGTGTAAAAATAGCGTGGAAAGACTGAGTAAGTAAAGCAGCATGGAAAGCTCAAGTAAAATGGTATTGAAAGCTATAGAAATTAAAATAGTGTGGAAAAGTAGCATAGAAAGCTTGAGTAAGTAAATCAGCATGAAAAAATAGTTTGGCAATCTTGAGTAACTAAAATAGCATGGAAAAGCAACATGAAAAACTAGAGTAAGTAAATTACAATGGAAATCCTAAGTAAGTAAAGTAGCATAGAAATCTCTAGTACATAATACACATGGAAATATTAAGTAAGTAAAGTAGTGTGGAAAACTTGAGTAAATAAAGTAGGGTGAAATGTCCAAGTAAGTAAAATAGTGTGAAAAATAGGGTGAGTAAGTAAAGCAACATGGAAAAAGAACATGCAAAGCTCAAGTAAGTAAAGTAATGTGAAAAATTATCATGAAAATCCTAAGTAAAGCACATTGAATGCCAGAGTAAGTAAGTCACCATGAAAAAGTAGTGTTGAAATCTTGAGTAAGTAAAGTAGCATGGAAAACATCAAGAAAAGATTGAGTAAGTAAAAGAGCGTGGAAAGCTTGATTAAGTAAAACAGTATGTAAAATCAATGAAGAAAGATTGAGTAAGTAAAATAATGTAAAAAAGTAACATGGAAATCCCAAGTAAGTAAAGCAACATGGAAAGCCTAAGTAAGTAAAACACCATAGAAAAGTAGCATTGAAAGCTTGAGTAAGTAATGTCGCTTAGAAAAGCATCATGAAATGCTCAAGTAAAGTAGCATGAAAAGCTTAATTAAGTAAAGTAGCATGGAATTTTCAAGTAAGTAAAGTAGTGTGGAAAGCCCAGATTAGTAAAATAGCATAGAAAAATAGCACAAAAAGTCTAAGTAAAGAAATAAGAAAATCCCAAGTAAGTAAAGTAGTATAAAAATCTTGAAAAAGTAAAGTAGTGTGGAATGCTCATGTAAGTAAAGTGACATATAAAAATAATGTGAAAAGCTTGAGTTAGTAATATCATTTGAAAAGTTAGAGTAAGTAAAGTAGTGTGGAAAGCTTGAGTAAGTTAAAAAGTATGAAAACCCTGATTATGTAAAGCAGTATGGAAAAATAACATAGAAAGCCCAAGTAAGGAAAGTAACATGGAAAAGCAGTGTGAAAAGCCCAAGTAAGTAAAGTAGCATGGAAAAGTAGTGTGGAAAACCCAAGTAAGTAAAGTAACATGAAAAGCTTAAGTAAGTAAAACAGTGTAGAAATATTGAGTAATTAAAGCAACGTGGAAAGCTTGAGTAAGTAAAGTAGCATGGAAAGCCTAAGTAAAGTAGTTTGAAAATAATAAGTAAAGCAACATGAAAAAGTAGCATGAAAATCTTGAGTAAGTAAATTAATGTAGAAAGCTCGGGTATATAAATTAGTATGGAAAATGAATGTGAAAAACATGAATAAGTAATGCAATGTGGAAAAGTAGCATGGAAAGACTGAGTAAGTAAAGCAACATGGAAAGCCAAAGTAAGTGAAATAGTATGTAAAGCTAGAGAAAGTAAAACAATGTGGAAAAATAACATGAAAATATTAAGTAAAGTAGCATGGAAAAATAGTGTAGAAAGCTTCAGTAAGTAATATAGCATAAAAAAACAACATAAAATTTTTGATTAAATAAAGTAGTATGAAAATCCTGAGTAATTAAAGTAACACAGAAATCCTAAGTAAGTAAAGTAGTCTGGAGAGCTCAAATAAGTAAAGTAGTGTGGAAAACTTAAGTAAAGTAGTGTGGAAAGCTTGAATAAGTAAAGCAATAAGAAAAAATAGCGTGATTAAGTAAAGAAGCATGATAAAATAATATGAAAATATCAAGTAAGTAAAGTAATATGGGAAATCAGCATGGAAAGCCCAAGTAAAGCAACATGGAAAGCTTGAGTAAGTAAAGCACCATGAAAAATTAGCATTGAAAGTTTGAGTAACTAAAGCATCTAGAAAAGCATCATGAAAAGCCTAAGTAAAGTTGCATGAAAAATTTGAGTAAGTAAACCACCATGAAAAAATAGTGTGAAAAGCTCAAGTAAGTAAAGCAGTGTGGAAAATTAGTGTGGAAAGCCCGAGTAAGTAAAGCATCATGGAAAGTCTGAGTAAGTAAAGCACCATGAAAAAGAAGCATTAAAATCTCGAATAAGTAAAGCAGTATGGAAAGGCATCATGGAAATATTGAGTAAGTAAAGTAGCATGGAAAGCTTGATTAAGTAAAGAAGCATAGAAAAGTAGCATGGAATGCTTGAGTAAGTAAAGCAGCATGGATAGCCCCCATAAGTAAAGTAGTGTGAAAAAGTAGTGTGGAAAGCACAAGTAAGTAAAGTAGCAAGGAAAGCTCAATTAAGTAAAGCAGTGTGGAAAACATGAGTAAATAAAGCAACGTGGAAATTCCATTTAAGTAAAGTATCATGGAAAAATAGTGGGGAAATCCTAAGTTAGAAAAGCAATTTGGAAAGCCAAAGTAAATAAAGCAACATGGAAAGCTAGATTAAGTAAAGCAACGTGAAAAAATAGTGTGGAAAGCTCGAGAAGGTAAAGCAATGTGGAAAAGCAGCATGGAAAGATTGAATAAGTAAATCAACATGGAAAAGAACTATAAAAAGCTCAAGTAACTAAAGTAGCATGGAAAAATAGTGTGTAAAGTCTAAGTAAGTAAAGTAGTGTATAAAAGTAGCATAGAAAGCTTGAACGTGTAAATTAACAAGAAAATTTTGAGTAAATAAAGCAACATAGAAAGCATGAGTAAGTAAAGCAGTGTAAAAATATTGAGTAAGTAAACCAGTATGGAAAGCTCAAGTAAGTAAATAAGTGTGGAAAGTTTGAGTAAGTAAAGTAGAGTGGAAAAGCAACATGAAAACCTTGAGTAAGTAAAATAATATGAAAAGCTTGAGTAAGAAATGCAGTGTGTAAATCTCAAATAAGTAAAGCAACATGGAAAGCTTAAGTAAGTATAAGTAGTGTTGAAAGCTTGAGTAAGTAAAGTAACATGGAAAAGCATCACGAAAAGCTCGAGTAAGTAAAGTAACATGGATTGATAATTGACGGAGTGATGTCTGCGCGCGGGGAAGGGCACGAGGGCGAACCGGCGGCAGGAAACCAGGCAGAAGGGCTCAGAGGGAATGATAGTGAGTTGGGAGAAAAGAATTCGGGCCAGACTGCAATCTATTCCAGCGACAAGGTAAAGTTGAATAAAATTAATGGATGTTTGCTCAGAAGGCAGGACCGTCCTGTGCTTGTCATTCCTCAAGAAACAGTTCAGGAGGACATTGCTTACCTTTCTTCACATACATTGATTTGCAAGTTCCTAGGAATTAGAATCCCTCAGCCAGCTTTGGAAGCCTGGGTTAGGCGCTCCTGGGCAGTTGACGGGGATTTTGACATTATGTTAGCAGGGAACAATTACTTCCTGGTAAGTTTTTCCTCTGTTGCGGATCGTAATCGCATTTTTGAAGGGGGTCCTTACTTTTATGAACGAGCAGGCCTTTTTCTCAAACCATGGCATGTTGGTTTTAATACGGCTGAGGATTTGCCAGCGTGTGTCCCGGTCTGGGTGAGGCTCCCACGGTTGCCGCTGGAATTCTGGCGGGAAGACATCCTCAAACAGATAGCGGCCTTGTTGGGGACACCAACAGCGATAGCGCATCAATCCTTAGATAAGAAATTCATTACTTATGCTCGGGTCTGTGTAGACATGGATTTATCCAAGCCTCTTCCTGATTCTTTGGAGATTTGTTTGGGTTCACTAACATGGATTCAGCAGATTGACTATGAATCCATTCCCTTCAGATGCAGAATCTGTCATGCTTATGGACATTTACATAGACAATGCCCTCTGGCTGCCAAAGACAAAGGACGAATGCCAGAACCTCTAACGCCATTTTCAGTTCCTGCTGATAAGGGTTCTGGAAGCGTAGGGCAAAATCAAAAAGCTAAAACCCAACCGGACTACTTGAGCAAAGGCAAGAATCCGATCCCTGGGGGTTTGGCGCAGAGTTCTGTGGATCAATTCAATAGTGGAGTGGAGGATTTTATTCCAGTTAGGAAGCGAGCTAGAGGCCGAGGTCCGAGGCGAGGAACTGCAGAAAGGCAGTTGGAACAGGGTTTTAATAGGTTTGAGGCCCTAGATAATATGGTTATTGAAGAGGGTCTTCTTATGCAAGATATTGGAGAAGCTTCCGGACAGCAGAAGCAGTTGCCAGATTCCTTGGGGGGGCAGGTTAGGATGGACCTTACACCTCTAGCAGAACCTCTGGCTCTAGAGGAAGGGCAGCATGAGTGTATGAATGAGCTTAAGGAGAAAGAAGTAAAATGGGCAGATTTGGTGAAGGAGGGTGATGCGTGGAAAAAAGACAAAAATTCAGCCTTGGCCCTGGGGCTAAGTCAAAAACAATTCAAAAAGGTCACACCATCCGTTAATCCTAAGGTGGGTCGGAAGAAAGATCAGGATAAACTCAAAGTTACAGGTGATTTATTGGTGGAATCTGGGGCTGTTAAGCCCTTGGAAGAGCATTTCTCCCAATCCACCCAATGATAGTGTTATCTTGGAATGCAAGGGGTTTGAATAGCTACCCCAGACAAAAAGCTATTCGTAGTTTGGTGTGGGACCACTCTCCTGATATCTTTTGCATCCAGGAGACGAAGCTTACTGTTGATTCTCTAATTGCTTGTATGCCAAATATTTGGCATTTTGGGCAATGGCAGTGTGTTGGAGCTAGAGGTACCTCGGGAGGACTTGCTATGGGATGGGACCAGAGGAAAATCATTCCACAACTTTGGGTTACCTGTATTTCGGCCTTGTCTATGATTGCCTCCTCTTTGGAAACAGGTGAGTTATGCTTGGTCACTACAGTTTACGCACCAGCTAGCATGGAGGGGCAGCAACAGCTTTGGTCTCATATCCGGTACATCCGACAATGGTTCCCTTACTTACCGTGGATAATAGCGGGGGACTTTAATGCTGTTCTGAGCTTGGAGGAGAAGCGTGGTGGGTCAAGCCGCTTAGGCGCCTCTTCTGAGTACCTTCGCCATAACATTGAAGTGCTCCGTGTCTCGGATGTGAAACCCTCCAACGGGCTTTTTACTTGGAGCAACCGAAGAACAGGTAATGATGCCATTTCAGAACGTCTTGACAGATTTTTAGTTTCCTCTTTCTGGCATTCTAGCGCTTTTGCTCTCACTTGTGAGATCTTGGATGGGAGGGGTTCGGACCACTGGCCGATTAAACTTTCCATAGGCCGGATAGGGGGTCCTAGAAAGCCCCCTTTCAAATTCCAGCTGATGTGGCTCCGAGATCCTTCTCTTCATGATCTCATAAGCCAATGGTGGAGACAGGGAGCCCCACCTCATGGCACAGCTATGTACTCCTTCTTGAAAAAGCTTCAATTTGTTAAAAGGAAACTCCAGATATGGAATAGGATTTGTTTTGGGGATTTACACAGTCAGAAGAAGAAAGTGCAAGATCACTTGGATGACATTACTAGGCGAATAAGAGATACTGGGCTTTCGGAGGACCTTAGCCGGATGGAGGCTAGAGCTGCTAATACACTTGCTGAATGGGAACTTCGGGAGGAAATCTATTGGAAACAGAAGGCCCGCAATGATTGGCTTCAGGAAGGAGATAAGAACACTGCCTTTTTTCACAACTCTGTGCAAGGGAGGCGAAATGGTAATTTTATTACTTCGCTTATTACTCAGGATGGAACGCACCTCTCCTCCTCCCAAGACATTAGCAGAGAAGCTGTCCGGTATTTTACAGAACTTTTTGACAGCGATACTTTGCCAGATGAAGGGGCAGAAAATGCAGTGCTGTCTTGTATTCCATCCTTGGTGGATGATAGAATGAATGAAGAGCTTATGCGTCCTATTGAGAGTGCTGAAGTGGAGGAAGCGGTGTTCAGCATGAAGAAAGGTAAGGCCCCTGGTCCTGACGGATTTCCAGCTGACTTTTTCCAAGAGTTCTGGAGCATTATTAAGCAAGACTTGATGAGTGTCATTCAGGAGTCTTATTCTAGCAAGGAAATGCTACGTGCATTGAATGCTACATTTCTGGTGCTTATCCCGAAGAAGGAACAAGCAAATAAGCTAGAAATGTATAGACCCATTGCCCTTTGCAATGTTATCTACAAAGTGATTACTAAGCTCATTGCACAAAGGCTGAAAAGGCTCCTCCCCAATCTTATTTCAGAAGAGCAAGGAGGTTTTGTGGTTGGCAAACAAATTTTGGATGGGGTGGTGATAGCTTCGGAAGCTATTCATTCCATGAAGATGTCCCAAGAGAGGGCTATGTTTATCAAGCTTGATCTCGCCAAAGCCTATGACAGAGTTAGCTGGAGGTTCTTACAGAAAATTCTCTTAGCTTTCGGCTTCAAGCAGGATTGGACTAGGTGGGTGTTAAGCTGTATTACCACACCTTCCTTCTCGGTTCTGGTGAATGGAGCCCCAACTGAACTTTTTGGTGCTTCTAGAGGACTACGGCAAGGGGACCCCATTTCTCCTTATTTGTTTATTCTCATGGCCGAAGGGCTTGGGAGGCTCTTCAACTGCCAGGTTTCTCAGAATGTTATCCGGGGATGGAGATGGGAGAGAGGGGTAACCACCTTGTCCCATCTCCAATTTGTTGATGACACTATCCTTGCTGGGGAGGCCCGAATCCGGGAAGCGGAATCTTTCCGCATCACTCTTGATATTTATTTGGCAGCGTCGGGGCAGCAGATTAGTGAGCAAAAATCTTCAATTTATTTCTTTAATACTCCGGAGGCTATCCAGAGGAGAATAGCTGCCATTCTTCGGTTCCAGATTAAGACTCTCCCAGTGGTATACTTAGGGGTTCCTATTGTTGTGGGGCGTCAACCCAGGCTGTTCTGGCAGAATATTCTTGACAGGTTGAGACAGAAGGTAAGTCATTGGACCTATAGATGGCTCTCTACAGCAGGTAGGGTGATTTTGTTACAATCAGTTATTCAGGCTCTACCAATTTACCGGAGCATGGTTCAGAGTGCACCAGCTTACTTTCTAAAAGAGTATGATGCTCTTTCTAGGAAGTTTCTGTGGGGGGCAATCTGCAAAATTCTAAATGGAGTCTTGTTAGATGGGATTTAGTGTGCAGGCCTAAGCAGGATGGTGGTCTGGGATTACGCTCAGCTATTCTGGCTAGCCAAGCTTTGGCCGCAAAGCTTTACTGGCGCTGGTGTACTAGTCATTCTGCTTGGTGGGCTAGAATTCTGACAGCCAAATATCTTCTGGGCATTAATATTCATGATATTGCCAGATTTCCTCTTGAGGGGAGGGGGTCCATGATATGGGATACCCTTAAGCATGGTGCACATTTGGTGAAGCAAGGTCTGTTCTGGATGTGCCGCAGTGGATCTGAGGCCTTATTCTGGGAGGACTCCTGGGATGGGTCACCCCCGCTTCTTCAGTCACACCCGCATTTCCAAACTCTTGCGGACTCTTTTCATGCTGCTGGGTGGAGTTCGGTGAGGCAGTACAAGGAAGCTTACAATATGGGCACTACCATTGGATACAGGTGGAAACACTCCTCTGACTGGCCTCCCGGGGGATCGGAGGAGGAACGCGAGGAATTATCCCTCATTCTCGAGACTAGAAGGTGTTCTGTGTTGCAAGGAAGTGATGAATTGGCTTGGAGTGGGGATTCTACAGGGCAATACTCCGTTGCTGCTGGTTATAAGTCTTTGCTGGAGAAAACGGGGGAAGCAGGACTGTTTCAATGGGGGAAGAAAGTCTGGAACCGAATGGCATGGCCCAAATGTAACTTTTTTCTCTGGCTCCTCACACACAATAGGTGCCTCACCTGGGATAATCTTTGTTGTAGAGGATTTCAGGGACCTTCTATTTGTGTGATGTGTTGTACCAACGAGGAGACAGGGGCGCATTTATTCTTCCAGTGTTCGTTTGCTAAACGGGTATGGCATCTGTGGTGGAGTGCGTGGAGAACACCCTGCAGGCATGTTTCTTCTTTAAAGGAGTTTTGGGATCGAGTGGGCAGCGCCCCTGTTAAAAATACTCTGTTACAGAATGCCTGGGAGGTGGGACCTTCCTTCATCCTGTGGAATTTGTGGCTGGAGCGGAACAAGCGAATCTTCAGGGGGGCGCGAACTGAACTGCAGCTGGTGTGGAATAAGATTATTTTGGCGATCCAAGAAACTCTTCTTGCCAAGTGTACACCTGACAACAGTTTGCAGCAGGAGGCGGCGGGAGTCTTTGGACGCTTGGGGATTATCTTCCCTGGAGATGACGTGGAGAGGAAACCAAATCGGCCGGCGAACTGCAGAAATAAGATGGCTCGGCCGATTAGCAGAAATGGATGGTGGGCGCTCCCAACAGCTGGTTGGATTAAAATTAATACAGATGGGTCTTCCCGTGGGAACCCAGGGGATGCAGGAATAGGAGGTATCGCCCGGGATAGCTCTGGGAACATCATATTCTTGTTTTCCATTTACAAAGGCTGGTATACAAATAACCGGATGGAAGCGGGGGCCATTCTGGAAGCTGTGGAGAGTTGCTGTCATCGTGGATTACTCAATGTCGTTTGTGAATCCGATTCACAAGTTGTGGTTGATTTGTTGAACAAGGATAATTCAGGTAAGACGGACTGGTGTTTACAAACCATTATTCAGCAGATTAAGCATTTAAGTTCTTCTTTGAATTCGATTTCTTTCCAACACATTCCGCGGGAGTGGAATGAGGTTGCTGACTGCCTTGCGAAGTGGGCCACGGAGAATGGGACATTCTGGAACATTACTGAGGAAGTTAACCTCCCTCTGAATCTGTATCAAAAACTGGTCCATCTGGTGGAACAGGAGAAAAATGTATAATTGGTCTTTTGTCTCGATTATGAATAAATTTTTACCCCCTTATTAGTAAAAAAAAAAAGTAAAGTAACATGGAAAATTAACATAGAGAGTCCAAGTTAGTAAAGTAGTGTCAAAATTCAAAATAAGTAAAGTAACATAAAAAAGCAACATGGAAAGCATGAGTAAGTAAAGTAGTGTGGAAAACACAAGTAAGTAAAGTAGCATGGAAAATTAACATGAAAATATTGAGTAAGTAAAGCATCATGGAAAAGTAATGTAGAAAGCTTGAGTAAGTAAAACAATGTAGAAAATTAGCATGAAAAGATTGAGTAAGTAAAGTAGCATGGAAAGTCTGAGTAAGTAAAGCAATATAGAAAGCCTGAGTAAGTAAAGTAGTATAGAAAGTTTGAGTAAGTAATGTATCATAGAAAAATTGTATGAAAAGTTTAAGTAAAGCAACATGGAAAACCAATATGGAAAGCCTAAGTAGAGCAGCATGGAAAGCTTGAGTAAGTAAAGCATGGAAAGTTCAATTATGTAAAGTAGTGTAGAAAGCTTGAGTAAGTAAAATAACATAGAAAAATATCATGGAAAGCTTGAATAAATAAAAGAATGTGGAAAGCCTGAGTAAGTAAAGAAACATAGAAAAGTAGAGTGGAAAGCTTGAGTAAGTAAAGCAACAGGAAAAATTAACGTGGAAATCTTGAATAAGTAAAGCAGTATAGAAAAGTAGTGTGAAAAGCTTAAGTAAGTAAAATAGTATGAAAAGCCTGGGTAAGTAAAGTAGTGTAGAAATCTTGAGTAAGTAAAGCAACATGGAAAAGTAGTGTAGAAATCTCAAGTAAGTAAAGTTGCGTGAAAAAGTAGCATGGAAAGTTTGAGTAAATAACGCACCATAGAAAGCCTAAGTAAAGTAGTGTCAAAAACAATTGTGAAAAGGTTGTGTAAGTAAAGAAGCATTCAAAAGTAACGTAAAAAGTTTGAGTTGTAAAGTAGCGTGGAAAGCCTAAGTAAATAAAGTAGTGTTCAAATCTTGAGTAAGTAAAGAAGCATGAAAATTTTGAGTAAATAAAACAACATGAAAATCTCCATTAAATAAAATAGTATGGAAAAGTAGCATGGAAAACCTGAGTAAGTAAAGTACCATGGAAAGTTTGAGCATGTAAAGTAACATGGAAGATCAATGTGAAAAGTCTGAGTAAGTAAAGTAGCATGAAAATCTTGAGTAAGTCAAGTAAAGTAAAAATTTTAAGTAAGTAAAGTAGCATGGAATGATTGATTAAGTAAAGTAGTGTGGAAAGCGTGAATAAGTAAAGCAGTATGGAAAAATATCATGAAAAGCTCAAGTAAATAAAGCAACATGGAATGCTTGAGTAAGTAAAGCAATGTGAAAAGTTTGAGTAAGTAAAGCAATGTGTTAATCTTGAGTAACTAAAGTAGTGTGGAAAGCTTGAGTAAGTAAATTAGTGTGAAAAAGAATCATAGAAAGCCTGAGTAAGTAAAACAACATGACAAAGAAATGTGGAAATCTTAAGTAAGTAAAGTAATATAGCAAAATAGTGTGGAAAGATCGAGTAAGTAAAGTAGTGTGGAAAGCTCAGGTAAGTATAAGTAATGTAAAAATCTCAAGTAAGTAAAGTAGCATGGAAAGCACCATGAAAATTAGTGTAGAGAGCCTAAGTTAGTAAAGTAGCATTGAAAGCTAGAGTACATGAAGCAACATGGAAAAGAAGCATGTAAATCTTGTATATGTAGGGTAGCGTAGAAAGCTCGAGTAAGTAAACTAGTGTGAAAAGCTTGAGTAAGTAAAGTAGCTTGTAAAGCTTAAGTAAAGGAACATGAAAAAGTAACATGGAAAACTCATGTAAGTAAAATAGCATGGAAAGCTTGAGTAAGTAAAGCAACATGGAAAGCCCAAGCAAGTAAAGTAATCTAGAAAGCTCGAGTAAGTAAAACAACATAAAAATTCTTGAGTAAGTAAAGTAGCATGGAAAGCCTAAGTAATTAAAGCAACATGGAAAGTCTGAGTAAGTAAAGTAATGTGGAGAGTTTGAGTAAGTAAACCATTGTAAAAAACTTGAGTAAGTAAAGTAGTGTGTAAAAGCAACATGAAAATCTTAAGTAAAGAAATATGAAAAAATAGTATGGAAAACCCGATTTAGTAAAGTAGTGATGAAAGCCTTAGTAAGTAAATCAACATGGAAAAGAAGCATGGAAAGATTGAGTAATTAAATTAGCATGGAAAGCTTAAGTAAGTAAGGTAGCTTGAAAATCTTGAATAAGTAAAGTATCATGAAAAGCTCAAATAAGTAAAGCAGTGTGAAACATTTAAGTAAAGTAGCATGGAAAAGTAACATAGTATGCCTAAGTAAGTAAAGTAGTGTGAAAAGCTTGAGTAAGTAAAGTAACATGAAAAAGTAGCATAGAAAGCTTGAGTAAGTAAAGTAACATGGAAAGCTAAATTAAGTAAAACAACATGAAAAGCTAGAGTAAATAAAATAACATAGAAATATTGAATAAATAAAATAGCATAAAAATCCCAAGTAAAATAGTAGGAAAAAATAACGTAGAAGGCTTAGGTAAGTAAAACAACGTTGACAGCCCAAGTAAGTAAACCAATGTGAAAAGGTAGCATGGAAAGCTTGAATAAGTAAAGTAGTGTGGAAAGCTTGAGTAAGTAAAGTATCATAGAAATATTGAATAAATAAATCAATGTATAAATGCCACATGAAAAGCATAAGCAAGTAAAGTAGAGTGGAAAAGTAGCATGGAAATCTTGACTAAGTAAAACAATGTGGAAATTTTGAGTAAGTAAAGAAGCATGGAAATATCGAATAAGTAAATGAATGTAGAAAAGTAGCATAGAAATCCTAAGTAATGTAGTGTGGAAATCCCAAGTAAGTTAAGCAACATGAAAATATCGAGTAAGTAAAGTAGTGTGGAAAGCATGAGGAAGTAAAGTAGCATAGAAATCCCAAGTAAAATAATGTGGAAAAGTAGCATGGAAATCCTGAATAGGTATAACAACATTTAAATCTTGATTAAGTAAAGCAGCATGGAGATGTTGAGTAAGTAAAGCAACATGGAAAAATAGCATGTAAATTTTGAGTAAGTAAAGCAACATGGAAATCCTAAGTAAAATAGTGTGGAAACCCTGATCAAGTAAAGTAGCATGGAAAGCCCGAGTAGTAAAGTAGTATGGAAAAGTAGCATAGAAAGCCTGAGTAAGTAAAATAATATGTAAAAGGAGCTTGGAAAGCCTGAGTAAGTAAAGTAACATGGAAAGAAAAGAGAAAAGTTTGAGTAAGTAATGTAGCATAGAAAACATGAGTAAGTAAAATAGTGTGGAAAGCTCAAGTAAGTAAAGCAGCATGAAAAGCCCATGTAAGTAAAGTAACGTGGAAAGTCTGAGTAAGTAAAGATGCATAGAAAAGAAACATGGAAAGCTTGAGTAAATAAAGCAAAGTGGAAAAATATCATGAAAAAGTAGCGTGAAAATCCTAAGTAAAATAGCATGGAAATCCCAAGTTAGTAAAGTAGCATAGAAATATTGAGTAGGTAAAGCAACATGGAAAAGCTGTGTGGGAAGAACAAGTAAGTAAAGTAACATGGAAATCTTGAGAAAGGAAAGAAGCATGAAAAGTTCAAGTAAGTAAAATAATGTGGAAAGCTTGAGTAAGTAAAGTAGCATGGAAAAGAAACATAAAAAGCTCGTGTAACTAAAACACCATGGAAAAGCAATGTGGAAAGCTTCATTAAGTGAAACAATGTAGAAAATTAGCATTGAAAGATCGAGCGAGTAAATCAATGTGAAAAATAGTGTGAAAAGACTAAGTAAAAAAAATAGAAAATTAGTGTGAAAATATTAAGTTAGTAAAGTAGTGTGGAAAGCCCAAGTAAGTAAAGTAGTGTGAAAAAGCAGTGTAAAAAGCCTTATTAAGTAAAGTAGCATGAAAATCTTGAGTAAGTAAAGCAGCATTAAAATCTCTAGTAAGTAAAGCAACATGAAAAAGTAGCATTGAAATTTTGAGTAAGTAAAGCAACGGGGAAAGCTTGAGTAAGTAAATTAGTGTGGAAAACCAACAAAAAAAACCTGAGTAAGTAAACTAGCATGGAAAACTCAAGTAAGTAAAGTAACTTATAAAATTAGCATGGAAAGCCTATGCAAGTAAAGTAGCATGGAAGGCTTGAGTAAGTAAAGTAGCATAAAAAAAACTTGAGAAAGTAAAGTAGCATGGAAAGCTTAAGTAAATAAAGCAACGTGGAAAGCCTGAGTAAGTAAAATAGTGTGGAAAACTCAACTATGTAAAGTAGCATGGAAAGCCTAAGTATGTAAAGTAGTATGAAACAGAAGTATTGGAAATCTAAGTAAATAAAGTAGCATAGAAAGGCTGAGTAAGTAAAGTAGCATGAAAAAGAAGTGTGAAAAGTCTAAGTAAGTAAAGTAACATAAAAGATTAAGTAAAGCAACATGAAAAGCCTAAGTAAGTAAAGCATCATAGAAATTTTGAGTAAGTAAAGTATCATGGAAAGCTTGAATAAGTAAAACAGTGTGGAAAGACCATGTAAGTAAAGAAACATGCAAAAGAAGCATGAAAAGTTTTAGTAAGTAAAGTAATGTGGAATATCTAAGTAAAGCAGCATAAAAAAGTATTGCAAAAAACTTGAGTAAGTTAAGCAATGTGGAAAAGTAGCATAGAAAGTGTGAGTAAGTAAAGTAGCATGGAAAGCTTGAGTAAGTTAAGCAGTGTGTAAAAGCAGCATGGAAAGTTTGATTAAGTAAAGCAATATGAAAAAGTAGCATAGAAAGCTTGAGTAAGTAATGGAATATGAAAAATTAACATGTAAAGCCAAAGTAAGTAAAATAGCATGAAATGTTCGAGTAAGTAAAGAAATGTAAAAAAACATTGAAAGCTTGATTATGGTAAGTAGCAAGGAAATCCTGAGTAAGTAAAGTAGTATGGAAAAACAATATGGAAAGCCTGAGTAAGTAAAGCAACATAGAAATCTTGAGTTAGTAAAGTAGCATGAAAAACTCAAGTAAAGAAATGTTGAATGTTTGAGTATGTAAAGTAACATAGAAAAGTAGTGCAAAAACCCTGAGTAAGTTAAGCAATGTGGAAAGCCCAAGTAAGTTAAGTAGGGTGAAAAAGCATCATGAAAATCTTGAGTAAGTAAAGCATCATGATAAAGTAGTGTGGAAAGCTAAAGTAAGTAAAGCATCTTGAATAATCATTATGTAAAGCAAGAGTAAGTAAATTAGCATGGAAAGTCTGAGTAAGTAAAGTAATGTAGAAAAATGACATGGAAATCTTGATTAATTAAATTATCAAGGAAAGCCTAACTAATTAAAGTAGTGTAGAAAAGCAACGTGGAAAGCCTGAGTAAATAAAGCAACATGGAAATCTTAAGTAAAGTAGTGTTGAAAGCTTAAGTAAGTAAATAAGTATGAAAAAGTAATGTGAAAATCTTGAGTAAGTAAAGCAACATACAAAAGTATCGTAGAAATATTGAGTTAGTAAAGCAGTGTGGAAAGCACAAGTAAGTAATGTAGCATGTAAAAATGGAATGGAAAGCCTTAGTAAATTAAGCAACATGGAAAGCTCGAGTAAGTAAATCAACATGGAAAGCCTCTATAAGTAAAATAATGTGGAAAGCTCGAGTAAGTAAAGCAATGTGGAAAAGTAACATGGAAAGCATGAGTAAGTAATGCAATGTGGAAAACTAGCATGGAAAGACTAAATAAGTAAAGAAGCATGGAAAGCCAAAGTAAGTAAAGTAGTGTGAAAAGCCCAAGTAATTAAAGTACCATAGAAAAGCAATGTAGAAAGCCTTAATAAATAATGTATCATGGAAAAGCAATATGAAAAGCTTGAGTAAGTAAAGCATCATGAAAATCCCTAGTAAGTAAAACAACATGGAAAAGTAATGTGAAAAGTTTGAGTAAGTAAAGCAGCATGGAAAGCTTGAGAAAGTAAATCATTGTGGAAAATCAACATAGGAAACCTAAGTAAAATAGCTTAAAAAATAGCATGGAAAGCTTGAGTATGTAAAGTAACATAAAAAAGAAGCATGGAAAGCCTATGCAAGTAAAGGAGTATGGAAAGCTTTAGTAACTAAAGTAGAATGAAAAGCTTGAGTAAGTAAAGTAGAGTGAAAAATAGTGTGGAAAGCTCAAGTAATTAAAGCAGCATAAAAACCCTGATTAAGTAAAGTAACATGGAAATCCTAACTAAATAAAGTAGCATGAAAATTTTGAGTAAGTAGAGTAGTATGGAAAAGCACCATGGAAATCCCAAGTAAATAAAATAGCGTGGAAAGCTTGAGTAAGTAAAGTAGTGTGAAAAGCCTGAATAAGTAAAGTAACATGGGAAAGCTTGAGTAAGTAAAGCAGGGTGGAAATCCTGAGTAAATAAAGCATCATAAAAAGCTTAAGTAATTAAAGTAGTGTATAAATCTCGAGTAATTAAAGTAGCATGGAAAGCCTGTGCAAGTAAAGAAGCATGGAAAAGTAGCATGAGAAGCTTGAGTAAGTAAAGCAATGTGGAATGTTTGAGTATGTAAAGTAGCATAGAAAAGTAGTGTAAAAACCCTGAGTAAGTTAAGTAATGTGAAAAAGTAGCATGGAAATCCCAAATAAGTTAAGCAGTGTGGAAAAGTAGCATGAAAAGCTTAAGTAGAATATCCTAGTAAAGTAGCATGGAAAGCTAGAGTAAGTAAAGCCATGTGAAAAATTAGCATGTAAAGCCCAAGTAAGTAAAGTAGCATGGAAAGTTAGAGTAAGTAAAGCAATTTAGAAAAACAACATGGAAAGATTGATTAAGTAAAGTAGAAGGAAAAACATGGAAAGCCCGAGAAGTATAGTAGTATGGAAAGTCCAATTAAGTAAAGTAGAATGAAAATCTTGAGTAAGTAAAGAATCATGGAAAAGCAATGTAGAAATCTTGAGTAAGTAAAGCAATGTAAAGTAGTGTGGAAAGCCTAAGTAAGTAATACAGTATGTAAAAATAACATGGAAAGGTTTAGTAAGTAAAGAAACATGGAATGATCAAGTAAGTAAAGCAGTGGGAAAAGCCTTTTTAAGTAAAGCAACGTGAAAATACTGAGTAAGTAAAGTAGCATAAAAAGATCAAGTATGTAAAACACTATGGAAAAATAACATAAAAATCCTAAATAAGTGAAATAGCTTGAAAAAGCAACTTAAAAAGCCTAAGTAAGTAAAGTACCATGGAAAAATAGCGTGGAAATCCTGAGTAAGTAAAGTAGCGTTGAAATCTTAAGTAAAACAATGTAAAAAGCTTGAGTAAGTAAAGTAGAATGGAAAATTAGCATATAAAGATTGAGTAAGTAAAGTAGCGAGGAAAAGCAACTTGAAAAACATGAGTAAGTAAAGCAGCATGGAAAAGCAACGTGAAAAATATGAGTAAATAAAGAAATGTGGAAAAGTAATGTGGAAAGCTCGAGTAAGTAAAGTAGCATGAAAAAATAGTGTAGAATGCCCAAGTGAGTAATGTAGCATGGAAGATCAGTGTGGAGAACACAAGTAAGTAAAGTAGCATGGAAAGCCTAAGTAATTAAAGTAGCATGGAAAAGTTGAGTAAGTAAAGTAGCATAGAGAGCTTGAGTAAGTAAAGTAGTGTGAAAATCCTAAGTAAAACATCATGGAAAGCTCGAGTAAGTAAAGTAGTGTGGTAAAGCAACATGAAAATCTTGAGTAATTAAAGCAATGTAAAAAACTCAAGTAAGTAAAGCAGTGCGGAAAAATAACATAAAAATCATGAGTAAGTAATGCAACATGGAAAAGTAGCATGGAAAGCTTGAGTATGTAGAGTAGAATGGAAATCCCACAAAATTAAAGCAATGTGGAAAGCTAGAGTAAGTAAAACAATGTAGAAAAGGAGCATGGAAAGATCGAATAAGGTAGCATGAAAAAATATGGTGGAAAGCCCACGTAAGTAAAGTAGCATAGAAAAGAAACATAAAAAGCCCAAGTAAGTAAAGTAGCATTGAAAGCTTGACTAATTAATGTAGCATAGAAAGTTTGAGAAATTAAAGTAACTTGGAAAGATCAAGTAAATATAGTGTGCAAAACTTGAGTAAGTAAGGTACCATGGAAAGCTCAAGTAAAGTAGCATGGAAAAATAACATGAAAATCTCTAGTAATTAAAGCAATGTTGAAGTCTGAGTAAGTAAAACAATGTGGAAAGCTTGAGTAAGTAAAACAACATAGAAAAGTATCATAGAAAACTTGAGTAAGTAAAGTAGCATGGAAAGCATGAGTAAGTAAATTAGTGGGAAAAGCAATGTTGAAACCCTGAGTAAGTAAAGCAGTGTGGAAAGCCCGAATAAGTAAATCAGTGTGGAAAGCTTGAGTAAATAAAGCAACACGAAAAAGTAGTGTGGAATTATCAAGTAAATAAAGTAGCATGGAAAACTTAAGTATGTAAAGCAATATAGAAAACTGAACTAAGTAAAGCAGTAAGGAAAGCCTAAGTAAAGTAGAAGGAAAATCCTGAGAAGGTAAAGCAATATGAAAAGATGAAGTAAGTACAACAACGTGAAAAAGAAGCATGGAAACCTCAAGTTAGTAAAGCAATGTGGAAAGCTTGAGTAAGTAAAGCAGTGTGTAAAAATAACATTGAAAGCCTTAGTAAGTAAAGCAGCATGGAAAACTCGATTAAGTAGAACGTGGAAAGCCTAAGTAAGTAAAATAACATGAAAAAGTAATGTACAAATCCCAAGTAAGTAATGCACCATTGAAAAATAGCATTAAAATCCTAAGTACATAAAATAGTATATAAAAATAGCATGAAAAGCCTGAGTAAGTAAAGCAAAATAGAAACCCTGTGTAAGTAAAGTGCCATAGAAAAATAGCATGGAAAGCTCGAGTAAGTAAAGCAGTGTAGAAATCCTTAATAAGTAAAGTAGGGTGGAAATCTTAAGTAAGTAAAGTAACATAGAATTCCCAAGTATGTAAAGCAACATGGAAAAACAACATGGAGAGTCTGAGAAAGTAAAGTAGCATGAAAAGCTTGAGTAAGTAAAGTAGTGTAAACAAGAAGCATGGCAAGCCCAAGTAAGTAAAGTAGCATGGAAAGCCTGAGTAAGCAAAGCAACATGAAAAGCTTAAGTAAATTAGCTTGGAAAAACAAAGTGAAAAGCTCAAATAAGTAAAGCAACATGGAAAGCTTGAGTAAGTAAAGTAGCATGGAAAGCCCAAGTAAGTAAAGCAGTGTGGAAAGCCCAAGTACGTAAAGTAGAGTGGGAAAGTAGCATAGAAAACCAAAGTAAATAAAGTAGCATGGAAAGCTTGAGTAATTAAATAAGTTGAGAAAACTCCCATAGAAAGCCTAAGTATGTAAATTAGCATGGAAAGTCTAAGTAAAGCAGCGTGAAACGCCTGAGTAAGTAAAGCATCATAGAAAGATCAAGTAAGTAAAGTAGTGTTAAAAGCCTAAGTAAGTAAAGTAGTGTGGAAAACATGAGTAAGTAAAGTAACATGGAAAAGTAACATGAAAAGCTTGAGTAAGTAAAGCAATGTGGAAAGCTCGAGTAAGTAAAACAGTGCGAAAAAGTAGTCCAAAAAGCCTGAGTAAGTTAAGCAACATGGAAAATTAGTGTGAAAATTTTAAGTAAGTGAAGTAGCATGAAAATCTTGAGTAAGTAATGTAGTGTGGAAAAGCAGAATGGAAAGCTCAAGTAAGTGAAGCAACATGGAAAAGTAGTTTGTAAAGCTTGAGTAAGTAAAGCAACATGGTAATGTAGCATGTAAATCTTGAGTAAGTAAAATAACATTGAAAGTTTGAGTAAGTAAAGCAACATGAAAAGCTCAAGTAAGTAAAACATCATGGAAAAGTAACATGGAAAGCTCAAGTAAGTAAAGTAGTATGGAAAGCTCAAGTAAGTAAAGCATTGTGGAAAGCTTGAGTAAGTAAAGTACCTTAGAAAATTAACATAGAAAGTTTGATTAATTAAAGCAATGTGGAAAGCCCAAGTTAGTAAAACAACTTGAAAAGGTTGAGTAAGTAAAGTAGCATGGAAAAACAAGGTGGAAAGCCTTAATAAGTAAAGTAGCATGGTAAAGCAGTTTGGAAAGCTTGAGTAGGTAAAGCAACATGGAAATCCTGAGTAAGTAAAGCAACATGGAATGTTTGTGTAAGTAAAATAAAATATAAAGCATGAGTAAGTAAAGTAGCATGGAAATCTTGAGTAAGTAAAGTAGTGTGAAAAAACAATGTGGAAATCTCGAGTAAGTAAAGTAGCATGAAAAACCTAATTAAATAAAGTAGTTTAGAAAGCTTGAGTAAGTAAAGCAGTGTGGAAAAGAAACTTACAAAGCTCAAGTAAATAAAGCATCATAAAACTTTTGAGTACGTAAAGCAGCATGGAAAAGTAGCATTGAAAACATGATTAAGTAAAGCAATGTGGAAAGCTCGAGTAAGTAAAATAGCATATAAAAATAATATGGAAACCCAAGTGAAGTAGCATGGAAAATCAGCGTGAAAAGTACACATAAATTAACATGTAAACTCTAAGTAATTAAAACAACATGGAAATCTTGAGTATGTAAAGCAGTGTGAAAAGCTTATGTAAGTAAATTAGTATGGAAAACCTAAGTAAATCAATGTGAAAAGCTTGAATAAGTAATGTAGTGTGAAAAAGTAGCATAAAAAGCTTGAGTAAGTAAATCGTTGAGAAAAGCTTAGGTAAGTAAAGTAGTGCACAAAATCAATATGGAAATCAAGAGTAAGTAATGAAACATAGAAAAGTAGTTTGGAAAGCAAGTAAATAAATATGGAAAGTCCAAGTAAGTAAAATGGTGTGGAAAGCTAGAGCAAGTGAAGCAGTGTGGAAAAGTAATGTAGAAAGCTCAAGTAAGTAAAGTAACATAGAAAAATAGGGTAGAAATATAACATAAGTAAAGTATCATAGAAAAGTAGCATGGAATGCTTGAGTAAATAAAGTATCATGGAAAACATGAGTAATTAAAGCAACATAAAAAATCTAAGTAAAGCAACATGAAAATATTAAGTAAAGTAGTGTAAAAAACTTGAGTATGTCAAGTAGTGTGGAAAGTCAGAGTAAGTAAAGTAATATGGAAAGCCCGATTAAGTAAATCAGCATGGAAAAGTAGTGTGGAAAGATCAAGTATTTAAAGCAACATGGAAAAGTAGCGTGGAAAGCTCGAGCATGTAAAGCAATATGGAAATCTCAAGTAAGTAAAGCAGCATGGAAAAGCAGCATTGAAACCCTGAAAAATAGAAGCAGCATGAGAATCATGAGTAAGTAAAGAAGCATAGAAATCTCAATTAAGTAAACCAGTATGGAAAATCAGAGTGGAATGCTCATGTAAGTAAAGTAGCATGAAAAACCCAAGTAAATAAAGTAGCTTAGAAAAGTAATGTGAAAAGCCTAAGTAAAGTAGCATGGAAAGGCCAAGTAAGTAAAGCAACATGGAAAGCTCAAGTAAGTAAAGTAGTGTGAAAAGCCCATGTAAATAAAGCAATGTAGAAAATTAGTGTGGAAAGCTTGAGTAAGTAAAGTAGCATGGAAAGTTGAAATAAGTAAAGTAACATGGAAAAGCAATATATAAATCTTGAGTAAGTAAAGTAGAGTGGAAAAGCAACATGGATAGCTTAAGTAACTAAAGTAGCATAGAAAATCAGTGACGAATATCCAAGTAAAGTAGTGTGGAAGAGCAGCATAGAAAGTCCTAGTAAGTAAAGTTGCATGGAAAGCTTAAGTAAGTAAAGTAAGGTGGAAAGCTCAATTAAGAAAAGTAGCATGAAAAGATTGAGTAAGTAAAGTAGTATAAAAATCCTGAGTAAGTAAAAGAGTGTAGAAACGTCGAGTAAGTAAAGTAACGTGGATAGCCCAAGTAAGTAAAGCAACATGAAAAAGTAGCATGAAAAGATTTAGTAAAGCAACGTAAAAAAGCAATGTGTAAATCTTGAGTAAGTAAAGCAGTGTGCAAAGTCTAAGTAATTAAAGCAACATGGAAAATTAGTCTAGAAAGCATGAGTTAGTAAAGTAGTGTGGAAATCTCAAGTAATTAAAGTAATGTGGAAAAGCAGCGTGAAAAGCTCGAGTAAGTAAAGTAGAATTGCAAAGTAGCATTGAAATCTCGAGTAAGAGAAGCAATGTGGAAAGCTTGAGTAAGTAAAAAAGTATGGAAAACCCAATTAAGTAAAGTAGTATGGAAAAATAGAGTGGAATTCTAAAGTAAGTAAAGCAACATGGAAAACCTGAGTAAGTAAAGTAGCTTATAAAAATAATATGGAAATCCCAAGTAAGTAAAGCAGCATGGAAAGCTCAAGTAAATAAAGTAGCATGAAAAGCTTGTGTAAGAAATGATAATGTATAAAATTAGTGTGAAAAGCCAAAGTTACTAAAGAGTGTGTAAAGCTTAAATAAGTAAAGTAGCATGGAAATGTAACATGAAAAATTAGTGTAGAAAGCTTGAGTAAGTAAAGTAGAGTGAAAAAGTAACATGGAAGTCCTGAGTAACTAAAGTAGCATGAAAAAATAGTGAGGAATATCTATGTAAGTAAAGTAGTGTGGAAAAGTAGTATGAAAAACCCGAGTAAGTAAAGTAGCGTGGAAAGCCTGAGTAAGCAAAGCAATGTGGGAAGCACTAAGAACAACAACATAGAAAGTTTGAGTAAATAAAGTAGCATGGAAAACTTGAGTATGTAAGGTAGCATGAAAATATTGAGTAAGTAAAGCAATGTGGAAAGCTTAAGTAAGTAAAGCAACATGGAGAGACTAAGTAAAGTAGCATAGAAAAATGGTGTGTAAATCTTGAGTAAGTAAAGTAGTGTAGAAAGCTTGAATAAGTAAAGCAACATGGAAAATTATAATAGAAAGCTCGAGTTAGTAAAGCAATGTGGAAAGCTCAAGTAAGTAAAGTAGTATGGAAAAGTAGCATGGAAATCTAGAGTAAGTAAAGAAGTGTGAAAATGTAGCATGGAAAACTCGAGTAAGTAAAGTAGCATGGAAAGCGTAAATAAGTAAAGCAATGTTGAAAGCCTAAATAAGTAAATCAGTGTGGAAAGCTTGAGTAAGTAAATCAACATGAAAGAGTAGCATAGAAATCCTAAGTAACTAAAATAGTTTGAAAAAGTAGCATGAAAAGTTAGAGTAAGTAAAGTAGCATGAAAAAGTAGCATGGCAAGCTTGACTAAGTAAATTACCATGGAAAGCCTAAGTATATCAATGTGGAAAGATGGAGTAAGTAAAGCAATGTGGAAAGCCTGAGTAAGTAAAGTAACATGAAAAATTGAATTAAGTAAAGCAACATGGAAAAATAATTTAGAAATTTAGTGTAAGTAAAACAACATGGAAAAGTTGAGTAAGTAAAGCAACATGTAAAAGTAGCATGGAAAGTTTGAGTAAGTAAAACAACATGGAGATGTAGCATGGAAAGCCAGAGTAATTAAAATAATGTGGAAAGCTTGAGTAAGTAAAGTAACATTGAAAAACAACATAGAAATCTTGAGCAAGTAAAGTAGCATGGAAAAATAATGTGGAAACCTTGATTAAGTAAAGCAGCATGGAAAGCCTGAGAAACTAAAGCGATGTGGAAAGCTTGAGTAAGTTAAATAACATGGATAAGTAGCATATAAAGATTGAGTAAGTAAATTAGTATCGAAACCCTAAGTAAGTAAAGTAGCATGGAAAAGTAGTGTGGAAAACTCAAGTAAGTAAAATGGCGCAAGAAAGTAGCATGAAAAGCCTAAGTAAGTAAATCAATGTGGAAACACAGCATAAAAATCTTCATTAAATAAAGTAATGTGGAAATCTTGAGTAAGTAAAGTAACATGTAAAAGTAATATGAAAATGTTGAGTAAGTAAATCAACATAGAAAAGCAATGTAGAAAGTTTGAGTAATTAAAGCAGTGTGAAAAACTTGACTAACTAAAGTAGCATGGAAAGATATACTAAGTAAAGCAACATGAAAAGCCCAAGTAAAGCAGCATGGAAAGCCCAAGTAGGTAAAGTAGCATGGAAAGTCCAAGTAAGTAAAGCAACATGGAAATCCCAAGTAAATAAAGCAATATGGAAAGTATAAGTAAGAAAAATAACATGGAACGACTAAGTAAAGCATCTTAAAAAGCCTGAGTAAGTAAACTAGCATGGAAAAGAAGTGTGAAAAGCCTGAGTAATTAAAGTAGCATGGAAAAAGAACGTAGAAACCTTGAGTAAGTAAAGCAATATGGAAAGCTTGAGTATGTAAATTATCTTGAAAATCTTGAGTAAGTAAATTAGTGTAGAAAAAGAACGTCGAAAGATCGAGTAAGTAAATTAATGTGGAATATCAACGTGGAAAGCTTGAGTAAGTAAAGTAGCATGAAAAAATAATATAGAAATTTTGAGTAAGTAAAGTAACATAGAAAGCTTGAGTAATTAAAGAAGCATGGAAATTTCAAGTAAGTAAAGTAGCATGGAAAGCAAAAGTAAGTACATTAGCATAGAAATCTTGAGTAAGTAAAGTAATATGGAAAGTCCAAGTAAATTAATGTGAAAAAGTAGTGTGAAAAGCTCAAGTAAGAAAAGCAACATGGAAAAGTAGTGTAGAAAGCTTGAGTAAGTAAAGTAACATGTAAAAATAGCATAGAAAGCTGAAATAAGTAAACTAGTATGGAAAAATAATGTTGAAATTTCAAGTAAGTAAAGTAGTTTGGAAAGCGTGAGTAAGTAAAGCAACATAAAAATGTAGCTTGGAAACCCTGAGTAGGTAAAGCAGTGTAGAAAGCTTGAGTAAGTAAAGAAGCATAGAAAAATACTGTAGAAATCTTGAATAAGAAAAGAAATATATAAAAGTAGTATAGAAATCCCAAGTTAGTAAAGCTACTTAAAAATCTAGAGTAAATAACGCAACATGGAAAAATAGTGTGGAATGTCTAAGTAAAGTATCAGGGAAAGCCCAAGTAAGTAAAAGAGCGTGGAAAGCATAAGTAAGTAAAGTATCATGTAAAATTAGTGTGGAAAGCTTGAGTAAGTAAAGCAACATGAAAAATGAAAATCTTGAGTAAGTAAAGCAACATGGAAAGTCTAAGTAAGTAAAGCAGTGGAAAAAGCTAGAGTAAGTAAAGTTGTGTGGAAAGCTAGAGTAAGTAAAGTAGTGTGGAAAGATCGAGTAAGTAAAGCAAGATGGAAATCTCAAGTAATTAAAGCAATATGAAAAAGCAACATGGAAAGCTTGAATAAGTAAAGCAACATGGAAACCTTGAGTAAGTAAAATAGAGTGAAAAACTTAAGTAAAGCAGTGTGGAAAAGTATCATAAGACAATATAAAAAATAGTTCATAAAGCTTGAATTATTAAAATAGTGTGGAAAGCTTGAGTAAGTAAAGTAACATGGAAAAGCAGCATGGAAATATAGAGTAAGTAAAGTAGCATAGAAATCTCATGTAAGTAAAGTAGCATAAGTAAAGGAGTATGGAAAGCCTAAATAAGTAAAGGAGTATGGAAAGCCTAAGTAAGTAAAGTAGCATGGAAAAATAGCATGGAAAACCTGAGTAAATAAATTAGTGTGGAAAAGTATCATGGAAAACCAAATTAAGAAAAGTAACATAGAAAACCTGAGTAATTAAATTAGCATGAAAATCGTAACTACTAAATTATCATGGAAGACTTGGGTAAGTAAAACAACGTGAAAAGCCCAAGTAAGTAAAGCAATATTGTAAGGTAGCATGAAAATCCATATTAAGTAAAGTAGTGTAAAAAAGTAGCATGGAAAGCACAAGTATGTAAAGCAATGTGAATCACATGAGTAAGTAACCTAGCAAAAAAAAGTAGCATAGAAAGCTTGAGTAAGTAAAGTAGAGTGTAAAAGCAACGGGAAAATTTGAGTAAGTAAAGTAGTATAGAAAGCTTGAATAAGTAAAGTAGTGTGGAAAGCTTGAGTAAGAAAAGTAACATGAAAAATCAACATGGAAAGCTAGAGTAAGTAATGCAATGTGGAAATCTTGAGTAAGTAAATCAGTGAAAAAATCCTGAGTAAGTAAAGCAATGTAAAAATCCTGAATAAGTAAAGTAGTGTGAAAAATCAGCATTGAAATCCCGAGTAAGTAAAGCAATATGAAAAGCTTGAGTAAGTAAAGTAGCATATAAAGCTTGAATCAGAAAAACAACATAGAAAAATAGCATGGCAAGACTTAGTAAGTAAAGCACTGTGGAAAAGTAGCATGAAAAGTTTGAGTAAGAAAAGCAGCATGATGAGGCTAAGTAAGTAAAACAACATGGAAAAGAAGTATAGAAAGTTTGAGTAAGTGAACTAGCATGGAAAGCCTGAGTAATTAAATCAATGTAGAAAAGTAGCATAGAAAGTTTGAGTAAGTAAATTAGCATGAAAAGCTTGAGTAAGTAAAGCGGCATGGAAAAATAAAATAGAAATCTTGAGTAAATAAAGCTTCATAGAAAAGCAGTTTGGAAAGCTTGAGTAAGTAAAGTAGCATAGAAAAGTATCATGGAAAGTTTAAGTAAGTAAAGTAGCATGGAAAGCTTGAGTAAGTAAAGTATCATAGAAAGATTAAGTAAATTAGCATGAAAAGTCTAAGTAAAGTAATGTGGAAATCTTGATTAAATAAAGCAACATGGAAAAGTAGTGTGAAAAGCTTGATTAAGTAAAGTAATGTAGAAAATCTACGTGATAAAATAGCATCCAAAACCTTAGTAAGTAAAGCAGTGTGAAAAATCAAAGTTAGTAAAGTAGTATAGAAATCTTGAGTAAGTAAAGGAACATATAAAAAATCATGGAAAGCTTGAGTAAGAAAAGTAGTGTAGAAATCTAAAGTAAAGTAGCGTGGAAAGTTTGAGTAAGTAAAATAGCATAGAAAAGTAGCATAGAAAGCTCGAGTACATAAAATAATATGGAAAGTTTGAGTAATTAAATTAGTGTAGAAAGCTTGAGTAAGTAAAATAATGTGAAAAAGTAGTATGAAAATCTCAAGTAGGTAAAGCAATGTAGAAAGCTCGAGTAAGTAAAACAACATGAAAAAGTAGCATGGAAAGCTTGAGTAAGTAAAGCAACATAGAAAAGTAGCATGGAGAGCTTAGGATAGTAAAGAAGCATGGAAAGCCTAAGTAAGTAAAGTAGTGTGGAAACCTTAATAAGTAAAATAATGTTGAAACGTAGCTTGGAAATATCAAGTAAGTAAGACAACGTGGAAAAGCAACATGAAACACTAGAGTAAGTAAAGCAAATTGGAAAGCCCAAGTAAGTAAAACGGCATGGAAAAGCAATATAGAAAGCTTGAGTAAGTAAAGTATCATAGAAAAGCAGTGTAAAAAACTTAAGTAGGTAAATGAATATATAAAAATAGCTTGGGAAGTCTCAGAAGTAAAGTAGTGTGGAAAGTTTGAGTAAGTAAAGTAGTGTGGAAATCCTAGGTAAGTAAAGTAGCATGGAAAAATAACATGAAAAGCTCAAGTAAAGAAGCGTGGAAATCCCAAATAAGTAAAGAAACATAGAAAGATTGAGTAAGTAAATTAGTGTAAAAAAATAGCATGGAAAACTCAAGTAAATAAAGTAGCATGGAAAAATAATGTGGAAAGCTCAAGTAAGTAAAGTAGCATGGAAAAGCAGTGTGGAAAGCTTGAATAAGTAAAGTAGCATGGAAAGCTTGAGTAAGTAAAGTAGCATGGAAATATCAAGTAATTAAAGCAACGTAGAAAGTTTGAGTAGATAAAGTAGCATGGAAAGCTTGAATTAGTAAAACAACATAAAAACCCTGAGTAAGTAGAGTAGTGTAGAAAAGCAGCATGAAAAACTCAAGTAAAGCAATGTGAAAAGCCTGAGTTAGTAAAGCAACATAGAAAAGTAGTATGGAAATACTAGTAAGTAAAGCAACATGAAAATGTAGTGTGGAAAGCTTGAGTGATTAAAGCAGAGTGGAAAGCTGAAGTAAAGCAACATGGAAAATTAGCATGGAAAACTTGACTTAGTAAAGCAGTGTGAAAAGCCCAAATAAGGTAGTGTGGAGAAGCAACATGGAAATTAGGAGTAAGTAAAGCAGTGTGAAAAGCTTGTGCCAGTAAAACAATATAAAAATCCTAAGTAAAGCAACATGGAAATCCCAAATAAGTAAAGCAGCGTGAAAAGCCGAATTAAGTAAATCAGCATGGAAAAGTAGCATGAAATGCCTTAGTAACTAAATTAGCATAGAAAAACAACATGGAAAGTCAGAGTAAAAAAAGTAGCATGGAAAAGAAATATAAAAAGCTCAAGTAAATAAAGTAGTATAGAATTCATTAGTAAGTAAAGCAACGTAAAAATTCCAAATAAGTAAAATAGTGTGAAAAGCTTGAGTAAATAAAGTACTGTAGAAAGTTGAAGTAAGTAAAGTAGCGTGCAAAAGTAGCGTAAAAATATAAAATAAGTAAAATAAAATGGAAATTTTGAGTAAGTAAAGTAATGTGGAAATCCCAAATAAGTAAATCAATATGGAAAAGCAACATGGAAAGCTCGAGTAATTGACGTAGCATGGAAAAGCAACATGGAAATCTCAAGTAAGTAAAGCAACATGGAAAAGTAGTGTGGAAATCTTGAGTAAGTAAAGTAGTATGGAAAACATAAGTAAGTAAAGCAATGTGAAAAGCTTGAGTAAGTAAAATAGCATAATAAATTAACATATAAAGATCGAGTGAGTAAAGCAACATGGAAAGCCTAAGTAGAGTAGTGTAGAAAGCCTAAGTAAGTAATTTAATATGAAAAAGTAGTGTGGAAAGCCTGAGTAAGTAAAGTAACATGGAAAAGTAGCATGCAAAGCATGAGTAAATAAAGTAATGTGGATAGTCTGAATAAGTAAAGTAACATGGAAAGGTTGAGTAAGTAAAGGAACATGGAAAAATAATGTCCAAAGTTCAAGTAATAAACCAACATTGAAATCTTGAGTAAGTAAAGTAGAGTGGAAAGCTTGAGTAAGCAAAGTAGTGTAAAAATCCTAAGTAAGTAAAGTAACATAGAAAAGTAACTTAAAAATCTCAAGTAAGTAGTGTGGAAATCTCGAGTAAGTAAAGTAGAATGGAAAAGTAGTGTAAAAAGCTCAAGTAAGTAAAGTAGCATGAAAACATAGTGTAAAAAGATTGAGTAAGTAAAGTAACATAGAAATCCTGAGTAAGTAAAGTAGCATGGAAAGCTCGAGTAAGTATAGCAACGTAAAAATTCAAGTAAATTAACATGTAAATCTTGAGTAAGTAAAACAGTGTGTAAAGCCCAAGTAAAGTACCATGGAAAAGTAGTGTGAAAAGCTTGAGTAAGTAAAGTAGTGTGGAAAGCTCGAGTAAGTAAAGTAGTATGGAAAATATCGTGGAAAGCTTGAGTAAGTAAAGTAGAATGGAAAAGGTGTTGAAAGCTCGAGTAAGTAAAGTAGTGTAGAAAGCATGAATAAGTAAAGCAGCGTGGAAAGCTCAAGTAAGTAAAGCAACATGAAAAAATAACACGGAAAGCTTGAGTAAGTAAAGTAGTGTGTAAAGCTCGAGGAAGTAAAGTAGCATGGAAAAAGACCATGAAAATCTTGATTAAGTACATAAACATGCAAAAGCAGTGTGGAAAGCTAGAGTAAATAAATCAATGTAGAAAAGTAACATGGGAATCCTGAGAAAGTAAAGTATCATTGAAATCTTGAATAAGTAAAGTATTATCAAAAGTCTGAGTAAGTAAAGTAGTGTGGAAAAATAGTGTAAAAAACTTGAGTAAGTAAAGTAGTGTGAAAAAATAACATAAAAAGCTCAAGTAAAGCAACATAGAAAAGTAGCATGGAAATCTCGAGTAAATAAAGCACGTAGAAAGCTCAAGTAATTAAAACAACATGAAAAGACCGAGTAAGTAAAGTAGTGTGGAAATCTTGAGTATGTAAAATAGTGTGGAAAGCTCAAGTAAGTAAAACAACATGGACAACCTAAGTAAGTAAAGTAGTGTGAAAACGTAAAGTGGAAAGTTTGAGTAAGTAAAGTTACGTGTAAATCCCAAGTAAATAAAGTAGCATGAAAAACTCAAGTAAAGTAGCATGGAAAAGCAGTGTGAGAAGCCTAAGTAAGTAAAGCAACTTTAAAAAATATTATGTAAAATGGAAAGCCTGAGTAAGTAAAGCAACTTCAAAAAATATCATGAAAATCTTGAGTTAGTAAAGTAGTGTGGAAAGCCTGAGTACATAAAGCAAAGTAGAAAAATAGCATAGAAATCTATAGTAAGTAAAGTAGCATAAAAATTTCATGTAAGGCAACGTGGAAAGCTTGAGTAAGTAGAGCAACATAGAAATTTTGAATAAGTGAAGGAGCATAGAAAGCCTATGTAAGTAAAGAAACATACAAAAATAACATGGAAAGCTCGAGTAAGTAAATGAGCATGGAAAACTTGACTAAATAAAATAGCATGGAAAGCCAAGTTAAGTAAAATAATTTTGAAATCTCGAGTAAGTAAAGCAGCATGGAAAACTTGAGTAAGTAAAGTAGCATGAAAATCATGAGTACTAAAGTAGCATGAAAGGCATAGGTAAGTAAAGCAATGTAAAAATCTTGATTAAGTAAAGCAACATAACAAGGTAGTGTGGAAATCTTAGGTAAAAAAAGTAGTGTGGAAAGCCTGAGTAAGTAACGTAGCATGCGTGGAAAGATTGTGTAAGCAAAGTAGTGTGGAAATATTGAGTAAGTAAAATAGAGTGAAAAAGTAGTGTGGAAAGTCAGAATAAGTAAAGTAGCATATAAAGCTCGAGTATGTAAATCAACATGGACTACTCAATTAATAAAAACAACGTAAAAAACTAGCATGGAAAGCCTGAATAAGTAAAGCAACATGGAAATCATCAATATGTAAAGCAACATATAAATCTTGAGTAAGTAAAGAAGTGTGAAAAGTCTGAGTAAGTAAAGCAACATGAAGAAGTAGCATTGAAATTCTGAGTAAGTAAAGCAATGTGGAAAGTTTGTGTAAGTAAAGCAACATAGAAATCTTGAGTATGTAAAGTAGCGTGAAAAATTAACATGGAAAGGTTGTGTAAATAAAGTGGCATGGAAAAGTAGGATGGAAAGTTTGAGTAAGTAAAGTAGCATGGAAATGCTAAGTAAAGTAGCGTGGAAATGTAGCATGAAAAGTTTGAGTAAGTAAAGAAGTATGTAAAGCTTGAGTAAGCAAAGAAATGTGGAAAGTCTAAGTAAAGTAAAGTAGCATGAAAATCTTGAGTAAGTAAAGTAGCATTTAAAAGTAGCATGGAAAGCTCAAGTTAGTAATGCTTCATGGAAAAGTAGCATGGAAATTTCAAGTAAAGTAGCATAAAAACTATGAGTAAGTAAAGCAACATGGAAGGCTCGAGTAAATAAAGCAAAATGCAAAAACAAAGTAAAAATTTTGAGTAAGTAAAGCAATGTGGAAAGCTTGAGTAAGTAAAATAGCATGGAAAAGTAGTGTGAAAAGCTTGAGTAAGTAAAAAAACATGGAAAAGCTACCTAAAAAAAAATGTTCAAAGCTCAAGTAAAGTAGTGTGAAAATCCCAAGTTAGTAAAGTAGCATGGAAAGTTCAAGTAAAGTAGAATGGAAAAGAAACGTGGAAAGCATGAGTAAGTAAAGTAGTGTAGAAAGTTTGAGTAAGTAAAGTAGTGTAGAAGTCCTGAGTAAGTAAAGCAACTTATAAAAGTAAAATGGAAAGCTTGAGTAAGTAAAGTAGTTTGGAAAGCCTGAGTAAGTAATGCAGTGTGGAAATTCTAAGTAAAGAACTATGGAAGTATCGAGTAAGTAAAGCAATATGGAAAACCCAAGAATGTAAATCAATGTGAAAAAGTACTATGAAAAGCCTGAGTAAGTAAAACAACATAGAGAAGCAACATGGAAAGCCTAAGTAAAGCAATGTGGAAAGCATGAGTAAGTAAAGCAACATGGAAAATCAATGTGGAAAACTTTAATAAGTAAAATAGCATGGAAAAGTAGCTTGGAAAGTTTGAGTAAGTAGAGCAACATTGAAAAGTAACATGGAAAGCATGAGTAAGTAGTTCAACATGGAAAGCCTGAGTAAGTAAAACAACATGAAAAATAATATGGAAAGCCCAAGTAAGTAGAGTATTATGGAAATCTTGACTAATGAAAGTAATGTAGAAAAGTAGCATGGAAATTCTAAGTATGTAAAGTAGCATGGAAAGTTTAAGTAAGTAAAGTAGTTTGAAAAACTTGAGTAAATAAAGCAGTTTAAAAAAGTAACATGGAAATCTCAAGTAAATTAAGTAGCATGAAAAAGTAGTGTGCAAAACTCGAACAAGTAAAGTGGCATGGGAAAGGAGTGTGAAAATCTCAAATAAATAAAGTAGCATGGAAATTTTGAGTAAGTAAAGTAACGTGGAAAGCTTAAGTAAGTAAAGTAGCATGGAAAGCTTGAGTAGGTAAAGTAGCATGGAAATCCTGAGTAAGTAAAGCAATATGGAAATCTTGAGCAAGTAAAGTAGCATGGAAAAGTAGCATGAAAAACTCAAGTAAGTAAAACAATGTGAAAATCCTAAGTAAGAACAATGTCAAAAGTAGCTTGAAAAGCTTGAATAAGTAAAGCAAGATGAAAAAATAGTGTGGAAAACCTGAGAAAGTAAAAAAGTTTGGAAAGGTCAGATAAGTAATGTAGTGTAGAAAAGCAATGTGGAAAGCTTGAGTAAGTAAAATAACTTGAAAAAGTAGTGTAGAAATCTCGAGTAAGTAAAGAAACATGGAAAAGTAGTATGTAAAGCCCAAGTAAGTAAAGTAATAAGGAATGTTCAAGTAAATAAAGCAGTACAAAAAGCTTGATTAAGTAATGCAACATAGAAATCTTGATTAAGTAAAGTAGCATGAAAAAGTAGTGTCGAATGCTTGAGTAAGTAAAACAACATGGAAAGCCTAAGTAAGTAAAGCAATGTGGAAAGATTGAGTAAGTAAAGTAGCATGGAAAGGCAACATAGAAAGTTTGAGTAAGTAAAGTAACATGGAAAAGTAGCATGGAAAGCTTGAGTTAGTAAAGCAGTGTGGAAAGCTCGAGTAAGTAAAGTAGCATGGAAAACCAACATGAAAAGGATTAGTAAATAAAGCAGTGTGATGAAGCAAAGTTGAAATCTTGAGTAAGTAAAACAACTTAAAAAGCTTGAGTAACTAAAGCAACATAGAAAAGTAATGTGGAAAGCTCGAGTAAGTAAAGCAACATAGAGAGCTTGAGTAAGTAAAATAGTGTGGAAAACCCAGATAGAAAGCTCAAGTAATTAAAGTAGTGTGGACAAGTAATGTGGAAAGCCTAAGTAAGTAAAGAAATGTGCAAAAGTAGTGTGGAAATCCTTTGTAAGTAAAGTAGTGTGTAAATCCTGAATAGTAAAATAACATGGAAAGCTCGAGTAAGTAAACTAGCATGGAAAAGTAGCGTAGAAAATTCAAATAAGTAAAGCAGCATGGAAATCCTAAATAAAGCAACATGGAAAAGTACCATGTAAAACCTGAGTAAGTAATGTAGCATGGAAAGCTTGAGTAAATAAACCAGTGTGGGAAGCTTGAGTAAGTAAAGTAGCATGAAAAATTAGTGTGGAAATCCCAAATAGGTAAAGTCGAATTGAAAATCAATGTGGAATGCCCAAGTAAGTAAACTAATGTGAAAATATTGAGTAAGTAAAGTAACGTGGAAACCTCAACTATGTAAAGCAACATGAAAATCTTGAGTAAGTAAAGTAGCATGGAAAGCCTAAGTAAAATAGAAAGAAAAACCCAAGTAACATGGACAAGTAGCGTGAAATGCCTGAGTAAATAAAGCAATGTGGAAAGCTCAAGTAAGTAAAGCATTGTAGAAAAATAACATAGAAAGCATGAGCAAGTAATGCAATATGGAAAAGTAATGTGGAAAGCTTGATTAAGTAATGTAGGATGGAAAGCTTGAATAAGTAAAAAAGTGTGGAAAGCTAGAGCAAGTAAAGCAGTGTCAAAAAATAATATGGAAAGTCTATGTAAGTAAAGTAGCATGGAAAGCTCAAGTAAGTAAAGTATCATGGAAAAGCAGCATAGAAAGTTCCATTAAGTAAAGTTGCATGGAAATGCAGCATAGAAAGTTCTAGTAAGAAATATAATATAGAAAAGCAGTGTGAAAATCTTGAATAAGTAAAGTAGTGTGGAAATCTCAAGTAAATAAATCAGCATAGAAAAGTAACATAGAAAGCTCAAGTAACTAAAGTAGCATGAAAAAGCATCATAGAAAGTATGAGTAAGCAAAGTAGCATAGAAAAATTGTATGGATAGATTGAGTAAGTAAACTAGTGTGGAAAGCCTAAGTAAATAAAGCAACATGGAAAATCCAAGTAACTAAAGCAGTTTGAAAAACTTGAGTAAATAAAGTAACGTAGAAAGATTGAGTAAGTAAAGCATCATGGAAAGACAATGTAGAAAGTTGGAGTAAGTAAAGTAACATTGAAATCTCAAGTAATTAAATCATTGTGGAAATCTTGAGTAAGTAAATCAGTGTGGAAAGATGGAATAATTAAAGTGGCATGGAAAGCTTGAGTAAGTAAAACATCATGGAAAAGTAGCATTGAAAGTCTGAGTAAGTAAAGTAGTGTAGAAATTCTAACTAGGTAAAGTAGCATGGAAAGTTTGAGAAAGTAAAGCATCATGGAAAAGTAGTGTGAAAAGCCTGAGTAAATAAAGTATCATGAAAAAGCAATGTGAAAACCCTGAGTAATTAAAGCAACATGGAAAAGTAGTGTAGAAAGAATGAGTAAATAAAGCAATGTGAAAAGCTTGAGTAAGTAAATTAGCATGAAAAATTAGTATGAAAAGGTTGAGTAAGTAAAGACACAGAAAAATAACATGCAAAGTTTGAGTAAGTAAAGAAACATGGAAAGCTTAAGTAAGTAAAGCAACATTGAAAGTTTGAGTAAGTAAAGCAGTGTGAAAAGCTCAAGTAAGTAAAGTAGCATAGAAAGCCTGAGTAGGTAAAGTAACATGGAAAAATAGCATGGAAAGGTTGAGTAAATAAAGTAGAATGGAAAATCAGCATTAAAAACTTGAGTAAGTAAAGTAGCATGAAAATCTTGAGTAAGTAAAGCTACTTAGAAAGCCCACGTAAGTAAAATAGCTTAGAAAAGTAGTGTGGAAAGCCTAAGTAATTAAAGAAACATGGAAAATTTGTATGAAAAAGTAGCATGGAAAAGCAATGTGGAAAGATCGGGTAAGTAAAGCTGCATGGAAAGCCCAAGTAAGTAAAGCAACATAGAAAACTCTAGTAAATAAAGCAATATGGAAAGCTCAAGTATGTAAAGTAGTGTGGAAATCCTGAGTAAGTAAAGTAGCAAGGAAAGCTTGAGTAAGTAAAATAGTGTAAAAAATGTGAGTAAGTGAAACATCATGAAAAAGTAGTGTGAAAATCTGAATTAAGTAAATCACCATAGAAAAGTAGTGTGGAAAGTTCAAGTAAAGTAGTAAGGAAGAGTAGTGTGAAAAGCTTGAGTAAGTAAAGTAACATGAAAAAGTAGTATAGAAAACCCAAGTTAGTAAAGCAACTTAGAAAGTTCAAGTAAGTAAAGCAATATAGAAAAATATCATGGAAGGCCTTAATAAGTAAAGTAATATGGAAAAGTAGCATGTTAAAGCAACATGGAAATCTCAAGTAAATTAAGCAACTTGGAAATCGCTAGTAAGTAAAACATCATGAATAAATAGTGTAGAAAGCCTGAGTAAGTAAAGTAGCATGAAAATACTAAGTAAACAAAGCATTGTGGAAAAATAATATAGATACCTTGAGTAGTAAAGTAGAATGGAAAAATTGTGTGGAAAGCTCGAGTAAGTAAAGTAGTGTAGAAAAATAGAATGTAAATCCTGAGTAAGTAAACTAGCATGGAAATGTTGAGTAAGTAAAGCAATGTGGAAGCCTAAATAAGTAAATTAACATAAAAAAATAATTTGGAAATCTTGATTAAGTAAAGCAACATGAAAATCTTGAGTAATTAAAGGAGTGAAGAAAATCAGCATGGAAAGCTTATGCAAGTAAATCAATGTGGAAAAGCATCGTGGAAAGCTCAAGTAAATAAAGTAGCATGGAAAATCAGTGTAAACATGTTGAGTAAGTAAATTAGCATGAAAAATTAGCATGGAAAGACAATGTAAATAAAGTAGCATGGAAAAGCTGAGTAAGTAAAGCAGCATGAAAAGCTTGCATAACTAAAGTAACATAGAAAACTTGAGTAAATAAAGTAGTTTGGAAAGCCTGAGTAAGTAAAGTAGCATGGAAAAGAAACATGAAAATCTTGAGTAAGTAAAGCAATGTGGAAAGCCTGAGTAAGTAATATAGTGTTGAAAAGTAGCATGAAAATCTTGAATAATTAAAGCAGTATGGAAATCTCGAGTAAGAAAAGCAACATGAAAATCTTAAGTAAAGTAACATAGAAAGCTTGAGTAAATAAAGCAGCATAGAAAGCTTGAGTAAGTAAAGCAACATGGAAAAGCAATGTGGAAAGCCTGAGTAAGTAAATCAACATGGAAAAGTAGTATAGAAAGCTCGAGTTAGTAAAGCAGCATAGAAAGCTTAAGTAAGTAAAGCATCTTCAAAAAATAGCTTGAAAAGCCTTAGTACGTAAAGTAGTGTGGATAGTTGGAGTAAGTAAAACAACATGGAGATCCTGAGTAAGTAAAGTTGTATGAAAAAGTAGCATGGAAATCTCGAGTAAGTAAAGCATCATAGAAAGTTTGAGTAAGTAAAGCAACATGGAAAATAAATATAGAAAGCTTGAGTAAGTAAAGTAGCATGAAAAAGTAGAGTGAAAAGCTCAAGTAGTGTAGCATGAAAAAGCAACATCGAAAGCTCGAGATAGTAAAGTAGCATGGAAAGTCTAATTAAGTAAAATAGAATTGAAAGCATAAGTAAGTAAAGTAGTGTGGAAAATTAGCATAAAAAAATTAAGTAAAAAAGTGTTAAAAGCTCAAGTAATTTAGCATAGAAAAGCAGCATTGAAAGCCTAAGTAAGCAAGATTGAAAGCTCAAGTGAGTATAGTGTGGAAAATCAATGTGAAAAGCTTGATTAAGTAAATTAGTGTATAAAATTAGCCTCAAAAGCCCAAAAAAGTAAATTAACATGTAAAATCAACATAACAATCCTAAGAAAGTAGTATATAAAGCTTGAGTAAATAAAGCAGTGTGGAAATCTTGAGTAAGTAAAGCAATGTGGAAAGCTCAAGTAAGTAAAGTAGCATGTGAAGCCTAAGTAAAGCAACATGGAAAGCTAGAGTAAGTAAATCAATGTGGAAAAGTAGAGTGAAAAGATCAAGTAAGTAAAACAACATCGAAAGCTTAGGTAAGTAAAGTAGTGTGAAAAAGCAATGTAGAAAGCTTGAGTAAGCAAAGTAGCATGAAAATCTTGAGTAAGTAAAGTAGTGTGAAAATCCAAAGAAAGTAAAATAGTGTTAAAAAGAAGTGTGGAAAACTTGACTAAGTAAAGAAGTGTGAAAAAATAATATCAAAAGCTTGAGTAAGTAAGTACCATGGCAAAATAGCATGAAAAGCCTAAGTAAAGTAATATGAAAATCCCGAGTAAGTAAAGCATCATACAAATCTCATGTAAGTAAGCAGCATGGAAAGCTTGAGTAAGTAAAGCAGTATGAAAAACCTAAGTAAAACAATATGAAAAGCTTGACATATTAAAAAAAACATGGAAAAGAAGCATCAAAATATAGTAAGTAAAATTTCATGGAAAGCTTGAGTAAGTAAAATAGTGTAGAAAAACAATGTCAAAATAATGAGTGAGGAAAGTAGTGTGGAAAGCTTGAGTAAGTAAAGTAGCATGGAAATTCTGAGTAAGTAAAGTAGTGTAGAAATCTTCAGTAAGTAAAGCAAAGTGGAAATCTTGAGTAAGTAAAGCAATGTAGAAAGTTTGAGTAAGTAAAGCAATGTAAAAAAATAGTGTGGAAAGTTCAAGTAAGTAAAGCAGTATGAAAATCCTAAGTAAAGCAACAAAGAAATCTTGAGTATGTAAAGCAGTAAGGAAAGCCAAAGTAAGTAAAGTAGCATGGAAAGACTGAGTAAGTAAAGCAGCATGGAAAGCTTGAGTAAATAAATCAATGTAGAAAATTAGCATGGAAACCCTGAGTTAGTAAAATAGTGTGGAAAGCTTGAGTAAGGAAAGCAAGATAAAAATCTTGAGTAAGTATAGCAACATAAAAATTTCAAATAGGTAAAGTAGCATGGAAATCCCAAGTAATTAAATCAACATGGAAAAGTAGTGTGGAAATCGTGATTAACTAAAGTAGCATTAAAAGTCCAAGTAAGTAAAGTAGCATGGAAAAGTAGTATGGAAAGCTAGAATAAGTAAAGTAGTATGGAAACCTTGAGTAAGTAAAACAATATGGAAATTCTAAGTAAGTAAAGTAGCGTGTAAAGCTTGAGTAAGTAAAGTAGCATGGAAATCCTGAGTAAGTAAAGCAGTATAGAAAAATAGTGTGGAAAGCTCAAGTAATTAAAATAACTTGGAAAGCACAAATAAGTAAAACAACATGTAAAAGTAGTATGGAAAGCTTGAGTAAGTAAAGCAGTGTGGAAAGCCTGAGTAAGTAAAGCAACATGGAAAAGTAATGTGGAAATCTTGAGTATGTAAAGTAGCATGGAAAAATAGTGTGAAAATATCAAGTAAAGTAGCGTGAAATACTTGAGTAAGTACAAAAGCATGGAAAGTTCAAGTAAGTAAAATAACAAGGAAAAATAATGTGAAAAGATCTAGTAAGTAAAGCAACATAGAAATCTTGAGTCAGTAAAGCAACATGTAAACCCTAAGTAAGTAAATTATCATGAAAAAGTAGTGTGGAAAGCTCAAGTAATTAAAGTAGCATGAAAAAATATCATAAAAAGCTTGAGTAAGTAAAGCAACATGGAAAAGCATCATAGAAAACTCAAGTAAATAAAGTAGTGTGGAATGCTTAAGTAAAGTAGCATTGAAAAATAATGTGGAAAGGTTGAGTAATTAAAGTCATGTGGAAAGTTCAATTAAATAAAGTAGTGTGAAAATCTTGAGTAAGTAATGCAATGTGGAAAACCTGACTAAGTCAGCATGGAAAAAAATTGTGAAAGGCTCGAGTAAGTAAAATAACATGGGAAAGGAATGTGGAAAGTGTGAGTAAGTAAAGTAGCATAGAAAAAGAGTGTGGAAAGTTTGGGTAAGTAAAGTAGCATGAAGATCTTAATTGAGTAAGTAAAGTAACATAGAAAAGTAGCATGGAAATATCAAGAAAGTAAAGCAACATGGAAAAGCAATGAAGAAATATTGAGTAAGTAAAGTAGTGTGAAAATCTTGAGTAAGTAAAGTAGTGTAGAAAACCTAAGTAAGTAAAACAACATGGAAAGCTTGAGTAAGTAAAGCAACGTGAAAATCCTAAATAAGTAAAGCAACATGGAAGGCCTGAGTAAGTAAAGTAGTGTCAAAAGTCTAAGTAAGTAAAGCAATGTGGAAAAGTAGTGTGAAAAACCTGAGTAAGTAAAGCTACGTGGAAAATTTTTATGAAAAGATTGAGTAAGTAAATCAATGTGGGAAAGTAGCTTGAAAATCCCTAGTTAATAAAGCAGCGTGGAAAGCTTGAGTAAGTAGAGTAGTGTGAAAAATCTTAATAAATAAAATAGCATAGAAAAGTAGTGTGGGAAGTTCAAGTAAGTAAAGCAACATGGAAATATTGAGTAAGTAAAGTAGTATCTTGAGTAATTAAAATAATGTGAAAAAACATGGAAAGCCCAAGTAAGTAAAGTATAATGAAAAGTAGTGTGGAAAGTCTAAGTAAGTATATTAGTGTGAAAAGTCTGATTAAGTAAAGTAGTGTGAAAAGTTTGAGTAAGTAAAGTGGCGTGGAAAGCTCGTGAAAGTAATGTAGCATGGAAATACAGAGTAAGTAAAGTAATGTGAAAAAACAATAAGAAAAGCTTGAGTAAGTAAAGTAGTGTGAAAAGCTTGAGTAAATAAAGCAGTGTGAAAAAATAGCATAGAATGTTTGAGTAAGTAAAGTAACATGGAAAAGCAATGTGAAAATCTTGAGTAAGTAAAGTAGTTTAAAAAATCAATATCAAAAGTCTGAGTAAGGAAAGTAGCATGGAAGGCCTGAGTAAGTAAAGTAGTGTGGAAAGATCGAATTAATAAAGCATATTGGAAAGCTCGAGTAAGTAAGTAGCAAAGAAAGCCTGAGTAAAGTAGCATGGAAAGCGCGACTAAGAAAAGAAACATAAAAAAACAAATGAAAATCCCAAGTAAAGCAACATGGAAATTCCAGGTAAGTAAAGCAATGTGGAAAGTCTGAGTAAGTAAAGCAACGTGAAAGCTCGAGTATGTAAAGTAACATGGAAAGCTCAAGTAAAAGAGTGTAAAAAATTAGTGTGAAAAGCCCAAGTAAAGTAGTATGGAAAGCTCAAGTAAAACATCATAGAAAAGTGGCATGGAAAGTTTGAGTAAGTAAAGTAATGTGGAAATCTTGAGTAAATAAAGCAGCATGAAAAAGCAGTGTGAAAAGCTTGAGTAAGTAAAATAACATAGAAAAGTAGTATGAAAAGCCCAAATAAGTAAAATAGCATAGAAATCTTGAGTAAGTAAAGTAGCATGGAAATCTCGAGTAATTAACACATGGAAATATTTAGTAAGTAAAGTAACATGGAAAAGTAGCATAGATATCTTGCATTTGTAAAGTAGCATGGAAAGCTTGAGTAAGTAAAGTAATGTTGAAAGCTTGAGTACATATAGCAGCATAAAAATCTTGAGTAAGTAAAGTAGCATAGAAAAACAACGTAGATAACATGAATAAGTAAATTAACGTAGAAAGCTTGAGTAAGTAAAGTAGTTGAAAAATTAGCTTTGAAATGTTGAGTAAGTAAATTAGCATAGAAAAGCAGCATGAAAATCCCGAGTAAGTATATTAGGGTGGAAAAGTAGTGTGGAAAGCTCAATTATATAAAGTAACTTGGAAAGCCTAAGTAAGTAAAGAAGCATGAATATTCTTAGTAATTAAAGCAGTGTGAAAAGATTGAGTAAGTAAATTAGATAGAAAACATGAGTAAGAAAATAAGTGTTGAAAACCTAAGTAAGTAAAGCAATCTGGAAATCTCAAGTAAATAAAATAGTGTGCAAAAGTAGTACAAAAAGGATGAGTAAGAAAAGTAACATGAAATGTTTAGGTAAGTAAAGCAGCAAGCAAACCCCAAATAAAATGGCATAAAAAATTAGAGTGAAAATATCAAGTAAAGCAATGTGGAAAGCTCGAGTAAGTAAAACAATGTGAAAAAATAGCATAGAAAGCCTGAGTAAGTAAATCAATGTAGAAAGTCTGAGTAAGTAAATTAGTGTAGAAAGGTAGCATGAAAATTTTGATTAAGTAAAGTAGCATGGAAAACTTGAGTAAGTAAAGCAACATGAAAAGCTTGAGTAAGTAAAGTAACGTGGAAAAGCAAAAATAAAAGCCTAAGTATGTAAAATAACATGGAGATCTTGAGTAAGTAAAGCAATGGTAAAAATAAGTGTGAGTAAAGTATAGTAGCAGGGAAAACATGACAAACTAAAGGAGCATGGAAATCCTAAGTAAAGTAGAAAAGAAAAGTAGTGTGGAAAGCTCGAGTAAGTAAATCACTGTATAAAAGTAGTGTGAAAAGATTGACTAAGTAAAGCAACCTAGAAAAGTAGCATAGAAATCTTGATTAAGTAACGCAACATAGAAAAGTAGCATGGAAAGCATGAATTCATAAAGCAACGTGGAAAGCTTGAGTAAGTTAAGCAATGTGGAAAGCCTTAATAAGTAAAGTAACATGGAAAGCTAGAATAAGTAAAGTAGCATGGAAAGCCCTAGTAAGTAAAGCATCATAAAAAATCAACATGAAAATCCCAAGTAAAGCAACATGGAAAGCTTGAGTAAGTAAAGTAGCATGGAAAAATATGGAAAGCTCGAGTAAGTAAAGCAACATGGAAAGCTTGAGTATGTAAAGTAGTGTAGAAAAATAACATGGAAAGCTAGAGTAAGTAAATTAGAATGGAAATCTTGAGTAAGTAAAGCAACATGGAGAGCCTAGATAAATAAAACAGCATCGAAATCTCAAGTAAAAAAATGTAGAAATCCCAAATAAAATAGTATGGAAAAGTAGTGTGGAAAGCTCAATTAAGTAAAGTAGAATGGAAAGCTTGAGTAAGTAAAGTAGTGTAGAAAGTTTGAGTAAATAAAGTAGCATAGAAAGGCAGTGTGGAAATCTTGAGTAAAAAAAGTAGTGTGAAAAGCTTGAGTAAGTAAAATAACATGGATAGTCTGAGTAAGTAAAGCAACATGGAAAGCTCTAGTAAGTAAAGCAACATGGAAAGCTCTAGTAAGTAAAGCAACATGGAAATCTTGAGTAAGTAAAGTAGTGTGGAAAGCCTGAATAAGTAAAGCATCATGTAAAACATGAGTAAGTAAAGTGTTATAGAAAAGTAGCATAAAAATATTGAGTAAGTAAAGCAACATAGAAAACCAAAGTAAGTAAATCAACATGGAAAAATAGCTTAAAAATCCTAAGTAAAGAAATGTGGAAAAGTAGTGTGGAAAGTCTGAGTAAGTAAAGCATCATGGAAAGCTTAAGTATGTAAAATAGTATGGAAAAGTAGTGTGGAAAGTCTGAGTAAGTAAAGCATCATGGAATTCCTGAGTAAGTAAAGCAGCATGAAAAGTTTGAGTAATTAAAGCAACATGTAAACCCTGATTAAGTAAAGCAATATGAAAATCCCAAATAAGTAAAGCAGTGTAGAAATATTGAGTATGTAACGTAGAATAAAAAATGTAACTAAAGTAGTTTAGAAATCTTGAGATAGTAAAGTAATATGGAAAAATAAAATGGAGAGCCTGAGTAACTAATTAGGAAAAGGAGCATGGAAAGTCAAGTTAGTAAAGTAATATGGAAAGCTCGAGTAAATAAAGTGGCATAGAAAAACAATGTGGAAAGACTTTGTAAGTAAAATAGTGTGGTAAAGCGGCATGAAAAGATTGAGTAACTAAAGTAGAATTTAAAGCTTGAGTAGTAAAGTAGCATGGAGAAGTAGAGTGGAAATTTTGAGTAAGTAAAGTAGTGTGGAAAAGAAGCAATGAAATCCTTAATAAGTAAAGTAGCATGAAAAAGTAGCATTGAAAACTTGAATAAGTAAAGTAGCATAGAAATCCCTAATAAGTAACATAGCATAAAAAAGTAATGTGGAAAGCTTGAGTAAGTAAAGCAACATGGAAATCTTGAGTAAGTACAACAATGTGGAAAGCCTGAGTAAGTAAAGTAGCATGTAAAAATAGCATGGAAAGCTCAAGTAAGTAAAGCAGCATAGAAAGTGCAAGTAAGTAAAGTAGTGTGGAAAATCACCGTGGAAAGCTTGAGTAAGTAAAGCAAAATAGAAAGCTAGATTAAGTAAAGTAGTGTGAAAAAATAACATGAAAAGCCTGAATAAATAACATAGTATAGAAAAGTAGTGTGAAAAGCTCGATTAAGTAATATAGAGTGGAAAAGCAGCGTGGAAAGCCCAAGTAAGTAAAGTAGCATGGAAATCCTCAATAAGTAAAGCAACATGGAAAGCTTTAACAAGTAAAGTAGCATGGAAATCTTGAGTAAGTAAAGCAGCACCAAAAGCTTGAGTAAGTAAAACAGTGTGAAAAATCTGAGTAAGTAAAAAAACATGGAAAAGTAGCATGAAAAGCTTGAGTAAGTAACCCAACATGGAAAGTCTAAGTAAGCAAACCAGAATGGAAAAGTAGCATGGAAAGCTCGAGTAAGTAAAGCAATGTGGAAATGTAGGGTGGAAATTTTGAGTAAATAAATCAGTGTGAAAAGCTTGAGTAAATAATGTAGTGTGGAAAAGTAGCATGAAAATCTTGAATAGGTAAAGCAACATGGAAATATTGAGTAAGTAAAGTAGCATAAAAAGGTAACATTTAAATCCTACGTAAGTAAAGTAGCATGGAAAGTTTGAGTAAGTAAAGCAGTATGGAAAATCCATGTGGAAAGCCTGATTAAGTAAATTAGTATGCAAAGACTGAGGAAGTAAAATAATATGGAAATATCGAGTAAGTAAAGTAGCATGAAAATTTTGAGTAAGTAAAGTAATGTGGAAATTTAGAGTTAGTAAAGTACCATGGAAAATTAACAAGGAAAGCTTGAGCAAGTAAAGTAATGAGGAATTATAGCATAGAATGTCAGTTAGTAAACAATATGGAAAGTGTGAGTAAATAGAGTGGCATGGAAAAACAACATGGAAAGACTTAGTAAGTAAATCAGTGTCATAAAGTAGCATGGAAGGCTCGATTAAGTAAAGTAGCATTGAAAACCTTGGTAAATAAAGTATCATGGAAAAACAACATAAAAAGTCCAAGTAAGTAAAGTATCATATAAATTCTAAGTAAAGTATCATGAAAATCTCAAGTAATTAAAGTAACATGAAAAAAATGTGAAAACCATGAGTAAGTAAAGTAGTTTGGAATGCTTGACTAAGTAAAGTAATGTGTAAAACATGAGTAAGTAAAGTAGTGTGGAAAGCTTGAGTAAGTAAAGTTGTATAGAAAAGCAACGTGAAAATACCAAGTTAGTAAAGCAACATAGAAAGATAAAGTAAGTAAAGTAGCATATAAATCTCGAGTAAGTAAAGCAACGTAGAAAGGTAGCATGAAAAGCTTGAATAAATAAAATAGCATAAAAATCTTGAGTAAGTAAAGTAGTGTGGAAAAGCAACATTGAAATATTGAGTAAGTAAAGTAGTATGTAAAAGCAGTGTGGAAAGCTCGAGTAAGTTAAGAATCATGGAAAGCTTGAGTAAGTAAAGCAACAAGAAAAAGTAGCTTGGAATGCTCAAGTAAACAAAGCAGTGTGGAAAGCTCAAGTAAGTAAATTAGCATGGAAAACCCAAGTAATAAAAGTAACAAGGAAAGATCGAGTAAGTAAAGCATTATGGAAAGCCTGAATAAGTAAAGTAACTTGAAAAACTTCTGTAAGTAAATCAATTTATAAAATTAGTGTAGAAAGCTCGAGTTAGTAAAGTAGTGTAGAAACCCTGAGTAAGTAAAGTAGCATGGAAAGCTGGAGTCAGTAAAATAACATAGAAAAGTAGTGTGAAAAGCTTGATTAAGTAAAATAACATGGAAAACACAAGTAGAGAAACATGGAGAAGCAACATGAAAATCCTTAATAAATAAAGAAACATAGAAAGCTCGAGTAAGTAAATCAACATGGAAAAGTAGCATGAAAACCATGAGTAACTAAAGTAGCATGGAAATGTAGTGTAGAAAGTTTGAGTAAGTAAAGTAGCATATAAAATTAGTAGAAAAAGCTTGAGTAAGTAAAGCAGTAAGGAAAATCGAAGTAAAATGGCATGGAAAGCCCGAGTGAGTAAAGTAGCATGAAAATCATGAGTAAATAAAGTAGTTTAGAAAAGTAGTGTGGAAAGCTCGATTATGTAAAACAATATGGAAAGCTTGAGTAAGGTAATGTGGAAAAGTAGTGAGAAAAGCTCGAGTAATTAAAGTAATGTGGAATAGCAATCTAAAAACCCTGAGTAAGTAAAGGAGAGTGGAAATCTTAAGTAAGTAAAGCAACATGGAAATATCAAGTAAGTAAAGCAGCTTGGAAAATCAGTATGGAAAGCCCAAGTAAGTAAATTAGTGTGGAAATATTGAATAAGCAAAGCTACAGAGAAAGCTCAAGTAAATAAAATAGCATGGAAAAGTAGCATGGAAAGCCTAAGAAAGTAAATCAACATGGAAAGTTTGAGTAAGTAAAGTATTATAGAAAGCTCGAGTAAGTAAAGCAACATGAAAAATATTGTGGAAAGCCTGAGTAAGTTAAGTAATATGAAAAAGTAACATGAAAAACCCAAATAAATAAAGTAATATGAAAAACTTGAGTAATTAAAGCAGCGTGGAAAGACTAAGTAAAGTAGCATGGAGAGTTTGAGTAAGTAAAGCAGCATGGAAAGCCTAAGTAAAGTAACATGGAAAGCTTAACTATGTAAAATAGCTTGGAAATATTGAGTAAGTAAAGTACCATGGAAAGCTTGAGTAAGTAAAGTAGCATGGAAATATCGAGTAAGTAAAGTAGCATAGAAAAGTAGCGTGAAAAGCGTAGGTAAGTAATACAACATGAAAATCATAAGTAAAGCAACTTGGAAAGCTTGAGTATGCAAAGTAATGTGAAAGATAAAATTTAAAATCTCAAGTAAAATAGAATGGAAAGCTCAGGTAAGTAAAGTAGTGTGGAAAAATAGTGTGAAAATTTTGAGTAAGTAAAGCAACATAGAAAAATAACATGGAAAGCTTGAGTAAGTAAAGTAGCATAAAAATGTATCTTGGAAAGCCTAAGTAAGTGAATTAGTATGGAAATCCTAAGTAAGTAATCAACATAGAAAGCTTGAGTAAGTAAATGAACATGGAAAAGCAACATGGAAAAATTGAGTAAGTAAATTAGTGTGAAAATCTTGAGTAAGTAAAGTAGCATGGAAAAGCACAATGAAAATCTTGAGTAAGTAAAATAATGTGGAAAGCTTGTGTAAGTAAAATAGCATTGAAATATCAAGTAAAGTAGCATGGAAAGCTTGAGTAAGTAAAGTAGCATATAAACTTAGTGTAAAAAATTTGAGTAACTAAAGAAATGTGGAAAGCTTAAGTAAGTAAAATAATGTGGAAAAAGCAACATGGAAAGCCCAAGTAAGTAAAACAATATGGAAAAGTAGCATGGAAAGCCTATGTTAGTAAAGCATCGTGGAAAGCCCAAGTAAGTAAAGCAACATGGAAAATTAGCGTGCAAAAATAATGTGGAAAGCTCAAGTAAATCAGCTTGAAAAGTCTGAAGAAGTAAATCAGTGTGAAAAAGTAATGTGGAAATCTTGAGTAAGTAAAGTAGTATGGAAAGCTTAAGTAAGTAAAATAGCATGGAAAAGCAATATTGATAGCCTAAGAAAGTAAAGTAGCATGGAAAAACAACATGGAAAGTTTGAGTAAGTAAAGTAGCATGAAAAGCTTCAATAAAACAACGTGAAAAGTCCAAGTAAGTAAAGTATTATGGAAATCTTGAGTAGGTAAAACAATGTGGAAAGCTTGATTAAGTAAAGTAGCATTGAAAAGCATCCTAAAAAAACTTGAGTAAGTAAAGTAGTGTGGAAATCTCGAGTAAGTAAAGTACTATGGAAAAATAACTTGGAAAGCTTGAGTAAGTAAAGTAGCATAGAAAATTAACATGGAAAACCCAAGTAAGTAAAGTAGCATGGAAAACTTGAGTAAGTTATGCAGCATAGAAATCTCGATTAAGTAAAGCAACATGGAAGGTTCAAATAAGTAAAGTATCATGGAAAGCCTAAGTAAAGCAACATGGAAAGCCTAAGTAAAGTACCATGAAATAGTAATGTGAAAATATTGATTAAGTAAAGCAACATGGAAATCTTGAGTAAGTAAAGTAGCATGGAAAGCACGAGTAAGTAAAACAATATGGAAAAGTAGCATGGAAAGCCTGAGTAACTAAAGTAGCATGGAAAGCTTGAGTAAATAATGTAGTGTGAAAATCTTGAGTATGTAAAGCAGCATAGAAAAGCAACATGAAAATCCTGCATAAGTAAAGTAGAATGTAAAAGTAGCATAGAAAACTTGAGTAAATAAAGTAGCATGGAAAACTCGAGTAAGTAAAGAAGCATGAAAAGCCTGAATAAGTAAAATAACATGGAAACCCTGTGTAAGTGAAAGAATGTGAAAATCTTGAGTAAGTAAAACAACATAGAAAAGTGGCATTAAATGCCCAAGTTAGTAAAGTAACATAGAAAAACCCAGTTAGTATAGTGTGGAAAGCTTGAGTACATAAAGCAGCATGAAAATCTTGACTACATAAAGCCACATAGAAAAGTAACATGGAAATATTGAGTAATTAAAATAGTGTGGAAAGCGCTAGTGTGTAAAGCAACATGGAAAAATAGTGTAGAAAGCCTTCATAAATAAAGTAGAGTGGAAATCCTAAGCAAGTAAAGCAGCATGGAAAGCCTAAGTAAGTAAACTAGCGTGGAAAGCCTGAATAAAAAAAGTAGCACATAAAAGTAGCATAGAAAGCCTAAGTAAGTAAAGTAGGATAGAAATCCTGAATAAGTAAAGTAGCATGATAACCCTGAGTAAGTAAAGTAGCACGGAAAGCTTGACTAATTAAAGTAACATGGAAAGCCTAAGTAAAGTAGTGTAGAAAGCTTGAGTAAGTAAATCAATGTGGAAAAACAACATAGAAATCTTGAGTTAGTAAAGTAACATTGGAAGCTTGAGTAAGTAAAGAAGTATGAAAAAGTAGTGTGGAAAGCCTTAGTAAGTAAAATAGTGTAGAAAGCTCAATAAATAAAGTAACATGGAAAGCTTGAGTAAGTAAAGTAGCATGAAAAAATGGCATGGAAAGCTCAAGTAAGTAAAGCAACATGGAAAATATAAGTAAAGTAGCATGTAAAAGTAGCATAAAGAGCTCGAGTAAGTAAAGTAACGTGGAAAACCTGATTAATTAAAGCAATGTGGAAATCTTGAGTAAGTAAAGTATCATAGAAAAGTAATATGGAAAATTTGAGTACGTAAAACAGTGTGGAAATCTTGATTTAGTAAAGTAGTGTGGAAAGCCCATGTAAGTAAAGCAGCGTGGAAATACCAAATAAGTAAAATAGTGTGGAAAAACATGGAAAGCTTGAGTAAGTAAAGTAGCATGGAAAGCATGAGTAATTAAAGTAGCATGGAAAAGAAGCATAGAAAACCTAAGTAAAATAGCATGAAAAGCCTGAGTAAGTAAAATAACATGAAAAGCTTGAGTAAATAATGTAACATGGAAAGCTTGAGTAAGTAAAGTAGCATGGAAAGTTTGAGTAAGTAACGTAGCATGGAAATCCTAAGTAAGTAATGCAACATGGCAAATCTTGAATAAGCAAAGCAACATGAAAATCTTGAGTAAATAGAATAACATAGAAAAATAACATGGAAAGCTTGAGTGAGTAAAGTAACATAAAAAATAGCGTCGAAATCTTGAGTAAGTAAAGTAGTGTGTAAAAGCAATGTGGAAAGTTTGAGTAATTAAAGTAACATAGAAAAGCAGTGTGAAAAGCTTGATAAAGTGAAGCACCATGAAAAGCCCGAGTAAGTAAAGTAGCATGGAAAGCTTGAGTAAGAAAACCAGTGTGAAAATCTTTAATAAGGAAAGAAGGATCGAAATCTTGAGTAAGTAAAGCAGTGTGAAAAAGTAGAGTGGAAAGCTCGAGTAAGTAAATTAACATAGAAAATTAGCATAGAAATATCGAGTAAGTAAAACATGATAGAAAAGCAGTGTAGAAATCCAAAGTAAGTAAAGTAATGTGGAATACATGAGTAAATAAAGTAGCATATAAAAATAGAATGGAAATCTTGAATAAGTAAAGTAATGTGGAAAGATTGAGTAAGTAAAGTAGCATAGAAAAATAGCGTGAAAATTTTGAGTAAGTAAAGTAGTATGAAAAGATCATGTAAGTAAAATAGAGTGAAAAATCATCATAAAAAGCTTTAGTAAGTAAGCAATGTGGAAAGCTCAAGTAATTAAAACAACATGGAAATCCCATGTAAGTAAAATAACATGAATAACCCAAATAAGTAAAGTAGTGTGGAAAGTCTGAGTTACTAAAGTAACATGGAAACCCTGAGTAAGTAAAGTAGTGTAGAAATCCTAAGTAAAGAAACATAGAAAAGCAGCATGGAAAGCTTGAGTAAATAAAGCATCATAGAAAAGAAACACAGAAAGCTTGAGTTAGTAAAGTAGCATGGAAAGCATGAGTAAGTAAAGCAATGTAGAAAGCCTTATTAAGTAAAGCAACATGGAAAAGTAGTATAAAAAACTCAAGTAAGTAAAGCAATTTAGAAAGTCTGAGGAAGTATAGTGATATTGAAAGCTTGAGTAAGTAAATTAATATGGATAGCTAGAATAAGTAAAGAAACATAGAAAAATAGTATTGAATGCCCAAGTAAGTAAAGTAACATGGAAAGCTTAAGTAAGTAAAGCAGCATCAAAAAGCAACATGGAAAACTTGAGTAAGTAAAGTAGTGTGAAAAGCCCAAATAAGTAAAGTAGTGTGAAAAACTAGTGTGTAAAGCTTGAGTAAGTAAAGTATCATGGAAAAGCAACATGAAAATATTGAATAAATAAAGTAAAGAAACATGGAAAGCCCAAGTAAGTAAAGCAGTGTAGAAAAGTAGCGTGAAAAGATTGAGTAAGTACAACATGGAGAAGCATTGTGGAAAGCCCAAGTAAATAAAGTAGTATGGAAAGCCTAAGTAATTAAATCAGTGTGAAAAAGGAGTGGACAAATCTTGAGTAAGTTAAGTAGTGTGAAAAGACCGAGTAAAAAAGTAGCATTTAAAGCTCGAGTAGGTAAAGCAGTTTGAAAACACTAGGTAAGTAAAGCAACAAGGAAAGCCCGAGTGAGTAAAGCAACGTGAAAAAATAGCATTGAAATCTTGAGTAAGTAAAGCAACATGAAAAATTAGAGTGGAAAACCTGAGTTAGTAAAATAGCATGGAAAGCTTGAGTAAGTAAAACAACATGGAAAATTAACGTGAAAACCTTGAGTTAGTAAAGCAGTGTGAAAACATTGAGTAAGTAAAGGATTATGGAAAGCTTAAGTAAGTAAAGTAGTGTGAAAAGTCAGAATATGTAAAATAATATGGAAAGCTCAAGTAACTAAAGTAGCGTGGAAAAATAACATGAAAACATTGAGTAGGTAAAGCAGCATGGAAAGCAGTAAAACAACATGGAAATCCTAAGTAACTAAAGTAACATGGAAAAGTAGCATGGATAGCTTGAGTAAGTAAAGTAGCATGGAAATTTTGAGTAAGTAAAACGTAGAAAGTCCAAGTAAGTAAATCAACATGGAAAAGTAGAGTGAAAATCTCATGTAAGTAATGCAACATGGAAAATCTGAGTAAGTAAAGCAAAGTGAAAATCTTGATTAAGTAAAGCAGTGTGGAAAGCCTAACTAAGTAAAGAGGCATTGTAAAATAATATTGAAATCTTAAGTAAAGTAACATGGAAAAGTAGTATGTAAATCTTGATTAAGTAAAGTAGCATGGAAAGCTTGAGTAAGTAAAACAATATGAAAATTTTGAGTAAGTAAAACAATGTGGAAAAGCAATTTGAAAACTTTGAGTAAGTAAAGTAACATAGAAAGCTCGAGTAAGTAAAGTAGCATGGAAAGCTTGAGTAAATAAAGTAGCATAAAAAAGTAGTGTGGAAAGCTTGAGTATGTAAAGCAACATGAAAAAGGATCATGGCAAGCTTAAGTAAGTAAAGCAATGTGGAAAAGCATCTTGAAATGCTCAAGTAAATAAAGTAGTGTGAAAAGCTCGAGAAAGTAAAGCAACATAGAAAAGTAGCATGGAAAGGTGAAGTAAAGTAGCATAGAATGTCTGATTAAGTAAAGTAGCATAAAAATCTTGAGTAAGTAAAGCAACATGGAAAGCTTGAGTAAGTAAAGTAGCATGAAAATATTGAGTAAGTAAAGCAGTATGAAAAAGCAGTGTGGAAAGCTAGATCAGGTAAAGTAACATAGAAAATCAATGTGGAAAACTTGATTAAGTAAAGTAGTGTGTAAAAATAGCATGAAAACCTTGAGTAAGTAAAGCAATGTGGAAAGCTTGAGTAAGTAAATAATTGTGGAAATCCTGAGTAAGTAAAGCAATATGGAAATCTTGAGTAAGTAAATTAACATTAAAATCTTGAATAAGTAAAGCAACATGGAAAAGCATTATGGAAATTTCAAGTAAGTAAAGAAGTATGGAAAACTTGAGTATGCAAAGCAACATGTAAATGTAGCATGAAAATTTTGAGTAAGTAAAGCAACATGGAAAAGTAGCATGGAAAGTTCAAGTTAGTAAAGTAGTGTGGAAAGCTTGATTAAGTAAAGTAACATATAAAACCTTGGTTAGTAAAACAATACAAAAGAGTAATGTGGAAAGCTTACATAAGTAAAGCAACATGGAAACCCTAAGTAAGTAAACTAGCATGGACAACTCGAATAAGTAACTCTAGGTTGGGATAAATAACGAAAGCACACAATTGATTACAAAGCAACTTAATATGCGAAAATTAATCAAAATACACAAGTAACTAGAATTCAGAAACAACACAAAATATGAGAGACAATACACAATCTGTATTAAAACTCTTTCAGAAGGAAATACAACAAAGAAGGCTGCCATAGTTCTTCTCCCTTACACACCTCTAGGGCTCCCACACCTCTAGGGCATAAATAGTAAATCTTCCCTCAAAGCTCTCTCTCTTAGGTCCCAACACACAACTCAAACACAGAGTTGGTGTTCACCTCCAACCAGCCAGTATCTACTACTACCAGTACACCTGTGCTCCATGCACTCCACAAGTGCTCCACACACTCCAAGTACACAAATGTACTTCAAGTAGATCTCCCATGAACCTACAACAACCTGCAACTCAATCTGATCTTACTTATGGAAGGAACTGCCTTGCCTTCCTCTTTGCTCTCTTTCTGAGTACACACTGTACTCCAAGTAGATCCCACCTGATTCTACTCCCTATTGTGTTACTGTCCTATCTGATCTTACACACCTGAAAATCAATCTGGTTTTGCACACCTGTGAACCTTAGACCTTGCACACACATATACCTGAAGATCAATGATCTTACTTACCCATGCAGATCTCTTATCGTAGCCATGCTCACCTGATGACCAAGATCATACATACATGAAGAACCCTGTTGATTCTCTAATCCAGCACCCACACTTAGAACTGTGGCACTAGGAGGAACACACCATTACTCTCTTCTCTCTGAAGGAGCTTATATTATTGCTCTCTTACTCTCTAGCATGCTCTTACAATACAACCAATGAGTCTCTTAAATAGATCTCATGCAAACAATAATTAGACACCCAATTAAAATAATTAGATCTACAGCTTCTAGTCTAAATTTGGGTCTTGACATGCAAACACTTGGTTCGTTAGCTAACTGCCCGTAACACACGCAACTCGAACCACACAGGTGACTGACATCGGTCCCTATCTGCCTAAGGGGTGCCAACACCGATCGACTTCTGACTGACATCAGTTTCCTTTTGTCTGTACCCTACTGACATCAGTTGGCCTGACCGATGCTGGCATCTGTAACACTCAGAAACCTTCCTAAAACCTCCTCCTCTATTTGCATCAGTGAAGCTTTTAGCTCCACAACCTAACAATCTCACATTGGACATAAATAGCTACACTGTACCTATACCTGTACCCCACCTAATATATTTCCTAGCTTGTATCCCTCTTCAAGATCAATCCTAATGACCACCCACCACACAACCTGTGGTGCACCTCCTGTCATCCGAGTACCCTGCCACATCCAAACCTACAAACCCATGTAGTGAAGTCTTGACCCTGCATGTATACCTGCTGCTGGTCCCTCTCAAATACCTGAGAACCCACTTCCCTGAATTGGCTCCTAACTCTCTGACAACACCCACTGTTTGAGAAAACTCAGGTCTATTCTAGACCTCATGTGATTTCAGACACTGAACTATCCAGCCCTTAGTGTGCTCTAGCTTTGCATCTTGCATAATGAACCTCACCAACCCCTGATTCACATCAGCTCCCACTGGAGACAAAATCAACCTGTGATCTCCATGTCTCTCATGCCAAAGAATTTTGCTGCTCCAAATTCCTCATGACATACCACTAAATTAACCTTACCCTTAGCTCAGAAAAACCCTATATGTACAAACCTACTAGCAAACCATCCACATACAGTAACCAGATAATGTTGCGACCATCATCCACCTGGTAAGACAAACCACAGTAGTTACCCTGACATTGGCTAAAGCCATGCTTTGTCATCCACCTATCAAACCTGTACCACTGTCTTGCAGCTTCCTCAAGATCATATGACCTGGTCTTCCGTCTCACATGTCCGTTCACTCTATTCTTCAACTAAGGTATCAATTCATCTCTGTGCTTTCATATCGGCTGGTAGCCCTACCAAATTTCCCGCTTGGTTCTGCATCATATACCTGCCATGCTCCCACTATTTCTTGGATCCTTCCTACTCTACAGTCAACAACTAATATAAAGAAGAGGAACACTGAATTTGAGGCTTACTTACCACCTTTATTCCTCCATATGGGTGTTTGAGACTCCTTGACAACTTGATGTCTACCCAAAATTTGTTACAGTGACCGACCTCGGTCACCACATAGTCTGCATCCGATCAACATTGGTTTCCATGTGCCTGTCCTGACTACCAACTCTGTTGACATCAGTGTCCCCTGTTGTCGATGTCGGTCCTCCTGACCAACATCGGTCTTACCTACTACCGATGTTGGTCCTCCTAACCGACGTCAGTCTTACCCTACCCGACATCACTGGCTTCGGTTTGCACATGACCAACATCAGTACTTGTCTGTTTGACGCTGGTTCCTCCTGATTGACACCGGTACCTGTGTTCGCTTGTGAGTGATGACTTTTTACCCGCGAGCTCCTTTGAATCAAAATCCATGTCCAAACTACCCTGCTCAAAAGTATCCAGCCCCATCCACTGGTCTCTGTCCGCCATCTCCTCCATAACACCAAGGCTTTCTAGTTCTTAAGCCTATCAAATATATCAATCTTCCACTTAAGAACATGCATCTCCTTCTTGCTCATGTGACCAAGCCTACAAAGCCACGTCTCCACAATAGAAGAAGAATTAGTAATATAAACAAGTAGATAAAGAGTACCTATTTTCTTACCACCAGCTAATTCAAGTACATCCGTTGTGAGAGTTCTTCTGCATCTCTCATCACCCAACCTTCCTAAAGAAATTAGCCACATCTCCAAGCTTGGGACCTACATGACCTCCTTCAACACCCATGTGTTGGCCCCCTGTGATTTCAGCTTCACTTCCCCTTTGCCAATAATTTGACAATGCTCACCAGCTCCTCTCCTTGGGGCTGCATGGAAAGAGGCAACAGAATATGTTAACCAAGATTCAACTTTATCCAAGAAACCTCTCAGAGCTTCCTGTGCAACAACACCTGCAACATCTGCATCTTCAATTCCTTCATGCTGATCTTTAACCAACCAACAATTTTATTTTACCTACTCTTTCTTTTCATAGGACTGTAAGTGACCATCTGTGCTTTTCAACTCCTCCATTCTTAGCTTACTTTCTTCTAACATTGCTCTACTCCCACTCAATCAGAAACCCCTGAGAGTGACCTGTAACCAAACACAAAACCTACTCCCTGCAACCTTAGCTCTGATACCACTTGGTTGGGATAAATAACGGAAGCACACAATTGATTACCAAGCAACTTAATATGCAAAAATTAACCAGAATACACAAGTAACTAGAATTCAGAAACAACACAGAATATGAGAGACAATACACAACTTGTATTAAAACTCTTTCAGAAGGAAATACAACAAAGAAGACTGCCAAAGTTCTTCTCCCTTACACACCTCTAGGGCTCCCACACCTCTAGGGCATAAACAGTAAATCTTCCCTCAAAGCTCTCTCTCTTAGGTCCCAACACACAACTCAAACATAGAGTTTGTGTTCACCTCCAACCAACTAGTATCCACTACTGCCAGTACACCTATGCTCCACACACTCCACAAGTGCTCCACGCACTCCACGTACACAAACATACTTCAAGTTGATCTCTCCTGAACCTGCAACAACTTACAACTCAATCTGATCTTACGTATGGAAGGAACTGCCTTGCCTTCCTCTTTGCTCTCTTTTTGAGTACACACTGTACTCCAAGTAGATCCCACCTGATTCTGCTCCCTATTGTGTTGCTGTCCTATCTGATCTTTCACACCTACAAATCAATCTAGTTCTGCACACCTGTGAACCTTAGACCTTGCACACACATATACCTGTAGATTAATGATCTTACTTACCCATGCAGATCTCCTATCATAGCCATGCTCACTTGATGACCAAGATCATACATACATGAAGAACCCTGCTGATTCTCCAATCCAACACCCACACTTGGAACTGTGGTACTAGGAAAAGCACACCATTGCTCTCTTCTCTCTAAAGGATCTTATATTATTGCTCTCTTACTCTCTAGGATGCTCTTACAATACAACCAATGAGTCTCTTAAATAGATCTCATGCAAACAATAATTAGACACCTAATTAAAATAATTAGATCCGCAGCTTCTAGTCTAAATTTGGGTCTTGACATGCAAACACTTGGTTTGTTAGCTAACTGCCCATAACACACATAGATCGAACTACACAGGTGACCGATGTCGATCCCTGTCTGCCTGGGGGGTGCCGACGCCGGCTGACTTCTGACCGATGTCGGTTGCCTTTTGTCTGTACCCTGTTGACATCATTTGGCCTGATCGACGCTGGCATCTGTAACACTCAGCAACCTTCTTGAAACCTCCTCCTCTATTTGCATCAGTGAAGCTTTTAGTTTCACAACCTAAAAGTAACATATAAATCCTTGGTTAGTAAAACAATACAAAAGAGTAATGTGGAAAGCTTAGATAAGTAAAGCAACATGGAAACCCTAAGTAAGTAAACTAGCATGGAAAACTCGAGTAAGTAAAGTAGCATGGAAATTCCAAGTAAAGCAGTGTAGAAAAGTAGCATGAAAATCCCAAGTGGCATAAAAAACCAACAAGGAAAGGCTGAGTAAGTAAAGTAGTATATAAACACTAAGTAAGTAAAGTAGTGTGGAAAGCTTGAGTAAGTAAACTAGCATAAAAATCTTAAGTAAAGTGTCATGGAAAGCCTGAGTAAGTAAAGCAACGCAAAAAAATAGCATGGAAATATTAAGTAAGTAAAGCAGTGTGGAAAAATTGAGTAAGTAAATCAGTGTGAAAATACAATGTGGAAAGCTTGAGTAAGTAAAGTAATGTGAAAAGCTTGAGTAAGTAAAGTAGTATGAAAAAACCATGGAAAACATGATTAAGTAAAGTAGCATGAAAATCCTAATCAAGTAAAGCAACATGGAAATCCTTAGTAAGTATAGCACCATGGAAAGCTTGAATAAGTAAAGTAGCATGGAAAGCCTGAGTAAGTAAAGCAACATGGAAAGCTCAATTAAGTAAAGCAGTATGGAAAGCTCAAGTAAGTAAAGCAACGATGAAAACTAGAATGAAAAGCTCGAGTAAGTAAAGCAATGTGGAAAGCTTGAATAAGTAAAATAGTGTGAAAAAGCAACTTGGAAAGCTCAAGTAAGTAAAACATCATGGAAAAGCATTATGGAAAGATCAAGTAAGTAAAAAAACATAGAAAAGTAATGTAGAAATCTTGAGTAAATAAAGTAGCATGGAAATCTGTAAAGGAAAGAATGGCGTGGCTGCATTTTTGTGATGGGAAGTTGAGCTAGGGTAGTTGTGCCCTAGCTATTATAGGACATGGATTGTATTTCATAGGACCAAAGTGGGGGGTTAGGAATGTGGGAGTGGCTGGAGGTGCCTTACAATCAAATCATTCTCAAGCGGGTGTGGCAATGGTTCAATAGGAGCCTTTAAAGACTGTGCTTGGGAAGATTTTCAGCGAAGCTGTGGAGTTGAACAGAATAGGGCAACAAGCTAAGACACTTGGAAAGGAGCTTTCTTCTTAGGCTACTGAAGTTGTGGATTGGAGCTTGCTAAGAGGATCCTATATCATGAAGATTAACGGGTGCCTGGAGCAGTGTAAAGAGCATCCTAAACTGGTAATCCCCTTTGATATGATTTCTGAGGATGTGGAATATTATTCTAAGCATTCGTTGTAATGTAAGTTTTTGGGATTTAGAGTATCCCTCCAATTCTTGGAGAGTTGGGCCAGGAGAGTGTGGGAACCAAAGGGGGAAATGGAGATTACATTATTGGCAAATAACTACTTCATGGTGACATTTTCATGCTTAGCCGATCAAAACAGGGTTTTTGAGGGAGGGCCTTACTTTTACAATCAGGTTGGACTCTTTATTAAACCCTAGCATGTAGGCTTCAATCCTTCTGAGGAACTTCCTAATCGAGTTCTGGTGTGGGTTAGGCTACTGATATTTCCTATCAAATTTTGTCGAGAGGATGTCCTCCAAATGTTAGCTTCGATGCTTGGAAGGCTGGTGGGGTCTTCAACACAGACTTTAGGTAAGAAAGTCATGACATTTGCTCGTATCTATGTAGAAATTGATTTGAGTAAACCATTGCCTGATGCGGTGGAGATGACTACGGGGTCATATTCCTGGGTGCAACAACTAGACTATGAGACCCTGCCCTTCAGGTGTCGCTTATGCCATGAATATGGACACTTGGTGCATAGATGCCTGAAGGCAAAGCTAGTGGAGCAGCAACCACCATTGCCTCCCAATAGTACTCCAAGTGCTAAAAAAGGGAAGAAGCCTAAATTTAGTGAGGGCAAAGATGCTAAAGGCTTTGTCCAACTGAAGGGTCGAAACTATAATAGAGGCCAAAAGAGGTCCCTTATGGAGTGACAAGAGGAAGACTCCTTTAACAGGTTTGAAGTCCTAGATGATTTGGGACAACAAGAAGTAAATACGAGATTATTGAGTGTGGAACAGCTGGTGAGAGGACCTAGACTGGCGATTAACTCAGCCAATCTTCATTCACTTCTTCAAGGGGAGTTAGCCTTGCCTATGATCTTGGAGGAGCAAGTAGGAGAATAGATGGTGGTAAAAACAAATGATGACCTGGGATAGAACGTAGAGGACACAGACCTCCCAGCAAGGATTATGGTGGTAGAATTAGATAAGCAAGGGAAATTTTCTCGTCACTTGGGCATTCTCCAAAAGGAGGGGAAGAAGGGGATGTTAGAAAAAAGTGTTAAAATGGGGCGCAAGAAGGACATTGAGTAAATTAAGATAATTGGGGAGACCTTGGTTGAGTCAAGTTCTGTTAAGACCCTTGACTCCCACTTTTTCCCCTTTGAAATGATCATTATTTCATGAAATGTAAGGGGCCTGAACAACGGCCCTAGACAAGAGGCTATTCGATAATTAGTTAAAGGTCAAGTACCTAATGTTATTTTTCTCCAAGAGACAGAGGTTTTAGTGGATGATATGAGGAATATTGCACCTAAGTTATGGAAACAGGGTCTATGTTAGTGCATTGGTGCTCAGTCGTATTCTGGGGGTGTGGCATGCTTTTAGAACCCACATAAGATCCAACAAGTGTCCTAGATTTCCTTTAAGTCCTCTTTATCTATGGTGGCTTCATGTAATGAGTTGGGTGAATCAGTCCTTTTTTCCAACATCTACACTCCTATGGATCTCCAAGGTAAACATCTTATTTGGAAAAATCTCCACTTAGTTCACCAATTTTTTCCTTACCTACCTTGGATTGTTGGTGCAGACTTCAATGTTATTCTAGATTTAATAGAGAAAAAGGGGGAAATTCAAGGTTGGAGCCATATTCTTTATTACTCTGGGATAATATTACAGATCTCAACCTGGTGGATATCAAGCCCAACAATGGCTGCTTTACTTGGAATAATAGAAGGATGGGTGACAGATGTATAGCGGAGCACCTATATCGATTCATGACCTCTTGTTATTGGGTGGGGGGTTTGTGGTCGTCTAGCATGGATATTATGGATTAGAGAGGTTCAAACCATTGGCCCATTAAATTGATAATCTCTTCAGCCCGTAATCCTTAGAAACCGTCGTTCAAGTTTTAGCTCATGTGGTTAAGGGACCTAGACCTGTTTGGGTGTGTAGCAGATTGGTGGAGGATTAGCAGGCCTATTGTTGGAATAGAAATGTACACTTTTACTAAGCTACTCCAATTCATCAAATACCAGCTTAAAAGGTGGAATCAGCAAAGTTTTGGCAATATCTTCTACAAGAAAAAGGAGGCTTAAAGGGAGTTAGACACCATTACTAGATTCATTAGGGAGGAAGGGTTGAATGAGTTCTTACTGGGGGAGGAGGCTAGGGCTTTAAAAGCACTGGAGGAATGGGATCTAAGAGAGAAAATCTTTTGGAAACAAAAGGCCCAAATTGATTGGCTTTAAGTAGGGGATAAAAACATGACCTTATTTTTCAATTCAATCCAAGCCAAGCAGCATGGCAATGTGATTACTTCTTTGGTGGCAGACAATGGGGAAACTATCTCTTCTACGTAGGGTATCTTCAATGAAATAGTGTAGCATTTTACTTCTCTTTTCAAGGAGGAAGTGCAGGGGGACTCAGTGACTAAGGCTCAGGTCCTTTCATGCATTCCTTCTTTGGTAACCATGGATATGAAAGAACATCTGATGAAGGAGATATCCATGGAAGAGTTAAAGAGAATTGCTTTCATGATGCTGAAAGATAAGGTGCCTAAGCTAGATGGTTTCCCGATTGAGTTCTTCCAAGAATTTTTGGAAATCATCAACTCTAATTTATTGGCCGTTGTTCAAGAGACCTAGAGGAACAAGTAAATGCTTCGGGCTATGAACTCCACCTTCCTAGCTCTCATTCCCAAGGGAGAGGGGGTTGACCGATTGAGTCTTTTTTGGCCCATTTCCCTTTGCAATGTCACTTATAAAATTATTTCTAAGCTGATTGATGAGAGGTTAAAGAAGTGGCTGCCAGTGCTTATATTTGAGGAGCAAGGAGGCTTTGTGGAGGGCTGATAGATTTTGGATGGGGTGGTGGTGGCAAAGGAGACTATCCACTCCATGATTCAGTATAATGATAAGGTGATGTTTATCAAATTGGATATATCTAAGGCCTATGACAGAGTTCGGTGGGCTTTCCTCCAAAAGATCTTGGGTGCCTTTGGTTTTGGGGAAGACCGGATACGGTGGGTTATGAGTTGTGTAAACTCAACCTCTTTTTTAGTTCTGATCAATGGTGAACACTCCAATCTCTTTGGAGCTTCTTGTGGGTTGCAACAAGGGGACCCTCTATCTCCCTACTTGTTTCTTCTATTGGCAAAAGGCTTGGGTCGATTGATCAAGAGGAATGTGTATGATGGAGCTATTTGGGGTTGGCATTGGGGTGGTGGTATCCCAGTATAATCCCACCTTCAATTTGTGGACAATGTGGCTCTGATGGGGATGGCTACCATGAGGGAGGCATCTAACATTCGTAAAAGCTTGGAATTTTACCTTGTCACTTTTAGATAGGTAATTGATGAGGGTAAGTCTTCTATTTTTTTCTTTAACACCCCACCTTCCATACAAATAAGAGTGGTTAATATCCACAAGTTTCAAATTGGGAGTCTCCCATTGCTATACCTTGGGATTCTGATCTCAGTTGGCCAACAATCCAAGGAGTCATGGATGGTGATTGTGGATGAGTTCTATGGTAAAGTGAATCATTAGACCCATTGCTAGTTATCTTTTGTTGGTCAGGTGCAGTTGATCCAATTAGTAGTGTAGGCTCTCCCCATTTATAGGTGCATGATATAGGTAGCTCTGATGAGCTTCATTAAGGAACTAGACTCCCTCACACGATAGTCTTTGTGGGCTGTTAATTTATCTTCAACCAAGTGGAGTCTTATCAAGTGGGAGGTAGTTTGCAGCCCAAAGAGATTTGGTGGGCTAGGATTATGACAATCCATGCTATCTGGTACTACTTTGGCTACCAAGTTATATTGGTGCTGATGTGTGGAATAGGAGTGGGTTTAGGCTAGAGTTCTATCCCATAATTACTTCATTGGGATCCCCCAAAAGGATATCCCTTGGTATGATTTGATAGGCAAAGGCTCTGTAATTTAGGTGACTCTCAAGAAAGGTGTTGCGTTGATTAAGAGGGGCCTTTTTTAGATTTGTAAGAGCAGGGTTGAGGATCAGTTTTGGCATGATTCATGGGATGGTTACCCTCCCCTCATTACCCAATACCCTCAGCTAAGTATTCTAGCCCAGAGGTTCTATGATGCTGGATGGATTAGGGTGAGTGATTATAAATCACGGGCCCTTCAGGGGTAGTTAATGGATGCAAGATGGAAGACCCCAGAGGAGTGGCTGATTTTGGGTATGGAGGAAGAGTGCACAAAATTGTAGTATATTCTGTCATGTCATAGTTGCAATGCACTTATGGATAACCATGTGTTAGCTTGGTCCCTGAATCTGAAAGGGAAGTATACGGCGTCTTTTGGTTATCAGGTGCTGATTTCTCAGTAGTATGAGGGTAGGGAGGAGGTGCAGTGGTATAAAATAGTCTGGAACAGATTCTCCTGGCCTAAATGTAATTACTTTATCTGGAGTTTAGTATGGAATAGATGTTTAATCTAGGATAATATTTAGAAAAAGGTCTTTGCTGGCCCTTTGAGGTGTGTGCTTTGCAATAGTGAGGAGGAGGATTCCTCTCACCTTTTCTTTCACTGCTCTTTCACCATGCAGTTATGGCATTTTTGGTGGGACGTGTGGAGGAGCCATTGCATTCATGTGGTGTCCCTAGCCGATTTGTGGTCTAGATTGGGTCATCCACCCTCTTCAACCCCTTTCATGTAGGATGCATGGTACGTGGGCCTCATCTTCTTGCTATGGTAGGTATGGCTAGAGAGGAACTGAAAGATTTTTTAGGATGAAAAAATGGAGATTCAACAAGTCTAAATAGAATTAAAGGAATGATCTAGGAATCTATTGAAGCGAAGAGTGAAGTTACTTTTCATTTGAAGAGGGGAGATGCTGAGATGGTGGATAGGTTTGGCATCCAGAGGCTATTTCCAGTTTCAGTGCATGTCAGGAGAAGTCAATAGGGGAAGAAAAAAATTCATCAATTGGGGAAGTGGCTGCCCCCACCCATTGGTCTTTTAAAAATTAATACGAATAGATCTTCCAAGGGCAATCTAGGGTTGGCTAGGATTGGTGGGATTGGTAGGGATTCTTTAGGATTAGTGATTTTTATTTTTTTCAGTTTATCAGGGAGTTTAGACAGTTAATAAGATGGAAGGTTTGGCTATTCTCTATGCCCTAAAGCATGCTTATGCTTTAGGGTGGTGGAGGGTGATATTTGAAGTGGATTCTCAAGTCTTGATTCATTTTCTCGTGGAGAGGAAATTTTTTGAGGTTTGATAGCAAATGGCCACGATCATCCAACAGATATTGTAGTTTAGTTCCTTTATGGATTCGGTATCTTTTTCCCATATTCCAAGGGAGTGGAATAGGGTGGTGGATTGCTTAGCTAAATGGGCATCAGATGGTGGAGAAGACCGTAAGGTGGATGAGTGGAGGTAGTTGTCATGTGTTTTACATCAGGAGTTGTAGTCCATTCTTGTTGAAGAGGATAGTGGGGTTGAGGCATGATGCTGTGGTTTTGGGTTTTTCGGTCTTTGGTTCAAATTGTTGGTTTTATAATCTGATGTTTTAAGTATTAATAAATTTTTTACCCCTTTTTATTTAAAAAAAAAGTAGCATGGAAATCTTAAGTAAAGAAACATGGAAAAATAATGTAGAAATCCCTAGTAAGTAAAGCAACATGAAAAATTAGAGTGGAAAGCTTGAGTAAGTAAAATAGCATGGAAAGCTTAAGTAAAGTACCATGGAAAGTCCAGGTAAGTAAAGTAGCATAGAAAACTTGAGTAAGTAAAGCAATGTGGAAACATAGCATGCAAAGCTTGATTTAGTAAAATAGCATGGAAATACCAAATAAGTAAAGCAACATGGAAAGCTTGAGTACATAAAGCAACATGGAAATCTAGTGTAAGTAAAGCACCATGGAAATCTTGAGAGAGTTAAGCATCATGGAAAAGTATCGTAAAAATAATGAATAAGTAAAGTGGCATGGAAAAATCGATTAAGTAGCATGAAAAAGTAACATCAGAAGCCTGAGTAAGTAGAGTAGGGTGGAAAAGTAGTGTGGAAAGCCAGAGTAATTAAAGTAGCATGGAATTTTTGAATGAGAAAAGTAGTGTAAACATTTGGAGTAAGTAAAGTAGCATGGAAAACCTGAGTAAATAAACTAGCATGAAATACCTGAGTAAGTAAAGCAGCAAGGAAATATTCAGTAAGTAAAGCAACATGGAAAGATTGAGTAAGTAAAGCAGTGTGGAAAAGTGACATAAAGAGTTTGAGTAAGTAAAACAATTAAAAACATCTTGAGTAAGTAAAGTAGTATGGAAAAGAAGCGTGGAAAGGCCAAGTAAGTAAAGTAGCATAGAAATATTGAGTAAGTAAAGAAGCATGGAAAAGCAACATGGAAACCCTTAGTAAGTAAAGCAACAGGGAAAGAATGAGTAAGTAAAGTAGTGTAAAAAAGTAGCATAGAAATTTTAAGTAATGTAGTATGGAAACACTGAATAAGTAAAGTAGTGTATAAAGCCTTAGTAATTAAAGTTGCGAGTAAAAATAGCATGGAAATCTTGAGTAAATAAATCAATGTGGAAGGGCATAGTAAGTAAATCAGTATGGAAAATTAGAGTGGAAACTTTGAGTAAGTAAAGTAACATGGAAAAGCAGCGTGAAAAGTCTAAGTAAGTAAAGTAGAGTGGAAACCTTAAGTTATTAAAAAAGTATGGAAAGCTCGAGTAAGTAAAGTAGCATGGAAAAGCAATGTGAAAAGCTTGATTAAGTAAAAGAATGTGGAAATTTTGAGTAAGTAAAGTAGTGTGGAAAACCCAAGTAAGTAAAGTATCATGGAAAGCCTAAGTAAGTAAAGTAGTGTGAAAATCTCGAGTAAGTAAAGTAGCATAGAAAAGCAGTGTAGAAGGTCCAAATAAGTAAATCACCATGAAAAAGTAGCATAGAAAGCTCAAGTATGTAAAACAGTGTGAAAAAGCAACATAGAAATTTTAAGTAAAGAAACAAAGAAAATTAACATGAAAAGCCTGAGTTAGTAAAGTAATGTGGAAAGCTCGAGTAAGTAAAGCAACATGGAAAAGCAGCATGGAAGGTCTTAATAAATAAATCATCATGGAAAACTCGAGTAAGTAAAGTAGCATGGAAAGTCTTAGTAAGTAAAATAGTGTGGAAATGTAGTGTGGATTGCCTAAGTAAGTAAAGTAACATGAAAAGCTTGAGTAAGTAAAGCAGTGTGAAAAAACAACATGAAAAACCTGAGTAAGTAAAGTAACATGGAAAATTACAATGGAAATCCTAATTAAAGTAGCATATAAAATAAGCGTACAAATCTTGAGTAAGTAAAGTAGCATGGAAAACTTAAGTAAGTAAAGTAGTGTGGAAAGCTTGAGTAAGTAAATCAACATAAAAAAGTAATGTGAAAAGATCAAGTAAGTAAAGTAGCGTAGAAAGTCTGAGTAAGTAAAGTAGTGTGGAAATCTTGAGTAACTAAAGTAATGTGGAAAGCCTAAGTAAGTAAAGAATTATGGAAAAGTAGTTTGGAAGGTCCAAATAAATAAAGTAGCATGGAAAAATATTATGGAAAGCCGGAGAAAGTAAAATAGTATGGAAAAACTACATGTAAATGTCAAGCAAATAAAGTAGTGTGGAAAGCTTGAGTAAGTAAAACAACATAGAAAGCTTAAGTAAGTAAAGTAGCATGGAAATCTCAAGTAAAATAGCATGGAATGCCTGAGTAAGTAAAGCAGTATGAAAAACTTGAGTAAGTAAAATAGCAAGAAAAGTTTGAATAAGTAAAGCAATGTAGAAAGCTCAAGTAAGTAAAGCATTGTGGAAAATTAGGATGGAAAGCTCAAGTAAGCAAATCAATGTGGAAAAGTAGTGTATAAATTTTGAGTAAGTAAAGTACTATGGAAAGGTAGCTTGGAAATCTCAAGTAAGTAAAGCAATAGGGAAAATTAGAATAAAAATCTTAAGTAAAGCAGTGTGGATAACCAGCGTCTAAATCCCAAGTAAAGTATAATGAAAAGTCCAAGTAAGTAAAGCAACATGAAAAAGTAAGGTGAAAATCCTAATTAAGTAAAGCAGCATAAAAATCCTGAGTAAGTAAAGTAGCATGGAAAGCCTAAGTAAGTAAAGCAGCATGGAAAGCTCAAATAAGTAAAGCAGCATGTAAAGCCCAAGTAAATTAAGTAGCATAGTAAGGAAACATGGAAATCTTATGTAAGTAAAGCAATATGGAAAAGAAGCATGGAGAGTCGATTTAATAAAGCATCATGAAAATCTTGAGTAAGTAAAGTGGTATGAAAAAATAGCATGGAAAGACTTATTAAGTAAACTAGTGTGGTAGAGTAGCATGGAAAGTTCAAGTAAAGTAACGTGAAAATCCTAGTTAAGTAAAATAACATAGAAAGTAGCGGGAAAAGCTTGAGTAAGTAAAACAACATAAAAATCTTGAGTAAGTAAAGTAGTATGGAAAAGCAACATGGAAATATTGAGTAAGTAGCATGGAAGAGCAAAATGGAAAGCCCGAGTAAGTAAATTAACATGGAAAAGTAGTGTGGAAATATTAATTAAAGTAACATGGAAAAGCAGCATGGAAAGCCTGAGTAAGTAAAGTAGAGTGGAAAAGTAGCATGGAAATCTTGAGTAAATAAAGTAGTGTGGAAAGTCTAAGTAACTTGAGCAATATAGAAATTTTGAGTAGGTAAAGTGGCATGGAAAGCCCGAGTACATAAAGTAGTATAGAAAACTTGAGTAATTAAAGTAGATTAGAAAAACTAAGTAAATAAAGCATTATAGAAAGCTTGAGTAAGTAATATATCATAGAAAGGCAGTGTGGAAAGGCTGAGTAAGTAAAGGAACATAGAAATGTAGCTTGTAAAGTGTGAGTAAGTAAAGCAGCATGTAAAGCTTGATTAAGTAAAGTAGTGTAGATATCTCGAGTAAGTAAAGTAGTGTGGAAAGCTTGAGTAAGTAAAGTATCATGGAAAAGTAGCATAGAAATCTTGAGTATGTAAAGTAGCATGAATATCTTGAGTAAGTAAAGTATCGTGCAAAAGTAGGATGGAATGTTTGAGTAAGTAAATTAGCATCGAAATCTTGAGTAATTAAAGTAACATGGAAAACCCAAGTAAATAAAGCAATGTGGAAAAGCAGTGTTAAAATCTTGATTAACTAAAACAATGTGTAAAGCTAGAGTAAATAAAGTAGTGTAGAAAATTAGTGTGGAAAGCTTGACTAGGAACAACAATGTAGAAAAGTAGCATGAAAAAGCAACATGTAAATCTTGAGTACCTACAGTAGAGTGAAAACCTCAAGTTAGTAAAGTAGCATGGAAATCCTAAGCAAATAAAGCTATGTGGAATGCTTGAATAAGTAATGTAGCATGGAAAATTGATCTGGAAAGTCTAAGTAAGTAAAGCACCATGGAAAAGTAGTGTGAACAGCTTGAGTAAGTGTAGTGTGAAAAAACAACATAAAAATCCTACGTAAGTAAAGCAACATATAGAAGTATCATGGAAAGCCTAAGTTGGTAAAGCAATGTGGAAAGCTTGAGTAAGTAAAGTAGCATGGAAAGTATTAATAAGTAAAGCATCATGGTAAAGTAGCATGGAAAGCTTGAGTAAGTAAATTAATGTGGAAATTCCTAATAAGTAAAGCAATATGGAAAAGTAGCATACAAATCCCAAGTAAGTAAAGCAGCATGGAAAGCTTGAGTAAGAAAAGCAGTGTGGAAAAGTAACATGGAAATCTCTAGTAAGTAAATTAGCATTGAAAAGTAACATGGGAATCTTGAGTAAGTAAAGTAGAAGAGAAAAGCATCATGGAAAGCCAAAGAAAGTAAAGTAGCATGGAAAGCCTGAGTAAGTAAAGCAATGTGAAAAGCTTGAGTGAGTAAAGCAACATAAAAAAATAGTATGGAAAGCTCAAGTAAGTAAATCAACATAGAAATCTTGAGTGAGAAAAGTAGTGTGGAAAGTCTGAGTGAGTAAAATAGTGTGGAAAGCTCAAGTAATTAAAGAATTGTGGAAAAGCAACATGGAAAGCCCAAGTAAATAAAGTATCCTAGAAAAATAATGTAGAAGGCTTGAGTAAGTAAAGTAGTGTGGAAAATCTACATTTAAAGTTCAAGTAAGTAAAGTAGCATGGAAAACTATAGTAAGTAAAGTAGCATGTAAAGCTTTAGTAAGTAACGTAGCATGGTAAAGTAGTGTGGAAAGTTTGAGTAAGTAAAGTAGCATGGAAAGCCTGATTAAGTAAAGTAGTGTGAAAAGTTTGAGTAAATAAAGTAGGATAGAAAGGTAGTGTGGAAAGCTTGAGTAAAAAAAGTAGTGTAGTAAAGCAGCATGGATAGCCTAAGTAATTAAAGCAATATGGAAACCTCGAGTAAGTAAAGTAGTATAGAAAGCTTGAGTAAGTAAAATAACATGGAAAGCTTGAGTAGGTAAAGGAGTGTGGAAAACTTGAGTAAGTGTAGCAACGTGGAATTGTAGAATGAAAAGCTCGAGTAAGTAAAGTAACATGGAAAGATCGAGTAAGTAAAGTAGCATGATAAAATAGGATGGAAAGCTCGAGTAAGTAAAGCAATGTGAAAAGTCTGAGTAAGTAAAGTAGTGTAGAAAAGCAATGTGAAAAGTCTAAGTAAGTGAAGCAGCAAGAAAAAGCAACATGGAAACCCCAAGTAAAGCAACATGTAAATTCTTAGTAAGTATAATAGCTTGAAAAGTCTAAGTAAAGTATTATGGAAATGTAGCATAGAAATCTTGATTAAGTAAAATAGTATGGAAAGCATGAGTAAGAAAAATAGTGTAGAAAAGTAATGTGGAAAGCTTGATTAAGTAAAGTAACATGGAAAGCTTGAGTAAGCATATCAGCATGGAAAGCTCGAGTAAGTAAAGTAGCATGGAAAAGTAATATTAAAAACCTGAGTAAGTAAAGCAATGTGGATATGCAGCATGGAAAGCCAGAGTAAGTAAAGTGGCATGAATAAAATAGTGTGAAAAGACTTAGTAAGTAAATCAGTGTGGTAAAGCAGCATGGAAAGCTTGAGTATGTAAAGTAGTGTAAAAAGCCCAAGTAAGTAAATCTATATGGAAAGCTTGAGTAAGTAAAGTAGCATAGAAATATTGAGTAATTAAATTAGCATGGAAAAACATCATAGAAATCCCAAGTAATAAGTAACATGAAAAAGCAATGTGAAAATCCTAAGTAAAGTAGCATGGAAAAGTAACATGAAAATCCTGAGTAAATAAAGTAGCAGGGAAATCCCAAGTAAATAAATTGGTGTGGAAAAGTAGCGTGCAAACTCTAAGTAAGTAAAGTAGGGTGAAAAAGTAGCATGGAAAGCTTGAGTAAGTAAAGTAGTGTGGAAATATTGAGTAAGTAAAACAATATATAAATTATATGTAAGTAAAGTAGTGTGGAAAGCCTGAGTAAGTAAAAGAGCATGTAAAACTTGAGTAAGTAGAGCAGCATGAAAAACTTGAGTAACTAAATCAACATGGAAAAACAATCTGAAAAGTTTGAGTAAGTAAAGTAGTATGGAAAGACCAAGTAAAGTAGCATAGAAAACTTGAATAAGTAAATTAGTGTGGAAAGCTTGAGTAAGTAAAGTTGTGTGGAAAAGCAAAACAAAAATCCTAAGTAAAGTAGCTTTGAAAAGTAGCATGGAAAAGTAGTTTGGAAAGTTTGAATAAGTAGCATGGAAAGACGTAGTAAGTAAAGTAGTGTGGAAAACCTCAGTAAGTAAATCAATATGGAAAAGCAACATGGAAAGCTTAAGTAAAGCAATGTGTAAATCCTGAGTAAGTAAAGGAGTGTAGAAAATTACTGTGGAAAGCTCGAGTAAGTAAAACAATGTGGAAAATCAACGTGTAAAGCATGAGTAAGAAAAGTAGAGTGGAAATCTTGAGTTAGGAAAGTAGCATGGAAAGCCTGATTAAGTAAAGTAATGTGAAAAAGCAAAGTGAAAATCTATAGTAAGTAAAGCAATGTGAAAAGCTTGAGTAAGTAAAGCAGTGTGGATATCTCGAGTAAGTAAAGCAATATACAAAAATAGCATGGAAAGCCCAAGTAGGTAAAGTAGTGTGGAAAGCTCAAATAAGTAAAGTAGCATGGAAAAGTAGTTTGGAAAGATCGAGTAAGTAAAGCACCATGGAAAAGTGGTGTGGAAAGCTTGAGTAAGTAAATTAGCATGGAAAATCAACATAGAAAGTCTGAGTAAGTAAAGCAACATAAAAAAAAGCATTGAAAGCCTGAGTTAGTAAAATAATATGGAAATCTTCAGTAAGTAAAGTAGTGTAGAAAGCCTTAATAAGTAAAGTAATGTAAAAAAATAGAATGAAAAGATTGAGTAATTAAAGGAGTGTGGAAAGTTTTAGTAAGTAAAGCAATGTGGAAATTTTGAGTAAATAAAGCAGCATGAAAATCTTGAGTAAGTAAAGCAACGTGGAAAAGCAACATCAAAATCTTGAGTAACTAAATTAGCATGGAAAAGTAGCATAGAAAGCTTGAGTAAGTAAAGTAGCATATAAAAGTAGTGTTGAAATCTAGAGTAAGTAAAGTAATGTGGAAAGCCCGAGTAAGTAAAGTAGTGTGAAAAGTTTGAGTAAGTAAAGTAGCATGAAAAAATAGCATGGAAAGCTCAAGTAGGTAAAGCAGTATAGAAAGCTTAAGTAAGTAAAGTAGTGTGGAAAGCTCGATTAAGTAAAGTGGTGTGAAAATCTTGAGTAAGTAAATCATTATGGAAAAGTAATGTGAAAACCCCAAGTAAATAAAGTAGCATGGAAAAACAACATCGAAAGCTTGAGTAAGTAAAGTAGCATAGAAAAGTTATGTGTAAAGCATGCGTAAGTAAATTAACATAAAAAGCCTGAGTATGTAAAGTAGGATGGAAATACCAAGTAACTAAAGTAGCATGAAAAGCTTGAGTAAGTAAAATAGTATGTAAAGCTTGAGTAAGTAAAGCAGTGTGAAAAAACTAGAGTAAGTAAAATAACATGGAAAAGTAGCATGAAAATCTTGAGTAAGCAAAGTGGAAAAGATGAGTAGGTAAAGCAATGTAGAAAAGTAGCATTGAAAGGCCAAATAATTATAATAATGTGGAAATCCCAAATAAGTAAAGTAGAATGGAAAGCTTGAGTAAGTAAATTAGAATGGAAAAGTAATGTGGAAAGCTCAAGTAAGTAAAGTTCCATGGAAAGACTGAGTAAGTAAATCAGCATAGAAATCCTAAGTAAACTAGCATGAAAAGCTCGAGTAAGTAAATTAGCTTGGAAATCTTAAGTAAAGTAGTATGGAAAGCCCAAATAAGTAAAGCAACATGAAAATCCTGAGTAAGTAAAGCAATGTGGAAAGCTTAGGTAAGTAAAGAAGTGTGAAAAACTAATGTGGAATGCATGAGTAAGTAATGCAACATGGAAAAGCAACACATAAATCTCAAGTAAAAAAACATGTAAAGCCTAAATAATTAAAGCAACATGGAAAGCTAAAGTAAAGTAGTGTGGAAAAGCAACATTGAAAGCCTGAGTAAGTAAAGTAGCATGAAAAAGTAGTGTGGAAAGCATGAGTAAGTAAAATAGTATAAAAAATTAGCTTGGAAAGCTTGAGTAAGTAAAGTAGCATGGAAAGCTTAAGTAAAGCAACATAGAAACCCTAAGTAAGTAAAACAATGTAGAAAGTCTAAGTAAGTAAAGTAGCGTAGAAAGATTGAGTAAATAAAGCAACATGGAAACTTCAAGTAAGTAAATTAGTGTGGAAAATCTAAGTAAAGTAGTGTGGAAAGATCAAGTAAGTAAAATAGCGTGGAAAAGCAATGTAAAAATCTTGAGTAAGTAAAGCAATGTGGAATGCCTAAACAAGTAAAACAGTCTAAAAAAGTAGCATGAAAAGATTGAGTAAGTAAAGCAATGTGGAAAAGTAGCATGGAAAGCCCAAAAATGTAAAGCAGCATGAAAATCCCAAGTACATAAAGCAGCATGGAAAAGTAGCATGAAAAGCTTAAATAAGTAAATAAACATGGAAAGCTCAAGTAAATAAAGTAGTATGGAAAAGTAGCATGGAATGATCGAGTAAGTAAAACAATGTGGAAAGCTTGAGTAAAAAAAGCATTATGAAAAAGTAGCTTGGAAGACCCTTGTAAGTAAAGTAACAAGGAAAGCTTGAGTAAGTAAAACAATATGGAAATTTTGAGTAAGTAATTCAGCATACAAAGCTTGTGTATATAAAGAAACATAGAAAATTAGCATGGAAAGCTTGAGTTAGTAAAGCAGTGTGGAAAGCTTGAGTAAGTAAAGTAGCATGGAAAAGCAACATGGAAATCTAGAGCTAGTAAAGCAACATGGAGAAATAGCGTGGAAAGCTCAAGCAAGTAAAGTACATGGAAACCCTGAGTAAGTAAAGCAGCATGAAAAAATAACATGGAAACCCCAAATAAATAAAGCAATGTGGGAAGCTTGAGTAAGTAAATCAGTATGGAAAAGTAGCATGGAAAGCTTGAGTAACTAAAGTAGCATGGAAAAGCAGTGTGAAAAGTTTGAGTAAGTAAAGAAGTGTGGAAAATCAGCACATAAATATTGAGTAAGTAAAGTATCATGGAAAAGCTCAAGTAAAGTAGCATGGAAATTTTGAATAAGTAAAGTAGCATGGAAAACCTAATTAAGTAAAGAAACCTTAAAAAATAGCATGGAAAGCCCAAGTAAGGCAACATGGAAAGTTTAAGTAAAATAACATGGAAAAGTAGCATGGAAATCCAAAGTAAGTAAAGCAGAGTGGAAACCCTGAATACGTAAATCAACATAGAAAATCAATCTGAAAATCTTAAGTAAAGTAGCATTGAAAATTAGTGTGGAAAGCCCGATTAAGTAAAGTAGTGTGGAAAGTCTGAATAAGTAAAGCAGTGTGAAAAGCTTGAGTAAGTAAAACAATGTGGAAAAGCACCATGGAAAGCTTGAGTAAGTAAAGTAGCGTGGAAATCTCAAGTACGTAAAGCAACATGGAAAGCCTAAGGAAGTAAAGCAACATGGAAAAGTATTGTGAAAATCTTGAGTAAGTTAAGAAATGTGGAAAGTCTGAGTAAGTTAAGCAACATGAAAAAGTAGCATGAAAAGCCTAAGTAAATAAAGTAATTTGGAATGCTTGAGTAAGTAAAGTAGCATGCAAAAGTATCATGGAAAGGTTGAGTAAGTAAAATAGCGTGGAAAGTTCAAGTAAAGCAGAGTGGAAATCTTGAGTAAGGCAACATGGAAAGCCCAAGAAAGTAAAATAATGTGGAAAAATAGTATGAAAAGCCAGAGTAAGTAAAGTAGCATGGAAAAGTATTATAGAAAACTCAAGTAAAGTAGTGTGGAAAAATAGCATAGAAATATTGAGTAAATAAATTAATGGAGAAAAGCAACATGGAAAGCTTGAGTATGTAAAGTAATGTGGAAAATCAATGTGTAAATCTCTAGTAAGTAAAGTAGTATGGAAAGATTGAGTAGGTAAAGTAGCTTGGAAAGTCTGAGTAGAAAAGTTGTATGGAAAGCTCGAGTAAGTAAATTATCATGGAAAGCCTTAGCAAGTAAAGCAATGTGGAAAGTCCAAGTAAGTAATGTAGTGTGGAAAAACAACATAAAAATCTTGAGTAAGGCAAAATGGAAAGCTTGAATATGCATAGAAAGCCCAAGTAATTAAAGCAACTTGGAAAAGCAATGTGTAAAGCTCGAGTAAGTAAAGTAGTATGGAAACTCAACGTGGAAAGCCCAAGTAAAGTAACATGGAAAAGTAGTGTGAAAATATTGAGTAAGTAAAGCACCATAGAAAAGTAGCTTCAAAAGCCTGAGTAAGTGAAGTAATGTAGAAATCTCGAGTAAATAAAGTAGCATGAAAAAATAGTGTGGAAATCTTGAGTAAGTAAAGTAGCATGTAAAGCTCGAGGAAGTAAAGCCACATGGAAAAATAGTGTAGAAAGTTTGAGTAAGTAGTGTGGAAAGATTGAATAAGTAAAGTAGTATGGAAAGGCACTATGAAACACTCTAGTAAGTAAAGCAGTGTGGAAATCTCGAGGAAGTAAAGTAGCATGGAAATATCGAGTAAGTAAAGCAGCATGAAAATCATAAGTAATTAAAGCAACATGGAAAGCCTGAGTAAGTAAAGCAACGTAGAAAGCACAAGTAAGTAAATCAATGTGGAAAAGTAGCATGGAAAGCTTGAGTAAATAAATCAATGTGGAAAAACAATGTGGAAAGCTTGAGTTAGTAAAGTAGTGTGGAAATCCTGAGTAAGTAATGTAGTGTTAAAAATCAACGTAGAAAGCTCGAGTAAGTAAAGCAGCATGAAAATTCCAAGTAAAGCAGTGTGAAAAGCTCGATTAAGTAAAGTAGTGTGAAAAGCTTGAGTAAGTAGAATAGTGTGAAAAAGTAGCATGGAAAGCTTAAGTAAGTAAATCAATGTGGAAAGCTCAAAAAGGTAAAGTATCATGGAAAGCCTTAGTAAGTAAATCAGTGTGGAAATCTCAAGTAAGTAAATTAGCTTGAAAATTCTAAGGAAGTAAAGCAACGCGGAAAGCTTGAGGAAGTAAAACATCATGGAAAAGCAGTATTAAAAGCCTGAGTAAGTAAAATAACATGGAAAAGCAGTATGAACATCTTAAGTAGAGTAACATGGAAAGAATGAGTAAGTAACATAACATGGAAAGCCTAAGTTAGTAAAGCATCACGTAAAGCTCGAGTAAGTAAAGTAGTGCGGAAATCTCGAATAAGTAAAGCTACATCAAAAAGAAGCATGAAAAGCTTGAATAAGTAAAGCAGCATGTAAATCTTGAGTAAGTAAAGTAATGTGGAAAGCTTGAGTAAGTAAAGTAGCATGGAAAATCAGCGTGAAAATATCGATTAAGTAAAGTAGTATGGAAAAGTAGCATGGAAAACCTAAGTAAGTAAAGTAACATGGAAAGCTTGAATATGTAAAGCAATGTGGAAAGCTTGAATAAGAAAAGGAGCTTGAAAATCTTAAGTAAAGTAGCATGGAAAGCTTGAGTAAGTAAACCAATGTAGAAAGCTCGAGTAAGTAAAGTAGCGTGGAAAAATAACATGAAAACCCTGAGTAAGTAAAGCAATATTGAAAGCTTGAATAAGTAAAGCAACATGGAAAGCCCAAGTAAATAAAGCAACATGGGAAAGTAACATGGAAATCTCAATTAAAGTAGCATGGAAAGATAGAGTAAGTAAAGCAGTATGGAAAAGCAGTGTGGAAAGCCTGAGTAAGCAAAGTAGCATGGAAAAGAAACATGGAAAGCCCGAATAAGTAAAGCAACATGGAAAAATAACATGAAAAGTAGAGTAACTCAAGTAGCATGGAAATCTCAAGTAAGTAAAGAAACATGGAAACCTTGAGTAATAAAAAAAATGAAAAGCTTGAGTAAGTAAAGTATTGTGGAAAAATATCATTGAAATCTAGAGTAAGTAACGGAACGTGGAAAAGTAGCATGGAAAACCCAAGTTAGTAAAGCAGCGTGGAAAGCTCCAGTAAGTAAAGAAGCATAGAAAATCAATGTTGAAAGCTTAAGTACCTAAAGTATTGTGTAAAATCAATGTAGGAAGCTCAAGTAAGTAAAGCAACATGAAAAAATAACATAAAAAGCTTGAATAAATTAAGTAGCATGAAAAGACTAAATAAGTAAAGCAACATGGAAAGCTTAAGTAAAGTAACTTGGAAAAGTAGCATGGAAAGCTTGAATGAGTAAAGTAGCATGGAAAAGCAATGTGGAGAGCCTGATTAAGTAGCATAGAAAGCCTAAGTAAGGAAAATATCATGATAATCTTGAGAAAGTAAAGCAATGTGGAAATCTTACATAAGTGAAGTAGCATGGAAAGCTTAAGTAAAGTAACGTGGAAAGCCTAAGTAAGTAAAACAATATAGAAAAGCAAAGTAGAAAGCCCAAGTTAGTAAATCAATGTGGAAAGATCGAGTAAGTAAACAAGCTAATAAATCTTTAGTAAGTAACGCAATGTGAAAAACTTGAGTAACTAAAGTAGCGTGGAAAGCTTGAGTATGTAAGGCAGTATGGAAAGTTTGAGTAAGTAAAGTAGCATAGAAATCCTGAGTAAGTAACATAGTATGGGAAGCCTGAGTAAGTAAAGCAACATGGAAAGCTTGAATAAGTAAAGTAACATAAAAAAGCAACATGAAAACTTGAGTAAGTAAAGCAAGGCAGAAAGTTCAAGTTAGTAAAGCAATGTGGAAAAGTAGCATGGAAAGCTCGAGTAATTAAAGTATCATGGAAATCTTGAGTAAGTAAACTAGCATGGAAAGCTCAAGTAAAATAGTGTGGAAAGCCCGAGTAAGTAAGGTAGCTTGGAAAAGCACCGTAGAAAGCACAATTAAGGTAGCATGGAAAGCCCAAGTAAGTAAAGCAATGTGAAAAGCCTGAGTAAGTCAAGCAACATGGAAAGCTTGAGTAAGAGAAGTAGTGTGGAAAGCTTGAGTAAGTAAAGCAACGTGAAAAGTCTGAGTGATTCAAGTAGTGTGGAAAGACTGATTATGTAAAGCAATGTGGAAAAATAGTATGAAAAACTTAAGTAAAGGAATGTGGAGAAGTAACATGGAAATCCTAAGTTACTAAAGCATTATGGAAAGTACGAGTAAATAAGGTAGCATGGAAAAGTAGTGTGGAAAGCCTTAGTAAGTAAAGCAATGTGGAAAGCTCAAGTAAGTAAAGCAACTTGGAAAATTTGAAGAAGTAAAGAAGCTTGAAAAAGCAACGTGAAAATCCTGAGTAAGTAAATAAACATGGAAAGCCAGAGTAAGTAAAGTAGCATTGAAAACTTGAATAATTAAAGTATCATGGAAAACAAAGTGGAAATCTCAAGTAAAGTAGCATGGAAATCCTAAGTAGATCAACCTACGAAGCCCAAGTAAGTAAAGCAACATGAAAACCCTAACTAAGTAAAGCAGTGTTGAGAAGAAGCATAGAAAGCTCGAGTAAGTAAAGCAATATGGAAACATTGAGTAAGTAAATTAGTTTGGAAAAGAAACATGCAAGACTAAGTAAATAAAGTAGCGTGGAAAAGCATTGTGGAAATTTTGGGTAAGTAGATTAACATGGAAAAGTAGCATGGAAAGCCCAAGTAAGTAAGGTATCATGGAAAGCTTGAGTAAGTAAAGCAGCATGGAAAGCCTAAGTAAGTAAAGTAGCATGGAAGCTTGAGTAAGTAAAGCAACGTGGAAAAGTAGCATGGAAGGACTGAGTAAGTAAAGCAACGTGGAAATCACAAGTAAAGCAATATGGAAAAGTGGTGTGAAAACACTAAATTAGTAAAGCAACATGGAAAGTGTGAGTAAGTAAAGTAGTATGGAATAATAACATGAAATGCCTCAGTAAGTAAAGCAACATGGAAAATTAGTATGGAAAGCTCAAGTAAGGAAAGAAACTTGAAAATTTTGAGGAAGTATAATAATCTGGAAAACTAAAGTAACGCATCGTGGAAAAGTAGCATTGAAAGCCTAAATAAATAAGTAGTATGAAAAAGTAGCATGGAAATATTGAATAAGTAAAGTAGCATAGAAATCCCAAGTAAGTAAAGTAACATAAAAATCCCAAGTAAGTAAAGTAACATCAAAAAGTGACATGGAAAGCTCAAATAAGTAAAGCAATGTGGAAAGCCTGAGTAAGTAAAGTAGTGTGGAAATCTTGAGTAAGTAAAGTAGAATGAAAAAGGAGTATGAAAATCTTGAGTAAATATACTAGCATTGAAAAATAGGATGGAAATCTTGATTAATTAAAGTAGCTTGGAAAGCCTGAGTAAGTAAAGTAGCATAGAAATCTTGAGTAAGTAAAGCAGTGTGGAAAGCTCAAGTAAAGTAAGTAAAGCAGCATGAAAATCTTGAGTAAGTAAATCATGGAAAAGTGGCATGGAAAGTCAGAGTAAGTAAAGTAGCATCGAAAGCTCAAGTAAGTAAAGCAGTGTGGAAAAGCAATGTGAAAAGCTTGAGTAAGTAAAATAACATGGAAAAGAAACATGAAAATCCTGAATAAGTAAAGTAACATGTAAAAGTATCTTGGAAAGATCAAGTAAGTAAAGTATCATGTAAATCCTGAGTAAGTAAAGTAGAAATGGAATCCTGGTAAGTAAAGCATTGAGGAAAGATCGACTAAGTAAAGTAGTATGGAAAGCCCGAGTAAGTAAAGTAGAGTGAAAATCTTGAGTAAGTAAAGTAGCATGGAAATCTTGAGTAAATAAAGTAGCATGGGAATCTTGAATAAGTAAAGCAACATGGAGAAGGAAAGTTAAAAGCCTGAGTAAGTAAAGCAATGTAGAAAAGTAGCATGGAAAAATTGAGTTAGTACAGCAACATGGAAAGCCTAAGTAAGTAATGCAACATAGAAAAGTAGCCTAAAAAGCTTGACTACCTAAATCAAAGTGGAAAACCAACTTGAAAATCTCAAGTAAAGCAACATGGAAAACTTGCATAGAAATCCCAAATAAGAAAAAAAAATGTGGAAACCTCGAGTAAGTAAAGTAACATGGAAACCCTGAGTAAGTAAAGTACCATGAAAATCTTGAATAAGTAAAGTATTATGAAAAAGCAATGTGGAAATATTGAGTAAGTAAAGTAGCTTGAGTAAGTAAAGCAACATGGAAATCTTAAGTAAAGCGGTGTAAAAAGCTCAAGTAAGTAAAGTAGCCTAGAAATCCTAAGTAAAGTAGCATGGAAAACTCGATTAAGTAAAGTAACATGGAAAAATAGAGTAGAAAGATTGATTTAGTAATGTAGCATGGAAATTTTGAGTAAATAAAATAGCATGGAAAAGTAGTGTGGAAAGCCATAGTAAGTAAAGCAATGTGAAAATCTTGAGTAAAAAAAGTAGTGCAAAAATCTTGAGTAAGTAAAACAGCATGGAAAGCCCAAGTAAGTGAAGTAGCATGGAAATCTCAAGTAAAGTAGCATGGAAAACCTGAGTAAGTAAAACAATGTAGAAACCGTGAGTAAGTAAAGAAATGTGAAAAATTCGCATGGAAAACTTGAGTAAGTAAAGCAGCATGGAAATCCTGAGTAGGTAAAGCAACATGAAAAGCTTAAGTATGTAAAGCAACGTGGAAAAGTAGTGTGGAAACCCTGAGTAAGTAAAATAGTGCGGAAAAGAAACATGGAAAGCTCAAGTAAGTAGAGAAACATGGAAAAGTAGCATGGAAAGCTTGATTAAGTAAAACATCATGGAAAGATCGAGTAAGTAAAGGAACATGGAAAGCTCAAGTAAGTAAAGCAACATGGAAAAGTAGTGTGGAAAGCTCAAGTAAGTAAATTAGCATGGAAATCTCGAGTAAGTAAAGTAGCATGGAAAGCTTGAGTAAGTAAAGTAGTGTGTAAATACTGAGTAGTTAAAGTAGTGTGGAAAACCTGAGTAAATAAAGTAACATTAAAATCTTGAGTAATTAAAGTGACATGGAAAGCCTACGTTAGTAAAGTAGTGTGGATAGTTTGAGTAAGTAAAGCAGTATGGAAAAGTAGCATGGAAACCCTGAGTAAGTAAAGTAATGTGGAAAAGTAAAGTATAGTGGAAAACTTGAGCAAGAAAATTAGTGTGGAAAAGCAACGTGGAAAGCTTGAAAATGTAAAGCAATGTGGAAAGCTCGAGTAATTAAAGCATCATCAAAAATTAATGTAGAAAGCTTGAGTAAGTAAAGTAGCATGGAAAATCAACATGGAAATCCTAAGGAAGTAAAGTAGCATGTAAAAGCCTAAGTAAGTAAAGCAATGTGGAAAAGCAACTTTGAAGGCATGAGAAAGTAAAACAATATGGAAAGACTAAGTAAGTAAACCAACATGATAAAGTAATGTGGAAAGACTGACTAAGTAAAGCAACATGGAAGCCTGAGTAAGTAAGGCAATGTAAGAAACTAGCATGGAAAGTCTGAGTAAGTAAAGCAAAGTGGAATAGTATCATGAAAAGCTCGAGTAAGTAAATCAACGTGGGAATATTGAATAAGTAAAGCGGTGTGGAAAGCTCAAGTAAGTAAAGCAATGTGGAAAATCCATGTGAAAACCCTTAGTAAAGTAGTGTGGAAAACTCGAGTAAGTAAAGCAGTGTGAAAAACTTGAGTAAGTAAAGTAGCATGAAAAATTAGGATGGAAAGATTGAATAAATAAAGCAATGTGGAAAGCCCGAGTAAGTAAAGTTACATGAGAAACTAGTGTTGAAAGGTTGAATAAGTAAATATGTGTGAAAAGTTTGAGTAAGTAGCGTGGAAGGCCTGAGTAAGTAAAACAACATGAAAAAGTAGGTTGGAAATCTCGAGTGAGTAAATTAGCATGGAAAAGTAGTGAGGAAAGATTGAGTAAGTAAAGCAGGATAGAAAAGCAATGTTGAAAGTTTGAGTAAAGTAGCATGGAAAACCTGAGTAAGTAAAGTAGCGTGGATAGCCCGAGTAAGTAAAGTAGCATGGATAGCTTGAATATGTAAAGTAGCATGGAAAGCCTGAGTAATTAAAGTAGCATGGAAACCCTAAGTGAGTAAAACAACATGGAAAAGTAGCATGAAAAGCTCGAGTAAGTAAAGCAATGTGAAAATCTTGAGTAAGTAAAGCAGCATGGAATGCCCGAGTAAGTAAAGCAACATGGAAATACAACATGGAAAGCTTGAGTAAGTAAAGCAGTGTGGAAAACCTGAGTAAGTAAATTAGTGTGGAAAAGTAGCAAGAAAATCTTGAGTAAGTAAATTAATGTGGAAAGCTTGAGTAAGTAAAGTAGCATGGAAAAACTAAGTAAAGTAGCATGGAAATCTTAAGTAAGTAAAGCAGCATGAAATCTTGAGTAAGTAAAGGAGTATGGAAATTTTGAGTTAATAAAGTAGCATGGAAAGCTTAAGTTAATGAAGTATTTTGGAAACCCTAAGTAAAGTAGTGTGGAAAGCCCAAATAAATAAAGTAGTGTGGAAACCCTGAGTAAGTAAAGCAATGTGGAAAGGTTGAGTAAGTAAAGAAACATATAAAAGTAGCATGGAAATATTGAGTAATTAAAGCAATGTGGAAAATTAACATAGAAAGCTTGAGGGAATTCTAACGTGCCATCTTCATGAATAATGCTAAGAGGGCTAGTCACTCTTAAACCCTATCTTATGACCTAATGGTAGATATCAAGTTGAAAGTGACTATATATGGATGAATTTGACCATGAGTGCTGAAGATAAGTTGTTACCAACTCCATGAAGGTAAAATCCATGGGATTGGATTATACAGAATCCATATAGGTGATGCAAGAAATATTTTTTATTAAATTTTTATTATTTTTTAGGTCCTGTGGATGACCGTGAGATGAGAACCACTTGGGAGTTTATCTTGGGACTTAAACCAACTCCTCATTCCATTTTCAAATCTTGGAAATACTCCCAAGTGTCCATTCCAACTCTCTTATTTTAGCCAGTCTAGTGAGTTAGCTAGTGAACACTTAGAGAAAATGGTGAATCTTCATTTGGAAAGCCTTTTAAGCCTTATTACCTATAACTAATTCCATGGACACTTCAAACACATGTAATTCCTCTTCTTGTATGGATCAGATTTCATGTTTGAAGAGGTTTTAGGTGCCAAGTGTGAGAGGTGTAGCGAAAGGGCTATTTTGGGACTATCTTGGATGATGGTGCATGGTCATAATGATAGGGATGATCAGGAGCCTCTCCAATTCATGTGATGACCTCCTAGTAACCCCTCTTAATCATAACCATCATCATATTTTACCATTTGTAGTTATAAGGCAATTTTGGAAGGCCAATTGTCAAGGGCAGTTTTCTATGCATGGAAAGGAGTTTCTAAGCTTTTATAGGTCATAAATGATTTCAAATGACATTTATAACTCCTTAAACTACATATCTCACTCCATCCCTCTCTCTCATGCATTTTTAACTAATTTGAGAAAGTTGACACATGTCCAAGTGACTCTTAGACTCCCCTTCTCTATATCTTCCCATTTCTTCTATAAATGGAGATTTTTGGCTATTGTATGCATCACTCCACTTGGGTGTGGTGAATACATACCAAATTTGTGACTTGAATAAATAAATATAGTTAATTTTACCTCATTCAAATATTTCACTAAGTTTACATGATAGGTTTTAGTATTGTACAAGTGTGATGTCTATTTACCTTCACATGTTACTCCTATTAGTACCTAGTGTGTTATGATATTTTCTTGTAGGTCAACAAGAAGTGTCAAGTGAGTTTGTAGGTATATTCAATATCTCATTCAATATAGTGTCTTATAATTCCTATTTCCTAAGTCTTCCTAACCTATGCTATCTCCAAGACCCCATTTTGAAGCATTGATGTGTGTGAGAGAGAGATAATTGATGTCGAGTGAAGTGTATATGTAACTTGTTCTTTGTTCCAAGTGCATGTCAAAGAGTGTGAGTAGATTATATATTTTTTGTATCACCTCCCATAAATTAGGCTTAATTTTCATGTTATTCTTAAACCTTTTCAACCCCCCAAGTGTTAATATTAGGATATGTGCTTTAAGTGATGCATCAAGGGGAGCTAGCCCCTAACCTAGAGATCCACCTCCTAATAGGGATACCCACAACCCTGAGGTGGTTCCATTGATCCAAAACTCAAAAAATTTTATTGATATATATTTCAAGAACATGAAAATAATACAATAACAAGAATTTATCTAAGAAGAGATGTTTTATTACTCAAGATTACAAATATAACCATATGCTTATCTTTGGGAAGAGATGTGTAATTTCCATTTCAGGTTTCATCTTCATTTATACACATTTTGAAGGTATGAGGAGGATGTGTAAGGTCACCAATATTGAGGGAGATTAAGTGGTTTGACTTCCATGAATTACAACAATACAGAATTCAAGGAATTACTATTTTTAAAAACTTACTATTTTTAGACTGCATTACTAAAATTGAAATTTAGGTCACTTTCATTGGGTTTTAGAGGGTCAAAACCTAATGATAAAATATATGTTCTATTTCACCATTTTATCCTCATTCTTATATTTCCAATGGTTCAAATGGGGAATCAATCAGAGTTATGGTGTAAAAGTTATGGCTCTCAAAAGTTCTATAATCAATTAGGGCAGTATCATCACATGAATTATCACCTAACTTGTTGCTCAGATCATCCATTATATCACTTGAACGAGGAGAATATTATCTCATATCCTTTTTGGGTTCAAGTTTAAGTGAAAATAGTTTTGGCATGCCTGATGGGACTGTTGTTCCAAGAGTTGGAGGATTTTTGGTGTTGCCCTTCAACACATCAGCCTTGGGAGGAACTTTTCCAAGCACCAATGGGACTCCAAAGTTGAATCAGATGGTCTAACAACTAGGTATTCCATTTGAAGGTTGTTCATAGATTTTTATATGTCCTGGTTTCCAAATTAATATTTCATGGTTGATCTTGATGTTGAGTATTTACCTCTACACGTTGGTGAAACATTGTAAACTTTGCCTTTTCTTCTTCGATATGAGCAAATACTTGGTCAACTTGGTCATGATCCTTATCACCCTTCTTTTGATCCATATTATTCCCAATATGACCTTCATCAGCTCTAATATGGCCTTTTTCAATCCTATAATCCTTCCTTTTCTTCCCTTTATAGTCATCATCAAGATGTTAGGTAGTCATATGAGAATGGTTACTAAGGAATGCCTTTCTACCAGCCCCAATTTGAGCCCTACCCTTCATACATTGATGCCTATCATCCTCAAGCATATTCCTATTGGCCTTTTCATGTGAAAGAGGAAGTTCCCATGAAATATATACAAGGAGAACATTGGAAAAGTGATATTCCTTCTCATCTAAATGATATTCCTTCCAACTAGCCCAAGAGTGCACTTCCATATGAGCTCACTAGCAATTTTCTATTTTCAAATCCCATTCATAAGTCCTCTACTTCATCCCACACTCCATCTTCATTTCCTTCACCTTCCACTACCTTTCATATCCTATCTCTTTCATTTCAAATCCATCAACCCTCCACTTCATTCCTTCTCAAGGAGGAACCTATTTTGAGAGAGGCAAGTGAAGAAGAGAGAATATAATTTTTGGCTAATCAATAGGCTCTCATGAGTGAAAATGAGGATGAAATCATCATAGACACTACCTTTGAAGGCATCATAAAAAATGGAGAACATAGTCAAATCATATCTCAAGAAGTGGCTATTTTAGGATGGTTTCATGAGACTAAGGTTGAAAAAGTGGCTCTTGAAGGTGGTGTGGTTCAAGGAGAAGACATAGGTCACAACTACATGTAAATCTTCCAAGAATATGAAAATGAGATTGACAAACTTAACATGTCAATGTTGGATGATGGAGAATGCAAGCATGGTGAGCTCTCTTCCCCTTTGTTTGATGAATTTTCCTCTTACTTTGATGAAGATAGTGACCAAGTCATGGGACATGAGTTGATGAGGCTCAAAAGCATGTTTTTGAGCAGCTAGAGACCCTTTTTTCTGAGCAAGAAGGAGATGAATGAGGTTTGTGTTATAGAGGCATTAAGAGGGAGATTTGGAATAAGAAAGTGATGATTTTTGGGATGAACTAGAGGAATTTTATCTCAATTCAAACATCATAACATCCACCCTTCCTCAAGAGAGTCATGATGAAGCTAGAGATTGGTTTGACAAGAATACAAAGAGATAGAAAAGGATGAGTTGGTCCATAATACATACCAAGAGAGTCATGGGACAAAGGAACCCTATGATGATAAAATTAAAAAAAAATTATGCATTGATGGACTATACTATCATGAAGAACCAACATGAAACATGTCTCAAAGAACAATATGGAAACATTAATGTTGAAGACATGTTTGAATATGATACATTTGAATACATGCCAATTAAGGTGGTAAATGAGAAGGATGAGTCACCAAGTTACCTCTCCAAAAAAATACTTGGTTACCACTATGAGGTTAATTTTCATAAAATAGACCTAAGAATCTTCCCCTTTGATTTAGGAGGGGGAAAAGCATTTCAAGTTAAGTATACATATTAGTTTGTTTTTAGTTATGTCTTGTTTTCCTCTAAGTGCTTAGTAACACAAGTGTGTTTGCTTTGGTCTTTGTGTGTGTTTTTCCCTTCATGTGTTTGAGTTAAGTCAATCATCTTGTTGTTTTTTTCAAGGTCTGGTCCTAATATTTCCAAGCATATTCAGACTCCCTTTCCCAATGGATAGGATAAGGCTACTAGTCCTTAACATAAGCAAGCATGTTAGCCCTAGGAGTTGCCAAATTGTTGCAAAAATTTGACTTCTAGTCAAATGAGGTAAAACCATACTATTTTTAACTTTTTAATAAAGTTTCCATGTGTCATATAGGGTGTCATGTTGGTCTATCATCTTACTTATCCTTGTCCTAGTCCTTGTCTAAGCTCATTCCCTTTGAAATGGCCTAGTCAACTAAAGTCAAATATGGTCAAACCTTGGTAAAACTTGGTCAAAGGTCAATTTTGTGTCCAATATGTCCTAAAATGGTCTTAAACATATTTAAGTAGGTTTACAAGTCATTAATTGGTCATCTATTATGTCTCATGTGGAAAAAGGGGCCTTTAGGTCACATTTTTGCCCATTAATTGACTTGTCTGGACTTCTAAGAGGAAATATTTGTCACCAAGGTGGATGAGCATGTGGATAAGGTCAAATGATGTTAGGATCATGTCAAGTGATAGTTAAAAGTTAGTTTCATTAATCAAGTGGAAGTTTTCCCTCAAATATAGACCTTTTCTATCAGTTATATAGACTTCTCAAGTTCCCTTGTAGCTAGAAACATGGTGGTGTGACTCTTCACCTCCCCATAGGTCATTTCCAGAGTTGGATTTAAAATATTGAATAAAAAATTTCATCTACAACTCATTTCTTTTCATTTTCACTTGGAAAGTTAAGGCATAGAAAGTTCAAATGTTATGGATTGTACAAGTGGAGTCAATAAAAATGCTTCTACAAGTGGATATTAATCTAAGTACACTTCAAATAAATAATAAGAAGTATTATATTGGTAGCTCTTCCTTCATGAACAATCACTTTCACTCCAAACAACCTTTTATGGAATTCCATTCAAAAGGGGTATAAGTTTGCATCTATTTCTTACTTTTAAGAATCAATGGAGCTATGTTAGTTTGACGAAGTTTTTTCAAGTTATAATAGGCCTCATCCAATGTGTTTCCAATATACAACACCTTCTCTCTTCATGTCCTCAAAAGGGTTTTCTTAATTGTGCTTATTTCTCAAAGTTGGCAGTCATGGGTATAACTTGTGTTTCTTACAATGTGTAAGAGGCTCCTTGAAGTGTTTTAAGCGCTTCGATTAATTTTTTCAAATTTATTTCATTGAAATTACTTTGTGATATATAAAATTGGTACTCCTTCAAGGCAAAATATCCATGTTTTCCTTCTCCACTACTTTGTTTGCTCACTGTCAGCTTCTATAGGAACCCAAAGAGCTTTATACAGAGGTGTTTATGGTGAATATATGATGGAGTTCATGTTTGAAATTATAACATGACCAAATATCATGTATTTCATGACATGAAGGTAATAATTCTATTCCAAATGGAGTTTTCCTTCAAAATGAATGATTGATTGTATTAAGCTCATAGTCCATAAATCACCAAAATAGAGCCCCTATGTGTGTTTGAAGTTTTCATATTATGAGATCATGGTGGTTTTTAATTATAATAATATTTTTTTACCTTGTATCCCTATACACCTAAAATAACCATGAAAATTTTATGGGGTAAATGGTAAGTGGAAGATCAAGTAATCGAGGTCTAAAAATTGATAAAAACCACTCAAAGGAACAGTGATATCTATATGAGGGTAATAGAAAATTGACTTTGCACTTATATTTGATGATCATAGACCATTCCATCAAGTTTTAACCATCATAAATGATCCAAATGGTATTTTTGAGCTAAGTTTATAGAGACAAGGTCAAATTTGATGTTTTGACCCCTAAAATACATTCCACTGTCCGTATAGTAGGTCTGAGAACAAACACCTATAGCAGGCTTTGGTAAGTTATTGATCTCAGTTGGTAATATAGTAGTCAAGTTTAAATTTTTAGGTGAAGTGTATGTTTTTAGTGTATTATTATTAAATTGAAAAGGTTTTTTTCCAATCACATGGCCTAAACGGTCTCAAATGCAACTACAGGGAGCCTAGAACTCCGGAAACATAGTCAAAATAGAGGTATCCTCCTTGAGGACCAAAGTGTGTATTGATAGGGTTAAAAGGTTAAAAATTGAAACATTATAACTAGTATGGAATTATGAAATAATAAATATTATGATGTTCACAACCATCAAACAAAGCTTGGACCTAGACTTATACGAGTGTCTCAGTTTTCAACAAATAGGTGTCTCAGTCTTGGGATGAGGTATACATTGAAGTAAAGAAGTGATTTTAGCCTTGAAAAGTAGTGTAATACCACTAAAATTAACTTTTTAACATAAAATATGGTTTTTATTATGCTCTTAAAACATCAACCAAGCTCAAAATCACCTACAACCAGGCCTAAAATAGGGTTCCCCCTTATGGGCAATTAAAGACCTAGCTAGGTTTCAAAGACAATGAGGAAGTGTTTAAAGGGAAATTACACTAAGAATGGTTTGAATGAATCATGAGAGGAATTAATTATCCTTACACATCCTAATAAAACTTAAATCAATCCCTAAAATCTCCAAATATAGTCTCATCCCCTGCCCACCTTCATAGGTTGTTTGGTCTAAAGTTTGCCTAGCAAATTTGAGGAGTTTGGTGGTCTAATAGAGGAGTTTGTTGTCCCCAAAAAAATATCACTCATTTTTAGGACAAAATTTTAACTATTTTGGTCCAATATACCAAAATAATCTCTCCCCTTCTCAAAAATTGTTCTGGGCATTCAAATTCTTCATCATTCAAGCTTTTTTCAGAATCTATGGACTCTACAGGCTTGAATCAACGAACTCCACTGGTTCTACAAGCTCATTTCTATGGACTCTATAGGCTCAAATATATGGACTCTACAAGAGAGAAAAAATGAACTTATCATGTGTCCCTTGTAAGATAAATGGAGCGTGATAAGTGTCAACATCCGTAGCGTCTTCCTTTTGTTTTGTAAAGACTGTGGCAGGCCCCAGGTAAGTTGCTAAGGTCAAACGAAACGTGACAAGTGTCAACATCTATATCAATCCAAAAGAGTCTTGAATGTTTTTTTATTGTTTCTATGAACTTGATAGAATGTGTCATGTGTCATCTTCTGTAAGACTCTCAAAATGCATCCAAAGCCTCTATAAGTTAAGCAGATGTTGCCACGTGTCCTCACCTATTTCACAGTGGATATTGCCATGTGTCACCTATTGAGATTGATAGAAAATTGACTAAGGCAAAGTCAAAGGAAAAATTAACCTTGAAAAGGACATTAAACCAAGCTGAGTGCCCTTATAGATGGTAGTGAGCAAAGGTGGATATAGCGAATTCCTTCAAAAAAGTTCTTGCGGCAAAATGGTTAAGGAAAAAATCCTTTAGACATTTTGTCTGAAGGAATTCACCCAAGAAGAAATTTCAATAAAATAGAAAACCCACTGAGGAAATAAAAGCCTAAAAACCACCACATGTCCCTCATAAAGTTGTAGTGGAATGCACCACGTGTCCTTCATAAAGAAACAATAGAAGCCACCATGTGTCATCTGTCAGGACATAGTTTCTAGTAACTCTTAAAGTGATGGAACGTGCCATGTGTCATTTACAAAGCTTGGTAGAGGCCGCCAAGTGGAAACATCTACAAATTCTTCCTTTTATTGATTAAATACTATGATGTGTCCTAGGTAAGTGGATAAACTCAAAAGGAATGTGCCATGTGTCATCATCTGCATGAATTCAAAAGAGTACCAAATGTTTCTATAAGCTCAGCGGAAGCTGCCATGTGTCATCCTCCTCGGGATTCTCAAAAGACATATAAAGCCTCTATAAATTAAGTGAAAGCTACCATGTGTCCATTATAAAATTGTAATGAAATGTGCCATGTGTCCTCACCTATTTCATAGTGGAAGGTGCCATGTGTCATTTGCTGACATCAGTAGAAAGCAGCCTCAATCAAAGAAAGAGGCAGTGATGGATGATTCCAAAAGAAGGTTTAGAGGTTCAATAAGTAGTTGGCTCAAAATAGTTGGTTCAATCAGTTGGTTCATGCAGTCAAATGGAACACAAGAAGAAAATGATTGAATCATTGAACCTTTGAACCATTGAACTGCAGTTGGTTTAATCGGTTAGTTTAATTGGCCAGTTCAAAGGAATGCCCCAAAGTGAAGAGACCAAGTACCCTTGCAGAGGGAAGTGAAGAAAAGAAAACTTTGAAGAACAAAGGAATGAACCATTGAACCATTGAACCTTGAACCAAATTAGTTTAATGGGTTCAACGGGTTTAATGAGTTTAATGGATTCAAAGAGAGCAATTGAATCGAGAAAGCGATTGAACTGAGAAAGCGATTGAACCAGGGAAGTGATTAAACCATTGACATCCCCAAAGATGTTAAATTTAAGATAATGAAATATTCATTGATTTTCAAATACAACACAGGTCCTATGAACAAATTTAGTGATCGACTAAATAGATAGCCTAAGAACTCAGATCACACAAAAAAGGGACAAAACACAGCCAAAAAAGGAGGAACAATGAAGAAGGACCAAAAATATCCACACATGGGATATGTTTCTAGAAGGTGAAGCAATCCACTAGGTGGACATTAGAGAACATGAACATTCAATGGTGTGACCCATTTCTCTACATTGATAAAAGCAAATAGGCAACTACGCTCAATTCCAGCATATCTTCTTGACATAATTTAAAACGTATTAAATGCAACACGATGTGTTACTACTCCCAAGTCTTTCTTGGAGATCTATATATTGGACTCTCTCTTATTGTTTGAGGGGGATATCTCAGTCTATAATTAGAAATGAAACTCTGCCCAAATTGAAAGGCATTACTGAGACTTTGAGCTCAAATTGTTGATCATATTTCATTATTTGAATAAGAAAACAAGTGACTTTTCAAACTTTGTGCTGGAATAGCTTGGTTGTTGGGGAAATTGTTCTTATGCCTATTTCCTTAATACATTTTTTTCCATTTGATTATATAAGTAGAACTAGTGAAACTGATCAAGAAGGTGTCCTTAATCCAATTGTGGAGAGACTTTATGCTACCACAATTGTCTTTAGTTTGTCTATTTTTCTATTCTTATGTAAAAGATCTTGGGACGACTTTGTGCCCTCATTATCCTTCATATTTCATTTTTGTGTAAAATACCTTGGGATGACTTTGTGCCCTCATTGTCTTTCATATTCCACTCTTTGGTAGTTAAGGTGGAGACTTTGTGCCTCATTTCATCCTGTTGTGTTACTGCGCCCTGTTACAGTCGCTTATCATCACCCGAAAGATTTCTTTTGTCTGTTGAACAACACTTCTGAAAGAAGAGGAGTGTATTTTGTCATTTCATTAGAATTTATCCTTTGATTTATGAACATCAATTCTGAAAAAAGAGAGATAGATGGTTTATCCTACCCTTGAGTGTTATTTTCTATTTATATATATAGTATATAGCTCCTACATATCTATAGGGAACCTCCCCTTGATGAGAGGAGAGATTTGTCCTCTTTTGATGTAGTAAACCTACACATCTAGCTAACCAATTTCCCTATGTTGTGGTTGAAGAAACCTATTTTTCTCATCAGTTAGCTGATTGAAAAAATATTCACCCAATAATTTTTGGCGACTCTACTAGAGAGAATGTGCAATCTGAAGCCCCAAGTTTCAAATTGAAGCAGTCCCTACCTTTATCCATTATAGACTGTGGTGAATCCTTTCTATGTCTTACCCATTATCATTATAGCCTTACCATATTCCTCCACCCCACACCAACTAGGATAGAATGTATAGTTTGAAGCCTCAAGATTCAAGCTAAAGCAGTGTCAGTTCTCTCTCATTTTTGTTCTATAATCTAGCAGATCCATGGTATACGTGAAGCCAAAGGGTTAAAGGTATTTTTGACTCTATATTCAAGTTGGTACACCAAAGTAATTTTGATCCATTTCTTTCACCATCTCACCTCCAACAAACTAGGATCTTTCCTCTTACTAAAGTCAAGTCTCCATTACCAGACAAAATGTCCATTTCTGCTATTAATAAAGCTTTGTCAATACTTACCCCTCTGAGATTTGTTATCCCACCTTTTCATAGTCATAAAATGGCAGTTCGAGGTCCTTGTAGTAACTCTTTTGTCCCACTTAATCTAATTCCACCCCTACATGAGCTCCCACATAGCTCAAGGAAAAATTTCCCCAAGTTTTATGGTGATGGGAAGGCTCACCCCGATGAACACATTGCAGCCTTCAGCATAGCATGCTGTGTGATAAGTGTGGAATTTGAGGATGTGATAGTATGGTTGTTCGTAGAAACTTTACAAGGTTCTGCTATAGACTAGTTCTATCATCTACATGCCCAGACTGTAACTGATTAGAACACCCTCAAAGTAAAGTTTGAAGTAGGATTCAAGCCTATAGAAGATGCACATGCCTACTTTCTCAACCGATACAAATGAAGAAGGAGCCTCATGAACCAATGAGAGATTTCATAGCCAAGTTTGACAAACTCAGGAATAAGATTCCTATAATTACTCAGCCTACACCTGAGAACCTCAAATGTTTCTTCATTAACTCTCAGCTACCTGAAGTGAGTTTTTTGTTGAGACGTGCTAGACAAATAAACCTTATTGCAGCTCAAAACTTGGCTACTAAGGTGGAAGATGACCTTATCTTGGTAGGAAAGATAAGGAGAGATCTAAATAAATAAAAAGTTTCTTCATCTTTCGAATATACATCTACATGTACCACTGATTTAATGGTGCAGAAGCTAGCAAATGAGTTGCTAACTCTCAGGAAGTAAATGGCACAAGGGATATATTTAGCTCCTTCATACAGAGATATGCCAAGAAGGACATTCCCCAATCAGTCATATCAAGGCAATGCTACTAGAAATCAAGGATAGCCAAATCATCTTCCTCCCCCATAGGGGAAACTTGCCATTAAAGCACCTCCAACCAATTTAGCAGTTGGATATCTCAAAACACAATCTAATTTCTCTTTCTATCCTAAATTGAATCAAGAAAATGATGCTGATCTCCTTAACAAATATCAAGAAGAGTCAGCTGGTGAATCCAACATTGGTTTTCTAAATTACTAGGATGAACCCAGAAGTGAAATTAAAGTAGATGAAGGATCATACACCGTGTTCACCTGATCCAAGAATCAATTAGCCCAATCAACTAATAAAGGAAAAATAGGGGAAATTTCTCAACCTACAATCTCAATTGTCAAATGAGGAACTTCCTTGCCTTTCTAGCTAAAGGATCTAGTGAGTAATAAAAAGGTAAGTACATCAAACATTCCTCCATTTCCAAATTCAATTCCACTGACTAGTCCTCTCCCTCCTAAAAACCAGAAAGATGAACTACCTTCCCATCTTCCTAGTCCATTTCAGTCATTTGACATAATCGATCATGTCAAGAATACCAAAATTCAAATGTCTAAATTTGAATTTTTACAAGCCAATCTTGAGTAGTTGGACAGGTTGCTAGAGTGTGTGAAGAATAAAGCTATCCCTATAAGACAAGAGATTAGAAAGATAACTCATGAGCCCCCAAGGAACATGCCCATCCCAAACAACCTTGTCATTACTCCTCTAGCTGCCCCTAGGAAAATAGAGCCTTATTTATGTTTCTCTATTGATAAATGGTCACAAATTGAGCAATTGCATCATTGACTCAGGTGCATCTGACAACGTCATGCCTGCCAAAGTGGTAGAATCTCTTAGACTCAAACTGACTAAAACCTTTGGGAGATGTTTCTCCATGGAAAAATAAGTCCACTATTGGGACAAATCAAAGACAGACGCCCAATTTGCTTTTTTAGCATTCCCAGATAAGACAATCAAGATGACAGTCCTGGTGGCCGATGTTCCAACCTCATATGACATTCTTCTAGGTTGAAATTTATACAAAGACATTGGAGGAGAATTAAACATGGACCTATTTGAAGTGAGGATCCCTATTAAAGGCATTATGTAGAGGCTGCTCCTTAAAAAGGAAGCAAAATATGTGGTCACACAAACATCAACACCTAAAGCTCAAATTTTGTTTGAGTCTTCAGGCATGGGTAATTACTTTTTATCCATAAAAGAAGTTTATGAGGTGCTTGATGAAGTCCTTAAATATAATCTAGGGTTTAACTCAGACCATACATCAAAATAACTGGTAGGTTGCAATATAGATGAAGGATCTTCCCTCTCTAATGAAGAAAAATCTAAAGAAAAATCAGTGTTTGATGAGGTATGGATTCTAGAATTTGATGGCAAGTACTCCTCTACCAGCTCAGGAGATGGGATTGTGTTGATATCTCCTCAAGGTGATATTTTCCCTTACTCATATAAGTTACAATTCAACAATACCAAAAACATAGCTAAGTATGAATCTCTATTTTTTTAGATTGAAGGTTGCTAGAGATAAAGGCATCAAACTCTTTCATGCCAAAGGAGATACTGAACTGGTGGTTTGTCAGATAAAGAACTTGTATCAAACCAAAAATGAGAGATTACACCACTACCATAACCTAGTATGGGGTCAAATTGAAAGCTTTGATGCTTTCAACATCTCTGCCATATCTAGAGAAGTCAGTGACTGAGCTGATGCACTTGCTATTTCAACAACTCTTTTAGTTCCTCATTTAGACTTCAAATAAGATAAGTACACCATTGAACTAGTTTTTTGACCAAGTGTGCCTGATAATGTTGATTATTGGAAAGTATTCAATAGTGATCACTAAGTCATTGCCTTCTTGGAACAAAGGGACAACTTTGAACAATTGCACTTTGAAGGTAGTGAACTGCACAAGCCTGAACTAGCCCCTAAATCAAGTTCAAATGTAGGCGAAGAATTCTTGCAACTCAAAGGGAATAAAATTCCCAAAGGTCTAGTTTCCCTCAAAAATCTATTTGACAAACATGACAGGTTCATCAAACATCAACAAATGGATTCAAACTCCTCCCAAGGGTTTGATTAGATAAATTTGGGTACCAAAGAAGGTCCCAAGATGGTGAACATGGGGAAGTGTTGCACTCCTGAGGAGAGATTCAAGTTCACTGCTCTACTCCACCAATACATGGATGTCTTAGCATACTCCTATGATGACCTGAAGTCTCTCAAGCCTAATGAATCTGCCATGACATTCCTCTCAAGGCTGACTCAGTGCCTTATAAGCAAAATTTTTGATAGTACAATCCAAAGATATCAGGTACTATTCTCTCTGAGATACATAAAATGTTGAATGCTAGGATAATTTTTCCAATCCATCATTCCACATGGATTGCCAACATAGTCCCTATGAGGAAGAAGAATGACAAAATTCACATCTATATGGATTTCAAGAATCTGAATCAGTCATCTTTGAAGGATAACTATCCTTTGCTAATCATGGATCAAGTTCTTCAAATAGTGACTAGTTTCTAGATGTTATCAATGCTAGACGGCTTCTAAGGATACAATCAAGTTGAAGTTGGTGAAGTAGACCAACACAAAATGACCTTTACCACACCTAGAGTACGTTTGCATATAGAAGAATGCCTTTTGGCTTGATAAATGCTGGCACCACCTTTCAAAGAGAAATGGACCTTACTTTCAAGGATGAGATGGGTAAGTTCATTGTATTTTATCTTGATGACTTGACTATTTTTTATAAGCATTTCCCAGATCATATACACCACTTGCAACAAGTGTTGGAACGCTGCCACAAAAATGGCATTTTCTTAAATCCCAAAAATTTAGTTTTTGGAGTAATAGAGGGTAAACTTCTTAGACACATTATGTCCAAAGAAGTCATAAAGATTGACTTAGATAGATTCAATTCTATCCAAGAGCTTACGTTACCTACAAGCAAGACTATTGTTCACTCTTTCTTTGAAAAAGTGAAATTCTTATGAAGGTTCATCCTCATGTTTACTGAGAAGACTCAACACATTGTGAACATGATGAAGGAAAAGGCCACCTTTAGCTAGACTGAAGAAGGCAAGTCAGCATTTGAGGATATCAAGACTGCTATTGCCCATGCCCCAATTCTAGTTTGTCTAGACTACAACAAAGAATTCACCATATACAGTTATGCTTCTAAACACACGCTTTCAACAATTTTGGTTCAACAGAATAAAGAAGTTATGGAATTTCCCATTTCTTTCATGAGCTGCCCTCTCAAAGCTCATGAGCTAAAGTAATCAAACATGGAGAAGCATGCTTATGTAGTGGTGAAAGCAATTAAGCATTTCTGCTTCTACATCTTGAATTCTCACACTACTGCCTTGGTTCCTAATACCACGGTCAAATCCATACTAACTCAATAGGAGTTTAGGATGAAAAAGGTCAATTGGATTGTAAAGATCTAGGAGTTTAATCTAGTTATCAAGCCAATAAAGGTGGTACATGGAAAAGGTCTGTGCCAATTAATTACTGATAACAAACCAAAATAAATAGAGCATGAAGAAATAGAGGTGGAAGACACACCAACAGTCCTCTTTGTCTCCACCATGAATGAGTGGTATTCATATATTACTCATTTCCTTACTTATGGTGAGTGTCCTACTCACCTATCTTACAAAGAAATGAGGACTATCAAGTTGAAAGCTGCCAATTTTGTCCTTTGGGACAACAACCTGTATAAAAGGAGTCTTGATGGAGTGTTCCTTTGTTGTGTGGACAAGGAACAACAAAGCCAACTTTTGAAATCCTTCCACAATCTAGCCTATGGAGGACATTATTTTGCTCCTGTGACTACCCATACAATTCTGTGAGCCAGGTATTATTGGCCAACTCTTGTCCAAGATGAATACAAATAGGTAAGGAAATGTGAACTATGCCAATAGTTTATTGGGAGGCCCAAGTTAGCCACCCTACCTCTCAAGCCAATGGTCATAGAAGAACCATTATAGCAATGGGCAATTGATTTTATTAGAGCTGTAAACCCATCTTCAAGTGTTGGACATGATTATGTTCTTACAACAACTGACTACTTCACCAAGTGGGTGGAAGCTATCTCAACCAAACATGCTACTTTAGAAGTAGTGTGCAATTTCCTCAAGGAGAATATCATTTCTAGGTTTAGGGTCCCAACCAGGATTGTTACTGACAATGCAGCTTGTTTCACTTCCCAGGAGATTACACAATTCTATTTATACTATGGGATTACTCTCCCTCACTCTTCTGATTACTTTTCACAAGGGAATGGATAGGTTGAATCAAGTAATAAGAATCTAGTGACTATCATCAAGAAGTTGGTAGATGAAATCCAAAGGACATGTCATAAATCATTAGTTGATGCTCTATGGGCAGACAAAATCACACCAAAGAGGGAAATTGGTATGTCTCCTTTCCAACTTCTTTATGGTATCAATGCTAAGATATTAATCACCTTGAAATTGATAGCATTAAAATTGGCTAAGGCAATTGAAGATTAGACATATGAAAGCCCCCTTGATAAAAGGATCATGTGCTTGACTGAGTTGGATGAGTAGAGAACTATGGTGGTGGACCAAATTGTTGCCCATCAAAGTCTAGTGAAGAATCTCTTCGACCAGAAGGCAAAAAATTGTGATTTCTAGGTTGGAGATCAAGTCCTATTGTGGGACAAGAGAAGAGAACCAAAGGGGATGCATGGGAAATTTGACTCCCTTTGGAGAGGACCATTTATTATCCATCAGCACAATGGTGAAAATAGTTTCTTATTGAAATATCAAGATGGCACAATCTTCTCTCTACCTCATAGTGGGCAACATCTGAAACACTTTAATCTATGAAGTATCAGATAAGATCAGCTTATACATATGTATATTTGTATAGTCTTTAGTTCTATTTTTGTGCTTTTATTTTTGTTTTTTTTCACCTTTATTTTTGGATAACATGACTCCATAGCCTAATGGCATACTTCAAGGTACTGGAGATTCTAGTTTATACTCCCCTCAGCTCTCCCAACTGAAGGAAGTTCCCCAACTAGAGCCAGCTATTGTCCCCCAAAAAATATTACTCATTTTTGGGACAACATTTGAACTATTTTGGTCCAATAGACCAAAATCATCTCTCCCCTTCTCAAAAATTATTCTGGGCATTCAAATTCTTCAACATTCAATCTTTTTTTAGAATCTACGGACTCTACAGGCTTGAATCTACAGACTCTGCCAGTTCTACAAGCTCATTTCTATGGACTCTGCAGGCTTGAATCTATGGACTCTATAGGAGAAAAATAGTAAAACTTACCACGTGTTCCTTGTAAGATAAATGGAGTGTGACAAGTGCCAACATCCGCAGCTTCTTACTTTTATTTTGTAAAGGTTGTGGCGGGCCCCAGGTAAGTTGCTAAGGTCAAACAGAATGTGACAAGTGTCAACATTTGCATGAATTTAAAAGAGTCTTGAATGTTTTCATAGTTTTTCTATGAACTTGATGAAATGTGCCATATGTCATCTTCTATAAGACTCTCAAAATTCATCCAAAAAAGCTATAAGTTAAGTGGATGCTGCAACATGTCCTTGCTTGTTTCATAGTGGATACTGCCATGTGTCACCTGTTGAGATCGACAAAATATTGACTAAGACAAAGTCAAACAAAAAATTACCCTTGTAGAGGACATTGAACCAAGCTGAGTGCCCTTATAGAGGGTAGCAAGAAAATGTGGATATATGGAATTCCTTTGAAAAAGTTCTCACGGCAAAATGGTTAAGGCAAAAATCCTTCAGACATTTTGTCTGAAAGAATTCACCTAGGAAGAAAGTTTATCAAAATAGAAAACCCATTGAGGAAATAAAAGCCTGAAATCCACCATGTGTCCCTCATAAAGTTATAGTGGAACACACCACGTGTCCCTCATAAAGAAGTAGTGGAAGCTGCCACATGTCATCTACCAGGACACAATTTCTAGTAACTCTTAAAGTGGTGCAATGTGCCATGTGTCATCTATAAAGCTCGACAGAGGCCACCAAGTGGCAACATCCACAACTTCTTCCTTTTATTGATTAAAGACTATGGTGGCTAAACTCAAAAGGAATGTGCCATGTGTCATCATTTGCATGAATCCAAAAGAGTCTTGAACGTTTCTATAGTGTTTTTATGAGCTCGATGGAAGCTACCACGTGTCATCCTCTGCAAGATTCTCAAAAGACATCTAAAGCCTCTATAAATTAACTGGAAGCTGCCACGTGTCACTTCTAAAGTTGTAGCAGAATGTGCCATGTGTCCTCACCTATTTCATAGTAAAATGTGCCATGTGTCATTTGCTAACATTAGTAGAAAGTAGCCTCAAGCAAAGAAAGATGCAGCAATAGATGATTCCAAGGGAAGGTTTAGAGGTTCAATAAGCGGTTGGTTCAAAACATTTGGTTTAATTAGTTGGTTCAAGTGGTCAAATGGAACATAAGAAGAAAATGATTAAACCATTGAACCTTTGAACCATTGAATCGTAGTTGGTTTAATTGATTAGTCCAATTGGCTAGTTCAAAGGAATGCCCCAAAGCAAAGAGACTAATTTCCCTTGCAAAGGGCAGTGAAGAAAAGAAAATTTTGAAGAACAAAGGAATGAACCATTGAACCATTGAACCTTGAACCAAATTAGTTTAATGGGTTCAACGGGTTCAATGAGTTTAATGGATTCGAAGAGAGCAATTGAACCAAGAAAGTGATTGAACCAGGGAAGTAATTGAACCATTGACATCCCCACAGATGTCAAATTTAAGATAATTAAATATTCATTGATTTTCAAATATAACACAGATCTTATGAACAAATTTAGTGACTAGCTAAAGAGATAGCCCGAGTGCTCAGATGACACAAAAAAGGGACAAAACATAGCTAGAAAAGGAGGAACAATGAAGAAAGACCAAAAATATCCATGCATGGGATATGCTTCTAGAAGGTGAAGCAATCCACCAGGTGGACATTGGAGAACATGAACATTTAATGGTGTGACCCATTTCTCTGCATTGAGAAAAGAAAATAGGCAACTACGCTCAATTCTAGCATATATTCTTGATAGAATTTAAAATGTATTGAATGCAAAATGATGTGTTACTTCTCTTAAGTCTTTCTTGGAGAGATATATATTGGAATCTCTCTTATTTTTTGAGCGGGATATCTCAGTCTGTAATTAGAAATGAAACTCTGCCCAAATTGAAAGGCATTATTGAAACTTTGTGCTCAGATTGTTGATCATATTTCATTATTTGAATAAGAAAACAAGTGACTTTTCAAACTTTGTGTTGGAATAGCTTGGTTGCTGGAGAAATTATTCTTATTCCCATTTCCTTAATACATTTTTTGTCCATTTTATTAAATAAGCAGAATTAGTGAAAGTGATTAGGAAGGTGTCCTGAAGCCAGTTGTGGAGAGACTTTGTGCTACCACAATTGTCTTTAGTTTGTCTATTTTTCTATTCATGTGTAAAGGATCTCGGGATGACTTTGTGTCCTCATTATCCTTCATATTCTATTTCTGTGTAAAATACCTTGGGATGACTTTGTGCCCTCATTGTCTTTCATATTTCACTCTTTGGCAGTTGAGGTGGAGACTTTGTGCCTCATTTCATTCTGTTGTGTTTCTGTGCCCTATTACAGTCACTTATCATCACCTGAAAGATTCCTTTTGTCTACTAAACAACACTTCTAAAAGAAGAGGAGTGTCTTCTGTCATTTCATTAGGATTTCTCCTTTGATTTGTGAACATCATCTCTAAAAAAAGAGAGATGGATGGTTTATCATACCCTTGAGTGTTATTTTCTATTTATATATATAGTATATAGCTCCTGCATATCTATAGAGAACTCCCCTTGATGAGAGGAGAGATTTGTCCCCTTTTGATGTAGGAAACCTGCACATCTGGCTGACCAATTTCCCTATGTTGTGGTTGAAGAAACTTATTTTGCTCATCAGTTAGCTGATTAACAAAATATTCACCCAACAGAGTTAAGAGATAAAAATATGTAAAAACCATAATTAGGAACTATTAAACACTATAAAAAAATCATATTTTATGAGATAATAGTGAAAACCCTCTCTATTTTATCTCAGAGTAGGGGTAGTTTTAACTTGCATGGAGATGGCAATTTTGAGAAAAATGGTGAAATTGGTGACCAAAGGGAAATAAAGTACCAAATAAAGGTTGAATAATATATATGGTATCTATAAAAAGTTTAAATTTTTTGATATAATACTTGGAATCATACAAGGTACCCTACACAAGAAGGGTTACAATCATGCATGAAGGAAACCCTTAAGCCCAGAAGGCAAATTGAGGGTCATGTGCATTTTTAACCTTATAAATGATTTCCAATTTATTATTTAATGATTTAATTTTTATATTATATATTATTAATCCATTATTAGGTAGATGAATCCATTTTGGAGTCAAATTGAGTCTCAAGTGGTTGGTAGACCTATTGGCATGGTATAGACCTAATGCCAAACAGGGGTACGGTTTCATTTTTGGATCTTGAGAAGTAATTCCATTGATGGTAACATGTCTATGGGGTGTATATACAATATTTTGATAATTTTATTTCAATTTAACTCATTAAGAATCTAATTCTTGGCTTGAAATCTCCCAAACCCTCACAGAATGCACAAAATGACTTGATGGTCAAGTTGAAAATCTCAAATCATTCATGAGCTTATGCTTGAGACCTAAATACATTCGGATAAGGTGGACAGAGTACCTAAGGATCCTTTAGTGTAATTTTTAGGTAATTATAATGTGTCATCTTCTTGAACAAATGATAAGAGGGTTAGTCACTCCTAAACCCTCTCAAACCCTGTCTTGTGACTTGATGGTAGAAATCAAGCTAAAAGTGCCTATAAATGGATGAAAATGACCATTACTGATGAATATAAGCTATTTAAAAATACATTAGGGTCAAATAAATGGGATTGTATTGTTTGTAATCCATAGATGTGATGTAAGAAATAGTTTTTCTTGAATTTGTGTTGTTTTTGTACATCCTAAAGATGACCATGAGACGCAAACCATTTGGGAAGTTATATTATGACTTTAAAAAAATCTTGATTCTATTTTTATATCTTTTAAATACTCCCAAATGTCCCTACCAACTCTCTTATTTCAACTAGTCTATTGAGCAAGTTAGTGAACACCTAGAGAAAATGGTGAATCTTCATTTAGAAATACTTTTAAGGATTTTTTCCTATAAATTATGCCATGGAAAATTGTAAAACATGTAAATAATCTTATTTTATGGATCACATTTCATTTTCTAATAGGTTTTAGGTGCCAAGTGTGAGAGGTGTAGGGAAAAGGGCTATTTTGGGACTATCTTGGATGATGGTGCACGGATAAAATTAAAGGTATGATTAGGAGCCTCTCCAATGAATGTGATGAATTTATAGTAACACTTAATAATTATAAACATCATCATATTTTACCAATTGTAGATAGAAGGTAGTTTTGGAAGGCCTATTATCAAGGGTAGTTTTTTGTGCATGGAAAGGAGTTTTTAAACCATTTTATAGGTCATAGAAGATTTAAAATGACATTTTTAACTATTGAAACTATATATCTCACCCCATACCTCTATCTCATTCATTTTTAATTTATTTGATCAAGTTAACACATGTCCAAGTGACTCTTGGACTCCCCTTCTTTATCTCTTTCCATTTTTTCTATAAATAGAGCTTTTTGGCTATGGTATGCATCACTCCACTTGGGTATGGAAAAGGAAGACCAAATTTGTGACATGAATAAATAAATAAAATTAATTTTACCTCATTCAAATATTTCACTAATTATATATGATAGTGTTTAGTCTTATGTAAGTATTATGTCTATTTACCTTCACATGTTACACCTATTAATACGTAGTGTGTTGTGATCTTTTATTACAAGTCAACAAGAAGTGTCAAGTGAGGTTATAGTTATAGTTAATAACTAATTCAATTGAGTTTCTTACAATTCCTATTTCCTAAATCTTCCTATCTTATGATATCTCTAAAACCCCATGTTGAAGCGTTAGTGTTAGAGAGAGTTGATGTTGAGTGAAGTGTATATGTAACTTGTTCCTAATTATAAGTGCATGTCAAAGAGTGTGACTAGAGAATAAATTTGTTTTATCACCTCCCATAAATTAATCTTACTTTTTCATGTTATTCTTAACCCTTTTCAACCCCCCAAGTATTAGTAGTAGGATATGTCCTTTAAGTGATGCATCAAGGGGAGCTAGCCCCTAACCTAAAGATCCACCTCCTAGTAGAGATAATCAAAACCCTAAGGTCATTCCATTATCTCACTTGAATAAGGATAATATTGTCTAATCTCCTCATTGGGTGCATGTTCAAGTGACAATAGTTTTGGCATTCTTGATGAGACTCTTGTTCCAAGAGTTAGAGGATTTTTGGTGTTGTCCTTCAACACATCAGCCTTAGAAGGCATTTATCTAGGAAAAAATGGTGACTCCAAAGTTGAATCAAATGGTTTAATATCTAGGTATTACATTTTAAGGTTGTTCATAGATTTTTATATGTCTTTGTTTCCAAATGAAGCTTTCATGGTTGATATTGATGTTGAGTTTTACCCTCTATAGTTTGGTGAAACATTGTAAACTCTGCCTTTTCCTCTTTGATATGAGCAAGTACTTGGTTAACTTGTTCATGATCGTTATCGACCTTATTTTTATCCTTAACAAGCCTAATATGACCTTTATCAACTGCAATATAGCCTTTGTAAATCCTATAATCCTTCTTTTTCTTCCCTTCATAGTCATCATCAAGATGTTGGGTAGTCATATGAGAATGGTTACCAAAGAAAGCCTGAGTATGTAAAGCAATGTAGAATGCCTGAGTATATAAACTAGCATGGAAAGTAGCATGGAAATCCTAATTAAGTAAAGTAGTATGGAATGTCTAAGTAAGTAAAGTAGTATAGAAAATAGCATGGAAAGCCCAAGTAAGTAAAGCAAAGTGAAAAAGGTGAAAAAGTAGCATGAAAATCTCAAGTAAGTAAATCAACATAGGAAGATTAAATAAGTAAAGTAACATAGAAAGATCGAGTAAGTAAAGCAACATGGAAAAGTAATATGGAAAGCCTGAGTAAGTAAAGTAGTGTTGAAAGCTTAAGTCAGTAAAGTATTGTGGAAAGCTTGACTAAGTAAAGCAAATTGGAAAAGTAATGAGAAAATCTTGAGTAAGTAAAGTAGCATGAAAAAGCAACATGGAAATCTTGAGTAAGTAAAGTAATGTGGAAAAATAGAATGGAAAAATTGAATAAGTAAATCAACATGGAAAAGTAGTGAAGTAAACCAACATAGAAAAGTAGTGTGGAAATGCTAAGTAATTTAAGCACTGTAAAAATTTTGAGTAAGTAAAGTAGTGTGGAAAACTTGATTAAGTAAAATAGCATGAAAAACTATCTTAGAAAGCTCAGGTAAGTAAAGTAGTATGTAAAACTTGAGTAATTAAAGTAACATGAAAAGCTTGAGTAAGTAATGAAGCTTGGAAAGATTGAATTAGTAAAGTAGCATAAAAAGTCTTAGTAAGTAAATTAGTATGGAAAGCCTAAGAAAGTAAAGTAGTGTGAAAAAATAGCATAAAAATTTTGAGTCAGTAAAGCAACATGGAAATATTGATTAAGTAAAGCATCATGGAAAAGTAGCATGGAAAGCCTGAGTAAGTAAAGCAACATTAAAAAATAGCGTGGAAATCTTGAGTAAGTAAAGTAGCATGGAAATCTTGAGTAAGGAAAGTAGTGTGGATTAGTAGTGTGTAAATCATGAGTAACTAAAGTAGCATGGAAAATTAGCATGGAAAATTTGAGTAAGTAAAGCATCATGGAAAGCTTGAGTAAGTAAAGAAGGGTGAAAAGTTAGAGTAAGTAAATTATAATGGAAAAGCAATGTGGAAAGCTTGAGTAAGTAAAGTAGTGTCTAAATATTGAGTAAGTAAAGCAACATAGAAATCTTGAATAAGTAAAGCAATGTAGAAAGCTTGATTTAGTAAAGTAACATGGAAAGTTGGAGTAAGTAAATTAACATGGAAACATGAATAAGTAAAGCAGTTTGGAAATGTTGAGTAAGTAAAATGGCATGAAAATATAGCTTATAAAGCTTGAGTAAGTAAAGCAATGTAGAAATTTCAAGCAAAAAAATCAGCATAAAAATCTTGAGTAAGTAAAATAGCATAGCAAGCTTGAGTAAGTAAAGTAGCATGGGAAGCTTGAGTATGTAAATCAACATGGAAAGCTTGAGTAAGAAAAGTAGTGTGGAAAAGTAGCATAAAAAGCATGAGTAAGTAAAGTAGTGTGAAAATCTTGAGAAAGAAATATAGTTTGGAAAACTTGAGTAAATAAAGTTGTGTGGAAAAGCAACATGGAAATCTCAAGTAAGTAAGTCAATATGAAAAAGCAAAGTGGAAATCTTGAGTAAGTAAAGCAATGTGGAAAAGCACCATAAAAATCTTGAGTAAAAAAAGTAGCATAGAAATCTTGAGTAAGTAAAGCAGCATGGAAAAGCTACATGGAAAGCTTGAATAAGTAAAGTAGTATGGAAAGATCGAGTAAGTAAAGTAGCATGGAAAGTAACGTGAAAAGATTAAGTAAAGTAGCTTGGAAAAGTAGTGTGAAAATCCTAAGTAAGTAAAACAACATGGAAAGCTTGAGTAAGTAAAATAACATGAAAATATTGAATAAGTAAAGTAGCATGATAACCTGAAGTATGTAAAGTAGCATGGAAGGCCAAACTAAATGAAGCAATGTGGTAAAATTGAGTAAGTAAACCAATATGGAAAAGTAGCATGGAATGCCTAAGTAAAGTAGCATAGAAAGATTGAGTACTTAAAGTAGTGTGGAAAGTTTAAGTAAGTAAAACAATGTAGAAAAGTAGCATAGAAAGTTTGAGTAGTTAAATTAGAGTCTAAAAGTAGCATATAAAGCTCAAGTAAGTAAATTAGTATGGAAATCTTGAATAAGTAAAACATCATAGAAAGCTCGAGTAAATAAAGCAATGTGGAAAACTAGCTTGGAAAGATTGAGTAAGTAATGTAGTGTGGAAAGCTCACATAAATGAAGTAGTGTTGAAAGCTTGAGTAAGTAAAGCAACCTAAAAAAGTAGTGTGGAAAGCCTGAGTGAGAAAAACAACATGGAAAAAGATCAAAGAAAGCTCGAGTAAGTAAACTAGCATTGAAAGCTTGAGTAAGTAAAGTTGCATGGAAAATCACCGTGAAAAGGTTGAGTAAGTAAAGTAGTGTGGAAAGTCTGAGTAAGTAAAGCAACGTGTAAGTATGAATAAGTAAAATAGTGTGGAAAAGTAGTGTGGAAAGCCCAAGTAAATAAAGTAGAATGAAAAATCAAGGTAGAAATCTTGAGTAAGTAGAGTAACATAGAAAAGTAGTGTGAAAATCTTGAGTAAGTAAATTAATATAAAAAGCTCGAGTAAGTAAATTAGTTTGAAAATATTGAATGTTAGAGTAAGTAAATTAGTGTGAAAAGCTTGAGTAAGTAAATTAGTATGGAAATACCAAGAAAAGTAGCAAGGAAAAGTAGCATGGAAAACCCAAGTAAGTAAAGCAACATTGAAAGATTGAGTAAGTAAAATAGCATGGAAACATAGTGTGGAAATCCCTAATAAGTAAAATAATGTAAAAAAGTAGTGTGAAAAGGTAGCATGGAAATCTTCAGTAATTAATGCAGCATAGAAATCTCGAGTTAGTAAAGCAATATGAAAATATTAAGCAAAGCAACATGGAAAGTTGGGGTAAGTAAAATAGCATGGAAATCCCTAGTTAGTATAAGCAGTGTAGAGAGCTTAATTAACTAAAGTAACATGGAAAAGCAGTATGGAAAGCTTAAAAAAGTAAAGTAGTGTGAAAATATTGAGCAAGTAAAATAATGTGGAAAAGTAATGTGGAAATCTCAAGTAAGTAAAGCATCATGGAAAGGTAGCATGTAAAGCTCGAGTAAGCAAAGTAGCGAGAAAAAGTAGCATGAAAATCCTGAGTAATTAAAGAAGCATGGAAAACTTGAGTAAGTAAAGCAACATGGAAAAGTAGTGTGGAAAAGTTAAGTTAGTATAGGAGGGTGGAAAGCCCAAGGAAGTAAAGCAACATGAAAAGCCTTAGTAATTAAAGTAGTGTGGAAAATTAGTGTGGAAAGCCTTAGTAAGTAAAACAACATGGAAAGATCGAGTAAGTAAAGCAACATAGAAATCTCAAGTAAGTAAACTATCATAGAAAACAATATGGAAAGCTCAAGTAAGTAAAATAGCATGGAAATTTAGATTAAGTAAAGTAGCTTAGAAATCTTGAGGAAGTAAAGCAACATGGAAAAGTAGTGTGTAAAGTTTGAGTAAGTATAAAAACATAAAAATATTGAGTAAGTAAAGTAGTGTGAAAAAGCAATGTAGAAAGATCGAGTAAGTAAATAAGTGTGGAAAACACAAGTAAGTAAATTAGTTTGAAAAAATAATGTGGAAACCCTAAGTGAAAAGTAGGGTGGAAATATTAAGTAAAGTACTATAGAAAAATAGCATGAAAAGCATGAGTAAGTAAAGTAGCATAAAAATCTTGAGTAAGTAAAGCAACATGGAAAACTCAAGTAAGTAGAGCAGCATGAAAAGTTCAAGTAACTAAAGTAGTATGAAAATTTGATTAAGTAAAGTACCATGGAAATTTGTAGTAAGTAAAACAACATGGAAAAGTAATATTAAAATCTCAACTAAGTAAAAAAATAAGGAAAGCTTGAGTAAGTAGAGCAGTGTGGAAAAGTAATGTAGAAAGCTCAAGTAAGTAAAGTAGCGTGTAAAGCTTGAGTAAGTAAATTAGTGTGAAAAGGCAACATGGAAAGCCCAAGTAAGTAAAGTATCATGGAAATCCTAAGTAATTAAAGTAGCATGGAAAACTTGAGTAAGTAAAGTAGCGTGGAAAGCCTAATTAAGTAAAGCAAGATGGAAATCTTCAGTCAATAAAGTAGCATAAAAAGCTCGAGTAAGTGAAGTAGCAAGAAAAGACTAAGTAAAGTATTGTGAAAATCCCAAGTAATTAAAGAAACATGTAAAATTAGCATGAAAAGCTCAATTAAAGCAACGTCAAAATTTTGAGCAAGTAAAATAATGTGCAAAAGTATAATGGAAAGCCTATGTAAGTAAAACAACATGGAAAAGAAACATGGAAGCTCAAGTAAATAAAGCACTATGGAAAGAATAAGTAAATAAAGCAATGTAGAAAATTAGTGTGGAAATCTTGAGTAAGTAAAGTAGCATGGAAAAGTAGTGTGAAAAGCTTGAGTAAGTAAACTAGCATGGAAAGCTCGAGTAAGTAAAGCATTGTGGAAAGCTTGAATAAGTTAAGCAGCATGGAAAGCTTGAGTAAGTTAAGTAGCATAGAAAAGTAATGTGGAAATCTCAAAAAAGTAAATCGACATGGAAAAATAGCATGAAAATCTCAAGTAAGTAAAGCAACATATAAAATTAGCATAGAAATCTTGAGTAAATAAAGTAGTGTGAAAATCTCAAGTATGTACAATAGCATAGAAAAATAGCATGGAAAGCTCGAGTAAGTAAAGTAACATGGAAATTGTGAGTAAGTAAAGCAACATGGAAAGCTTGAGTGAATAAAGTAGTGTGAAAAGTATGAGTAAGTAATGTGGCATGGACAAACACCATGAAAAGCGTGAGTAAGTAAAGCAACGTGAGAAGCCCAAGTAAGTAAAGTAACATGGAAATCCTAAGTAAGTAAAGTAATGTGGAAATTCGGAGTAAGTAAAGTAGTGTGGAAATCTTGAGTATGTAAATCAATATAGAAAGCTTGAGTAAGTAAAGCAACATGGAAACCTTGAGTAAGTAAAGCAATGTGGAAAAGTAGCATGGAAAACTTGAGTTAGTAAAGTAACATGGAAAAATAGCATGGAAAGCCCAAGTTAGTAAAGTAGTGTGGAAAGTCTAAGTATGTAGATTTGCATAGAAAAGTAGTGTGAAAAGCCTATGTAAGTAAAGCAATATGGAAAAGTAGTGTGGAAAGATCAAGTATGCAAAGCAAATTCTAAAGTCTGAGGAAGTAAAGTAGCATGAAAAATCAATGTGGAAAACATAAGTAAGTAAAGCAATGTGGAAAATTAGCATTGAAAGCCTAAGTAAATGAACATGAAAAAGCAACGTGAAAAGTCTGAAAAAGGTAGCATGGAAAGCCTAAGTAAGTAAAGTAACATGAAATGCCTAAGTAAGAAAAACAACATAGATAGCTTGAGTAAGTAAAGCAACGTGCAAATCTTGAGTAACTAAAGTAGTGTCAAAAAGCATCATGGAAAGCATGAGTATGTAAAGCAATATAGAAAGACTGAGTAAGTAAAGTAGTGTGGGAAATTAGCATGGAAATCCTAAGTAAAGCGACATGGAAAAGTAGCATATAAATCTTGAGTAAATAAATTCACATGGAAAAGTAGTGTGGAAAGACTATGTAAGTAGAGTAACATGGAAATATTGAGTAAGTAATGCAGCGTGGAAAGCCCAAGTAAGTAAACTAGCATGGAAAGCTTGAGTAAGTAACGTAGCATGGAAAGCCTAAGTAAGTAAAGCAATGTAGAAAGCCCGAGTAAGTAAAGTATCATAGAAAACTAGTTTGAAAAACCTGAGTAAGTAAAGAAACATGAAAAGATTGAGTAAGTAAAGTAGTGTGGAAAGCTTGAGTAAGTAAAGTAACATAGAAAAAAAGTGTGGAAAGCTTGAGAAAGTAAAGTAGCATGGAAAGCCCGAGTAAGTAAAGCAATGTGAAAAAGTAACATGGAAAGTCTGAGTAATTAAAATAGAATGGAAAAACAACATGGAAATCCCAAATAAGTAAAGCAATGTGGAAAATTAGCATGAAAATAATGAGTAAGTAAAGTAGCTTGAAAAGCCCAAGTAGGTAAAGTAGAATAGAAAACTTGAGTAAGTAAAACAACATGGAAAACTTGAGTAAGTAAAGCAATGTGGAAATCCCAAGTAAGTAAAGTAGCTTCAAAAATAGTGTTAAAAGCCTATGTAAGTAAATCAACATGGAAAAGTAGCATCGAAAACATGAGTTAGTAGAGCAGCGTGAAAATACTGAGTAAGTAAAGTAGCATGGAAAAGTAATGTATAAAACATGAGTAAGTAAAGTAGCACGCAAATCTTGAGAAAGTAAAATAACATTAAAAACAATATTGAAAGCTTGAGTAAGTTAAGTAGCATGGAAATCTCGATTAAGTAAAGCAAGATAGAAAACTTAAGTAAAGCAGGATAAAAAATTAGTGTGGAAAGCTCGAGTTAGTAAAATAGTGTAGAAAGCTTAAGTAAGTAAAGAAATATAGAAAAATTGAGTAAATAGATCAATGTGGAAAGCTTGAGTAAGTAAAGTAGCATGAAAATTATAAGTAAAGAAGTGTGTAAAAATAGCATGAAAAGCTTGAATAAATAAAGGAATGTAGAAAATGTAAGTAAAATAGCATGGAAAGCAGCATAGAAAACTTGAGTAAGTAAATTAACATGAAAAAGAAGCATGGAAATCCCCAGTAATTAAAGTAGCATAGAAAAGAAGCATGGAAAGCTTGAGTAAATAAAGTAGCCTGGAAAGCCTAAGTAAGTAAAGTAACATGGAAAAACTGAGTAAGTAAAGCAACATAGAAAGCTCGAGTACATAAAGTAGCAAGTTAAGCTTGAGTAAGTAAAGCAGTGTGTAAGGCCTGAGTAAGTAAAGTAATGTAGAAAGATAAAACAAGTATACCAATGTATAAATGTAGCATGGAAATCCTGAGTAAGTAAAACAGTGTGGAAAGCCAAAGTAAATAAAGTAGCATGGAAAGCTTAAGTAAAGTAGCATGGAAAGCCCGAGTAAGTAAAGTAGTGTAGAAAATTAGCATGGAAATCTCAAGTAAAGTATCATAGAAAGCTTGAGTAAGTAAAATAGCATAGAAAAGTAGCATGGAAAGCCTGAGTAAGTAAAGAATATGAAAAAGAAGTGTTGAAAGTCTGATTTAGTAAAGCAGTATGAAAAGCCTAAGGAAATAAACCAGCATGGCAAAGCAACATGAAAATCTTAAGTAAAGTAGCATGGAAAGCTTGAGTAAGCAAAGCAACATTGAAGAGTAGTGTGAAAAGTTTAAGTAAAGCATCATGGAAAAGTAGTTTGGAAAGATCGCGTAAGTAAAGCAACATGGAAAACTTGAGTAAGTAAAGTAGTATGGAAAGCTTGAGTAAGTAAAAAAGTGTGGAAAAGCAATGTGAAAAGCTTGAGTAAGGTAACCAACATAGAAATCTTGAGTAAGTAAAGTAGCATGGAAAATTTGAGTAAGTAAAGCAACATGAAAACCTTGAAAATGTAAAGTAATGTGCAAAAACAACATGAAAATCCCAAGTTAAAAAGCAATTTAGAAATCTTGAATAAGTAAAGTAGCATGAAAAGCTCGAGTAAGTAAAGTAGCATCAAAATTTCAAGTAAGTAAAGCAGTGTGGAAAGCCTAAATAAGTAAAGTAGTGTAGAAACCTCAAGTAAGTAAGGTAGTATGGAAATTTAGTGTTGAAATCTTGAGTAAAAAAACTAGCATGGAAAAGCAATGTGGAAATCTTGAGTAAGTAAATCAATGTGGAAAAGTAGCATGAAAATCCTAAGTAAAGAATCATGGAAAGCCTAAGTAATTAAATCAACATGGAAATCTTGATTAAATAAAGTAGTGTAAAAAACACGAGTAAGCAAAATAATATAGAAAAGTAACATAGAAGGCCCAGGTAAGTAAAGCAATGTGAAAAATTAATATTGAAAACCAGAATAAGTAAAGTAACATAAAAATCTTGAGTAAGTAAAGTAGTGTAGAAAAGTAGCATGGAAAGCATGAGTAAGTAAAATAGCATGGAAATCTTGAGTAAGTAAAGTAGTGTGAAAAAGTAATGTGGAAACCCTGAGTAATTAAAGTAGTGTAGAAAGCATGAGTAATTAAAGTAGCATAAAAAAGTAGCATAGAAATTTTGAGTAAGTAAAGTATCATGTAATGTCTGATTAAGTAAAGTAGCATGGAAATATTGAGTAAGTAAAGTAACATGAAAAGCTTAAGTAAAGTAACATAGAAAATGTAAGTAAAGTAGCGTGTAAATCTCGAGTAAGTGAAGCAATGTGAAAAAGAAGCATGAAAAGCATGAGTAAGTAAAGTAATGTGAAAAGTTCAAGTAAGTAAAGCAGCATGGAAAGCTACAGTAAGTAACATAAGATTTTAAAAAATAGTGTAGAAATTTTGTGTAAATACAGTAGCATGGAAAGCCTATGTAATTAAAGTAGTGTGGAAAAGTAGCATGGAAAGCTAGAGTAAGTAAAATAGCATAGAAAAATAGCGTGAAAAGCTTAATTAAGTAAAGTAACATGGAAAGCTTGAGTAAGTAAACTAGAGTGGAAAGCTCAAATAAGTAAAATAATTTGAAAATCCTGAGTAAATAAAGTAACATGGAAAGGTTGAATAAGTAAAGTAGTGTAGAAAAGGAACATGGAAAGTTTGAATAAATAAAGTAGCATGGAAAAGTGGTATGGAAAGCTCAAGTATGTAAACCAACATAGAAAAGTGGCATGGAAATCTTGAGTAAGTAAAATACCGTGGAAAGCCTGAGTAAGTAAAGCAGCATGGGAAGCTTGAGTAAATAAAGCAACATGGAAAAGTAGCATAGAGATCTTGAGTAAGTAAGATACTGTGGTAAGATCGAGTAAATAAAGTAGAATGGAAAAGCACCATGGAAATCTTGAGTAAGTAAAGTAGCCTGAAAAGTCTAAGTAAGTAAAGCAACATGGAAACTTTGAGTAAGTAAAGTAGGGTGGAAATCCTGAGTAAGTAAAGTAGTGTGGTAAGCCTAAGTAAGTAAAGCAATGTGGAAAAGTAACATGGAAATATTACGTAAGTAAAGCAACATTTAAAGGTAATGTGAAAAGCCTGAGTTAGTAAAGCAGCTTGGAAAGCTTGAGTAAGTAAAGTAATGTGGAAAGGCTTAGTAAGTAAAGTAGTGTAGAAAGCGCAAGTATGTAAAGCATCTTGGAAAGTTTGAGGAAGTAAAACAACATGGAAAAGTAATGTGGAAAGCCTAAGTAAGTAAAACACCATGGAAAGCTAGAGTAAGTAAAGTAACATGGAAAAGTAGCATTGAAAGGCCAAGTAAGTAAAGTAGTATAGAAAAGTAGTGTGGAAAGTTTGACTAAGTAAAGTAGCATGGAAAGCCTAAGTAAGTAAAGAAACATGGAAAGCCTAAGTATGTAAATAAACATAGAAATATTGAATAAGTAAATCAACATAAAAATTTAGAGTAAGTAAAATAATGTAAAAAAGTAGCATGGAAAGCTCAAGTAAGTAGAGCAACATAGAAATTTTGAGTAAGTAAAGTCATATGGGAAAGCATCGTGGAAAGCCTGAGTAAATAAAGTAGCATGGAAAAGTAGTGTGAAAATATTGAGTAAATATAGCCATGTGGAAAAGGAGCTTGGAAAGCCCGAGTAAGTAAAGTAGCATGGAAATCTTTAGTAAGTAAAGTAGCGTGGAAAGCTCAAACAAGTAAACTAGTGTGGAAAGCTTGAGTAAGTAAAGTAGCTTAGAAAGCTTTAGTAAGTAAATCAATGTGGAAAGCCCGAGTAAGTAAAATAGTATTAAAAAGTAACATGAAAAGCTTAAGTAAGTAAAATAACATGAAAAGCTCAAGTAAAGTAGCATGGAAAGCTCGAGTAAATAAATCAACATGGAAAACAAGCATTGAAACCCTGAGTAAGTAAAGTAGCATGGATATCCCAAATAAGTAAAGTAGTGTGGAAAAACAACATAGAAATTTTGAGTACGTAAAGCATAATGGAAAATCAACATAGAAATCTCAAATAATTAAAGTAGCATGGGAACCCTAAGTAAGTAAAGTTGTGTGGAAAGCTCAAGTACGTAAAGCAGTGTGGAAAGCTCGAGTAAGTAAAGCGGCATGAAAAGATTGAGTCAGTAAATAAGCTTAGAAATATTGAGTAAGTAAAGAGGCTTGGAAAAATAGTGTTGAAAGCCTAAGTAATTAAAGCAACATGGAAAAGTAACATGGAAAACCTAAGTTAGTAAAGCATGATGGAAAGCTCGAGTAAGTAAAGTAGCCTAGAAAGCTAGAATATGTAAAGTAGCATCGAAAAGAAATGTGAAAAGCTTGCTTAAGTAAAGTAAATTGGAAAACTTGAGTAAGTAAGGAAGCACAGAAAAATAGTGTAAAAATATTGAATAAGTAGAGTAGTGTGGAAAGCTCGAGTAAGTAAAGTAGAATAAAAAAGTAGTGTGGAAAGCTTGAGTAAGTAAAGTAACATATAAAAGTATTATGAAAATGCTAAATAAGACAAGTAGCTTGGAAATGGTGTGTGAAAATATTGAGTAAGTAAAGTACCATAGAAAGCCTAATTAAGGTAACATGGAAAGCTCAAGTAAGTAAAGTAACATGGAAAAGTAGCATAGAAAGCTTGATTTAGTAAAGTAGCATGGAACACTTGAGTAAGTAAAGTAGCATGGAAAAGTAATGTGGAAAGCCTTAGTAAGTAAAGCAGTGTGGAAAGCTTAAGTAAGTAAAGTAGTGAGGAAAGCTCATGTATGTATAATAGCATGGAAAAGTAGCATTGAAAGCTCAAGTAAGTAAAGTAGCATGGAAAGCCTGAGTTAGTAAAGTAGCATCAAAAAGTAGCATGGAAAGCATGAGTAAAGTAAAGTAAAGTAAGGTGGAAATTTTTAATAAGTAAAACAATATGAAAAGGTTGTGTAAGTAAAGTAGCATGGAAAACTTGAGTAAGTAAAGAAACGTGAAAAGCCCAAGTAACTAAAGTAGTGTACAAAAGTAGTGTGAGAAGCTTGAGTAAGTAAAGTAGTATGGAAAGCCTAAGTAAGTAAATCAATGTGGAAAAGTAGTGTAAAAAGCCATAGAAATTAATTAGCATGAAAAAATAGCATAGAAATATTGAGTAATTAAAGTTTTATGGAAAAGTAGCATGGAAAAATCAAGTAAGTAAAGTAACATGGAAAGCCTAAGTAAAGCAACATGGAAAGCTCGAGTAATTAAATTAGCATGGAAAGCTTGAGCAAGTAAAATAGTGTGGAATGCTTTAGTAAGTAAAGTAGTGTGGGAAGCTTGAGTAAGTAAAGTAGCATGGAAAAGTAGTGTTGAAATTCTTAGTAAGTAAAACAACATGCAAAGCTTGAGTACGTAAAGTAGAATGGAAACCCTGTGTAAGTAAAGCAACATAGAAAAATAGCATTGAAATCTCGAGTAAGTAAAGTATCATGGAAATCTTGAGCTAGTAAAGTAGCATGGAAATACTAAGTAAAGTAGTATGGAAAGCCTTAGTAAGTAGAACAATGTGAAAAGCTTAAATAAGTCAAGTACCATGGAAAAACAACATGGAAAACTTGAGTAAGTAAAATGATGTGGAAAGCCTGAGTAAGAAAATAAATGTGGAAAACCCGAGTAAGTATAACAATATAGAAAGCATGAGTAAGTAAAGTAGTGAGTAAAAATAGTATGGAAAGCCTAAGAAAGTAATTTAGCATAGAAAAGTAGTGCAAAAACTTGATTAATTAAAGTAGCATGGAAAACCTTAGTAAGTAAAGTAGCATGGAAAGCCTGAGTAATAATATTAACATGGAAAGCTCAAGTAAAGTAGTGTGGAAATCTTGAGTAATTAAAATACCATGTAAAGCTTCAGTAAGTAAAGCAACGTGGAAAGCCTGAGTAAATAAAGCAGTGTGAAAAAATAGTTCGAAAATTCTAAGTAAAGCAATGAGGAAAGCTTGAGTAAGTAAAGCAGTGTAAAAAAGTAGTTAGGAAAGCCTATGTAAATAAAGTAATGTAGAAATGTAGCATGGGAAGTTTGAGTAAGTAAAGTAGCATTGAAAGCTCAAGTAAGTAAATCAATGTGGAAATTCAATGTGGAAAGCACAAATAAGTAAAGTAGCATGGAAAAGCTTAAGTAATGTAGCATAGAAAATCTAAGTAAAGTATCGTGGAAAGCTCGAGTAAGTAAATAAATGTGAAAAGGTAGCATGGAAATTCCAAGTATGTAAAGTAGAGTGGAAAGACTGAATATGAAAAGCAGTGTGGAAAAGTAGTGTGGAAAGCTCAAGAATGTAAAGTAGTATGGAAAGCTCAAGTATGTAAAGTATTATGAAAAATCTATGTGAAAAGCTAGAGAAAGTAAAGCAATGTGGAAAAGCAACACGGAAAGCATGAGTTAGTAAAGCAATGTGGAAAGCCTGAGTAAGTAAAACAACATAAAAAAGCAACATGAAAAGCTCAAGTAATTCAAGTAGCGTAGAAAGCCTAAATATAGTAGCATGGAAAGTTAGAGTAAGTAAACTAGCATGGAAAAGCAGTGGGAAAAAGCAAAGTGACAATTTTGAGTAAGTAAACCAACATAGAAATCTTGAGTAAGTAAATAACCATGGAAAGCCTAAGTAAGTAAACTAACATGGAAAAGCAACATGGAAAGCTTGAGTAAGTAGAACAACATGGAAAAGTAGCATGGAAAGCTCCAGTAAGTAAAGAACCATGGAAAAATTAAGTAAAGCAGTGTGAAAAGCTTGAGTAAGTAAAGGAGCATGGAAAAGTAGTGTGGAAAGCTCAAAGAAGTAAATCAGTATGGAAAGCTTGAGTAAGTAAAGTAGTGTGGAAAGCCAGAGTAAGTAAAGTAGTGTGAAAATCTTGAGTAAGTAAAGTAGCATGGAAAACTCGAGTAAGTAAAGAAGCATGGAAAGCTTGACTAAGTAAAGCGATATGAAAAAATAGTGTGGAAATCTCAAGTTAGTAAAGTAGTGTGGAAAGCCCAAGTAAGTGAAGCAACATTGAAAGCTTATGTAAGTAAAACAACATGGAAACCTCAAGTAGTTAAAGTAGAGTGTAAAGCTCAAGTAAGTAAAGTAGCATGGAAAAACAACATAGATATCCTAAATAAGTGAAACAACATGGAGATATCGAATAAATAAAGTAATGTGGAAATCTTGAGTAAGTAAAGTAGTATCAAAAAGCAACGTGGAAAGCTTGAGTATGTAAAGTAGCATGGAAAAGCAGCATGGAAAGCTCACGTAAGTAAACTAACTTGGAAAAATAGTGCAGAAGGCTCAAGTAAGTAAAGTAGTGGGGAAAAACAATATGGAAATCCCATGTAAGTAAAGTAGCATAGAAATATTGAGTAAGTAAAGTAATGTGGAAAGCTCGAGTAAATAAAATAGCATGAAAAACTTGAGTAAGTAAAGTAGCATATAAAGACTGAGTAAGTAAAGTAGTGCAGAAAAGTAGCATTGAAGGGCTCACTAAGTAAAGCAATGTAAAAATCCTAAGTAAATTAGCTTAAAAATGTAGCATGGAAAGATTGAATAAGTAAAATAAGATGCAAATCCTAAATAAGTAAATTAGCATAGAAAGCTCAATTAAGTAAATCAAAGTGGAAAAGTAGCATTGAAAGTTTGAGTAAGTAAATCTGTAAAGAAATCTCAAATAAGTAAAGCAGTATAGAAATCTTGAGTAAGTAAAGTAATGTGGAAAATCAGTGTGCAAAGCTTGAGAAAGTAAAGCAGTGTGGAAAGATCGAGTAAGTAAAGCAACATGGAAAGTTTGACTAATCAAAGTAGTATGGAAAACTTGAATAAGTAAAGTAGCATAGAAAGCCTGTGTAAGTAAAAAAACTTGGAAAAGCAATGTGAAAATATTTAGTAAGTAAAGTATCATGGAAAAATAGTGTGGAAAGGCTAAGTAAGTAAATTAGTGTGAAAAGTTTAAGTAAAGTAGTGTGGAAAGCCTAAGTAAGTAAAATAGTATGAAAAAGTAGTGTGGAAAGTTTGAGCAAATAAAGTAGCATGGAAAGTTCGTATAAATAAAGTAGAATGGAAAAGTACCATGGAATGTCTAAGTAAAGTAGCATAGAAAATATGAGAGGGTAAAGTAGCGTGGAAAGAACAAGTAAAGTAGCGTTGAAAGCTTGAGTAAGTAGAGTAGTGTAAAAATTTTGAGTAAATAAAGTAGAGTGGAAAATTAGCATGAAAAGCATGAGTAAGTAAAGTAGCATAGAAAGTGTGAGTAAGTATAGTAGTGTGTAAATATATTGTGAAAACCTTAAGTAAGTACTTCAATAAGGAAAAGTAGCATGAAAATTTTGAGTTAGTAAAGTAGCTTAGAAATCTCGAGTAAGTAAATTAGTGTGGAAAAATAATGTGTAAAGCCTGAGTAAGTAAAGCAATATGGAAAATCAATGTGGAAGGCCTAAGTAAGTAAATCAGTGTGAAAATATTGAGTAAATAATGAAAGGTGAAAAGATCAAGTAAGTAAAGTAGCGTTGAAAAGTAGCATGGAAATTTTGAGTAAGTAAAGCAACATGGAAGAACTAGGTAAGTAAAACAGCATAGAAAGCTTGAGTTAGTAAAGTAGTGTGGAAAGCTTGAGTATGTAAAGAAATTTGGATAATCAAAGTGGAAAGCTAAAGTTCGTAAAGCAACATTTAAAGCCCATGTAAGTAAAGGAACATAGATATCTCGAGTAAACAAAGTAGCATGGAAAAATTGAGTAAGTAAAGTAGCATGGAAAGGTTGAGAAAGTAAATAAATAAGGAAAAACAACATGGAAAAGTAGCACCAAAATTTTGAGTAAGTAAAGTAATGTGAAAATTTTGAGTAAGTAAAGTAGCATGGAAAGCCCAAGTAAGTAAATCAGCTTGGGAAGCTTGAGTAAGTAAAGTAGCATAGAAAGCTTGAGTAAGTAAAACAACATAGAAATCTAGAGTAAGTAAATAATTGTAGAAAGCCTGAGTAAGTAAATTATCATTGAAAATCTAAGGAAAGTAGCATGGAAAAAGATCAAGTAAATCAAAATTAAGTGAAGCAGTGTGTAAAAGTAGAGTGGAAAGCTTGAGTGAGTACAACAATGTGGAAAAGCATCGTAAAAATATTGAGTAAGCAAAGCCGCATGGAAAGCTTTACTAAGTAAAGTAGCTTGGAAAAGTGGCATAAAAAATTGGAATGATCAAGCAAAATGGAAAGCCTGAGTAAGTATAGCAGCATAAAAAAGTAGCATAGAAATCTTGAATAGGTAAAGTAGCATGGAAAGCTTGAGTAAGTAAAGTAGCATGGAAAGCTCGATTAAGTAAATCGACGTGGAATTCTTGAATACGTAAGGTAGTGTAGAAAAGTGGCGTTGAAAGCTTAAGTAATTAAAGTAGATTGAAAAATTAATGTGGAAAGATAAAGTAAGTAAATCAACATGGAAAGCCTAAGTAAGTAAAGCTATGTGTAAAGCTCAAGTAAGTGAAGCCGTGTGGAGAGCCTGACAAAGTAAAGTAGCATGTAAAGCTCAAATAAGTGAAGGAGTGTGAAAAAGTAGCATAAAAAGATTGAGTAAATAAAGTAAAGTGGATAAGCAACATGGAAAACCCGAGTAAGTAAAGCAATGTGGAAAGCTTGAGTAATTTAAGTAACATGGAAAGGTTGATTAAGTAAAGTAATGTGGAAAGTTTGAGTAAGTATAGAAGTGTGAAAAGCTCGAGTAAGTAAAATAACATGGAAAAATAGTGTGGATAGCCTGAGTAAGTAAAGTATCATGGCAAAATAGTGTGGAAAGCCTGAGTAAGTAAAGTAGCATAGAAAGGAAGCATGGAAATCTTGAGTAAGTAAAGTAGCATAAAAAAGTAACATAGAAAGTTTGAGCAAGTAAAGTAGTGTAAAAAGCTTGAGTAAATAAAGTAGTGTGAAAAGCTTGAGTAAGTAAATTAGTGTAAAAATCCTAAGTAAAGTAATGTGGAGGGTTTGAGTAAATAAAGCAGCATGGAAAGATTGAGTAAGTAAAGTAATGTTGAAAAGCAACATAAAAAAATAGAGTAGAAACTCCAAGTAAATAAATCAACATGGAATGCTCAAGTTAGTAAAGCATCATGGTAAGCTTGAGTAAGTAAAGCAACATGGAAAGCCTAAGTAAGTAGAGAAATGTGGAAAATCCTAGTTAGTAAAGCAACATGGAAAGCCTAAGTAAGTAAAGTAGCATGGAAAAGCAACATGAAAAGATAGATAATGTAAAGTAGCATGAAAATCTTGAGTAAGTAAAGTAACATAAAAATTCTGAGTAAGAAAAGGAGTGTGGAAAAGTAGCATGGAAAGCTTGAGTAAGTAAACCAATGTGGAAAGCCAAACAAAGTAAAGCAGCATGGAAAATCAACGTGGAAATCCTAAGTTAGTAAAGTAGCATAGAAAGCTCAAGTAAGTAAAGTAGAGTATAAAAGTAGTGTGGAAATCCATAGTAAGTAAAGCAATGTGAAAAGCCTTAGTAAATAAATCAGCATGGAAAGCTTGAGTAAGTAAAAGAGTGCTAAAATCTTGAGTAAGTAAAGTAGCATGGAAAGCTTGAGTAAGTAAAGCAACATAGAAAAGTAGCATGTAAAACTTAGATAAGTAAAGTAGCATGGAAAGCCTAAGTGAACTAGTATGAAAAAGTAGTGTGGAAAGCCTAAACAAAGTAGCATGGAAAGCCTAAGTAAGTAAAGCAGTGTGGAATGCTTGAGTAAGTAAATCAACATGAAAAAGCAATGTGAAAAGTTTGAGTAGGTAAAGCAACATGGAAAGCTTGAGTAAGTAAAGCAACATATAAAAGCAATGTGGAAAGCTCAAGTGACTAAAGCAACTTGGAAAGCCTGAGTAAGTAAAATAGTATGGAAAAGTAGTATGGAAAGCCCAAGTAAATAAAGTAGCATGAAAAAGTAAGGTGAAAAACTTGATTAAGTAAAGTAAAATGGAAAAGTAGCATGGAAAGTATGAGTAAGTAGAGTAGAGTGGAAATCTTGAGTAAGTAAAGTAGCATGAAAAACCTTAATAAGTAAAACAATGTATAAATCTTGAGTAAGTAAAGTAGTGTGGAAAGCCTTTATAAATAAAGTAGCATAAAAAAGAAATGTTGAAAGCTCAAGTAAGTAAACTAACATGGAAAGTTTGAATAAGTAAAGCAGTGTGGAAAGCTTGATTAAGTAAATCAACATAGAAAAGTAGCATGAAAATTTTGAATAAATAAAGTAGCATGAAAAAGCAACATGGAAAACTTGAGTAACTAAAGTAGCATGGAAAGGTTGAGTAAGTAAAGTAGCATGGAAAGGATGAGTAAGTAAAGTAGTGTGAAAAGCTTGTGTAAGTTAAGTCGTATGGAAATCCTAAATAAAGTAGCGTGGAAATCCTGAGTAAGTAAAATATCATGAAAAAGTAGTGTGAAAAGCCCAAGTAAGTAAACCAATGTGAAAATCCTGATTAAGTATAACATGGAAAGTTTGAGTAAGTAAAGTGACATGGAAAAATAGTGTCAAAAGCTTGAGTTAGTAAAGTAGTGTGGAAAGCCCAGGTAAGTAAAGCAACGTGGAAAAGTAGCATGAAAAACATGAGTAATTAAACCAGCATAAAAATTTCAAGTAAGTAAAGTAGAGTGGAAATCTTGAGTAAGTAAAGTAGCGTGGAAAAGTAACATGGAAAGCTTGAATAAGTAAAGCAACGTGGAAATCCTAAGTATATAAACTAACATCAAAGGCAACGTGGAAAGCTTGAGTAAGTAAAGTAGCATGAAAAAGAAGTGTGGAAAGTGTGAGTAAGTAAAGTAGTGGGGAAAAGTAGCATGAAAAGCCCATGTAAATAAAGTAGCATGTAAATCTTGAGTAAGTAAAGCAACGTGGAAATCTTGAGTAAGTAAAACAACATGAAAAGCCCAAGTAAGTAAAGTAGCATAGAAAGACTAAGTAAGTAAAACAATGTGGAAGGTTTGAATAAGTAAAGCAACATGGAAAGCCCAAATAAGTAAACTAGCATGGAAATATCAAGCAAGTAAAGAAACATAAAAAGCTTCAATAAGTAAAGCAATGTAGAAAATAAGCATGGAAAGCTTTAGTAAGTAAAACAAAGTGGAAAAGTAGTGTCGAAAGCCTAACTAAGTAAAATAGTGTGGAAATTTTAAGTAAATAAAGTAGCGTGGAAAACTCAAAAAAATAAAATAACATGGAAAACACGAATAAGTAAAGCAACATAGAAAAGTAACGTGAAAAGCTTGAGTAAATAAAGTAGTATGGAAGAGTAGCATGGAAAGTTTGAATAAGTAAAGTAGTGTAGAAAACCTAAGTAAGTAAATTAGTGTAGAAAGGTTGATTAAGTAAAGCAGTATGAAAAGCCTTGAGTAAGTAAAGTAGCATTGAATGCTTGAGTAAGTAAAGCAATGTGGAAAGCCTAAGTAAGTAAAGTAGCATGAAAAGCCTAAGTAAGTAAAATAATGTGAAAAGCCTGTGTAAGTAAAGTAGCATAGAAATGTAGTGTGGAAAGCTTGAGTAAGTAAGGTGATGTGGAAAAGGAGTGTGAAAAACTCGAGTAAGTAAAGTAACATTGAAAGCCCTAGTATGTAAAGTAGTGTGTAAAGCCTAAATAAGTAAAGCAACATAAAAAAGAAGCATGGAAAGCCTCAGTAAGTAAAGTATCATCAAAATCCCAAGTAAAAAGGGTGGAAAGCTTGAGTAAATAAAGCACCATGAAAAATTAGTGTGGAAATCTCATGTAAGTAAAGTAACATGGAAAGATTAAGTAAAGAAGCATAGAAAGCTCGAGTAAGTAAAACAACATGGAAAGCCTAAGTAAGTAAAGCAACAAGGAAAGCCTCAGTAAGTAAAGTAAAATCGAAAAGAAACATGGAAAGCTTGAGTTAGTAAATCAATGTGGAAATCATGAGTAAGTAAAATAGAATATAAAAGTAGCGTGAAAAGCCTAAGTACATAAAGTAGCGTGGAAAGCTCAAGTAAATAAAATAATGTAGAAAAGGAGCATGAAAAGGTCAAGTAAGTAAAGTAGCATGAAAAAGTAACATTAAAATCTTGAGTAAATAAAGTAATGTAAAAAAGTAGGGTGAAAAGATTGAGTAGGTAAATTAGTTTGGAAAGCTTGAGTAAGTAAAGTAGCATGAAAAACCTGAGTAAGTAAAGTAGCATGGGAAGCTCGAGTAAGTAATTCAGCATAGAAAGCCTGAGTAAGTAAAGCAGCATGGAAAAGCAGTGTTGAAAGTCTGAGTAAGTAAAGTAGTATGGAAAGCCTGAGTAAACAAAGTAGCATGCAAACCCTGAGTAGGTAAAGCAACATGGAAATCTTGAGTAAGTGAAATAGTGTGGAAAAGTAGAATGGAAATATCGAATAAGTAAAGTAACATGAAAAATCATCATAGAAAGCTTGAGTAAGAAAAGTAGTGTGGAAATCCTGAGTAAGTAAAGTGGCATGGAAAAGAAGTATGAAAAGCTCAAATTAGTAGAGTAATGTGGAAAGCAAAAATAAGTAAATCAAAATAGAAAATTTTGAGTAACTAAAATAACATAGAGAAATAGCATGCAAGGTTTGAGTAAGTAAAATAATGTGGAAAGCTTGAGTAAGTAAACTAATGTGCAAAAGTAGCATGGAAATCCTGAGTAAATAAAAAAGCATATAAATCTTGAGTAAGTAAAGCAATGTATAAAGCCCGAGTAAGTATAGTAGCAAAGAAAGGTAGCATGAAAAGCTTGAGTAATTAAAGTAGAGTGGAAACGTAGCATGGAAAGCTTGTGTAAGTAAATCAGCTTGAAACTCTGGAATAAGTAAAGTAGTGAGGAGAGCTTGAGTAAGCAAATCAATATGAAAAATTAGCATGGAATGCTTGATTAAGTAAAGCAGTGTGGAAAGCTTGAGTAAGTAAAGTAGCATGGAAATCCGAACTAGGTAAATTAGCATGGAAAAGCAGTGAAAAAAGCTTGAGTAAGTAATGTAGCATGAAAAATAAGTGTGAAAATGTTGAGTAAGTAAAGCAACATGGACAAGCAGTGTGGAAAGCTTGAGTAAGTCAAGCAGTGTGAAAATCTAAAGTAAGTAAAGTAACATGGAAAAGTAGTGTCAAAAGGTTGAGCAAGTAAAGTAGTGTGGAAAGTTTGAATAAGTAAAGTAGCGTAGAAAGCTTGATTAAAAAAATAGCATGAAAAAGTAGTGTATAAAACTTGAGTAAGTAAAGTAGCATGGAAAGGTGGAGTAAGTAAATAAACATGGAAAAACAACATGGAAAGCCTGAGTAAATAAAGTGGTGTGGAATATATTAAGTAAAGTAGTGTGGAAAGCTGATTTATTATAGAATTTTGAATAAGGAAACTATTAATGTAATCTCCCACTGAATCAACTCATGAATTTATCAAAAGATGGGATGTTGATGTGGGTCTGTAAGTCATCGCCAAGCTAGGGCAGCCATGCCCTAGCTTTTTTCTGATGTGTCTGTACTTGCATAGGAGGGGGTGGTTGATCATTTGTGTGGGGTGGGGAGCTGCAGATTCTAATGTCAAAGTTACTAGTTTAACCCTTCTTTTTGGCTGCCATTCTGTGTTGTGACCACTTTTTATACGCCGTTGTATGCTTGAGTCTGTGGAGGTGCCTAGATGGATCCCATTGCTGTGGATTGTCCAAGGAAGGGTGTGGTTATGGCTAAGAGTGAGCCTTCTAAGGCTATGCCTGATATAAGTTTTCATGAAGCGGTCGGCTTGAATATGCCGAGACAAGAAGCGAGGATATTTGAAAATGATTTATTTTCTTAAACTACAGGTGTTATTAATTTGAGCTCACTTGTGGGATCTTGAATCACGAAGATTAATGGTTTCCTTGAGCGGTGCAAAGAAAGACGCAAACTAGTAATCCCTTTTGAAATGATTGTTGAAGATGTTGAATATTACTCTAAGCATTCGCTGTATTGCAATTTTTTGGGATTGAGAGTCTCTCTTCAATTTTTGGAGAATTAGGCTTAGAGAGTGTGGGAGCCAGAGGGTGAAATGGAGGTCACGTTGCTTGCAAACAATTTTTTCATGGTTACGTTTCTTTGCATGGCTGATCGCAATAGAGTTTTTGAGGGTGGGCCCTATTTTATAATCAGGTTGGGCTATTCGTCAAACCATGGCATGTAAGATTTAATCCTTCTGAGGAATTGCCAAATTGAGTTTTGATGTGGGTTCAACTACCTAAATTTATAATAGAATGTTTTCAAGAGGATGTTCTTCATATGTTAGCATCGATGCTCAGAAGGCCGGTGGGGTCTTTAACACAAACCTTGAGTAAGAAAGTTATGACTTTTACTCAAATTTGCATGGAAATTGATTTGAGTAGACCACTGCTAGATATAGTGGAGATGTGTGCAGGCTCATATTCTTGGGTGCAATAACTAGACTGTGAGACCCTTCCTTTAAGATGCAGCCTTTGTCATGAATATGGCCACCTGGTGTGAAGATGCTCTTTGGCCAAGCCCTCCTCCAAGTAACACTCCTAGTGTTAATAAAGGGAAGAAGTCTGGTGCTAGCAAGGGCAAGGATGCTGAGGGTTTTGTGCAGGTTAAGGAACAAAACCACAATAGAGGTTAGAAGAAGACCCTAATGGAGTGACAGGATGAGGATACTTTTAACAGGTTTGAGGTCTTGGATGAATTGGGCCAGCAAGAAGTTAATCCTAGATTAATTAGTGTAGAACAGCTTGCAGTGGAGTCTAGATTGGAGATTAATTATTCCATTTCTCCCTCTGCTTCTCAAGAGGAATCTGCCTTGCTTATGGTCATAGATGGGTAGATGAGGGCATATATGATGACTTTAGAACCAAATGTTATTATGGGATAGGGTGTAGAGGATGTGGATCTTCCCGCACAGACTACAATTACATATACGAATAAGTGAGGTGAATCTTCTCCTCATCTGGGCATTCTTCAAAAGGATGGAAAGAAGGGGGTTTTAGAGAAAAGTGTTAAAATGGGACAAAAGAAAGACATGGAGAAGATTAAGATGATAGGGGAGACTTTGGTTGAGTCAGGATCTATTAAGACCTTAGATTCCCACTTTTTGACTCCTCTGAAATGATCATTATTTCTTGGAATGTAAGGGGCTTGAACAACGGCCCTAAACAAAAAGCTATTTGAGAACTAGTTAGAAGTCATTCTCCTGATGTTATCTTTCTTTAGGAGACTAAGGTTTCTATGGAATGTATGATGAGTATCGCACCTAAGTTATGGAGGCATGGTCAATGTCAATACATTGGAGCTCAGGGATCTTTCGGGGGTGTGGCATGTCTCTGAAACCCTTGAAAGATCCAACCTGTTTCCTAGATTTCCTTTAAGTCCTCCTTACCCATGGTTTCTTTATGCATTGAGTCAGGGGAATCTATCTTTTTTTCTAATGTTTATGCTCCTATTGATTTTCAAGGTAAAATTCTTGTATGGAATAATATTCACTTGGTTCGTAGCTTATTTCCTTACCTGCCATAGATTATTGCTGGAGACTTTAATGCTATTCTTGATTTAACAAAAAAATGGGGAGGTAATGCAAGACTGGAGCCCTCTTCTATCTTGCTCTAGGATAATATTTTGGCACTCAATCTTGTGGATATCAAGCCTAGCAATGGCCACTTCACTTGGAACAATAGAAGGGTGGGTGACAGGTGCATTGCTGAATGACTAGACCGCTTCATGACCTCCTATTTTTGGGTGGGTGGACTGTGGTCTTCCAACTCTGAGATATTAGATTGGAAAGGGTCAGATCATTGGCCCATAAAGCTTATCATTTCTTCAGCCCGCTTGCCTCAGAAGCCACCTTTCAATTTGTAGCTCATGTGGCTCAGGGACCTGGACCTGTATGGATGTGTTGCTAAATGGTGGAGGTTAGGTAGGCCTATTGTTGGTACAACAATGTATATTTTTGCTAAGCTCCTCCAATTCATTAAGTATCAGCTCAAATGGTGGAACCAACAAATCTTCAAGAACATCTACCAGGCAAAAAATGAGGCTCAAATGGAGTTGAACAACATTACCAGATTGATTAGGGAGGAGGGGATTCTAAGTTTTTGTTGAGGGAGGAAGCTAGGGCTTTAAAAACATTAGAGGAATGGGAGATGAGAGAGGAAATATTTTGGAAACAGAAAGCTCAGATTGAGTGGCTACAAGAGGGGGATAAGAACACCGCCTTCTTCTTCAATTCGGTGAGAGCCAGATAGCATGGTAATTTGATATCACCTTTGGTGACAGACAGGGGGGAGGTTATCTCTTCTACTCAGGATATCTCTAATGAAATAGTATAGTATTTTGCTTCTTTATTTAAGGAGGAATCACAGGGGGACTCGATTGTAGAGCCTTAGGTCCTCTCCTGTATTTTTTCTTTGGTTTCTTTGGAAATGAAAAAGCATCTTATGAGGGCCATATCTTTGGAGGAGTTAGAGAAGATTGCTTTCCAGATGCAAAAAGGAAAGGCTCCTGGTCCAGATGGCTTCTTGATTGAGTTCTTTCATGAATTTTGAGAAATTATCAAACTAGATTTACTGGCAATTATTCAAGAATCTCAGAAGAACAAGCAAATGCTCTAGGCCCTGAACTCTACCTTCTTGGCTCTCATTCCCAAGGGGGAGGGGGCTGATTGGTTAAGTCAATTTCACCCCATTTCTCTTTTCAATGTAATTTATAAAATTATATCTAAGCTGATTGTTGAAAGGTTAAAAAAGTGGCTTACATTGTTAATTTTTGAAGAGCAAAGTGGCTTTGTGGAGGGCCATCAGATTTTGGATGGGGTGGTTGTGGCTACAGAGACTATCCATTCCATGACCAAGTCCAAATACAAGGCTATTTCATCAAGTTGGACATGTCTAAGGCTTATGATAGAGTTCGTTGGTCCTTCCTCCAGAAGGTTTTGGCTGCCTTTGGTTTTGAAGAGGAATGGATTCACTGGGTTATGAGTTGTGTGAATTTGATTTATTTCTTAGTTTTGATTAATGGTGAGCATTATAATCTCTTTGGGGCCTCTCAAGGTCTATGACAAGGTGACCCTCTCTCTCCTTACCTATTTCTTCTTTTGGTGGAAGCCTTGGGATGGTTCATTATAAGGAATGTTGAATGTGGCATTATTTAGGGCTGGTAATGGGGAGGGGGCGTTCCAGTACAATCTCACCTATAGTTTGTGGATGATGAAACTTTGATGGGCATGGATACTATTAGGGAGGCATTTAATATGTGCAAAAGCTTGGATGCTTATCTTGCTACCTTAGGGTAGTTAATTAATGAGGGTAAGTCTTCAATTTTTTTCTTCAACACTGCACTCTCCATCCAATGAAGAGTGGCTCATATTCTCATTTTCTAAATTGGGAGTCTTCCAATGCTATATCTTGGGATCCCTATCTCTACTGGTAGGCAGTCTAAGGATTTATCCTGAACAAGTTCTGAGTCAAAGTGAATTATTAGACCCATCGTTGGCTATCCTTTGTTGGTCAGGTCTAACTTATTTAATCTATGGTGTAGGCTCTTCCTCTCTATAGGTGTATGATCTAGGTGGCATTGATGAGCTTTGTTAGGGATCTTGATTCCTTAGCAAGACAATTTTTATGGGTTGGTAATTTATCATCAACTAAGTGGAGCCTTATTAAGTGGGAGGTTGTTTGTAGCCCAAAAAGGTTTGGTGGTCTTGGATTACAGTAGTCTTTGCTATTTGGTACTACTCTGGTAGCTAAATTGTATTGGTGATGGTGTGTGGAATAGGACTAGGTGTGAGCCATAATCTTATCCCACAAGTACTTTTTTGGGATCCCCCATAAGAATATCCTACGGTATAGCTTGACAAGGAAAGGCTCGGTGATTTGGAATACTCTCAAGAAAGGGGTTGCGTTAATTAAGGGTGGCTTATTCTAGATCTGCAAGAGTGGGATAGAGGCACATTTATGGCATGACTCTTGGGATGGCTACCCTCCCATAGTTATCTAATATCACCACTTGAGTATTTTGTCCCAGAGGTTTTGCGAAGCTGTATGAACTAGGGTGTGTGACTAAGTCCATTTCCCTTCATGGGCAGGTGGTAGAAGCAAGATGGAAGACCCTAGAAGTGTGGCCAATTTTTGGGATGGAGGTAGAGTGTGATGAGCTTCATTGCATTCTTTTTGGTCATAGCTATAGTGCACTTATAGATAGTGATGCATTAGCCTGGTCCCCTAATCCCAAGGGTATATACACTGTGTCTTTTAGTTATCAGGAGCTGATCTCTTAGCAATTTGATGGGGGGAAAGTTGATTGGTGGAAAAAAATATAGAATGGCTTCTCTTGGCCAAAGTGTAATTGCTTTATTTGGACTTTGGTCTGGAATAGATGCTTGACTTGGGACAATATTCAGAAGAAGGGATTTGCTAGTCCTTCAAGGTGTGTTCTCTATAGTGGTGGGGAGGAAGATTCTCCACACTTATTCTTTTGTTGCCGCTTCACATTGCAACTATGGCATTTCTGGTGGGATGTATGGAAATGTCATTTTATTCATGTATCCTCCCTGGTAGATTTTTGGACGAGATTGGGGAGGCCCCCCTCTTTGGCTCCCTTTTTGTAGGACGTTTCGTATGTTGGGCCTATTTTTATACTATCTCAAGTTTTGCTAGAAAGGAATCAAAAAAAAAATTGGGGTGAAAAATTGGGCATTCAACTGGTTTGGATTAGAATTATGAGAATGATCCAAGAAACAGTTGAAGCTAAGAGTGAGATTATTCTGCCACTAGAGAAAGGTGATGTTGTGATGGTAGATAGGCTTGGTATACAAGGGATATGTTTGGCCTCAACTTGGGTTAGGAGAGGTAGACAGGTGAAACAAAAAGTTCAAAGGATGGGGAAATGGCTACCCCCTCCCACTAGTTTTTTGAAAATTAATATGGATGGTTCTTCCAGGGGAAATCTGGGTTTGACTAAAATCAATGGGATTGGTAGGGATTCTTCTGGATCAGTGGTTTTTATTTTTTTGGCTAATAAAGGAGTGTAGACTATTAATAGGATGGAAGGCTTGGCTATCCTCTATGCTTTAAAGTGTGCTTATGCTTTAGGTTAGAGGAAGGTGATTTGTGAAGATGACTCTCAAGTTTTGGTCAATCTACTTCTTGAGAGGAAGATTTTTGAGTTAGCTTGTAATTGTCTACATTAATGCAACAGATATTATAGATTATCTCTTTAATGGATTCAGTGTCTTATGCCCATATTCCAAGGGAATGGAATAAGGCGGTTGATTGCCTGGCAAAATGGGCGTCAAAAGATATAGATGGCCAGAAGATTGATGAGTGGGAGAAGATGCCCTAAGAGTTATGTAAGGACCTGGAGAGAATTCTTGTAGAAGATGAAAGTGGTATTGGGGAGTGATGTTATTGTTCATGTTTTTTCAGTGGTCTATGGTGGTTCTTGGGGCTTTGGCCCTTTACTATTTTGTATTCAGCTGTTCTAAGATTTAATAAAGTTTTTACCCCTTATTTATTAAAAAAAGTAGTGTGGAAAGCTTAAGTAAAGAAGTATGGAAAGCTCAAGTAAGTAAAACAACATAGAAGGTCCAAGTAAGTAAAGCAACATGGAAAGCTTGAGGAAGTAAAGTAGCATAGAAAATCAATGTGGAAAGCTTGAGGAAGTAAACTAGCATGGAAAGATTAAGTAAATCAATGTGAGAAAATAATATGAAAAGCCTGAGTAAGTAAAGTAGCATGGAAATCTCAAGTTAGTAAAGTAATGTGGAAAGCTTAAGTAAGTAAAGAAGCTTGGAAAGCCTGAGTAAGTAAAGTAGCATAGAAATCTCTAGTTAGTAAAGCAATGTGGAAATCCTAAGTAAGTAAAGTAGTATTGAAAATTAGCATGAAAAGCCTGAGAAAGTAAAGTAGTGTGAAAAGCTTGAGTAAGTAAAGCAGTGTTCAAAAGTAGCATGGAAAGCTATATTAAGTAAAGCATCATGGAAAAGTACCATATAAAGCTTGAGTAAGTAAAGTAGTGTGGAAAAGTAACATGGAAAGACCGAGTAAGTAAAGTAGTGTAAAAATCTTGAGTAAGTAAAGCAACATGGAAAGCTCAAATTAGTAAAATAGCATGGAAAGCCCAAGTAAGTTAAGCAATGTGCAAACCCTTAGTAAGTATAGTAGCATGGAAAGCCTTAGAAACTAAAGCAATGTGAAAAAGCAGCATTGAAAACTTGAGTAAGTAAAGCAACATTGAAATCTTGAGTAACTAAAGTAGCATGGAAACCCTGAGTAAGTAAAGTAGCATGGAAAATTAGCATGAAAATATTGATTAAGTAAAGTAGCATGGAAAAGTAACATGGAAAGCCTGAGTAAGTAAACTAGCAATGATAAGCAATGTAAAAAGATTAAGTAAAGTAACATGAAAATCTTGAGTAAGTAAAGTAACATAGAAATCTCAAGTAAGTAAAGCATCATAGAAAAGTAGTGTGAAAAGTTTGAGTAAGTAAAACAAGATGGGAAGCCCAAGTAAGTAAATCAGCATGGAAAATTAGCGTAGAAAGTTCAAATAAGTAAAGCAACATGGAAAGCCTACGTAATTAAAGTAGTATGGAAAACCAACATGAAAAGCCCAAGTAAATAAAGTATCAAGGAAAAGCAAGGTGAAAAGATCGAGTAAGTAAAGTAGCATGGAAAAGAAGCATGAAAAGCTTGAGTAAGTAAAGTAGTGTGGAAAGTCTAAGTAAAGTAGCATGGAAAACTTGAGCTATTAAAGTAGCATGGAAAGCTCAAGTAAGTAAAGTAGTGTAGAAAGCTTGAGTAAGTAAAGTAGTGTGGAAATCCTTAGTAAGTAAAGCAACATAGAAAAATAGCTTTGAAAACTTAAGTAAAGTAGCATGGAAAAGTAGGGTGGAAATATCGAATAAATAAAGTAACGTGAAAAAGCATCATGAAAAGCCTAAGTAAGTAAAGTAGCATATAAATTTTGAGTAAAAAAAGTAGTGTGGTAAAGTAGTGTGGAAAGCTCAAGTAAATAAAGTAGCATGAAAAGGCTAAGTAAATAAAGTAGCATGAAAAGCTTGAGTAAGTAAAGTAGCGTGGAAAGCCTAATTAAGTAAAACAACATGAAAAACATGAGTAAGTAAAGTAACATGGAAAAGCAACATGAAAATCTCAAGTATGTAAATCAACATGGATAACTTGAGTAAGTAAAGCAACATGGAAAAAAAACATGGAAAACTTGAGTAAGTCAAGCAACATGCAAAAGTAATGTTGAAATCCTAAGTAAGTAAATCAATGTGAAAATCTTAAGTAAAGTAGTGTGGAAAGCTCAAGTAAGTAAAGCAACATGAAAAATTAATATGGAAAGCTTGAGTACCTAAAGTAACATGGAAAGCATGAGTAATTAAAGTAAGGTGGAAAGTTTTAGTAAATAAAGTAGTGTGGAAACATAGTGTAAAAATTTGGAATAAGTAAAATAATGTGGAAAGCTTGAGTAAGTAAAGCAACATGAAAAAGAAGCATGAAAAGCCTGAGTAGGTAAAATAACATGGAAAGCCTGACTTAGTAAAGCAACATGGAAAGCCTCAGTAAAGCATCATGAAAAAGTAGCATGGAAAGCTTTAGTATGTAAAATAGTGTAAAAAAATAACATGAAAAGTTTGAATAAGTGAAGTAATGTTGAAAGCTTAAGAAAGTAAAGTAGTGTTGAAAAGTATCATAGAAATCCCAAATAAGTAAAGTAGCATGGAAAGCTTGAGTAAGTAAAGCAGCATGAGAATCTTGAATAGTATCATGGAAAGTGTGAATAAGTAAAGTAGTGTGGAAAGCTCAATTAAGAAGTGTGGATATTTTGAGTAAGTAAAGTAGCATGAAAAGCTTAAGTAAATGAGCATAAAAAGCTCGTGTAAGTAAAGCAATGTGGAAATCTTGAGTTAGTAAAGTAGTGTTTAAAGCTCAAGTAAGTAAAGTATCATGGAAAAGCAGTGTGAAAAGCCTTAGTAAATAAAGTAACGTCAAAATCTTGAGTAAATAAATAAATATGGAAAGCTCAAGTAAGTAAAGCAACATTGTAAAGTAGCATGAAAAACTTAAGTAAAGCATTGTGGAAAGCTCAAGTAAGTAAAGTAACATGGAAAAGAAAGGTGGAAAGCCTGAGTAAGTAAAGTAGCATTGAAATCCTAAGTAAAGTAGCATGGAAAAGTTGCATTTAATGTCTGAGTAAATAAGATAATGTGAAAATATTAAGTAAATCAATATAGAAAACTTGAGTAAGTAAAGCAACATGGAAAAACAACATAGAAAGATCAAGTAAAGCAACATAGAAATCCCAAGTAAGTAAATTAGCATGGAAAGGTAGTGTGAAAAGTCTGACTAAGTAACATAGTGTGAAAAGATCGAGTAAGTAAAGCAATGTGTAAATCTCAAGTAAAGTAGCATGGAAAAGGAGCATGAAAACCCTGAGTAAGTAAAGTAGCATAGAAAAGCATTGTAGAAAGCCAAAGTAAGTAAAGTACCATGGAAAAATTGAGTATGTAAATCAACCTTTAAATCCTAAGTAAAGCAACATAGAAAGCTCTAATAAGTAAAGTAGCATGGAAATCTTGAGAAAGTAAAGTATCATAGAAAGCTTGAGTAGGTAAAGCAGCATGAAAAGACTAAGTAAAGCAATGTGGAAATCCTGAGTAATCAAAATAATGTGAAATGCTAGAGTAAGTAAAGCAATGTGGAAAAGCAATGTCAAAAGCTCAAGTAAAGTAGCATGGAAATCATAAGTAAGTAAAGCATTATGGAAAAGCAACATGAAAGGGTTGATTAAGTAAAGCAACATGGAAAAGAAGTGTGGAAAGCTTGAGTAAGTAAAGTAGTGTGGAAAAACTATATAGAAATCTCAAGTAAGTAAAGTAGCATAGAAAGTTCAAGTAAAGTAACATGGAAAGCTTGAGTAAGTAAATTAGCATGGAAAGCCTAAGAAAGTAAAGTAGTGTGAAAAAGTAACGTAGAAAGACTGAGTAAGTACAACAGTATGGAAAAGCATCATAGAAAACCTGAGTAAGTAAAGTAATGTGGAAGAGCAATGTGGAAAGTCTAAGATAGTAAAACATCATGGAATGCTCAAGTAAGTAAACCAACATGGAAATTTTGAGTAAGTACAGTAGCATGGAAAGCCTGAGTAAGCAAAGCAAGGTGGAAAAGCAATGTGGAAAGCTTGAATAAGTAAAGTAGTGTAGAAAGATCGAATAAGTAAAGAAATATAAAGAAGTATCATGAAAAGCTTGAGTAAGTAAAGTATCCTAGAAATCCTGAGTAAGTAAAGCATCATGAAAATCTTGAGTAAGTAAAAAAACATGGAAACCTTGAGTAAGTAAAGTAGCATGGAAAAGTAATGTGAAAAGCTTAAGTAAGTGAAGTGACATGGAAATTCTAAGTAAAGCAATGTAAAAAATAATATGGAAAGCCTGAGTAAGTAAAGCAATGTGCAAAGCTTGATTAAGGAAAATAGCATGGAAAACCCAAGTAAATAAAGTAGCATTAAAAGATTGAGTAATTAAATCAATGTGAAAAAATAGCATGGAAAGCTTGAGTTAGTAAAGTAGTGCGAAAAGCCTGAGTAAATAATGTAGTGTGAAAAAGTAGCCTAGAAAGGCTGAGTATGTAAAGTAAGATGGAAAGCTTGAGTAAGTAAAGTAGCATGGAAAGATTAAGTAAAATAGTATGGAAAAGTAGCATAAAAATCCCTAATAACTAAATCAGTTTGAAAAGCCTGAGTAAGTAAAGCAGCATGGAAAAGCAATGTAGAAAGTCTAAGTAAGTAAATTAACATGGAAAAATAGTATGGAAATCTTGACTAAATAAAGTCAGATGGAAAAGCAGTGTGGAAAGCCCAATTAAGTAAAGTAGCATGGAAATCCTAATTAAGTAAAGCAACATGGAAAGTCTGAGTAAGTAAAACAACATGGAAAGCTTGAGTAAGTAAATTAGCATAGAAAGCGCGAGTAAGTAAAGTAGTGTGGAAAAGCAACATAGAAGGTCTAAAGTAAGGAAAGCAACATGTAAATCTTGAATAGGTAAACCAATCTGAAAATGTAACGTGGAAAGTTTGAGCAAGTAAAGCACCATGGAAAGCCTAAGTAAATAAAACAATGCAGAAAGCTGGAGTAAGTAATGCAGTGTGGAAAGCCCAAGTAAGTATAGCAGTGTAGAAAAGTAACATGGAAAGCTTGAGTAAGTAAAGAAGGATGGAAAATTAGTGTAGAATTCTTGAGCAAGAAAAATATCATGGTAAGATCGAGTAAGTAAAGTAGCCTCAAAAACTCGAGTAAGTAAAGCATCTTGGAAAGCCCAAGTAAAGTAACGTCAAAAACCTAAGGAAAGTAGCATAGAAAACTCAAGTAAAGTAGCATGAAAAAGTAGCATGGAAAGCTTGAGTAAGTAAAGAAGGATGGAAAAGTAGCATAGAATTCTTGAGCAAGTAAAATATCATGGTAAGATCAAGTAAGTAAAGCATCTTGGAAAGCCCAAGTAAAGTAATGTCAAAAACCTAAGTAAAGTAGCATAGAAAACTTAAGTAAAGTAGCATGAAAAAGTAGTGTGGAAAGCTTGAGTAAGTAAAGAATGTAGAAAATTATCATGGAAATTCCAAGTTAGTAAAGCAATGTTTAAAACCTAAGTAAAATAACATAAAAATCTTGAGTAAGCAAAGCAACATGGAAACACAACGTGGAAAGACCAAGTAAGTAAAGCAACATGGAAAATTAGTGTGGAACACTTGAGTAAGTATAACAACATGGAAAATGAGCATGGAAATCTAAAGTAATTAAAGTAGCATGGAAAGCCTAAGTAAGTAAAGTAGCATAGAAAGTCTGAGTAAGTAAAGTAGTGTGAAAAGCTTGAGTAAGTAAAACATGGAAAGCTTGAGTTAGTAAAGTAGGAAGTAAATCTTTAGTAATTAAAGAAGCATGGAAAAGTAATGTGAAAAACTTGAGTAAGTAAAGCAATGTGGAATGCCTGAGTAAGTGAAGTAGTATGGAAAACCTAAGTAAGTAAAGCAATTTAAAAAGCTTGAATAAGTAAAATAATGTGGAAAAATAGTGTGAAAAGCCTACGTAAAGCAGTGTGAAAATCTTGAGTAAGTAAAGTAACATAGAAAATTACCATGGAAAACCTAAGTAAAGCAACATGGAAATCTTGAGTAGGTAAAGTAGCATGGAAATCCCAAGTATGTAAAGCAGTATGGAAAAGTAACATGAAAAGCTTGAATAAGTAAAGTGGCATGAAAATCTTGAGTAAGTAAATCAGTTTGGAAAAATAACATGGAAATCTTGAGTAAATAAATTAGCATAAAAAAGTAGCATGGAAACTTTAAGTAAAGTAATGTGAAAACCTTGAGTAAGTAAAGCAACATGAAAAACTTGAGTAAGTAAAGTAGCATGGAAATCCTGAGTAAGTAAAGCAGCTTGTAAAAGTAGCATGAAAGGACTGAGTATGTAAAGAAATGTAGAAATCTTGATTAAATAAACGAACATGGAAAAATGGCATGTAAATCTTGAGTAAGTAAATTAATGTAGAAAAATAGTGTGGAAAGCTCAAGTAAGTAAAGCAACATGGAAAACTTGAGTAAGTAAACATGATAGAAAAGTAGCATGGAAATCTTGAGTAAGTAAAGTAGACTAGAAAAGTAGCATGAAAATCTCATGTAAGTAAATTAGCGTGGAAACCTCGAGTAAGAAAAACAATATGCAAAGCTCAAGTAAGTAAATAAGTATGGAAAAGTAGCATGAAAAGCTCAAGTAAATGAAGCAATGTGTAAAGCCTGAGTAAGTAAAGCAATGTAAAAATCTTGAGTAAATAAAGTAGCATAGAAAAAGTAACATGAAAAGCTTAAGTAATTAAAGTAGCATGAAAAAATAGTGTGAAAAGCCTGAGTAAGTAAAACATGAAAAAATAGCATAGAAAACCTAAGTAAGTAAAGCATCTTGGAAAATCAAAATAAAAATTTCAAGTAAAGAAGCATGGAAAGCCTAAGTAAGTAAAGCAGTGTGAAAAAGTAGCATAAAAAGCTTGAGTAAGTAAAGCAGCATGGAAAAGCAATGTGGAAGGCCTGAGTAAGTAAAATAGTGTGGAAAGCTCGAGTAAGTAAATTCCCATAGAAAAGAAGTGTGAAAAGATTTATTGAGTGAATTAGCATGGAAAAGTAATGTGGAAAGCCGAAGTAAGTAAAGCAACATTGAAATCTTGAGTAAATAAAATAGCATGAAAAACTTGAGTAAGTAAAGTAGCATGAAAAGCCTGAGTAAGTAAAGCAGCATGGAAAATCAATATAGAAAGAGTGAATAATTAAAATAGTGTGTAAAGCCTGAGTAAGTAAAGCATTATAGAAAGCTTGAGTAAGTGAAGCAGTGTGGAAAGGCTATGTAAGTAATATAACATGCAAAAGTAGCATGGAAAGCTCGAGTAAGTAAAGTAACATGGAAAACTAGTGTGGAAAGCCCAAACAAGTAATGTAACATAGAAAAGAAGCATGAAAATTTTGAGTAAGTAGTATGGAAAGCCTGAGTAAGTAAAGTAGCATAAAAATCTTGAGTAATTATAGAAATGTGGAAAAGTAGCATTGACATCTAAAGTAAGTAAAGCAACGTGGAAAGCCCAATTAAGTAAAATAACATGGAAAATTTGAGTAAAGCAACATGGAAAAATAAATTGAAAAAGTAGTGTGAAAACCCTGAGTAAGTAAAGCAACATGAAAAGCCTGAGCTAATAAAGCAACATGAAAAGTTTGAAAAAGTAAAGTAGCATAGAAAAGCAATATGGAAAGCCCAAGTAAGTAAAGCAATAGGGAAATCCCTAATAAGTAAAGTAGCATGGAAATCTCTAGTAAGTAAAGTAGCATGAAAATTTTGAGTATGTAAAGAAATATTAAAAAATAACATGGAAACCTTGAGTAAGTAAAGTAGTATGGAAAGCCCAAGTAAGTAAAGCACTGTAAAAAATAAGTGTGGAAAGATCGAGTAAGTAAATTATCATAGAAATCATGAGTAAGTAAAGTAGTGTGGAAAAGCTACATTGAAAGCTCGATTAATTAAATTAATATGACAAAGTAACATGAAAATATTTAGTTAGTAAAGCAATGTGGAAAGCTTGAGTATATAAAGCATCGTAGAAAAGCAGCATGAAAAGCTCGAACAAGTAAAGTAACATAGAAAAGTAGTGTAGAAAGATTGATTAGTAAAGCAGCATGGAAAAGTAGCATAAAAAGCATCAATAAGTAAAGCAACATGGAAAAGTAGCGTAGAAATCCCAAGTTAGTAAAGCAACATGAAAATATTGAGTAAGTAAAGTAGAATGGAAAAACAACATGGAAAGCCTTAGTAAGTAAAGTGACATGAAAAGTAAGAGTAAGTAACGGAGCATTGAAAGATTGAGCAAGTAAAACAATGTGAAAAAGTAACGTGAAAAGCTCGAGTATGTAAATCAGCATGAAAAGCTTGAGTAAGTAAACCAATATGGAAAAGCATCATGGAAATCTTAAGTAAGTAAAGTAGCATGGAAAATTAACATGAAAATCTCTAGTAAGTAAAGTAACATAGAAAAATAACATGAAAATATTAAGTAAAGTAGTGTGAAAATCCTGATTAAGTAAAGCAATGTAGAAATCCTAACTAAGTAAAGCAACATGAAAAAACAATGTAGAAAGCTTGAGTAAATAAAATAGCTTAGAAAGTGCAAGTAAGTAATGCAACATGAAAGCTTGAGTAATTAAAGTAGAGTGAAAATATTGAGTAAGTAAAGTACTATGAAAAAACAATGTAGAAAGCCCAAGTAAATAAAGTAGTGGGGAAAAGTAGGGTGGAAAGCTCAAGTAAGTAAAGTAGTATGGAAAATCAGTGTAGAAATTTTGAGTAAGTAGAGTAGCATTAAAAACTTGAGCAAGTAAAGCAATGTGAAAAACTTGAGTAAGTAAAGCAACATGAAAAGATTGAGTAAGTAAAGTAGCATGAAAACCCTAAGTAAGTAAAGGAGTATGGAAAGCCTTAGTAAGTAAAGCAGTTTAGAAAAGTAGTGTGGAAAGCTCAAGTAAAGTTACGTGAAAAGCCTGAGTAAGTAAAGTAGTGTGAAAATCTTGAGTAAATAAAGTAGCATAAAAAAGCTTGAGTAAATAAGGTATCATAGAAAAGTAGCATGAAAAGCTAGAGTAAGTAAAGCAATGTGGAAAGCTTGAGTAAGCAAAGTAGCATGCAAAGCTTGAATAAGTAAATTAAATTATGAGTAAGTAAATCAACGTGGAAAACTTGAGTATCTAAAGTAGCATGGAAAGGTCGTGTAAGTAATATAACATGGAAAAGCAGCATAAAAGTTTTGAGTAAGTAAAGTAGCATGTAAAGTTTGAGTAAGTAAAGTAACATGGAAAAGTAATATGGAAAGCCCAAACAAGTAAAGTATCATGAAAAGCAATGTGGAAAGTTTGAGTAAGCAAAGTAGCATAAATTTTTTTTACTAATTAAAGTAGCATGAAAAGCTTGAATAAGTAGAGTATCGTGGAAAATTAGCATGAAAATTCTAAGTAGGTAAAGCAATGTGGAAAGCCCAAGTAAGTAAAACAACATAGAAAACTTGAGTAAGTAAAGCAACGTAGAAAAGCAGCTTGATAAACCTAATTAAAGCAATGTGGAAAGCTCGAGTTAGTAAAGAAGCGTGGAAAGCTTGAGTAAGTAAATCAGTATGGAAAAGCAATGTGAAAAGCCCAATTAAGTAAAGCAATGTGGAAATCCCTAGTAAGTAAAGTAACGTAGAAATTCCTAATAAGTAAAGCAACATGTAAATCTTCAATAAATAAAGAAGCATAGAAAAATAGCATGAAAAACCCAAGTAACTAAAGTACTATTGAAAAACAACATGGAAAGCTTGAGTAAGTAAAGTAGCGTGAAAAGCTTGAGTAAGTAAAGTAGTGTGGAAAAGTTATGTGGAAAGCCTAAATAAGTAAATTAATATGGAAAAAGAGTTTGGAAGGCTCGAGTGAGTAAAGCAACATAAAAAGCTCGAGTAAGTAAAGCATCACAAAAAAAATGTGAAAAACTTGAGTAAGTATAGCAATATAGAAAAATAGTGTGAAAAGCTCAGGTAAGTAAAGTAGCATGGAAAGCCTGAGTACGTAAAGCAACATGAAAAAGCAACATAGAAATCTTAAGTTAGTAAAGTAGCATGGAAATCTCAAGTAAGTAATGTAGCATGGAAAAGCAGAGTAGAATGCCTTAGTAAGTAAAGCAACGTGGAAATCTTGAGTAAGTATAGTAACATAGAAATCTTGAGTAAGTAAAATAACATAGAAATCTCGAGTAAGTAAAGCAACATAAAAAACTCAAATAAGTGAAGTAGCATGGAAATCTTAAGTCAAGTAGCAACGAAAATCAGCATGGAAAGTTCAAGTAAGTAAATTGGCATGGAAAGCCTGAGTAAGTAAAATAGCATGAAAAGCCTAAGTAAGTCAACATGGAAATCATGACTAAGTAAAGCAACATGAAAAAATAATGTGAAAATATTAAGTAAGTAAATTAGTGTGGAAAGCTCGAGTAAGTAAAGCAATATGGAAAAGTAACATGGAAATCCAAAGTAAATAAATTAGTGTGGAAAAGTAGGGTAGAAAGTTCAAGTAAGTAAAGTAGATTGGAAAAGTAGTGTGAAAATCTTGAGTAAGTAAAGTAGCACTAAAAGCCTAAGTAAGTAAAGCAGCATATTAAGCTGGAGTAAGTAAAATAATGTGGAAAGATTTAGTAAGTAATGCCGCATGAAAATCTTGCGTAAGTAAAGTATTGTGGAAATCTCAAATAAGTGAAAAACCATAAAAAGCTTGAGTAAGTAAAGAAACATAAAAAAGTAATGTGGAAAGCTCGAGTAAATAAAGTTACACGAAAAGCTTGAGTAAGTAAAACAACATTGAAAAATAGCAATGAAAGCTTAAGTAATTAAAGTATCATGAAAATCCTAAGTAAAATAACATGGAAAAACAACATGGACAGCCTGAGTAAGTAAAGTCGCATGGAAAGCTTGAGTAAGTAAAATAGTGTGAAAAGCCTGAGTAAATAAAGCATTGTGAAAATCTAAAGTAAGTAAAGCAGTGTGAAAAAGTAGTGTGAAAAGTTTGAGTATGTAAAGCAACATGTAAAGCTTGAGTAAGTAAAGTAACATAGTGTGATGTCCCTTACTTAGGGGCTCTTTTCTTCCTACAAAAGCTCTGATACCACTGTGATATCCCCAACCAATAGGGAATATATAAACTCTAAAGCTCTGATACCACTGTGATGTCCCTTCGAATATCAAAACAAAAGATTTGAATTGCTTATCTAAATTTCTACAAAATACCTTCAATTAGATAAATGAAACACAGTATAAACTCTTATTTATTTGCTCATAAGCTTACAATAGAGATCCTCTGTCAAGTATACAAAAAATATCAAAAGTACGGCCTGAATAGCCTGAATATTTTGCAAACTGGGAAATAATTCTGAATCTGGTTCATCTCGGCCTGCTGTGTAAAAAACACAGTCGTCGACGTCGGTTATACTACCGTCGTTGGTCGATCTGTAGTCGTTATCTCACCGATGTCAGTTGTATGTCGACCGATGTCGGTCTCTGTAAGTATCTGTTCGCCGATGTCGGTACCTGTACTTTCTGTTGATGCGTACAAATTTTCATGGATCTGTACGAAATTCGTACGGCCGCTGATATAACACAACCTGTATGCTTGATCCTGATATGTAGAATTATGGGCTAATACAAAAGATCTATATCTGTATAATTCTTGAATCAAAACCCAAAAATAATGAAAATACCTGTAAACCCTTGTGATAGCTTTTGAGTGAAGTTATCTCTCAAATACCTGTAATACTATGATAACTTTTGGGTGAAGTTATCTCTCAATTTGGCAATAGATCGGCTGATCTTTCCAACCTCTGAATCGCTCACACTGAAGAGTTGACGTTCTTCAATGCAGTTTGGCAATAGATCAGCTGATCTTTCACAGCCTCTGAATCGTGCACAATGAAGAGTTGACGTTCTCCACTGTAGATGGAATACTGGAACCCTTGGCTCAGTCTTCACAGAAGAATTTCTTAACAAGAATCAATATCAATAATAATCATGAATACAAACTCTCTTCCATGAGAGATTCTTATACACCTCCAAAGGTGTGCTTGCTAAAATTAGATTCCCTTAAATTAGACTAGGGCTTCCTTAATTTAGAACTAGGGTCTTAAAATTAGACCAATTCTTAAATTAGAATGAGGATCCTAAAATTAGACCCAATAATAAATAATTAATAATTAATTAATAATTAATAATTAATAATTAATTATTAATTAATAATTAATAATTAATTATTAATTAATAATTAATAATTAATTAAAATTGGACCAAATAATTAATATTTGATTAAATCAATCAAATATTAATATCTCCTTTAATTCATGTCCTAAAGAGCCCAAACGAAAGCCAATCCTAGCTCCATCAAGACCCTCTATCCACCTCATCAGCCTACGAGGGTCGCATAATAGGCTAATCATCTACTCTGCACATGTCGACTAAAAAGGGGACATGACAATCCGCCCCTCCTGAAATTGCTTGCCCTCAAGCAATCGCTGAATACCCGGATCCCAAATGAAGTCTCGATCTACAGTGCTGTCAACCAACACAAACTCCAGGCCCTATCCATCACCACTCTCATCCAAATGCGTCACATCACCTCTGTCTCCTGTACGCATATCGTCATCAACATGTGACCCCCCTATAAAAGAAAGCTAAGCCTCTACCACATGTGCTGACTCTTGAACTGAACTCACCTCAAGACAAAGCTCGTCCTCATATCTCTCCTGTGTTGGTGCCAATGTGCCCTCATCATCGCAGTCTATCATGTCATGTAGTATAGGCATCTCCATCCGATGAAAAAACATATGCTTGAAGCTGCTGCCCCGTATTGCCTTAAGAATATGTGTTTTCCCATCAACCTGAAAATGAACCTCCATATCTTTGAGATGAAGAGTAACTTCCTCAAATGAATGAAGCCACTTCATACCCAAGACTAATTCTATGTCCCCCATGTTCACTACAAAATAATTAGCCTTGAACTCATAGTTGTTCAAGCGCAATGGGAGATCTCTAATCATGCGCTCACACCTAAGAGTGTGACCATCGGCTACCTTAACTCTAATTCCCTCAAAATCTTCGGTAGTGAGTCCACGCTCCTCCACCAATCTAGCATCTATGAAATTATGTGTAGCTCCTGTATCAAGAAGGGTGGTAACCTTTTGCCCTGCCAAAACTCCTCGGAGTCTGAATGACTCATCTGACTGAATGCTGGATAGGCGTGCCTCCTGTATATGAAGCTCTAAATCTACATCTGCCTTTGGCTTTGAAGCCTCTACCTCCTCAGAACTACCCTACTGTTCGGAATCTTCTGATTCCACATCCTCATAATACGCCCACATCACACGATTTGCTTTGCCCTTAGGCCTCAAAGGGCAATCGTGATGGATATCATATGGACCTTTGCAGTAGAAGCAAAGCTTCTTCCTGCGTAGATCATTAAGTGCCTCACGATCCAAAGGTGGTGCTGCTGGATTGGCCTTTGAATCATTTTTAACCCCGGATTTATCTATGTTAAAATCCGGTCTCTCTGTATCCTCGTTGGAGTGCTTATGGTCTCTAGATGAAGAAGTACCTCTGGAGTTAGATCTACTTGATGGGGCTGCCATCTCCATACTGCGCGCCTTCTTCATAGCTTCCTGTAATGAAGGAGGATCAAAGCCTTTGATCCAACCTCTCAATGGTTCTGTCAATCCCTCCATGAAGAGTACTACTAGTCGCCTCTCTGAAATGTCAGGAACCATGACTGATAACTTCTGAAAGTCACCAATGTATGACTCTAGACTGCCACTTTGGCGCAACTATGCCAACTCTCAGAAATAGGACTCTGGATCCCTCCTATCAAAACGCTCTACCAGCCTATCCACAAACTCCTGATATGATGTGATCCGATCATGATGGAGTGTCACCATCCCATGGTGCCACCAATCATGAGCTACTCCCTCAAGATGTAGTGTCGTATATCTGATAGCATCTTCCTCACCCATTGGCCACAATGTGAGAAATGTATCCAGCTTACTAACCCAGGCCTGTGCTGTCACCTTACCACTACCGTCAAATGTCGCTAGTGTGAGCCTACTCGTAGCATGCTTCAGATCATTGTTCTGGGGTCTTGGTCTCCCATTCTGTCGACCTCGGTAATGTTGTTTCCTTTGTGTGAGGAATCGATCAAAAGTAATCGTCTCCTTGACCACAGGTGGTAATGACTCCCACTCGTCAGTTGCTGCCCTAAATGTGTCTATAAATTCCTCCTCATGCTCTTCACCTGCTATCACCTCCTCTGCTTCCTGTCTCACAAAGATAGGCCTAGTAGGCCTATTCGCTGTACGAGAAATAGTCCCATGGCCTCTCTGTGATCCTGCATCACTCCTGACATCTTCACGGTGTGGGGAATGTCTCCTCGGAGAACCCAATCTTGGCAGTGCTGCTGCCAACTATTGTAATACCTTGTTATTCTGCCTTTGTCCTTCTCGTAGTTCTCTAAGAGTAAGTAAAACCTCTGGATCATCTTGATCTCTCAGATGGTGAGGAATATGGGCCCTACCAATATCATCACCCATGTCTTCCGGCGGTTGTTCTAGAATTTGAGTACCTTCAAGTAAAGCTTTACTACGTGTGTAATACCCGTGTGGTCGCAACTCTTGTGGCTGCATAAAATTTCTAAACCCTCAGGATGGCAAGATTTAGCTCTGATACCACTGTGATGTCCCTTACTTAGGGGCTCTTTTCTTCCTACAAAAGCTCTGATACCACTGTGATATCCCCAACCAATAGGGAATATATAAACTCTAAAGCTCTGATACCACTGTGATGTCCCTTCGAATATCAAAACAAAAGCTTTGAATTGCTTATCTAAATTTCTGCAAAATACCTTCAATTAGATAAATGAAACACAGTATAAACTCTTATTTATTTGCTCATAAGCTTACAATAGAGATCCTCTGTCAAGTATACAAAAAATATCGAAAGTACGGCCTGAATAGCCTGAATATTTTGCAAACTGGGAAAGAATTCTGAATCTGGTTCATCTCGGCCTACTGTGTAAAAAACACAGTCACCGACGTCGGTTATACTACCGTCGTTGGTCGATCTGTAGTCATTATCTCGCCGATGTCGATTGTATGTCGACCGATGTCGGTCTCTGTAAGCCGATGTCGGTACCTGTACTTTCTGTTGATGCGTACAAATTTTCACGGATCTGTACGGAATTCGTACGGCCGCTGATATAACACAACCTGTATGCTTGATCCTGATCTGTAGAATTATGGGCTAATACAAAAGATCTATATCTGTATAATTCTTGAATCAAAACCCAAAAATAATGAAAATACCGGTAAACCCTTGTGATAGCTTCTGAGTGAAGTTATCTCTCAAATACCTGTAATACTATGATAACTTCTGGGTGAAGTTATCTCTCAATTTGGCAATAGATCAGCTGATCTTTCCAACCTCTGAATCGCTCACACTGAAGAGTTGACGTTTTTCAATGCAGTTTGGCAATAGATCAGCTGATCTTTCACAGCCTCTAAATCGCGCACAATGAAGAGTTGATGTTCTCCACTGTAGATGGAATACTGGAACCCTTGGCTCAGTCTTCACAGAAGAATTTCTTAACAAGAATCAATATCAATAATAATCATGAATACAAACTCTCTTCCATGAGAGATTCTTATACACCTCCAAAGGTGTGCTTGCTAAAATTAGATTCCCTTAAATTAGACTGGGACTTCCTTAATTTAGAACTAGGGTCTTAAAATTAGACCAATTCTTAAATTAGAATGAGGATCCTAAAATTAGACCCAATAATAAATAATTAATAATTAATTAATAATTAATAATTAATTATTAATTAATAATTAATAATTAATTAAAATTGGACCAAATAATTAATATTTGATTAAATCAATCAAATATTAATATCTCCTTTAATTCATGTCCTAAAGAGCCCAAACGAAAGCCAAGCCCAGCTCCATCAAGACCCTCTATCCACCTCATCAGCCTACGAGGGTCGCATAATAGGCTAATCATCTACTCTGCACATGTCGACTAAAAAGGGGACATGACACATAGGAAAGTAGCATGAAAAGCTCAAGTAAGTAAAGCAGCATGGAAAGCATGAGTAAGTAAAGCAACATGGAAAAGTAGTGTTGAAAGCCCAAGTAAATAAATCACCATAAGAAAGTAGGGTATAAAGATCGAGCAAGTAAAGTAGCATGGAAATACAACATGAAAAACTTGAATAAGTAAAATACTGTGAAAAGCTTGAGTGAGTAAAGCAAAATGAAAAACCTGAGCATGTAAAGTAGCATGGAAAGCCTGAGTAAGTAAAGTAGTGTGAAAACATTGAGTAAGTAAAGCAGTGTGGAAAGCTTTAGTAAGTCAAGTAGCATAGAAAAACAATGTTGAAAGCTCAATTAAAGTAGCATTTAAATCTTGAGTAATTAAAGTAGTGTGAAGAAGTAGCATGGAAATCTTGAGTAAATAAAGTAGCATAGAAAGTTTGAGTAAATAAGCAGCATGGAAAGTTTGAGTAAGTAAAGTAGTATAGAATGTTTGAGTAAGTAAATTAGCATGGTAAAATAGTGTGGAAAGTTTGAGTAAGTAAAGTAACATGGAAAGGCTAAGTAAAGTAGCATGAAAAGCTCAATTAAAGTAAAATAGAAATATTGAGTAAGTAAAGCAGTGTGGAAAACTTAAATAAGTAAAAAAACATGGAAAAGTAGCATGAAAAGTCTAAGTAAGTAAAACAACATAGAAAACTTGAGTAAGTAAAGCATTAAGCAATGTAAAACAACAACGTAGAAAACTTGATTAAGGAAAACAACTTGGAAAATCAGCATGGAAATCCTTAGTAAGTAAAACAATGTTGAAAGCTTGAGTAAGTAAATCACTATGAAAAAGTAATGTGGAAAGCACGAGTAAGTAAAGGAATATGAAAAATCAATGTACAAGGCTCAAGTAAGTAAAGTAGTGTGGAAAATTAGCATGAAAATCTTTATTAAGTAAAGTAGTGTGGAAAGCCTGAGTAAATAAAATAGCATAGAAAAGAAATCTAAAAATCTCAAATAAGTAAAGTAGCGTAGAAATCTTGAGTAAGTAAAGAAACGTGGAAAAACAACATGAAAATCCCATGCAAGTAAAATAGGATGGAAATCCCAAGAAAGTAAAGCAACATGGAAATCTCAATTAAGTAAAGTAGCATGGTAAAGGAGTGTAAAAAGCTTAAATAAATAAAGCAATGTGGAAAAGTAGCATGAAAAGCTTGACTTAGCAAAGTAACATGGAAAGCCTGAGTAAGAAAAGTAACATGAAAAAGTAGTGTAGAAAGTTTGGGTACATAAAGCAATATGTAAATTTTGAGTAAGTAAAACAATTTAAAAATCCTGAGTAAGTAAAGCAACGTAGAAAATTTTAATAAGTAAAATAGTGTAGAAATCTTGAGTAAGTAAAGCAATGTAAAAAAATATTGTGGAAAGCTTAAATAGGCGAAGTAGCATTGAAAGCTCGAGTAAGTAGAGTAGCATGGAAAAATAATATGGAAAGCTTGAGTAATTAAAGTATCATGGAAAGTGTGAATAAGTAAAGCAATGTGAAAAGCCCAATTAAATAAAGTATTCTGGATAGCTCGAGTAAGTAAAGTAGCATGGAAAACCTAAGTAAAGTAGAGTGGAAAGCTCTAATAAGTAAATCAACATTAAAAAGCAAAATAAAAACACCAAGTTAATAAAGTAGTGTTGAAAGCCCGAGTAAATAATTAGCATGGAAAGCTTGAGTAAGTAAAGCAGCATGGAAAGCTAGAGTAAGTAAAGCAACATGGAAATGTAGAATGAAAAACTTGAGTAAGTAAAGTAGCATGGAAATATTGAGTAAGTAAAGCAACGTGAAAATCTCAAGTAAGTAAAGTATCATCGAAAAGGAGTGTGAAAAACTTGAATAAACAAAGTAGTATAGAAAAATAGTATGGAAAGTCTGAGTAAGTAAAGTAGCATATAAATCCTGAGCAAGTAAAGCAATGTGGAAAACTCGAGTAAGTAAAGCAGCATGGAAAGCTTGAGTAAGTAATGTAGCATGGAAATCTTGATTAAGTAAAGTAGCATGAAAAGTTTAAATAGTGTAGAAATATCGAGTAAGTAAAGTAGTGTGGAAAAGTAATGTGGAAAGCTTGAGTAAGTAAAGTAGCATGGAAATCTTGAGTAAGTAAAGCAACATGTAAACCCTAAGTAAGAAAATCAATGCAAAAAGCTTAAATAAGTAAATTAGCATAAAAATCTTGAGAAAGTAAAGTAGCATAGAAAAGCAAAATTAAAAGCTTGAATAAGTAAAGTAATATGGAAAGCCTGAGTGATTAAAATAGCTTGGATATCCTAAGTAAGTAAATTAATGTGGAAAATCAATGTAGAAAGCTCAAGAAAGTAAAGTAGCCTAGAAAGTATGAGTAAGTAAAGCAATGTGAAAAGGTTAATTAAGTAAAGCAACATAGAAAAAGAATATGGAATGCTCAAATAAGTAAAGCAGCATGGAAAATTAGCATAGAAAGCTTGAGTAAGTAAAGTAGCATGAAAAGTCTGAGTAACTAAAGTAGCATGGAAAGTTCGAGTAAGTAAAGTAACATAGAAAGCTCTAGTAAGTAAAGTAGTGTGGAAATCCTAAGTAAGTAAAGAAATGTAGAAAGCCCTAGTAAGTAAAGCAATATAAAAAGTAGCATGAAAATCTTGAGTAAGTAAAGTAATGTGGAAAGTCCAAGTTAGTAAAGTAGCATAGAAATCCCAAGTAAGTAAACCAACATAGAAATTTTGAGTAAATAAAGTAGCATGGAAAGCTAGATTAAGCAAAATAACATGGTAAAGCAACATGGAAAGCTTGAGTAAGTAAACCAGTATTGAAAATCAGTATAAAAAGTTTGAGTAAGTAAATCAACATAGAAAAGTAGCATAGAAATCTCAAGTAAATAAAATAGTGTGGAAAGCCTAAGTGAGTAAAGTATCATAAAATCATGAGTAAGTAAAACAGCATGAAAAGTTTGAGTAAGTAAAGTAGCATTGAAAAGCAATGTGGAAGCAATGCTAAAAAGCAACATGGAAAGCTTGAGTAAGTGAAGTAATGTGGAAAGATTGAGTAAGTAAAGTAGCGTGAAAAACTTGAGTAAGTAAAACAACATAGAAAAGCAACATGGAAAGCCCAAATTAGTAGAACAATGTGGAAAAATAGCTTAGAAAGATTAAGTTAGTAAAGTAATGTGGAAAGATAGAGTAAGTAAAGCAGTATGAAAAAGTATCTTGGAAAGTTTGAGAAATTAAAGCAAGATAGAAAGATTGAGTAAGTAAAGTAGTGTGGAAAAGAAACATATAAATATCAAATAAGTAAAGTAGCGTGGAAACCCTAATTAAAGTAAAGTAGCATGAACAAGCAGTGTATAAATCTTAAGTAAGTAAATTAGCATAGAAAAGTAGTATGAAAAGAACAAGTAAATTAGCATGAAAAAGCAGCATGGAAAGCCGGAGTAAGTAAAGTAGCATGGAAAGCCTAAGTAAAGCAACATTGAAAGTCTTAATAAGTAAAGTAGAATGGAAAGCCTAAGTAAGTAAAGTAGTGTGGAAAAGTAGAGTGGAAGGCCTAAATAAGTAAAGCAATGTGGAAAGTCTGAATAGGTAAACCAACGTGAAAAAGTAGTATGGAAATTATAGGTAAGTAAAGCAGTGTAGAAAGCCCAAGTAAAAAAGGTAACATGGAAAGCTTGAGTAAGTAAAGCATTGTGGAAATCCTGAGTAAGTAAAGCAGTGTAAAAAAGCAACATGGAAAGCTAAAGTAAATAAAGTAGCATGGAAAAGCAGTGTGGAGTGCTTGAGTAAGTAAAACAACATTTAAAAGTAGTGTAGAAAGTCCAAGTAAGTAAAGTAATATGGAAAGCCCGAGTAAGTAAAGTAGCATACAAAAGTAGCTTGGAAAGCTTGAGTAAGTAAAATAGCATGGAAAACCTAAGTAAACTAACATGGAAAATCTGAGTAAATAAAGCAGGATAGAAACCTTGTGTAAGTAAAGAATGTGGAAAATTAGCATGGAAAGTCCAAGTTAGCAAAGTAGTGTTTAAATCCCAAGTAAGTAAACCAACATGGAAAAGTAATGTGAAATCCTGAGTAAGTAAACTAGTGTAGAAAGATTGAGTAAAAAAATCAGCATGGAAAAGCAACGTGAAAAGATCGAGTAAGTAAAACAATATGGAAAGGTAGTGTGGAAAGTTCAAGTAAGTAAAGCAACATAAAAAAGGCAACATAGAAATTTTGAGTAAGTAAATCAATGTTGAAAGCTCAAGTAAAGTAGTATGGAAATCTCGAGTAAGTAAAGTATCATAGAAAGCTTGAGTAAGTTAAGAAGCATGAAAAGCTTGAGAAAGTAAAATAACATGGAAATCTTGAGTAAGTAAAGAATCATGAAAAAGTAATGTGAAAATCTTGAGTAAGTAAAGTAGTTTAGAAAGCCTAAGTAAGTAAAGTAGCATGAAAAACCCAAGTAAAGCATCGTGAAAAGTCCAAGTAAGAAAAGTAATGTGGAAAAAAGCGTGAAAATATCGAGTTAGTAAAGTAGTGTGGAAAGCCCAAGCAAGTAAAGAAGCATGGAATGCCTAAGAAAATAAAGCAATGTGAATAGCTCAAGTAAGTAAACCAACATGAAAATCTTGATTAAGTAAAGTAGTGTATAAAAGTAGCATGGAAAGCTTGAATAAGTAAAATAACATGGAAATCCTGAGTAAGTAAAGGAGCATGAAAAAGCAATATGGAAATTTTAGGTAAGTAAATTAGCATGATAAAGTAGCTTAGAAAACTTGAGTAAGTAAAGTAGCATGAAAAGCTTGAGTAAGTGAAGTAGGATGGAAAAATAGCATGGACGGACTGATTAAGTAAAGCAATATGGAAATCTTGAGTAAGTAAACCAACGTAGAAAAGTAGTGTGGAAAAGCAACATGGAAAGCCTAAGTAAGTAAAGTAGCATGGAAAGCCCGAGTAAGTAAAGTAGTGATGAAAAGTAGCATGGAAATCTTGAGTAAGTAAATCAATGTGGGAAAATTGTGTAGGTAAATCAATGTGGAAAGCTCGAGTAAATAATGATATATGGAAAAATAACCTAGCAAGCTTGAGTAAGTGAAGTAGTGTGGAAAGCCTAAGTAAGTAAAGCAATGTGGAAAGTTTGAGTAAATATATAAACATGGAAAGCCCGCATAAGTAAAGCAACATAGAAATCTTGAGTAAGTAAAGCAATGTGGAAAGATCGACTAAGTAAAGAAGTATGAAAAAGTAGCGTGAAAATCCTAAGTACGTGAAGCAATATGGAAAGCTTGAGTAAGTAAAGTAGCGTGGAAAGTTTGAGTAAGTAAAATAACATCAAAAAGTAGCATGAAAATCTTGAGCAAGTAAAGTAACATGAAAAATTAGCATGTAAATTATAATTACATAAAGTAACATGGAAAAGTAGCATGGAAAGTCTGAGTATGTAAAGTTGTGTGGAAAGCTCAAGTAAATAAAGCAGCATGGAAAGGCTAAGCAAGAAAAGCATCTTGGAAAAACATCATAGAAAGTTTGAGTAAGAAGAGTGGAAACCTCAAGTAAATAAAGTGGTGTGAAAAAGTAGCATGAAAAGCTTGAGTATGTAAAGCAGCATAGAAATTCTAAGTAAGTAAAGTAGCATAAAAAACCAACATGGAAAGATTTAGTAAGTAAAGTAGCATGGAAAGATTGAGTAAGTAAAGTAGAATGGAAAAGTAGGGTGGAATCTTGAGTAAGTAAATTAGCATGGAAATCTTGAATAAGTAATGTAATATGGAAATCTTGAGTAGGTAAAGCAACATGAAATTTTCAAGTAAGTAAAGTAGTGCGAAAAGCTCAAGTAAGTAAAATAATGTAGAAATTATGAGTAAGTAAAATAGCATTAAAAGCTTGAGTAACTAAAGAAACGTGAAAAGATTGAGTAAGTAAAGTAACATGGAAAAGTAGCATGGAATGCTTGAGTAAGTAAAGTAGCATGTAAACCTTGAGTAAGTAAAAAAACATGTAAAATCAGCATGGAAAGCTAATGTAATTAATATAGCATGGAAAAGTAGCATGAAAAACTTGAGTAAGTAAAGTAACATGGAAAAGTAGCATGCAAAGCCCAAGCAAGTAAAGTACTATGGAAAGTTTGAGTAAGCAAAGTAATGTGGACAGCCTAAGTAAGTAAAATAATGTGAAAAGCCTGAGTAAGTAAAGTAGCATGGAAAAGTAGCATGAAAATCCCAACTAAAGCATATAAAAAGCCAGAGTAAGTAAACTAGAGTAGAAATTTTGAGGAAGTAAAGCAACATGGAAAAGTAGCATGGAAAACCTAAGTAAGTAAAGCAACGTGAGAAGCCTGAGTTAGTAAAGTAGTGTAAAAAGTTTGAGTAAGTAAAACAACATGGAAAAGCAATATGAAAAGCTTGAGTAAGTAAATCAATGTGAAAATCCCTAGTAATTAAAGCATCATTAAAATCCCTAGTAAGTAAAGTAGTGTGAAAAGCCCGAGTAAGTAAAGAAGCATGGAAAAATAACGTTGAAAGCCCAAGTAAGTATAGTAGCATAGAAAGCCCAAGTAAGAAAAACAATATAGAAATCTAGAGTAAGTAAAGTAGCATAAAAAACCTAAATAAGTAAAACAATGTGGAAAATTAATGTGAAAAAATAGCATGAAAAACATGTGTAAGTAAAGAAATATGGAAAGCCCAAGTTAGTAAAGCAGTGTGGAAATCTTGAGTAAGTAAAACAGCATAGAAAATCAACATAAAAAGCCTGAGTAAGTAAAACAATGTGGAAATTACTAGTTAGTAAAGTAGCATGAAAATCGCTAGTAAGTAATGTAGTGTGAAAAGCCTAAGTAAAGAAGCATGAAAAAATAGCATATAAAGCCTGAGTAAGTAAAGCATCATAGAAAGCCCAAGTAAAGCACTATGGAAAATCTACGTGGAAATCTAGTGATGTGGAATGCTTGAGTGGTAAAGTAGCATGGAAAGCCCATGTAAGTAAAGCATTGTGGGAAAACTACGTGGAAATCTCAAGTAAGTAAAGAAACATATAAAAAAGTGTGGAAAACTCAAGTTAATAAAGCAACGTGGAAAGCTCGAGTGAGTAAAGTAATATGAAAAGCTCGAGTAAGTAGTGCAACATGGAAAAGTAGTAGGGAAAGCCCGAGTAAGTAAAGCAACATGGAAAATAAAAGTGGAAAGACTGAGTAAATAAAGAAACATAGAAAAGTAGCATAAAAAGCCCAAGTTAGTAAAACAACATGAAAATTCTAAGTAAAACAACATAGGAAAGTAGCACAGAAAGCCTTAGTAAGTAAAGTAGCATGAAAATCTTGAGTAAGTAAAGTAGTGTGGAAAGCCTGAGTAAGTAAAAAAATATGAAAAAATAACATGGAAATCCCAATTAAGTAGAGCAGCATAGAAATCTTGAGTAAGTAAAAAAGCATGGAAAAGTAGCATGAAAATCTCGAATAAATAAAGTAGCATGAAAGCCCAAATAAGTAAAGTAGTATTTAAAAATAGCATGGAAACCTTGAGTAAGTAAAGTAGCTTGGAAAGCATGAGTAAGTAAAGCAACATGGAAAGCCTGAGTAAGTAAAGCAATGTAAACAAACAATGCAAAACTCTTGAATAAATAAAGCAACATGGAAAGTGCAAGTAAGTAAAACAATGTGGAAAGCTTGTGTAAGTAAAGCAATGTGAAAAGCCTAAGTAAGGTAGTATGGTTTCATTGAAAGCACAATTACATAAAGTTATGGGAAAAGTATGGTGGAAAGATCGAGTAAGTAAAGTAGCATGAAAAAGTAGTGTGAAAATCCCAAATAAGTAAAGCAACATTGAAACCTTGAATAAGTATAGTAGCATGGAAAGTCTATGTAATTAAAACATCGTGGAAAGATTAAGTAAAGTGCCATGCAAAGATTGATTAAGTAAAACAACATAAAAATTCTTAGTAAGTAAAATAGTTTGTAAAAGTAGCATGGAAAGATCAAGTAAAACAATATGGAAAGCTTGAGCAAGTAAAGTAGCATGGAAAGCTCAAAAAAATAAATCGACATGGAAAGATTGAGTAAGTAAAACAACATGGAAAAGTAGCATAGAAAGCTTGAGTAAGTAAAGTAGTAGGGAAAATCAATGTGGAAAGCTTCAGTAAGTAAAGTAGCATGGAAAAGTAGCATAAAAATCTTGAGTAAGTAAAGTAGCGTGGAAAGCCTAAGTAAAGTGGTGTGGAAAGCTTAGGTAAGTAAAGTATTATGGAAAGATCAAGTAAGTAAATCATCATGAAAAACCAATGTGAAAAGCTCAAGTTAGTAAAGTAACATAGAAAAGTAGTGTGGAAAGCTCGAATAAGTAAAGTAAGATGGAAAAACTACGTGGAAAGACTGAGTAAGTAAAGCAACATGGAAAAGTAACGTGAAAAATTTAAGTTAGTAAATTAGCGTGGAAAAGTAGTGTGAAAAACTCAAGTAAGTAAAGCATTGTGGAAAAGCAACATGCAAATCTCAAATAAGTAAAGGAGTGTGGAAAAGTAGTGTAGAAAACCCAAATAAGTAAAACAACATGGAAAAGTAGTGTAGAAAGGCTGAGTAAGTAAATTAACATGGAAAAGTAGCACAAAAATTTTGAGTTAGTAAAGTAGCAAGGAAAGCCTACGTAAATAAAGTAGTGTGGAAAACTAGCATGGAAAGTCTTTGTAAGTAAAGCAGCATGGAAAGATTGAGTAAGTAAAGTAGCATGAAAAGCTCAAGTAAGTAAAATAGTGTGAAAAAGCAACGTAAAAAGTCTGAGTAAGTAAAGGAACATGTAAACCTTGAGTAAGTAAAGCAACTTGGAAAAGTAGCATTGAAAGCTCAAGTAAGTAAATTAACAAGAAAAATCACCATAAAAATCTTACGTAAAGTAGCATGGAAAAGCAAAGTGAAAATATTGAGTAAGTAAAGTAGCATGAAAAGTCTAAGTAAATAAAGCAGCATGGAAATCCTGAGTAAGTAAAACAACATGAAAAAGTAATGTGAAAAGCTCAAGTAAATAAAAGAGCGTGGAAAGCATCAATAAGTAAAGCAGTGTAGAAAAAGCTAAGTGAAAAACATGAGTAGGTAAAATAGCATAAAAAGCCCAAGCAAAGCAGTATAAAAAAGTAACATGGAAATCCCATGTAAATAAAATATTGTGGAAAAGTAAGGTGGAAAGATTGACTAAGTAAAGTAGCATGAAAAAGCAGTGTGAAATCTCAAGTGAAGTAGTGTGTAAATCTTGACTAAGTAAACCAACATACAAATCTTGAGTGAGTAAAGCAGTGTAAAAAGATTGAGTAAATAAAATATTGTGGAAAGCTTGAGTAAGTAAATAAACATAGAAAGCCTTAATAAGTAAAGCAGTGTGGAAAAGCAATGTTGAAAACTCAAGTAAAGTAGCATTGAAATCATGAGTCAATAAAGCAGTGTGGAAAAGTAATGTGGAAAGATCACGAAAATAAAGTAGTGTAAAAAGATTGAGTAAGTAAAGCAACATGGAAAAGTAGCATGCAAATCCCAAGAAAATAAACTAGCATGAAAAAATAATGTGGAAATCCTAAGTAGCATGGAAAAGTAGTGTAGAGAGTCTAAGAAGTAAAGTAGCCTAGAAAGCTTGAGTAAGTAAAGTAGCATGGAAATCATAAGTAATTAAAGTAGCATGGAAATCTTGAATAAGTAAAGTAGCATGAAAAACTTGAGTAAGTAAAGCCACATAAAAATCTTGAATAAGTAAAGCAACATGTAAAGCTCGAGTAAGTAAAGTAGCATGGAAAGGTTGAGTAAGTAAATTACCTTGGAAATCCAAAGTAATTAAAGAAGGGTAGAGAAGTTACGTGAAAGCCATAAGTAAAGTAGTGTGGAAAGATGGAGTAAGTAACACAACATGGAAAGCTCGAGTATGTAAAGAAGCATGGAAAAGTATCGTGAAAAGATTAAGTAAAACAATGTGTAAAAGTAACATAGAAAGCATGAGTAAATAAAGTAGTGTGAAAAACAATCATGGAAAGCTTGAGTAAGTAAAGCAGTATGAAAAGCCCAAGTAAGTAAAGTAGTGTGAAAATCTCGAGTAAATAAAGCAATATAGAAAAGTAGCATGAAAAGCCTAAATATGTAAAATAACATATAAAAGAAATGTGGAAAGCTCGAGTAAGTAAAGTAGCATAGAAAGATTGAGTAAGTAAAGTAGTGTGGAAAAGCAACATGGAAAGCCTAAATAAGAAAAGTAGCATGGAAAAGTAGTGTGGAAAGCCCTAGTAAGTAAATAAAGAAGAAAAGCTTGAGTAATTAAAGTAGAATAGAAATATCAAGTAAGTAAAGTAACATCGAAAGCTTGAGTAAGTAAAGTAGCATGGAAAATATGAGTAAGTAAAGCAATATAAAAAATCAGTGTATAAAAATCAAGTTAGTAAATCAACATGGAAATCTTTAGTAAGGAAAGCAGCATGGAAAAGTAGTGTAGAAAGCCTTAGTAAGTAAAGTAAGATGGAAAGCTCAAGTAAGTAAAGTATCATGGAAAGCTTGACTAAGTAAAGTAGCATGGAAAGCTTGAGTAAATAAAGAAGTGTATAAAAGTAGCCTAAAAAACTTAAGTTAAGTAGCGTGGAAAACCTGAGTAAGTGAATCAGTGTGGAAAACCCAAGTAAAGTAGTTTGGAAAAATAGCATAGAAAACTCAAATAATTGAAGAAGCATGGAAAGCACATATAAATAAAGTAGTGTGAGAAGTTTGAATTAGTAAAGTAGCATGTAAAGTCAGAGTAGGTAAATCAACGTAGAAAACCTGAGTAAGTAAAGTAGTGTGAAAAGCATGAGTAAATAAAGTAGCATGTAAAAGTAGCGTGGAAAGCTAGAGTAATTAAAGTAGTATGAAAAAGTAATGTGGAAAGCTTGAGTTAGTAAAGTAGCATGGAAATCTTAAGTAAGTAGAGTAGCATGGAAAGCCCAAGTAAGTAAAGTAGCATGGAAAGCTTGAGTAAATAAAGTAGCGTGGAAAGCTTGAGCAAGTAAAGTAATATGGAAAAGTATCATGAAAAGCTTGACTAAGTAAAATAATTTAGAAATCTTGAGTAAGTAAAGGATCATGGAAATATAGTGTGGAGTTCTTGAGTAAGTAAAGTAACATGGAGAAACAACATCAAAATCTCAAGTAATGTAATGTGGAAAGCTTGAGTAAGTAAAGAAGTATGGAAAAGTAGCATGTAAAGCATGAGTAAATAAAGTATCATGGAAAGCATGAGTTAGTAAAGTAGCATAGAAAGCCTGAGTAGGTAAAGAAGTATGGAAAGGTCGAGTAAATAAAGTAGCATGGAAAGATCGAGTAAGTAAAGTAATGTGGAAAGCTCAAGTAAGTAAAGTAACATGAAAAATAGTATATAAAACCTGAGCAAGTAAGGTAATGATGAAAGTTAGCATAAAAAGCCTAAGTTAGTAAATTAGCATGGAAAGATCAAATGTGTAAAGCAGAGTGGAAAAGTAGCATGGAAATATCGAGTAAGGTAGAGTGGAAAGCGTGAGTAAATAAAGTAGTATGGAAAAGAAACATGGAAAGGTAAGGTAAGTAAAGTAATGTGAAAAAAAACATGGAAAGCCTAAGTAAAGTAGCATAGAAATCTTGAGAAAGTAAAGGAACCTAAAAATCTTGATTCAATAAAGTAGTGTGGGAATATCGAGTAAATAAAGAAACATGAAAAGCTCGAGTATTTAAAGTAGCATGGAAAAACAATGTGAAAAGCCTGATTAAGTAAAGCAATGAGGAAATTCCAAGTAAAGTAGCGTAAAAACCCCAAGTTAGTAAAGCAACATGGAAATCTTGAGTAAATAAAATAGCATCAAAAAGTAGAGTGGAAAGCCTATTTAAATAAAATAGTGTAGAAAGCTCAAGTAAAGTAGCATGGAAACCCTGAGTAAGGGAGGGAAGAAAAATAGTGTGGAAATCCCAAATGATTAAAGCTAGGTGGAAAGCTTGAGTAAGTAAAGCAACATGGAAAAGTAGTATGCAAAGATCAAGTAACTAAAGTAGCATGGAATAGTAGTGTGGAAAGCCTGATTAAGTAAAGTATCATGGAAAAGCAACATAAAAATCCTATTTAAATAAAGTAGTATGGAAATCTTGAGTACGTAAATAAAAATTAAAAGCCTGAGTAAGTAAAACTACATAAAAGGCTCGAGTAAGTAAAGTAGCATGGAAATCCTGAGTAAGTAAATCAACATGAAAAAGTAACATGGAATGCTCAAGTAAGTAAAGCCACATGAAAATCCCATGTAAAGAAATATGGAAAGGTAGTGTGCAAAGCTTGAGTAAGTAATGCAATTTGAAAAAGTAGTGTGGAATGCTCGAGTAAGTAAAGCAGTATAGAAGTCTTGAGTAAGTAAAGAAGTGTGAAAATTTTGAGTAATTAAAGTAGTGTAGAAAATATTGAGTAAGTACAATAGAATGAAAAATAAGTATCGAAATATTGACTAAGTAAATCAGCATAGAAAGATTGAATAAGTAAAACAATGTGAAAAGCTCAAGTAAAGTAGTGTGAAAAAGTAGCATGGAAATCTTGAGTAAGTAAAGTAGTGTGGAAAGCTTAAGTAAGTAACGCAACATGAAAAGCCTACCTAAGTAAAGTAGCATGTACAAATAGTGTGGAAAGCTCAAGTAAGTAAAGCAGCATAAAAAAATAGTGTGGAATGCCTGAGTAAGTAAAGCAACATGGAAAGCTTGAGTAATTAAGAAAACATGAAAATATTTAGGAAATAAAGAAGCATAGAAAGCATGATTTATTAAATCAATGTGGAAGGCTTAAGTAAGTAAAGTAACATAAAAAATTAGCATGAAAAGCTCAAGTAAGTAAATCAAAGTGGAGAGCCTGAGTAAGTAAAGCAATATAGAAAAGTAGCATGGAAAGCTTGAGTAAGTAAAGCAGAGTGAAAAATCAACATGAAAAGCTTGAGTAAGTAGCATGAAATCACGAGTAAGTAAAGCATCATGAAAAGTCTGAGTAAGTAAAGTAACATGAAAAGCCTGAGTAATTAAATCATAATTTAAAAGCCACATGCAAAGTTTGAGTAAGTAAAGTAGTATGAAAAAGAAACATGGAAAGCCTAATTACGTAAATTAGCATAGAAATCTTGAGTAAGTAAATCAATATGGAAAGCTTGAATAAGTAAATTAGTGTGGAAATCTCAAATAAGTAAAGCAATGTAGAAAAGTAGCATAGAATGTCTGAGTAAGCAAAGCAGTGTGGAAAGCTTGAGTATGTAAAGCAATGTGGACAGCCTGACTAAGTAAAGCAGTGTGGAGAAGTAGCATGGAAAGCTTGAGTAAGTAAAGCAACATGAAAAATCAACAAATTTTTTTTTTAAGTAAGCAAAGCAACATGAAAAAGTAGCATAGAAAGCTTGAGTATTTAAAACAGAGTGGAAACCTTGAGTAATTAAAGTAGCATGAAAAATTAGCATGGAAAGGCTGAGTAAGTAAAATAGTGTAGAAATCCCAAGTAAGTAAAATAGCATGGAAAGCTCAATTAAGTAAAGTAGCATGGAAAAATAGTGAGGAAAGCCTACGTAAGTAAAGTAAAGTGGAAAAATAGTGTGGAAAGCCTGAGTGAGTAAAGTAGCATGGAAAGCTTGAGTTGGTAAAGTAGCGTGGAAAGCTTGAGTAAGTAAAGCAACATGGAAAGCCCATGTAAGTAAAATAATGTGGAAAGCCCTATTTAGTAAAGCAATGTGAAAAGATAGAGTAAGTAAAGCAGCATAGAAAAGTAACATAGAAAGCCAGAGAAAGTAAAGCAACATTAAAAGCCCATGTAAGTAAAGTAACATGTGAAAATAGTGTGGAAACCCAAGTAAGTAAAGCATCATTGAAAACCCAAGTAAAGCAGCGTGAAAAAGTAGTATGGAAAGCTTGAATAAGTAAATCACCATGATAAAATAACATGGAAATCCAAACTAAGTAAAACAACATGAAAAACTAGCGTGTAAAGCTCAAGTTAGTAAAGCAACGTGAAAATATTGAATAAGTAAAGTAGCATTTAAAATAATTGTGAAAAGCTTTAGTAAATAAAGTAACATGAAAAGCTTAAGTAAATAAATCAGCATGGAAAGCCCAAGTAAGCAAAGAAGCATGGATAGCTATAGTAAGTAAAGCAACATGAAAAGCTTGAGTAAGAAAACTAGCATAGAAAATTTCAGTAAGTAAATTAGCATGGAAAAGTAATGTGGAAATCCTGAGTAAGTAAAGTAGTATGGAAGGCTTAAGTAAGTAAAGTAGCATGGAAAGATTAAGTAAGTAAAGCAACATAGACAATCAATGTTGAAATCTCAAGTAAATAAAGTAACATGTAAAGCTCGAATAAGTAAAGTAGCATGGAAAGCTTGAGTAAGTAAAGTAGCAAAGAAAAGTAGTGTGGAAAGCCTGAGTAAGTAAAGTAGCATAAAAAATTAGCGTGGAAAGATCGAGCTAGTAATGTAGCATGGAAATCTTGAATAAGTAAAACAACATAAAAATTTTGAGTAAGTAAAGCAGCGTGGAAAGCTCCAATAAGTAATGTAGTTTGGAAAGCTTGTGTAAGTAAAGTAGCATAGAAAGATCGAGTAAGTAAAATAGCAATAAAATGTAGTGTAAAAATCTTGAGTAAGTAAATTAATGTGGAAACCATAAGTAAAGCAGTGTGAAAATCTCAAGTAAATGAAGCAACATAAGAAGGCAACATGGAAAGTCTGAGTATTTAAAGTAACATATAAATCTTGAGTTAGAAAATTAGTGTAAAAAAGTAGAATGGAAATCCCAAGTAAGTAAAGCAACATGAAAAAGCTACATGGAAAGCTTGAGTAAGTAAAGTAGCATGGAAATCTTGAGTAAGTAAAGTTGTGTTGGAAGCCCAAGTAAGTAAAGCAACATGGAAAAGAAGTGTTGAAAACTCAAGTAAGTAAAGTAGCATGGAAATCATGATTAAGTAAAATAATGAGGAAAAAAAGTATGGAAAGCCCAAATAAGTAAAATAGCGTGAAACTCTTGAGTAAGTAAAGTAGTGTAAAAATATTGAGTAAGTAAAGTAGCATGGAAACCCATAGTAGGTAAAGCAATGTAGAAAATCAATGTGGAAATCTTGACTTAGTCAAGCAGCATGGAAAGCTTGAGTAAGTAAAGTAGTGTGGAAAAGTAGAGTGGAAATCTTGAGCACATAAAGCATCATGGAAAAGCAACGTAGAAAGCTAAAGTAAGTAAAGCAGCATGGAAAGCCTGAGTAAGTAAAGCAATGTGGAAAATAAGCATAGAAATCTTGAATAAGTAAAATAATGTGGAAATCTTGAGTAAGTAATGTAGTATGAAAAGCTTGAATAAGTAAAGTAGAATGGAAAATTAGTATAAAAAACTTGAGTAAGTAAAGTAGCATCGAAAAATAGTATGGATAGCATGAGTATATAAAGTAGCATGGAAACCCTGAGTAAGTAAAGCAACGTAGAAATCTCGATTAAGTAAAGTAGTGTGGAAAGCTCAAGTAATTAAAATAATGTGGAAACCCTAAGTAAAGTAGTGTGAAAAGCTTATGTTAGTAATGTAATGTAGAAATCCTAAGTAAGTAAAGCAATGTAGAAAGCCTGAGTTAGTAAAGCAACATGAAAATCTCAAATAAAATAGGATAAAAAAAATAGTTTGAAAAGCCTTAGTAAGTAAAGTAGCATGGAAAGCTCAAGTAAGTAGAGCAACATGGAAACAATGAGTAAGTAAAGTAGCATGAAAAAGTATTGAGGAAAACTTGAGTATGTAAATCATCATAGAAATCTTGATTAAATAAAGCAACATGAAAATCTTGAGTAAGTAATGTAGTGAGGAAAGCCCAAGTAATTAAAATAGTGTGAAAAAGTAGCATGAAAATATAGATTAAGTAAAGTAGCATGGAAAGCTTGAGTAAGTAAAGCAGCATCGAAAGCTCAATTAAGTAAAGCAGCATAAAAAACCTTGAGTAAGTAAAGTAACGTCGAAAGCCTGTGTAAGTAAAGTAGCATGGAAAAGTAATGAGGAAAGCTCGAGTAAGCAAAGTAGCATGAAAAGCTTGAGTAAATAAAGTAGTGTGGCAAATAGAGTGAAAAGCTTGAGTAAGTAAAACAATGTTAAAATCTTGAGTAAGTAAAGTAGTGTGGAAAGCCTAAGTAAGTAAAACAACATAGAAAGCATGAGTAAGTAAAGTAGCATGGAAAAGCAGCATGAAAACCTTGAATAAGTAAGAAAACATGAAAATTTTGAGTAAGTGAATTAGTGTGAAAATCTCCAGTAAGTAAAACAACATGGAAAAGAAGCATGTAAAATATGAGTAAGTAAAGCAACATGGAAGGCCCGAGTAAGTAAAATAGTGTGGAAAAACAACATGGAAAGCTTAAGTATAGTAGCATGAAAAAGCAACGTAGAAATATTGAGTACATAAAATTGTGTGGAAAAGCAACATGAAAATCTTGAGTAAATAAAATAGTTTGGAATGCTCGAGAAAGTAAAGCAACATAAAAATATCAAGTAAAGTAGCATGGAAATTTTAAGTAAATCAATGTAGAAAATCAGTGTAGAAAGCCTAAGTAAGTAAAACAACATGGAAAGGTCAATTAAGTAAAGCAGCATGAAAATGTTGAGTAACTAAAGTAGTATGTAAAAGTAGTGTAGAAACTCTGAATAATTAAAGCAATATAAAAAGCATGAGTAAGTAAAATAACGTTGAAAAAAATCATGAAAAGCTAAAGTAAAAGCAGTGTGAAAATCCCAATTAAATGAAGTAGAATAGAAAAGTAGTGTGGAAAACTTGATTAAGCAACATGGAAAAGAACCATGGAGATGCAACATGAAAAGCTTGAATAAGTAAAATAATGTGGAAAACCTGAGTAAGTAAAGTAACATGGAAAGCCCAAATAAGTAAAATAGTGTGGAAAGCTAGAGTAACTAAAGTAACATGGAAAATCAGCATGGAAAGCCCAAGTAAGTAAAGAAACATGGAAAGCTCAAGTAAGTAAAGCAAGATATAAAAGTAACATTGAAAGCTCAAGTGAGTAAAACAATGTGGAAAAGTAGTGTGGTAAACTTGAGTAAGTAAAGTAGCATGGAAAGCTTGAGTAAGTAAAACAATGTGGAAGGCTCAAGTTAGTAAAGCAATGTGAAAAGCTTAAGTAAACCAACATGGAAAATTAACGTGGAAAGCTCAAGTAAGTAAAGCATTGTGGAAATCAGGAGTAAGTAAAGTAATATAGAAAATTAGCTTGAAAATCTCAAGTAAAGCAGAGTGGAAAAGTTAGGTGGAAATCTTGAGTAAGGAAATTAGCATGGAAAGCTCGAGTAAGTAAAGCAGTGTGAAAAAGTACCATAGAAATCTCAAGCAAGTAAAGCATTGTGGAGAGCTCGAGTAAGTAAAGCAGTTTAGAGAGCTCGAGTAAGTAAATCAATGTGGAAAGTTTGAGTAAGTAAAGCAACATAAAAAATCAGCATGGAAAGTCTAACTAAAGTAACATGGAAAGCTTGAGTAAGTAATGTAGCGTGAAAATTTTGAGTAAGTAAAGTAGCATGGAAATCTTGAGTTAGTAAAGTAGTGTGGAAAATCAATGTGGAAAGCCAGAGTAAGTAAAATAATGTGGAAATATCGAGTAATTAAACCAATGTAAAAAAGTAGCATAAAAAGGTTGAGTAAGTAAAGAAGCTTGGAAAGCCCAAGTAAGTAAAAGAATGTAGAAACGTAGCATGAAAATCTTGAGTAAGTAAAATAGAGTGGAAAATCAACATCGAAAGCTTGAGTAAGTAAATTAACATGGTAAGCTCAAATAAGTAAAGTAATGTGGAGAGCTTATGTAAGTAAAGTAATTTAGAAAAGCAACATAGAAAGCTCGAGTAAGTAAAATAGTATGAAAATCTCGAGTAAGTAAAGTAGTATGGAAAGCCTGACTAAATAAACTAGTTTAAAAATCTTGAATAAGAACAACATCATGGAAAAATAGCATAGAAAATTTGAATAAGTAAAGTAACGTGAAAAAATAGTGTAGAAATCCTAAATAAGTAAAGCAACATGGAAAACCTGAGTAATTAGTGTAGCATGAAAAAGTAGCATGAAAATTCGAAGTCAGTAAAGCAGTGTGGAAATTTTGAGTAAGTAAAGTAGTGTTGAAAGCCCAAGTAAGTAAAACAATGTAGAAATCCCAAGTAAAGAAGCATGGAAAACTAGCATGAGAAGCTTGAGTAAGTAAAGCAATGTGGAAAAGCAGTGTGAAAAAGCAACGTGGAAAGCCTAAGTATCTAAAATACCATGGAAAGCCTAAGTTATTAAAGCAATGTGAAAAATTTGAGTAAGTAAAGCAGCATGGAAAGATTGAATAAGTAAAGAAGTATGTAAATCCCTAGTTAGTAAAGAAACATGAAAAGCCTTAGTAAATAAAGCATCATAGAAAAGTAGCATAGAAATATCAAAAAAGTAAAGTAGTGTGAAAAGTTTGAATAAGTAAAGCAGTATGGAAAAATAACATGTAAAGCACCATTAAGTAAATCACATTGCAAAACCCAAGTAAGTAAAGTAGCGTGAAAAAGTAGTGTGGAAATCCTAAGTAAGTAAAGTAGTAGGGAAAAGTAACATGGAAAGCTCAACTAAGTAAAGCAACATGGAAAACCACCGTAGAATATTTGAGTTAGTAAAGCAACATAAAAACCCTTAGTAAGTAAAGTAACATGGAAAAGTAGTGTGAAAAGCCTTAAAAAGTAAAGCAGCATGGACATTTTGAGTAAGTAAAGTAGCATGGAAATCATGAGTAAGTAAAGAAGCATGGAAAGCCCAAGTAAGTAAAGTATCATGAAAAAAAAACATGAAAAGCCTGAGTAAATAAACTAGCATGGAAAAGCAGCTTAAAAAGATTAAGTAAACTAGCATGAAAAAGTAATATGAAAAGCATGAGTAAATAAAGTACTATAGAAAGCCAAAGTAAATAAAGCAGCATGAAAATCTCGAGTAAGTAAAGCAATGTGGAAAAGAAGCATGCTCGAGTAAATAAAGAAATGTGGAAAGCTCAAGTATGTAAAGTAATGTAGAAAAGTAGCATGAAAAGCCCAACTAAATAAAGTAGCATGGAAAAGTAGGGTGGAAAGCTTGAGTAACTAAAGTGACATAGAAAAATAGCATGAAAATCCCAAGTAACATGGAAAGCTTGAGTAAGTAAAGCAGTGTGAAAAACTTGAGTAAGTAAAGCAATATGGAAAGCTCAAGTAAGTAAATTAGTGTGGAAAGCTTGAGTAAGTAAATCGACATGAAAATCCTTTGTAAGTAAAACAATATGGAAAAATAGCATTGAAAGCTTAAGTAAAGCAATGTGGAGACCCTAAGTAAATAAAGAAGCATGGAAAGCTCAAGTAAACAAAGTAGTTTGGAAAGTTTGAGTAAGTAAAGTAGCACAAAAAGCTTAAGTAAAGTAGCATGAAAACCTTAATTAAGTATAGTAGCATAGAAATGTAGCATGAAAACCTTGAGTAAGTAAAGTATAATAGAAAGCCTAAGTAAGTAAATAATGATGGAAAACCTTAGTAAGTAAAGCATCATGAAAATCTCAAGTAATTAAAGTAGTGTTGAAATCCTAAGTAAACTGGCATGGAAAGCTTGAATAAGTAAACCAGCATAAAAAAGCAACATGGAAATCTTGAGTAAGTAAAGCAGTGTGGAAAAGTAGTGTGGAAAGCTAGATTAAGTAAAGCAATGTGAGAAATTAGCATGGGAAGCTCGAGTAAGTAAATCAAAATGGAAATCTTGAGTAAATAAAGTAGTGTGGAAAGCTCGAGTAGGTAAAAGAGCATGAAAAATCAACGTAGAAAGATTGAGTAAGTAAAACAATATGGAAAGCCTATGTAAATAAGTAGAATAGAAAGCCTAAGTAAGTAAATCAGTATGGAAAAATAGCGTGAAAATCTCAAGTAAGTAAAGTAGCATGGAAATCTTGAGTAAGTAAAGCAATGTGGAAAATTAGTATGGAAATCCTGAGTAAGTAAAGCAGCATGGAAAGTTTGAGTAAGTAAAGCAACATAGAAAATTAGTGCGTAAATCCTAACTTAGTAAAGCAGCATGGAAAGCCCAAGTAAGTAAAGTAGTGTGAAAAAGTAGCATGGAAAGTCTGAGTATGTAAAGCAGTATGGAAATACAACATTGAAAGCTCAAGTAAGTAAAGCAACATGGAAAGCCTGAACAAGTACAAGAATGTGGAATAGCACTATAGTAACCTTGAATAAGTAAAGCAACATAAAAAGCCTAAGTAAGTAAAGCAGCATGGAAAAATAACATGAAAAGCCTAAATAAATAAAAAAATATGGAAAAGTAGTGTGGAGAGGCTGAGTACATAAAGTAGTATGGAAAAATAGTGTGGAGAGGCTGAGTACGTAAAGTAGCATGGAAAGCTTGAGTATGCAATTAATGTGAAAATCCCAATTAAGTAAAGTAGTGTAGAAAGGTTGAGTAAGTAAAGTAGCATATAAATCCTAAGTAAAGGGGTATGAAAAGCTTGAGTAAGTAAAGCAACATGGAAAGCACGAGTTAGTAAAGCAGCATGGAAATATTGCGTAAGTAAAGCAACATATAAAAGTAGTGTGGAAAGCTTTAATAAGTAAATCAAGATGGAAAGCTTGAGTAAGTAAAGGAACATGGAAAGCCTGAATAAGTAAAGTAGTATTAAAAAGTAGTGTGGAAAATTTGAGTAATTAAAATAGTGTGGAAAGTTTGAGTAAGTAAAGCAACATTGAAAAGTAGCATGAAAATCTTGAGAAATTAATATATCATGGAAAAGTAGCATTGAAATCTCACAAAAGTAATGTAGCATGAAAATCTCAAGTAAATAAAATAGTGTGGAAAGTTTGAGTAAGTAAAGCAGTATCAAAACTTTGAGTAAGTAAAAATAGCATGGAAATCTTGAGTAAGTAAACCAGTGTAGAAAGCCCAAGTAAGTAAAGCTATGGGAAAAAGTAACATGAAAATTCCAAGTAAGCAAATAAGCATGGAAAGCTTGAGTAAATAAAGTAGTGTGAAAAAGCAGCATAGAAAGCCTACATAAGTAAAGCAATGTGGAAATCTCAAGTAAGTAAAGTTGTGTGAAAAGCTTGAGTAAGTAAAGCAACATGGAAAACCTAAGTAAAGGAGCATGGAAAAACAACATGAAAATATTAAGTAAAGTAGCGTGGAAAGCTCGAGTAAGTAAAGCAATGTAGAAAAGTAACGTGGAAATCTTGCTTATGTAAAGCAATGTGGAAAACCTGAGAAAGTAAATTAGTACACAAATCAACATGGAAATCCCAAGTAAGTATATCAACATGAAAAAGCAACATGGAATTCTTAAGTAAGTAAAGTATCATGGAAAAGTAGTATGAAAAGGTTGACTAAGTAAAGTAGCATATAATGCCTGAGTAAGTAAAACAGTGTGGAAAGCTCGAGTAAGTAAAGTAGCGTGGAAATCCTGAGTAAGTAAAGCAATGTAGAAAGCTTGAGTAAGTAAATCAACATGGAAACCTTGAGTAAGTAAAGTAGTGTGGAAAGCCCAAGTAAGTAAAGTACCATAGAAAGCCTAAAAAAATATATAAACTTGAAAAAACATGAAAATCTTGACTTAGTAAAACAACATGAAATGCTTGAGTCTCGAGTAAGTAACCAACATTGAGAAGTAGCATGGAAAGCCTTAGTGCATAAAGTCATATAGAAAAGAAGTTTAAAAATATCAACTAAGTAAAGCAACATGGAAAACTCAAGTAAGTAAATCAAGATAGAAAAATAGTGTAGAAAATTCAAATAAGTATAACAACATTGAAATCTTGATTAAGTAAAGTAGCATTGAGAAATAGTATAGAAAGCTCAAGTAAGTAAAGTAGCATAGAAAAGTAGTGTAAAAATTCCCAGTAAGTAAAGTAGCATAGAATGCCTAAGTAAGTAAAGCAACATGGAAAAGCTGTGTGGAAAGATCGACTAATTAAAACAACATGGAAAAATAACATGAAAAGATTGAGCAAGTAAAGCAACATGAAAATCTCAAGTAAATAAAGTAGTATGGAAAGCTTGAGCAAGTAAAGGAGTGTGGAAAGCTTGAGTAAGAAAAGCAACATAGAAAAACAATGTCAATAGTTTGAGTCAGTAAAGAAGCATGAAAATCTCAAGTAAATAAGTAGCATATAAAATCAACATGGAAAGCTTGAGTAAGTAAAATACCATGGAAAGCCTGAGTAAGTAAAGTAGCATGAAAAACTTGAGAAAGTAAAGAAGCTTAGAAGAGTAGTGTGGAAAGCGTGAGTAAGAAAGTAATGTGTTAAAATAACATGAAAAGTCTGAGTTAGTAAAGTAGTGTAGAAATCTTGAAAAAGTAAAGTATCATAGAAAAATAGTGTGGAAAGCCTAAGTAAAGTAGCATGGAAAGCTTGAGTAAGTAAAGCAACGTGGAAAGCTCGAGTAAGTAAAGCAGTGTGGAAAGCCCAAATAAGTGCAGTAGGAAAGTTTGAATAAGTAAATTAGTATTGAAAATCAACATGAAAAGCCTGAGTAAGTAAGTAAAATGGAAAGCATGAGTAAGAAAAGTAACATGGAAAGATTGAGTAAGTAAATCAATGTGGAAAAACTGAGAAAGTAAAGCAACATGGAAAGCTCGAGTAAGTAAAGTAGCCTGGAAAGCCTAAGTAAAGTAGCATGGAAGGTCAAAGTGATTAAAGCAATGTGAAAATCCTAACTAAGTAAACTAGCATGGAAAGCTTGAGTAAGTAAAGCAGCATGAAAATCCCAAGTAAAGCAACATGGAAAGCTTGAGTAAGTAAAGCTGCATGGAAAGCTTGAGTAAGTAAAGTAATGTAAAAAAGTTGTGTTAAAAGCTCAATTAATGGAAATCTTGAGTAAGTAAATCAACATAGAAAAGTAATGTTGAAATATTGAGTAAGTAAAGTAGCATGGAAATCCCAAGTAAACCAATGTGGAAAGTTCAAATAAGTAAAGTAGTGTGGAAAGCTCAAGTATGTATAACAGTGTGGAAAGCTTGAGTAAGTAGAGCAATGTGGAGAGCCCATATAAGTAAAGTAATGTAGAAAAGTAGCATGGAAAGTCGAAGTTAGTAAAGCAGTGTGAAAAGCCCAAGTAAGTAAATCAATGTGGAAAACTAGCGTAGAAATCTTAAGTAAAGTATCGTGGAAAGCCTGAGTAAATAATGTAGCATGGAAAATTAGTGTGGAAAGCTTAAGTAAGTAAAATAATATGGAAAAGCAAAATGAAAAGCTTGAGTAAGTAATGTAGTGTGGAAAGCCTGAGTAAATAAAGTAGTATGGAAAGCTCTATTAAGTAAAGTAGCATGAAAATCCAAAATAAATAAAGCAGCATGGAAACATAGAATTAAAAGCTTGAGTAAGTAATGAAGCATGGAAATCCTAAGTAAGTAAATCAATGTAGAATCTTGAGTAAGTAAAGCAGCGTAGAAATCTTGAGTAAGTAAAGCAACATAGAAAGCCTGAGTAGGTAAAGTAGCATAGAAAACCCAAGTAAGTAAAGCATCTTGAAAAGCTCAAGAATGTAAAATAATGTGAAAAAATAGCATGAAAAGCATGAGTTAGTAAAGCTATGTGAAAACCTGAGTAAGTAAAGTAATATGGAAAAGTATCACAAAAATTCTAAGTGAGTAAAGTAGTGTAGAAAGCTTGAATAAGTAAAGCAGTGTGTAAAGCCCATGTAAATAAAGCAAAATAGAAAAGTAGTGTGGAAAGCCTAAGTAAGTAAATTATCATGGAAAAGCAGCATGGAAAGCTTGAGTAAATAAAGTAGAGTGGAAAAGTAGAATAAAAAGCCTAAGTAAAGTAGCATGGAAATCCTAAGTAAAATAGTGTGGAAAGCCTAAGTAAGTGAAGTAGTGTGGAAATCCTGAGTAAGTATAGTAGCATGGAAAAATAGTGTGAAAATATTGATTAGGTAAAGCAGAGTGGAAAATTAGCATGGAAAGCCTGAGTAATTAAAGTATCATAGAAAGCCTAATTAAGTAAAATAGTGTAGAAAACCTGAGTAAGTAAAGCATCATGGAAAGCTTGAGTGCATAAAGTAGCATGAAAAGTTTGAATTAGTAAAGTAGCATTAGAAGCCTGAGTAAGTAAAGCAATGTGGAAAAACAACATGAAAATCTTTAGTTAATAAAGTAGGGTGGAAAGTCTGAGTAAGTAAAGCAACATGGAAAGCTCGAGGAAGTAAAGCAGCGTGTAAATCTTGAGTAAATAAAGTAGTGTGGATAAGTAACATGGAAAGATTGAGTAAATAGAAAAACATGGAAAAGTAGCATGGAAAGCTTGAGTAAGTAAATTAGCATAAAAAAGTAATGTGGAAACCCTGAGTAAGTAAAGTAACATGGAAACCCTGAGTAAGTAAAGTAGCGTGAAAAGCCTAAGTAAAAAAAGCAACGTGGACAGCTTGAGTAAGTGAAGTAGCATGGAAAACTTCAGTAAGTTAAGTATCATGGAAAGCTTGAGTAAGTAAAGCATCGTGGAAAAACAACATGGAAAGCTTGAGTAAGTAAAGCAATGTGGAAAGCTTGAGTAAGTAACCAGACTAGAAAAATACCATGAAAAACCCAAATAAGTAAAGCAACTTGAAAAATCAGTGTGAAAAACCTATGTAAAGTAGAGTAGAAAAGCAACATGGAAAGCTTGAGTAAGTAAATCAATGTGAAAATCTTGAGTAAGTAAAACAACATGGAAATCTTGAGTAAGTAAAATAGTGTGGAAAAACAACATGAATAGCTCTAGTAAGTAAAGAAGTGTGGAAAGACCGAGTAAGTAAAGTAATGTGGAAGGCCTGAGTAAGTAAAGTAGCATGGAAAAACAATGTGAAAAGCTTGAGTAAGTAAAGCAAAATGAAAAATTAGTATGGAAAGCTTGAGTAAGTAAATCAACATGGAAAAGTAGTGTGTAAAGTCTGAGTAAGTAAAGCAGTGTAAAAAGGCTTAGTAAGTAAAGCATCTTGGAAAAATAACATGTCAATTTCAAGTAAGCAACATTGAAAGCTCAAGTAAGTAAAACATCATGAAAAAGCAATGTGAAAAGCTTGAGTAATTAAAGTAGCATAGAAAGCTAGAGTAAGTAAAGTAGCATGGAAAAGGAGAATGGAAAACCTAACTAAATAAAGTAGTGTGGAAAAGCAATGTAAAAAGCCTGAGTAAGTAAAGTAGCATAAAAAGCTTGAGTAATTAAAGTAGCATAGAAAATTAATGTAGAAATTTTGGGTAAGTAAATTATCATGGAAAGCTCGAGTAAGCAAATTAGCATGAACAACGCAAGTAAAGTAGTATGGAAAAGCAGCATGGAAAGTCCAAACAAGTAAAACATTGTGGAAAGCGTGAGTAAGTATATTAGCATGGAAAATCAATGTGAAAGCCTAAATAAGTAAAGTAGCATAGAAAAGTAGCATCAAAATCTAGAGTAAGAAAAATAGTGTGGAAGGCCTAAGTAAGTAAAGCAATGCGGAAAGCTCGAGTAAGTAAACTAGGGTGGAAAGCCTGAGTAAGTAAAGTAAAATGGAAAGCCTAAGTAAGTAAAGTAGCATGGAAGGCCCTTATAGGTAAAGCAACATGGAAAGACTGAGTAAGTAAAGCAATGTGGAAAAGCAACATGAAAAGACAAAGTAGGTAAAGGAGCATGAAAACCCTGAGTAAGTAAAGCAATGTAAAAAATTAGGATGGAAAGCTTGACTCAGTAAAGCAAAGTGAAAAAGTAGCATGGAAAACCCGAGTAAGTAAATCAACGTAGGAAGCTCAAGTAATTAAATCAACATGGAAATCTCGAGTAAGTAAAGCAACGTGAAAAGCTTGAGTAAATAAAGTATCATGGAAATCTTGAGTAAGTAAAGTAGTGTGGAAAGTCTGAGTAAGTAAAGTAACATGGAAATCCCAAGATAGTAAAGCAATGTGGAAATCTAGAGTAATTAAAACAACATGAAAATCTCAAATAAGTAAAGAAGAGTTAAAAATCAACATAGAAAATTTGAGTAAGTAAAATAACATGGAAAAGCAACATCGAAATCTCGAGTAAGTAAAAAAACGTGGAAAGTCTAAGTAAAACAACATGAAAAAGCTAAGTATGTAAAGTATCTTAGGAAAGTAGTGTGAAAAGTTCAAGTAAGTAAAGCAGCATGAAAATTCTGATTAAGTAAAGCAGCATGAAAAAATAATATGAAAACCTTAAGTAAAGTAGTGTGAAAAGCCTAAGTAAAGAAGCATATAATAGTAGCATGAAAAACCTAAGTTATTTAAATAGCTTAGAAAAGCAGTGTAAAAAGCTTGAGTAAGTAAAGTAGCATAGAAATTCTTAGTCAAAAAAGCAGTGTGAAAAACCCAAGTAAAGTAGCATTAAAAGTAGTATGGAAAGCCCAAGTGAAGTAATGTGAAAAGCATGAGTAAGTAAAGTAAAATGAAAAACTTGAGTAAGTAAAGCAATGTAAAAACCCTGAGTAAGTAAAGCAACGTAGAAAAGAAACATGGAAAGCTCGAGTAAGTAAAGCAGCATGGAAAGCTTGAGTAAGTAAAGCAACGTGAAAAAGCAAGATAGAAAGCCTAATTAAGTGAAGTAGCATGGAAATCCCAAATAAGTAAAACAACATGGAAAAGTAGTGTAGAATTCTTGAGGAAATAAAGTTGCATGGAAAAGCAATGTGAAAATCCTAAGTAACTAAAGTAGCATGGAAAAGTAGTGTGGAAATCTTGAGTAAGTAGCATGGAAAAATAACATGAAAATCTTGAGTAAGCAAAGTAGCATGGAAGGCTTGGGTAAGTAAAGTAGTTTGAAAATATTGAGTAATTAAAGTAGTGCGAAAAAATAGTGTAGAAATTCCAAGTAATTAAAGCAATAGGAAAAGCTTGAGTATGTAAAGAAGTATGAAAAAGCAACGTGGAAAGCTTGATTAAATAAGTCAATGTGAAAAAGTAACATGGAAAGCCCAAGTAAGTGAAGTAGCATAGAAATCTCAAATTAGTAAAATAGGGTGAAAGGCTTAAGTAAGTAAAGCAATATGGAAAAGAAGCATGGAAAGCCTAAGCAAAGAAGCACTAAGAAAAACAATATGGAAAGCTTGAGTATGTAAAGCAGTATGGAAATTCTAAGTAAGTAAATCACCGTGGAAAATTAATGTGAAAACCCTAAGTAGAATGGAATTGCAGCGTGGAAATCCTGAGTAAGCAAAGCAACATGGAAAAGCTATGTGGAAAGCTAGATTAAGTAAAACAACATAGAAAAGCAGTGTGGAAAACTTGAGTTAGTGACGTAGTGTGGAAAGCACAAGTAAGTAAAACAATATGAAAAAGTATCATGGAAAGCCTTAGATAGTAAATCAACATGGAAAATCAAAATGGTAAACTTGAGTAAGCAAAACATGGAAAACCTGAATAAGTAAAGCAGTGTTGAAAAACAACATAGAAAGCATGAGTAAGTAAAGTAACATGGAAAAGTAACATTAAAAGCAAGAGTAAGTAAAGTAACATGGAAAAGTAGCATGGAAATCCTGAGTAGGTAAATTAGCACAAAAATCTCAAGTAAAGTAGCATGGATAACCTAAGTAATTAAAGTAGCATGGAAAGACTAAGTAAGTAAAGCAATGTGGAAAACTTGGGTAGGTAAAGTAGCGTGCAAAGATCGAGTGAGTAAAGAAGCATGGAAATCTTGAGTAAGGAAAGCAACATAGAAATCTTGAGTATGTAAAGTAGTGTGGAAATCCCAAGTAGATAAAGTAGCATAGAAAAGTAGGGTGAAATGCTTGAGTAAGTAAAGGAGCATTGAAAAGCAATGCAGAAAGTCCAAGTAAAGCAGCATGGAAATCTTGAGTAAGTAAAGCAGTGTGGAAAACCCAAGTAAGTAAAGTAACATAAAAAGATTGAATAATTAAAGTAGCATGGAAAGCAAGAGTAAGTAAAGTAGCATGGAAAGCCTGAGTAAGTAAAGTAACGTAGAAAAGTAGTGTGAAAATTATGATTAAGTAAATCATAGTGAAAAGTTCAAGTAAGTAAAGCAACATAGAAAAGTAGTGTGGAAATCCTGAGCAAGTAAAGTAATATAGAAAATTAGCATGGAAAGCTCAAGTAAGTAAAGCAACATGAAAAACTCGAATAAGAAAAGTAGTGTGGAAAGCCTGAGTAAGTAAAACAACATGAAAAAAAAATGTAAAAAGATTGAGTAAGTAAAGTAGCATGGAAAAGTAGCAATTAAACCTTGAGTAAGTACAGTGGCATGGAAAGTTCAAGTGAAGTAGTGTCAAAAAGATGCGTGAAAAACTCGAGTAAGTAAAGCAGCATAGAAAGATTGAGTAAGTAATTAGCATAGAAAAGAAGCATGGAAAGTTCAAGTAAGTAAAATAGTGATGAAAGCTTGAATAAATAAAGCAATGTGGAAACCTTGACTAAGTAAAGTAGCATGTAAATCTTAAGTGAGTAAAGTAATATGGAAAAGCCCAAGTTAGTAAAGTAACATGGAAAGCCCAAGTTAGTAAATTACCATGAAAATATTATGTAAGTAAAGTAGTGTGGAAAAGTAGCATGGAAAAACAACATGGAAAGCCTTAGTGAATAAAGAAACATGGAAAAATAGCATATAAATTTTGAGTAAGTAAAGTAGCCTAGAAAATTTGAGTAAGTAAAGCAGCATGGAAAAGAAGTGTGGAAACCTTGAGTAAGTAAAACAACATAGAAAGCCCAAGTAAGTAAAGTAGCATGAAAAAGCAACATAGAAAGCTTGAGTAAGTAAAGTAGGATGGAAAATTAGTTTGGAAATCTTGAGTAAGTAAAGTAACACAAAAAATCAGTATGGAGAGCCTGAATTAGTAACGTAATATGGAAGCTTGAGTAAGAAAAGTAGTGTGGAAAAGCAAATCAGAAATCCTAAGTAAAGCAATGTGGAAAGCTCAAGTAATTAAAGCAACATAGAAAGCTTGAGTAAATAAAGTAGCATGGAAAAGTAGTGTGGAAAGCTCGAGTAAGTAAAGCAGCATGAAAAAGTTCCATGGAAAGCCTCAGTAAGTAAAGCAACATGTAAAAGCAATGTGAAAAGCTCAAGTGAAGCAGTATAGAAATGCAATGTGAAAAGCCCAAATAATTAAAGTAGTAAGGAAAAGCAGTATGGAAAGCTCAAGTAAGTAAAGTAGCATGACAATTTTGAGTAAATAAAGTAGCATAAAAAGCTTGAGTAAGTAAATTAGGATGGAAAACCTGAGTAAGTAAAGTAGCATGGAAATCTTGAGTAAGTAAATCAGCATAAAAATCCTAAGTAAAACATCAAAGAAAGCTTGAGTAATTAAAGCAATGTGGAAAAGTATTATGGAAAGCTTGAGTAAGTAAAGTAGTGTGGAAAAGCATCATGGAAAGCTTGAGTATAAAAATCAGCATGGAAAGCCTAAGTAAGTAAAGTAGCATGGAAATCATGAGTAACTAAAACAACATAGAAATATAGCATGAAAATCTTGAGTAAGTAATGCAGCGTATAAATCTTGAGTAAGTAAAACAATGTGGAAAGCTAGAGTAAGTAAAATAGCATAGAAAACCTGAATATGTGAAGTAGTATGGAAAGCTTGAGTAAGTAATATACCATGGAAAATCCAATTAAGTAAGGCAACATGGAAAAGCAGTGTGGAAAGTTTAAGTAAAGTAATGTGGAAAGCCTAAGTAAGTAAAGAAACATGGAAAAGAAGCATGGAAAGCTTGATTATATAAAGAAACGTGAAAAGCTTGAGTAAATAAACCAACATGGCAAGACTGAATAAGTAAAGTAGTGTGGAAAGCCTGAGTAACTATAATAGAATGGAAAATTAGTGTGAAAAGTCAAAGTTAGTAAAGCAACATGGAAAGTCTGAGTAAGTAAAGTAGTGTGAAAATATTGAATAAGTAAAGTAGCATGGAGAAGCAGTGTGGAAAGCTCGAGTAAGAAAAGTAGCATTGAAACCGTAAGTAAAGAAGTAAAGTAAATTAGCGTGGAAAGCCCATGTAAGTAAATTAGTATGGAAATGTAGTGTGGAAAGCTTGAATAAGTAGAGTAGCATGGAAATGGAGCACAGAAAGCATGAGTAAGTAAAGAATGTGGAAATCCTAAGTAAGTAAAGTAGTATGAAAATTTAGAGTAAGTAAAGTAGCATGAAAAACATAAGCAAGTAAAGCAACATGGAAAGCTTGAGTAAGTAAAGTAACATGGAAAGCTTGAGTAAGTAAAGTAGCATGAAAAAGCAATGTGGAAAGCTTGAGTATGTAAAATAAAGTGGAAAGCTTGAGTAAGTAAAGCAACATGGAAAAGTAGTATGGAAAACCCATTTAAGTAAAGCAGTATAGAAAAGTAACATGAAAAGCCTGAGTAAGTAAAGCGATATGGAAAAATTGTGTGGAAAACTCAAGCAATTAAAGCAGCATGGAAAAGTAGCATGAAAATCCTAAGTAATTAAAGTAGTGTGGAAAGCTCGAGTAAGTAAAGCAGTGTGGAAATCCCAAGTAAGTAAAGCAACATAGAAAAGTAGTGTGGAAAGCTCAAGTAAAACAACATGGAAAGCTCGAGTAAGTAAAATAACATGTTAAAGCAATGTAGAAAGCTATACTAAGCAAAGTAGCATGTAAAATGAGTAAGTAAAGAAGCTTGGAAAAGCAACATGAAAGGCCCGAGTAAGAAAATTAATGTGGAAAAATAGTGTGAAAATCTTGAGTTAGTAAAACAACGTGAAAAGCTTGAGAAAGTAAAGTAGCATGGAAAATCAGTGTAGAAATCCTAAGTAAAGTAGTGTGGAAATCTCAAGTAAGTAAAGCAAAGTGGAAAGCCTGAGTAAGTAAATTAGTGTAGAAAATCAACATGGAAAGCCCAAATAAGTTAAGTAATGTGGAGAGCTTGAGCAAGAAAATTTACATCAAAAAGCAGCATGGAAAGCTTGAGTAAGTAAATTAGCATGGAAATCTTGAGTAAGAAAAGTAGCTAGGAAATCTTGAGTAAGTAAAATAATGTGGAAAGCATGAGTAAATAAAGCAGCATGGAAATCTTGAGTAAGTAAAGTAGCATGGAAATTATGCATAACTAAATTAGTATGGAAAAGCAACATGAAAGGCCTAAGTAATTAAATCAATATGGAAAGCACGAGTAAGTAAACTAGTGTATAAAAGTAGCGTGAAGAGCTAGAGTAAGTAAAGCATCGTGAAAATCCCAAGTAAGTAAAGTAGCATGGAAATCTCTAAGAAGTAAAGCAACATTGAAAGCTTGAGTAAGTAAAGTAGTGTGGAAAAGTAGTTTTGAAAGCTCGAGTAAGTAAAGTAGTATGGAAAAATAGTGTGGAAAGGTTAAGTAAGTAAAGCAGTGTGAAAAAGAAACATCAAAAACTTGAATAAGTAAAGTAGTGTGGAAAGCTCAAGGTAAAAAACCTGGAAAGCCTGAGTAAGTAAATTAGCTTGAAAAACCAAAGTATAGTAGTATGGAAAAACATCATGGAAAGCTTGAGTAAGTAAAATAGCATGAAAAGCCTGAGTAAGGAAAGCAACGTAGATAAATAACATGGAAAGTCTGAGTTAGTAAAATAGTGTTGAAAGCCCAAGTAAGTAAATTAGCATAGAAAAGTAGCATGTAAATCTTGAGTTAGTAAATTAGTGTGGAAAGATTGAGAAAGTAAATCAGTGTAGAAAGCTCTAGTAGGTAAAGTAATGTGGAAAAGTAGCACAATTTTTTTGAGTAAGTAAAGCAGCATGAAAAGTTTGAGTAAGTATAGCAGCATGGAAAGTCTGATTAAGTAAAGTAACATGGAAAGCCTGGGTAAGTAAAGAAACATAGAAAAGTAGCATGGAAACATTGAGTAAGTAGTGAAGCATGGAAATCTTGGGTAAGTAAAGCAGTGTGGAAATCTCAAGTAAAGTAGCATGGAAAACTTGAGTAAGTAAAGCAACATAAAAAGCTCGAGTAAGTAAAGTGATGTAGAAAAATAGCTTGAGAAGATAGAGTTAGTAAAACAGTGTGGAAAACTCAAGTAAGTTAAGGAGCATGGAAAAATAATGTGCAAAACATAAGTAAAGCAGCATGAAAATCTTGAGTAAGTAAAGTAGCATGGAAAACTTGAGTAAGTAAAGTAGTGAGGAAAAGTAGCATGGAAATCTCAAATAAATAAAGTAGTGTGGAAAGCATGAGTATCTAAAGAAGCAAGGAAAATTAGTGTGGAAATCTTGAGTAAGTAAATTAGCACATAAAAGTAATGTTGAAAGCTCGAGTAAGTAAATTAACATAAAAAATCAATATTGAAAGCCTGAGTAAGTAATGTAGCATGTAAAAATAGCATCAAAAGCCTGAGTAAGTGAAGTAACATGGAAAGCCTGAGTAAGTAAAGTGGCATGGAAAGCCTGAGTAAGTAAAATAGTGTGGAAATCTTTAGTAAGTAAAGTAGCATCAAAATCTTGACTATGTAAAGTAGCATGGAAAAGTAGCTTGGAAGGCTGAAGTAAGTAAAGCAGCATGGAAAATCAACATATAAATCCCAAATAAAGAAACATAAGTAAAGCAAAGTGGAAAAATAGTGTGGAAAATGCAATTAACTAAATCAAGGTGGAAAGCTCAAGTAAGTAAATTAATATAAAAAAGCAACATGGAAAGCTTGAGTAAGTAAAGCAATGTGGAAATCCTGAGTAAGTAAAACATCGTGAAAAAGTTGCATAGAAAGCTTGAGTAAGTACAGCAGTGTGAAAAACTCGAGCATGTAAAGTAGCATGGAAAGCTTGAGTAAGTAAATTAGCATGGAAAAATATCACAAAAATATTGAGTAAGTATAATAGCATGGAAATCCTAAGTAATGTAGCATGAAAATCTTGAGTAAGTAAAGTAATATGGAAAAGCAACATGGAAAACTTGAATAAGTAAAGCAATGTGGAAAGCTTGAGTAAGTAAATTAGCATGGAAAAACTATATAGAAAGCTCAAGTAAGTAAAGTATCATGGAAAAGTAGTGTCAAAAGATCGAGTAAGAAAAGTAGGATGGAAATCATGAGTAAGTAAAGCAATGTTGAAATCTTGAGTAAGTAATGCATTGTGAAAATCTTAAGTAAAGTAGCGGGGAAAGATCGAGTAAAAAAGTAGCATGAAAATATTGAGTAAATAAAGTATCATGGAAAGTCTAAGTAAGTAAATCAATGTAAATAGTCAAAGTAAGTAAAGTAGCATCGAAATCTTGAATAAGTAAAGTAACATAAAAATCCTATGTAAGTAAATATGCATGGAAAAGTAGCGTGGAAGGCCCTTGTAAGTAAAGGAATGTGGAAATCTCAAGGAAGTAAATTAGTGTGGAAAAGAAGTGTGAAAAGGCTCAGTAAGTAAAAAAGTGTGGAAAAGTAGCATAAAAATCCCAAGTAAAGCAGTGTTGAAAAACACCATGGAAAGCCTGACTAAGTAAAATAGAGTGGAAAAGTAGTGTGAAAAGCCTAAATAGCTAAATCAACATGGAAAGCTTAAGTAAGTAAAGTGACATAGAAATCTTGAGTAATTAAAGTAGCTTGGAAATCCCAAGTAAGTAAAATAGTATGGAAAGCCTGAGTATTTAAAGCAACATGAAAACCCTAAGTAAATTAGTGAGAAAATCTTGAGTAAGTAAAGGAGCATGAAAAAGAAACATGGAAACTTGAGTAAGTAAAGAAACATGGAGAAGTAGTATGGAAAGCCTAAGTAAGTAAAGTAGCATGGAAAGCCTAAGTAAATAAAGCAACATGGAAATGTTGAGTAAGTAAAGTATCTTTGAGAAGTAGCATGAAAAGATCAAGTAAGTAATGCAGTATGAAAAGCCTTAGTAAGTAAAGCAGCATGGAAAATTCAAGTAAGTAAAGCAGTGTGAAAACCTCAAGTAAGTAAAGTACCATGAAAAACTAGAGTGGAAAACTCGAGTATGTAAATGAACTTGGAAAAGCAATGTGAAAAGCATAAGTAAAGTAGCATTGAAAAGCAACGTATAAAGCCTAACAAGTAAAGTTGGATGGAAAAGGAGTTTGGAAAGCTTGAGTAAGTAAAGTAGCATAGAAATCCTAAGTAAGAAAAGTAGTGTGAAAATCCCAAGTAAAGAAGTGTGGAAAAGCAATGTGAAAAGCCCATATAAGTTAAGCAATGTGGAAATCCTGATTAAGTAAAGCAATGTGAAAAGCTTGAGTGAGTACAGCAACATGAAAAACATAAGTAAAGTAGCATGAAAATATTGAATAAGTAAAATAGTGTAGAAAGTTTGAGTAAGTAAAGTAGCATGGAAAAGTAGCATGGAAATCCTAAGTAATTAAAGCAACATGGAAAACTTGAGTATGTAAAACAACATGGAAAAGTACCATAGAAATCTTGAAGAAGTAAAGCAGTGTGGAAAATCAACATGGAAATCTTGAGTAAGTAAAGTAGCATGGAAAAGCAATGTGGAAATCTTGAGTAAGTAAAGTAGTGAGAAAAAATAATTTAGAAAGCTTAATTAAACTGACATGAAAATCCTATGTAAAGTAGTGTGAAAAGACTAAGCAAAGGAGTCTGGAAAAACAATGTATAAATCTCAAGTAAAACAATGTGAAAAACTTGAGTATATAAAGCAAGGTGAAAAAGCAGCATGGAAAGCTGAGTAAGTAAAGCAACATGAAAACGTAGCTTGAAAAAGTAGTGTGAAAAGCTTAAGTAAAGTAGTGTGGAAAGCTTGAATTAGTAAAGTAGCATGCAAATCTTGAGTACATAAAGCAACATGAAAGAGTAGCATGGAAAGCCTAAGTAAAGTAGCATGGAAAGCTCAAGTAAGTAAATAAATATGGAAAAATAGCGTGGAAAGCCCAAGTAAGTAAAGTAGCATGGAAAGCCCAAGTAAGTAAAGTATTATGGAAATTTTGAGTAAGTAAAGTAGCATGGAAACGTATCATGGAAAGTCCAAGTAAGTAAAGTAGCATGGAATTGTACCGTGGAAATCCTGAGTAAGTAAAGCAACATAGAAAAGTAGTGTGGAAAACCTGAGTAAGTAAAGTAACATGGAAAAATAATGTGTAAAGGTTGAGTTAGTAAAGTAGTGTGGAAAGCCCAAGTAAGTAAAGCATCATGGAAAGCCTTAGTATGTAAATCAACATGAAAAAGTAACATGATAAGCTTAAGTAAGTAAAGTGGCATGGAAAGCTTGAGTTAGTAAAGTATCATGGAAAAGCAACATGGAAACCCTATGTAAGGAAAGTAGCATGAAAATATTGAGTAAATAAAGCATCATGGAAAGCAAGAGTAACTAAAGTAGAAAGGAAAAGAAATGTGGAAAGCCCAAGTAAGTAAAGTAGCATGGAAAAGAAGAGTGGAAATCTCAAGTAAGTAAAGTAGCATGGAAATCCTGAGTAATTAAATCAGTGTGAAAATCCCAAGTAAGTAAAGTAGTGTGGAAAGGCAGTATGAAAAACTCAAGTAAGTAAAGTAGCATGGAAAGCTTGAGTAAGTAAAGCAACATGGAAATCTTGAGTAAGTAAAGTGGCATGAAAAGCCCGAGTAAGGAAAGCAATGTATAAAATTAGAGTGAAAAACCCAATTAAATAAAGTAGTGTGAAAAAGTAGGGTGGAAAGCCTAAGTAAAGGAGAATAGAAAAGCAGTGTGGAAAGCTTTAGTAATTAATGTAGCATGTAAATCATGAGTAAGTAAAGTAGCATCAAAAGCCCGAGTAAGTAAAGCAACATGAAAATATCATGTAATCAAAGTAGTGTGGAAAGCAAGAGTAAATAAAGGAACATGGAAAGCCTGAGTAAGTAAAGTAGTGTGGAAAAATAGTGTAAATATTTTGAGTAAGTAAATCAATGCCGAAAGCTCAAATAAGTAAAGCAACATGGAAAAGAATCATGGAAAGTTTGAGTAAGTAAAGCAATGCAGAAAAGGAAATCAAAAAGCCCAATCAAGTAAAGCAATGTGGAAAGCTCGAATAAGTAAATCTATGTAGAAAATAAGCGTGAAAAACCCAGATAAGTAAAGCAACATGGAAAAACATCATGGAAATCATGAGTGTGTAAAGCAGCGTGGAAAGCTCAAATAAATAAAGTGGCATGGAAAGCTTGAGTATGTAAAGCAACATGGAAAGCTCGAGTAAGTAAAGCAACATGGAAAGCTCAAGTAAGTAAAGCATCATGGAAAAGAAGCATGGAAAGCCCAAGTAAGTAAATCAGAGATGAAAGCCCAAGTAAGTAAAGTATCATCGAAAGCCAAAGGAAGTAAAAAGTGTGGAAGCCCTGAGTTAGTAGAGTAACATAGAAATCCTAAGTAGCATGGAAAAGCAGTGTGTAAATCCTCAATAAGCAAAGCAACATAGAAATCTTGAGTAAGTAAAGTAGCCTAAAAAGCCAAAGTATGTAAAGCAATGTGGAAACATAGCATGGAAAGCTTGATTAAGTAAATCAGCATACAAAGCTTTAGTAAGTAAAGCAGTGTGGGAAAGTACCATGAAAAGTTTGTGTAAGTAGGATGGAAAAGCAATGTAGAAACCCTGATTAAGTAAAGTATCATAAAAATCTCAAGTAAAGTACCATGAAAAGATTGAGTATGTAAAGTAGTGTTAAAAAGTAGCATTGAAATCATGAGTGAGTAAAACAACATGTAAAGCTCAAGTAATTAAAGTAGTGTGGAAAGCTTGAGTATGTAAAGCAATGTAGAAAGCTTGAGTAAGTAAAGCAGTATAGAAAGCCTGAATAAGTAAAGTTGTATGGAAAATTAGTGTGGGAAACTTGAGTAAGTAAAGTAGCATGAGAATGTAGTGTGGAAATCCCAAATAAGTAAAGTAGCATTTAAAAACATGGAAATCTTGAGTAAGTAAAGTAGCATGAAAAGTTTGAACAAGTAAAGTAGCATGTAAAGCTCAAGTAAAGTAGCATTGAAAGCCTGAGTAAATAAAGTAGAATAGAAATCTTGAGTAAGTAAAGCTACATGGAAAGCTTGAGTAAATAAATAAATATAGAAAGCTCGAGTAATTAAATCAATATAGAAAATTAGCATGAAAAGCTCGAGTGAATAAAACAGTCTCAAAAGCCTGAGTATGTAAAGTAGCATGAAAAGCTTGAGTAAGAAAAGCAGCATGAAAATTCCAAGTAAAATAATGTGGAAATAGAGGATGGAAAGCTTGAGTAAGTAAAACAACATGGAAAACCTAAGTAAGTAAAGCAATGTGGAAAGCTCGAGCAAGAAAAACAACATCGAAAGATTGAGTATGTAAACTAGAGTGGAAAGCCCAAGTAAAGTGGCATAGAAATCTTGAGAAAGTAAAGAAGCATGGAAACTAGTGTAGAAAGCCAAAGTAAGTAAAACAACATGGAAATCCTGGGTAAATAAAGCAATGTGGAAAGCTCAAGTAGCATGGAAAGCCTGAGTAATTAAAGAAACATTGAAAAAAAATGTGGAAAGCCTGAGTAAGTAAAGTAGTGTGGAAATCTCAAGTAAGTAAATCAATGTAGAAAGCTTGAGTAAGTAAAGTAGCATGAAAAGCTTGAGAAAGTAAAGTAGTGTGAAAAAATAGTGTAAAAAGATCAAAAAATTAAAGCAACATGGAAAGCTCGAGTAAGTAAAGCAGTGTGAAAAGCTTGAGTAAGTAGAGTAGTATGGAAAAGTAGCGTAAAAAGCCCAAGTAAGTAAAGTAGCATACAAATGCAGTGTGGAAAAATCAAATAAGTAAAGAAGCATACAAATGTAGCATGGAAAGCCAAAGTAAGTAAAATAGTGTGGAAAGCTTGAGTATGTAAAGCAACGTGGAAAATCAGCATGGAAAGCCCAATTATGTAAAGCAACATGGAAATCTTGAGTATGTAAAACAAGATGGAAAAGTAGTATGGAAACTCTGAGTAAGTAAAGCAGTGTGGTAAACCTGAGTAATTAAAGTAGGGTAAAAAGCTTGACTAAGTAAAGTAGCATAGAAATACCAAGTATGTAAAACAACATAGAAATACAATGTGGAAAGCCCGAGTAAGTAAAGTAGCATGGAAAACCTTAGTAAGTAAAATAATATAGAAAGCTTAAGTAAAATAGTTTGGAAAAGTTGTGCAAAAAATAAGAGTAAGTAAAGTAGCATGCAAATCCCAAGTAAGCAAAGCAACATGGAAAGCCTAAGTAAGTAAAGCAACATAGAAAGCTTGAGTAGGAAAAGCAACATGGAAAATTAGTGTGGAAAGCCCAAGTAAAGTAGCATAAAAAATATCATGGTAAGCTCAAGTAAGTAATGTAGAGTGGAAAGCCTGAGTAAGTAAAGTATCATGGAAAACTTGAGTAAATAAAGCAACATGAAAATCCTGAGTAACTAAATTATCATGGAAAGCTTAAGTAATTAAAGTAGCATGGAAGGCCGGAGTTAGTAAAGCAACATGGAAAGCCTGAGTATGTAAATCAACATAGAAAATTAGCATAAAAAGCCCAAGTTAGTAAAGCAATGTGTAAATCTTGAGTAAGTAAAGTAACATACAAAATTAGGATGAAAATCTTGAGTAAGTAAAGTAGCATAGAAAAGCCTGAGTAAGTAAAGTAGGATGGAAAGCTTTAGTAATTAAATTAGCATGGAAGGCCTGAGTTAGTAAAGTAATGTGGAAATCCTGAGTATGTAAACCAACATAGAAAATTAGTGTGGAATGCTTGAGTAAGTAAATTAGTGTGGAAATCTTGAGTAATTAAAACAACATACAAAATCAGCATGAAAAGCTCAAGTAAGTAAAGCAGAGTGGAAAAGCTACGTGGAAAGCTCAAGTAAGTAAATTAGTGTAGAAATATTGAATAATTAAAAAAATGTGGAAAGCTTGAGTAAGTAAAGCAGTGTGGAAAAGTAATGTAGAAAGCTTGAGTAAGTAAAGCATTGTGAAAAACTCAAGTAAGTAAAGCAGCATGGAAAGCCTAACTAAATAAAGTAATGTAGAAAGCTTGAATAAGTAAAGCAACATAAAAAAATAGGGTGGAAACCTCAAATAAGTAAAGTAGCATGGAAAGCCTAAGTAAAGTAGTGTAAAAAGCATGAGTAAGTAGAGCAGTATAAAGATGTCATGTGGAAAGTTTGAGAAAGTAAAGTAGCATGGAAAAGTAGAATGGAAAGATTGAGTAAGTAACATAATGTGAAAATCTTGATTAAGTAAAGTAGTGTGGAAAGCCCAAGTAAGTAAAGTAGCATGGAAAGCCCGAGTAAGTAAATCAATGTGAAAAATCAACATGGAAAACCCTAGTATGTAAAGCAATGTGAAAAGCTTGAGTAATTAAAGCAAGATGAAAAAGTAGTACAAAAAGCTTGAGTAAGTAAAGAAGTCTAAAAAATTAGTGTGGTAAACTTGAGTAAGTAAATTAGTATGGAAAGTTTGAGTAAGTAAAGCAACAGGGAAATTTTAAGTAAGTAAAGCAACATGGAAATGTAGTGTGGAAAGCCCAAGTAAGTAAAGCAGCATGAAAAACATGAGAAAGTAAGTTTATGTAAAAATCTCAAGTAAGTAAAATAGTGTGGAAAAGTTGCATAGAAAGTAAGAGGAGTGAAATTATCATGTAAAACCCAAGTAAGTAAAGTAATGTGGAAAGCCCAAGCAAGTAAAATATCATGGAAAGCTCGAGTAAGTAAAGTAATGTAGAAAATCAGTGTGAAAATCCCTAATAAAGTAGCATGGAAAACATCATAGAAATATTGAGTAAGTAAAGAAATGTGGAAAGTCTGAGTATGTAAAGTAGCATGGAAAGCCTGAGTAAATCAAGCAACGTGGAAATCTTGAGTAAGTAAAATAGCAGGGAAAGATCAAGTAAGTGAAACAATGTGGAAATCCTAAGTAAGGCAACGTAGAAAATCTTGAGTAAGTAAATTAGCATGGAAAGCCTGATTAAGTAAAGAAACGTGGAAGGCCTAAGATATTAAAGCAACATGGAATGCCCGAGTAAGTAAACCAACATGAAAAATTAGCGTGGAAAGCTCGAGTAAGTAAAGTAGCGTGGTAAGCTCGAGTAAGTAAATCAAGTTAAAAATTAACATGCAAAGTTTGATTAAGTAAAGTAGAGTGGAAAAGTTGTGTGGAAATTTTGAGAAAGTAAATTAGCATGGAAAGCTCAACTAATTAAAACAATGTGGAAAGCTTGAGTAAGTAAAGTAGTGTGGAAAAGCAATGTAGAAAGCTTGAGTAAGTAAAACATTATGGAAAACTTGAGTAAGTAAAGTAGCGTGGAAAGCTCGAATAAGTAAAAAACATGGAAAGATCAAGTAAGTAAAGCAACATGGAAAGCCTAAGTAAGTAAAGCAACATGGAAACCCTCAGTAAGTAAAACAGTGTGAAAAAACTGAGTAAGTAGAGTAGTATAAAAATGCAATGTGGAAAGCTCGAATAAGTAAAATAGCATAGAAAATAAGCATGAAAAAGTAACATGGAAAGCTTGAGAAAGTAAAGTAATATGGAAATCTTGAGTAAGTAAATTAGCGTGGAAATCCTAAATATATAAAGTAGCGTGAGTAAGTAAAACAATGTAAAAAATCAACATGGAAAGCCCAAGTAAAGCAATGTGGAAAGCTCGAGTAAGTAAAGTAAGATGGAAAAGTACTGTGAAAAGCTCGAGTAAGTAAAGCAGTGTGGAAAAGTAGTGTGGTAAATCTGAGTAAGTAAAGCAGCATAGAAATCCCAACTAAAACAACATGTAAATATAGCATAAAAAGCTCAAGTAAAGAAGCATGAAAAGCCTGAGTAAATAAATTAATGCAGAAATCTCAAGTAAGAAAAATACTGTGGAAAAGTTGTGTGAGAAGCAAGATTAAGTAAAGTAGCACGGAAAGCCTAAGTAAAGCAACGTGGAAAGCTTAAGTAAGTAAAGTAGTGTGGAAAGCTTGAGTAAGTAAAACAATGTGGAAAAGTAGTGTGGAAAGCCCAAGTAAGTAAAATAGCATGAAAAACATCATAAAAATCTCAAATAAATAAAGTAGTGTGGAAATCCTAAGTAAAGTAGCATGGAAAGCCTAAGTAAATAAAGCAGCGTGGAAAGCTTGGGTAAATAAAATAGCATAGAAAGTTTGAGTAATTAAAGCAATGTGAAAATCTCAAATAAGTAAATCAACATAAAAAGCATGAGTAAGTAAAGTAGGATGGCAATCCTGAGTAAGTAAAGCAGGGTGGAAGGCCTGAGTTAGCAAAGTAATGTGGAAAGCTCGTGTAAGTAAACAACATGAAAAATTAACGTGAAAATTCCAAGTAAAGTAGTATGGAAATCTCAAGTAAGTGAAGCAATGTACAAAATTAGTATGAAAAGCTCGAGTAAGTAAAATAGAGTGTAAAAGCTACATGGAAAGCTCGAGTAAGTAAATTAGCGTAGAAAGCTTGAATCATTAAAACAATGTGGAAAGCTTAAGTAAGTAAAGCAGTGTGAAAAAGCAATGTAAAAAGCTCTAGTAAGCCAAGCATTATGGAAATTTTGAGTGAGTAATGTAGCGTGGAAAGTCTAACTAAGTAAAGTAGTGTGAAAAGATCGAGTAAGTAAAGCAACATGAAAAAGTAGCGTGGAAAGCCCAAGTACGTAAAGCAACATTGAAAGCTTGAGTAAGTAAAGTGATGTGAAAACCTTGAGTAACTAAATTAGCATGGAAATCATAAGTTAGTAAAGTAGTGTGGAAAAGTAGCATGGAAGGTAAGAGTAAGTAAAGAAACATAGAAATCTTGAGTAATTAAACTAGAGTGAAAAAGTAGCATGAAAAACTCAAGTAAGAAAAACAACATGGAAAGCCTAAGTAAGTAAAGAAACATAGAAAAGTAGTATGGAAAGCTTAAGTAAGTAAAGTAGAGTGGAAAATCAACATGAAAATCTCAAGTAAAGTAGAGTGGAAAATCAGTATGAAAATCTCAAGTAATTAAATCAGCATGAAAAACTCAAATAAGTAGAGCAATGTTGAAAGCTTGAGTAAGTAACGTAATGTAAAAAAGCAACATGGAAAGCTTGAGTAAGTAAAGCAGTGTGAAAATCTTGAGTAAGTAAAGTAGCATGAAAATCTTGACTAAGTAAATCAGCATGGAGAAGCAATGTGGAAATCTTGAGTAAGCAAAATAACATGAAAAAGTAGCATAGAAAGTTCAAGTAAAGCAACATGGAAAAGTAGCTTGGAAAGCTCGAATAAGTAAAGCAACATAGAAATCTTGAGTAATTAAAGTAGCATGGAAAAGCTATGTGGAAAGGCTGAGTATATAAAGCAGTGTGGAAAATTTGAGTAAGTAAAGTAGTATGAAAATTTTAACTAAGTAAAATAATGTAGAAAGTCTGAGTAAGTAAAGCATCATGGAAAACCAACATGAAAATCCTGAGTAAGTAAAATAATGTGGAAAAATAGTGTGAAAAAGTAACATGGAAAGCTTGAGTAAGTAAAGTAGCATAGAAATCCAGAGTTATTAAAATATCATGAAAAGATCAAGTAAAGAAGCATGGAATGATCGAGTAAGTAAAGCAGTGTGGAAGGTCCTAGTTAGTAAATCAACATAGAAATTTTGAGTAAGTAAAGCATCATAGAAAATTATCATGGAAATCATGAGAAAGTAAAGTAGTGTGAAAAAATTGAGTAAGTAAAGCAGCATGGAAAAGCAACATGTAAAGCCTGAGTAAGTAAAGCACATTATAAAATCCAAGTAAGTAAAGAAACATGAAAAAGTAGCATGGAAAGCCTGAGTGAGTAAGACAATGTAGAAAAGCAATGTGAAAAGCATGACTAAGTAAAGCAACATGGAAAACTAGTGTGAAAAGTTTGAGTTAGTAAAGCATCATGAAAATCCTAAGTAAAGAAGCATGGAAAAGTAGCATGGAAAGCCTTAGGAAGTAAAGTAGTGTGGAAAGCTTGAGTAAATAAAGTAGCATGGAAAGTATGAGTAAGCAAAGAAGGATACAAATCTTGAGTAAGTAAATCAACATGAAAATGCATCATGAAAAGCCTGAGTAAGTAAATTAGCATGGAAAAGCAACTTGGAAAGCCTAAGTAAGTAAACTTGCAAGAAAAAATAATGTGGAAAGCATGAATAAGTAAAGTAGCATGGAAAGCCCGAGTAAGTAAAGCAGTATGGAAATCTCAAGTAAGTAAAGTAGTGTGAATAAGAATCATGGAAAGCTCGAGTCAATAAAGCAGCATGGGAAGCCCAAGTAAGTAAAGTAGTGTATAAAAGCAATGTGGAAAGCCTAAGTAAATAAAGTAGCATGAAAATGTAGGGTGGAAAGCTTGAGTAAGTAAATGAATGTAGAATAGCACAGTAAAAATCTTGAATACGTAAATCAATGTGGAAAGCTTAAGTAAGTAAAGCAACATGTAAAGATATCATGAAAATCTTGAATAAATAAAATAATATGGAAAATCAGAGTGGAAAGCAAGAGTAAGTAAAGTAGTGTGAAAAATCAATGTGGAGAGGCTGAGTACATAAATTAGCATGGAAAGCTTGAGTATGTAAAGTAGTGTGAAAAGCCCAATTATGTAAGGTAGTGTGGAAAGATTGAGTAAGTAAAGTAGCATAGAAATCCCAAGTAAAGGAGTATGGAAAGCTTGAGTAAGTAAAGCAACATGGAAAACATGAATTAGTAAAGTAACATGGAAATCTCGAGTAAGTAAAACAAGATAGAAAAATAGTGTGGAAAGCTTTAGTATGTAAAGTAGCATAGAAAGATGGAGTAAGTAAAGCAACATTAAAAAGTAGAAAAAAAATCATGAGTAAGTAATGTATCATGGAAAAGTAGCATGGAAAACCCACATAAGTAAAGTAGCATGAAAATCTCAAGTACATAAAATAATGTGGAAATCTTAAGTATGTAAAGTAATGTCTAAAGTTTAAGTAAGTAAAGCAACGTGGAAATCTCGAGTAAGTAAAGCAGTGTAGAAATCCCAAGTAAGTAAAGATGCATAAAAAAGTGACATGAAAATCTTGACTAAGCAAAGAAGCATGGAAATCTTGAGTAAGTAAAGTAGTGTAAAAACTTAGCATAGAAATCCTGAGTAAGTAAAGCAATGTGGAAAGCTCAAGTAAAGTACTATGGAAAGCTTGAGTAAGTAAAGTAGCATGGAAAGCCTAAGTAAAGAAGCATGGAAAAGTAGCATGAAAATACTAAGTAAAGTAGCATGGAAAAATTGAGTAAGTAAATCAATATGGAAAAGCAACATGAAAAGCTCGAGTAAGTAAAGCAATGTGGAAAGCCTGAGTAAGTAAAGTAGTATGAAAAATTAACATGGAAAGCCCAAGTAAGTATAACATCATGAAAAATCAATGTGGAATGCTTGAGTAAGTAAAATAGCATGGAAAAGTAGCATGGAAAGGTTTACTAAGTAAAGTAGCGTAGAATGCCTAAGTAAGTAAAATAGCATGGAAAGCTTGAGTTAGTAAAGTAGCGTGGAAAGCCTGAGTAAGTAAAGCAATGTGGAAAGCTTGACTAAGTAAAGCAACATGGAAACTCTGAGTAAGTAAAGTGGTGTTGAAAGTCCAAGTAAGTAAACGACCATAGAAATCTTGAAAAAATAAAGAAACTTGAAAAAGCAACATGGAATGATCGAGTCTCGAGTAAGTAAAGTAGCATGGAAAGCCTTAGTACATAAAGTAATATGAAAAAGAAGTGTAAAAATTTCAACTAAGTAAAGAAGCATGGAAAGCTTGAGTATGTAAATCAATGTAGAAATATAGTGTAAAAAGCTCAAATAAGTATAATAATATGAAAAGATTAATTAAGTAAAGTAGCATTGAAAAGTAGCATGGAAAGATTGAGTAGGTAAAGTAGCATGTAAAGCTTGAGTAAGTAATGGAACATGGAAAAGCAATGTGGAAATCCCCAGTAAGTAAACTAGCATGGAAACTCTGAGTAAGTAAAGCAACATGGAAAACCTATGTGGAAAGCTTGAGTAAGTAAAACAATGTGGAAAAATAGCATGGAATGCTTAAGCAAGTAAAGCAGCTTAAAAATCTCAAGTAAAGAAGTGTGGAAATCCTGAGTAAGTAAAAGAGTGTGGAAAGCTTGAATAAGTAAAGCAACATAGAAAAACAATGTGAAAAGTTTGAGTAAATAAAAAAAACATGAAAAGCTCAAGTAAGTAAAGTAGAATATAAAATCAACGTGGAAAGCTTGAGTAAGTAAAATAGCACGAAAAGCCTGAGTATGTAAAGTAGCGTGAAAAACTTGAGATAGTAAAGAAGCTTATAAAAATATCATGGAAAGCGTGAGTAATTAAAGTAATGTGTTAAAATAGCATGAAAAGTCTGAGTTAGTAAAGTAGTGTGGAAATCTTAAAAAAGTAAAGTAGCATGGAAAGCCTAAGTAAAGTAGCATGGAAAGCTTGAGTAAGTAAAGCAATGTGAAAGGCTTGAGTAAGTAAAGTAGTGTGGGAAGATCAAACAATTAAAGCAATAAGGAAATATTGAATAAGTAAATTAGCATTGAAAAGCAGCATGAAAACCTTGAGTAAATGAACTAAAATAGAAAGCCTGAGTAAGAAAAATAACATGGAAAGCTTGAGTAAGTAAAGCAATGTGGAAATCTTGATTAAGTAAAGCAACATGGAAAGCTCAAATAAGTAAAACAACATGAAAAGGTCGAGTAACTAAAGTAATGTAGAAAAGTTGCGTTGAAAGCTCGATTAAGTATAGTAACATGAAAAAGTAGCGTAGAAAGCTTGAGTAAGTAAAGCAGGATGGAAAAGTAATGTGAAAAGATTGAGCAAGTAAAGTAGCATGGCAAACCCAAGTAAGTGAAATAATGTGGACAGTTCAAGCAAGTAAAGTAGTGTAAAAATCTCGAGTAAATATAGCATTGTGGAAAGATCGAGTAAGTAAAACAACATGGAAATCCCATGTAAGTAAAGCAATATGGAAAAGAATCATGGAAAATCTAAGTTATTAAAGTAACGTGGAAAGCCCAAGTAAATAAATCAATGTGGAAAACCAACGTGGAAATCCTGAGTAAGTAAAGTAGCATGGGAAGCTCAAGTAAGTAAAACAACATGGAAAAGTAGCATGAAAAGCTTGAGTAAGTAAAGTAGTGTGGAAATCCTAAGTAAATAAAGAAGCATGGAAAGCTTGATTAAGTAAGTAGCATGAAAATCCAAAATAAGTAAAGTAACATAGAAAAGTAGTGTGAAAAGCTCGAGTAAGTAATGAAGCATGGAAAGTAAAGTAGCATAGAAATACTAAGTAAGTAAAGCAACATATAAATCTTGAGTAAATATAGCAGCGTGGAAAGCCTGAGTAAGTAAACTAGCATAAAAAATACAAGTAAAGTAGCTTGAAAAGTTTGCGTAAGTAAAATAATATGAAAAAATAGCATGAAAAGCTTGAGTTAGTATAGTGGTGTGAAAAGTCTGAGTAAGTAAAGTAGCTTGGAAAAGCATCATGAAAAGCCTAAGTTAGTAAAGAAGCATAGAAAGCTTGAGTAAATAAAGCAACTTGGATAGCTCAAGTAAGTAAAGTAGTGTGGAAAAGTAGTATAGAAAGCTTGAATAAGTAAAGTAACGTGGAAATCCCAAGTAAGTAAAACAAGATACAAAAGCAATATGGAAAGCTTGAGTAAGTAAATTAGCATGGAAAGCTTGAGTAAGTAAAGTAGAGTGGAAAAATAGTATAGAAATCTTCAGTAAGTAAAGTAGCATGGAAAGCCTAAGTAAGTAAAATAGTGTGGAAAGCCTGAGTAAGTAAAGTAGTGTGGAAATCCCGAGTAAGTATATTAATATAGAAAAGTAGTGTATAAAGCCTGAGTAGGTAAACTAGAGTTGAAAATTAGCATGGAAATCTTGAGTAAGTATAGTAGTAAGAAAATCCTATGTAAGTAAAATAGTGAAAAAAATGTGAGTAAAGCATCGTGGAAAGCTCGAGTAAGTAAAGTAGTATGGAAAGCTTAAATAAGTAAAGTAGCATAGGAAGCCCAAGTAAGTAAAGCAATGTGGAGAAACAACATGAAAATCTTTAGTTAGTAAAGCAGGGTGGATAGTCTAAGTAAGTCAAGTAGTATGAAAAAGTAGTGTGGAAAGCCTGAGTAAGTAAAGCAACATGGAAAGCTTGAGTAATTAAAGCAACGTGTAAATCCTAAGTAAGTAAGGTAGTGTGGAAAGATTGAGAAAATTAAAAAAAGTAAAAGTAGCATGGAAAGCTTGAACAAGTAAATCAAAATGGAAAGGTAGTGTTGAAAGCCTGAGTAAGTAAAGTAACATGGAAAACCTGAGTATGTAATGTAGCATGGAAATCTTGAGTAATAAAAGCAACGTGAAAAGCTTGAGTAAGTGAAGTAGCATGGAAAGCTTGATTAAGTTAAGTAGCATGGAAAGCTTGAGTAAGTAAAGCAGTGTAAAAAACAATGTGGAAAACCTGAGTAAGTAAAGCAATGTGGAAATCTTGAGTAAGTAAACCAGATTAGAAAAGTACCATGGAAATCTCAAGTAAGTAAAACACCATGAAAAATTAGTGAAAAACCTAAGTAAAGAAACATAAGTAAAATAGAGTAGGAAATCCTAAGTAAATCAGCATGGAAAACATGAGTAAGTAGATTAACATAAAAAGCTTGAGTAAGTAAAGCAGTGTGGAGAAGCAACATGGATCGCCCAAGTAAGTAAAGAAGTGTGGTAAGATCAAGTAAATAAAGCAATGTGGAAGACCTGAACAAGTAAAGCAAGATGGAAAAGAAATGTGGAAAGCTTGAGTAAGTAAAGTAACTTGAAAAAGTAGTGTGAAAATTTTAAGTAAATCAACATGGAAAAGTAGCGTGTAAAGTCTGAGTAAGTAAAGCAATGTGGAAAGGCTGAGTAAGTAAAGCATCTTGGAAAAATAATGTGGAAATTTCAAGTAAAGTAACATAGAAATCTCAAGTAAGTAAAACATCATGAAAAAGCAATGTGAAAAGCTTGACTAGGTAAAGCAGTGTAAAAAGCTTGAGTAAGTAAAGGATCATGGAAAAGGAGCATGGAAAGTTTGACTAAATAAAGCAGTGTGAAAAAATAACATGAAAAGTTTGAGTAAGTAAAGTAGCATGAAAACCCTAAGTAATTAAATTATCATAGAAAATCTATGTATAAATCTTTGGTAAGTAAAGTATTATAGAAAGCTTGAGTAAGCATAGTAGCATGAAAAGCTCATGCAAGTAAAGCAGTATGGAAAGGCAGCATGGAAAGCCCAAATAAGTAAAGCACTATGAAAAGCTTGAGTAAGTAAATTTGCATGGAAAATCAATGTAGAAAGCTTGAATAAGTAAAGTATCATAGAAAAGCAACATCAAAATCCCTAGTAATAGAAGTAGTGTGCAAAGTCTAAATAAGTAAAGCAATGTGGAAGGCTTGAGTAAGTAAACTAGGGTCAAAATTTTGAGTAAGTAAAGTAGAATGGAAATCCTAAGTAGCATGGAAGGCCCTTGTAGGTAAAGCAACATTGAAATCCTGAGTAAGTAATTTAGCATGGAAAGACTGAGTAAGTAAATCAGTGTGGAAAAGTAGTGTGAAAAGCCCAAGTAGGTAAAGGAGCACAAAAACCCTAAGTAAGTAAAGCAATGTAAAAAAGTAGCATGGAAAGCTCGACTCAGTATAGTAGAGTGAAAAAGTAGCATGGAAAACTTGAGTAAGTAAATCAATGTGGAAAGCTCGAGTAAGTAAAGCAATGCAAAAAGCTTGAGTAAGTAAAGTAGCATGGAAATCTGAAGTAAAGTAATGTGGAAATCTAGAGTAATAAAAGTAATGTGAAAATATCAAGTAAAGAAGAGTGAAAAAGCAACATGGAAAACTTGAGTAAGTAAAGTAATATGGAAAAGCAACGTCAAAAGCTCAAGTAATTAAAACAATGTGGAAAGCCTAAGTAAGTAAAGCAACATGGAAAGGCTGAGTAAGTAAAGTATCTTAGAAAAGTATTGTAGAAAGTTTAATTAAGTAAAGAAGTATGAAAATCCTGAGTAAGTAAAGGAGCATGAAAAAATATAGTGGAAACCTTAAGTAAAGTAGCGTGGAAAGCCTAATTAAGTAAAGCAGCATACAAAAGTAGCATGAAAAAACAAATTAAGTAAAGTAGCTTGGAAAAGAACTTTCAAAAGCTTGAGTAAGTAAAGTAGTGTAGAACAGTAGCATGGAAAGCCTAACTAAGTAAAGTAGTACGGAAATCTTAAGTACATAAAGTAGCACATAAACTCTAAGTAAGAAAAATAGTGTGAAAAACCTAGGTAAAGTAACATGAAAAGTAGTAGGGAAAGCCTAAGTAAGTAAAGTAATGTAGAAAGCCTGAATAAGTAGAGTAACATGAAAAGCTTGAGTAAGCAAAGCAACGTAAAAAGCTTGAGTAAGTAAAGAAGCATAGAAAATAAGCATAGAAAGCTCAAGTAAGTAAAGTAGCATGGATAACCCGAGTAAGTTAAGCAGCATGAAAATGCAAGATAGAAACCTTGAGTAAGTGAAGTAGCATGGAAAGCCCAAATAAATAAAATAACATGGAAAAGCAATGTGTAATTATTGATTAAGTAAAGCTACATGGAAAAGCAACGTGAAAATCTTAAGTAACTAAAGTAGCATGAAAAAGTAGTGTGGAAAGCTTGAATAAGTAAAGTAGCATGGAAAAATAGCGTGAAAAGCTTGAGTAAGTAAAGTAGCATAGAAAGCTTGAGTAAGTAAATTAGTTTGAAAATCCTAAGTAATTAAAGTAGCTTGGAAAAATAGTGTAGAAATTCCAAGTAATTAAAGTAATGTGAAAATCTTGAGTATGTAAAAAAGCATGGAAAAGTAGTTTGGAAAGACTGATTAAGTAAAGCAATATGAAAAAGTAGTGTGGAAAGCCCGAGTAAGCAAAGTAGTGTAGAAATCTCCAATTAATAAAACAAGGTGAAAATCTTGAGTAAATAAAGCAACATGGAAATGCATCATGGAAAGCTTAAGTAAAGTAGCATAAAAATCCTTAGTAATTAAAGTAACATGGAAAGCCTAAGTAAGTAAAGAAGCACGAAAAAGAAATATGGAAAGCTTGAGTATGTAAAGAAGTATAGAAATCTTGAGTAATTAAAGCGCCGTGGAAAAGCAACATGTAAACCTTATGTAAGTAAATTAGCATGAAAAAGCAATGTGGAAATCTTGAGTAAGTAAAGCAGCATGGAAAAGCTGTATGAAAAGATAGAGTAAGTAAAGCAACATAGAAAAGCAATGTGGAAAGTCCGAGTTAGTAAATTAGTGTGGAAATCCCAAGTAAATAAATCAACATGAAAATATAGCATGAAAATCCTTAGTAGTTAAAGCAATATGGAAAAACAAAATGGTAAGCTTGAGTAAGCAACACAACATAGAAAACCTGAGTAAGTAAAGTAGTGTAGAAAAACAACATAGAAATCTTGAGTAAGTAAAGTAACATGGAAAAGCAATATTGAAAGCAAGAGTAAGTAAAGTAGCATGGAAAATTAGCATGAAAATCCCTAACAAGTAAAGTAGAATGGAAAATCAACATAAAAATCTCAAGTAAATAAAGTAGCATGGAAAACCTGAGTAATTAAAGTAGCATGGAAATCCCATGTAAGTAAAGCAGTGTGGAAAAGTATTGTGGTAAAATTGAGTAAGTAAAGTAGTGGGCAAAGCTTGAGTGAGAAAAGTAGCTTGGAAAGCTTGAGTAAGAAAAGCAACATGGAAAGCCTGAGTAAGTAAAGTAATGTGTAAAAGTAGTGTGAAAATCCTAAGTAAATAAAGTAACATGCAAAATTAGGGTGGAATGCCTAAGTAAGTAAAGAAGCATTGAAAATTAGTGTAGTATAAATTCCAAGTAAAGTAGCATGAAAATCCTAAGTAAAGCAGTGTGGAAAACCCAAGTAAGTAAAAATACATGGAAATATCAAGTAATTAAAGCAGCATGGGAAGAAAGAGTAAGTAAAGCAACATGAAAATCCCAAGTAAGTAAAGTAATCTGGAAAAGTAGCATGAAAATTATGAGTAATTAAATCAACGTGAAAATCTCAAGTAAGTAAAGCAAAACAAAAAAGTAGTGTGGAAATCCTGAGTAAGTAAAGCAATGTGGAAAAGTAGCGTGAAAATCCTGAGTAAGTAAAACAAATTGAAAAACTCCAATAAGTAAAGTAGTGTCGAAAGCCTGAGTAAGTAAAACAACATGAAAAAGTAGCGTAAAAAGCTTGAGTAAGTAAAGTAGCATGGAAAAGTAGCATTGAAACCTTGAGTAAGTAAAGTGGCATAGAAAGCTCAAGTAAGACAAGTAGTGTCCAAAAGCAGTGTGAAAAGCTCTAGTAAGTAAAGTAGCATAAAAAGCTTGAGTAAGTAAAGAAGCATAGAAAAGAAGCATGGAAAGCTTGAGTAAGTAAAACAATGATGAAAGCCTAAGTAACTAAAGCAGTGTGGAAATCTTAAGTAAAGTAGCATGTAAATCTTGAGTAAGTAAAGTAGCATGGAAAGCCTTAGTAAATAAAATAATGTAAAGAAATAGCATAGAAATCTTGAGTAAATAAAGTAGCTTGGAAAGCTTGAGTAAGTAAAGCAGCATGGAAAAGTAGTGTAGAAACCTTGAGTAAGTAAAGCAACATAGAAATCCTGTGTAAGTAAAGAATCATGAAAAAGTAACATAGAAATCTTAAGTAGGATGGAAATGTAGTGTGTAAATCTCGAGTAAGTAAAGTAACATGGAAAGTAGCATGGAAAGCCTGAGTAAGTAAAGTAGAATGGAAATCTTGAGTACGAAAAGTAGTGTGAAAAAGCAAATTGGAAATCCCAAGTAAGTAAATCAACGTGGAAAGCTTGTGTAATTAAAACAACATGAAAAGCTTGAGTAAGTAAAGTATCATGGAAAAGTGGTGTGAAAAGCTTGAGTAAGTAAATTAGCATGGAAAAGTTGCATGGAAAGCTTGAGTAAGTAAAGCAATGTGAAAATCTCAAGTAAAGTAGTATAGAAATGTAATGTGGAAATCCCAAAAAATTAAAGTAGAAATAAAAACTAGCATGGAAAGCCCAAGTAAGGAAAGTAGCATGAAAATATCGAGTAAGTAAATTAGCATGGAAAACTTGCGTAAGTGAATTAATGTGGAAATCTCATGTAAGTAAATCAGCATGGAAAGACTGAGTAAATAAATTATCATGGAAATCGTGAGTAAGTAAAACAATGTGGAAAGCCTGAGTAAGTAAAGCAATATGGAAAAGTAGTATGAAAATCTTGAGTAAGTAAATTAGTATGGAAAAGTAATGTGGAAAGCTCGAGTATGAAAAGTAGCATGGAAATCTTGAGTAAGTAAAGTAGCATAGAAATCATGAGTAAGTAAAATAATGTGGAAATGTAGCATGAGTAAGTAATGCAACATGGAAAGTCTAAGTATGTAAAGCAATGTAGAAGCTCGAGTAAGTAAAATAGCATAGATAGCCTGAATATGTAAAGCAACATGGAAATCTTGAGTACGTAATGTAGCATGGAAAGCCTAATTAAGTAAAATAGCATGAAAAAGTAATGTGGAAAGATTAAGGAAGTAAAGCAGCATGGAAAGCTTAAGTAAGTAAAGCAATGTCGAAAGCCTAAGTAAGTTAAGCAACATGGAATAGAAGCATGGAAAGCTCGAGTAACTAAATTAGTGTGGAAAGCTTGAGTAAATAAAGCAATGTGGAAAACCAACATGGCAAGACTGAGTAAGTAGAGTAGTGTGTAAAACTTGAGTAATTATAATATCATAGAAAAGTAGTGTGGAAAGCTTGAAAATAGTACGGAAGCCCTGAGTAAGTAAAGTATCATATAATAGCAATGTTGAAAGCTCGAGTAAGAAAAGTAGCATGGAAAACCTAAGTAAAGCATATAGAAAGCCTAAGTAAATAATGCGTTGTTGAAATCTTGAGTAATAAAGCAGTAGGGAAAGATTAAGTAAAGTCGCATAGAAATCTTGAGTAATTAAACTAGCATGGAAAGTATGAGTAGGTAAAGCAACGTAAATAGCCCAAGTATGTAAAGTAGCATAAAAATCTCAAATAAGTGAAGTAACATGGAAAGCTTAAGTAAGTAAAGAAGCATAGAAAAGTAGCATGGGAAGCCCTTGTAAGTAAAGGTATGTGTAAAGCTTGAGTAAGTAAATTAGTGTGGAAAAGAAGTGTGAAAATATTGAGTAAGTAAAAAAGTGTGGAAAAGAAGCATAAAAAGCCCAAGTAATGAAGTGTAGAAAGCCCAAGTAAAGTAACATATAAAAACACCATGGAAAGCCTGAATAAGTAATTCATAGTGGAAAAGTAGTGTGAAAATCCTAAATAAATAAATCAACATAGAAATATTGAGTAAGTAAAGCAACATGGAAAGCTTGAATAAGTAAATCCGCTTGGAAAGCCCAAGTAAGTAAAGCAGTATAAAAAGACTATGTATGTAAAGCAACATAGAAATCTTGAGTAAGTAAAGTAGTGTGGAAATCTCAAGTAAGTAAAATAGCGTGAAAAAGTAACATAAAAACTTGAGTAAGTTAAACAATGTGGAAAAGTAGTATAGAAATCCTAAGTAAGTAAAGTAGCATGGAAAGCCTAAGTAAGTAAAGCAACATGGAAAGGTTGAGAAAGTAAAGTATCTTAGAAAAGTAGCATGTAAAGATCAAGTAAGTAATGCAGTATGAAAACCCTGAGTAAGTAAAGTAGCATGGAAACCTTGAGTAAGTAAAGTAACGTGGAAACCTTGAGTAAGCAAAGTAGCATGAAAAATTGGAGTAAAAAAGATTGGGTAAGTAAATAAGTTTGGAAAAGCAACGTGAAAAACATGAGTAAGTAAAGTAGTATGGAAAAACAATGTGGAAAGCCCAAGTAAAGTAGCATGGAAAAGTAGATTGAAAAGCTTGAGTAAATAAAGTTGCATAAAAATTCTAAGTAAGAAAATCACTATGAAAAGCCTAATTAAATTAGCATGGAAAAGTAATTTGGAAATCCTAAGTAATTAAAGTAATGTGGAAAGCCTAAGTAATTAAAGTAGTGTGAAAAGCTTGAGTAAGAAAAGCAACATGAAAAACCTGAGTAAGTAAACCAGCATGAAAAATTTGAGTAAGTAAAATAGTGTAGAAAGTTCAAGTAAGTAAAGTAGCATGTAAAACTTGAGTAAGTAAATCAACATGGAAAGCTTGAGTATGTAAAAGAACATGGAAAAGTAGTGTGGAAAATCAACGTACAAATCTTGAGTAAGTAGAGTAGCATGGAAAAGCAATGTGGAAAGCTTGAGTAAGTAAAGTAGCAAGAAATAGAAGCATATAAAGCTTGAGTAAGTATAGTAGCATGGAAATCCTAAGTAAAGTAGCATGAAAATATTGAGTAAGTAAAGTAATGTGGAAAAATAATGTAGAAATCTCAAGTAAAGCAATGTAAAAAAATTGAGTATATAAAGCAATGTGAAAAAGTAGTGTGGAAAGCCAAGTAAGTAAATCAATGTGAAAAAACAACTTAAAAAAGTAGTGTGGAAAGCTCGAGTAAGTAAAGCAGAGTGGAAAGCTTGAATTAGTAAAGAAACATGCAAAGTTTGAGTAAGTAAATCAATATAGAAGAGTAGCATGGAAAGCCTGAGTAAGTAAAGCAGTATTGAAATCCATAGTAAATAAAGTAGCATAGAAAGCCTAAGTAAAGAAGTATGGAAAAACAACATGGAAATCTTGAGTAAGTAAAGCAATATGGAAAGCTCGAGTAAGTAACGCATTATGGAAAGCTCGAGTAAGTAAAGTAGCGTGGAAAGCCTAAGTAAGTAAAACAACATAGAAAAGTAATGTGGAAAGCTTGAGTAAGTAAAGTAACAAAAAAAAGCAATGTGTAAAGGTTGAGTTAGTAAAGTAGTGTGGAAAGTTTGATTAAGTAAAGCAGTGTGGAAATCCTTAGTAAGTAAATTATCATGGAAAAGTAGCATGATAATCTTGAGTAAGTAAAGTAGCATGGAAATCCTAAGTTAGTAAAGTAGCATGGAAAAGTAACATGGAAACCATGAGTAAGTAAAGTAGCATGGAAAGAATGAGTAAATAAAGTAGCATTGAAAATTATCATGGAAAGCAAGAGTAACTAAAGGAGAAATGGAAAACAATGTGGAAAGTCCAAGTAAGTAAAGTAGCATGGAAAAGAAGAGTGAAAATCTCAAGTAAGTAAAGTAGCGTGGAAATCCTAAGTAATTAAATCGACGTGGAAAGCCCAATTAAGTAAAGTAGTGTGAAAAAGTAGCGTGGAAAGCTCGAGTAAGTAAAGTAGCAAGAAAATATTTATTAAGCAAAGCAACATGGAAATCATGAGTAAGTAAAGTAGCATGGGAAGATTGAGTAAGTAAAGCAATGTGTAAAAGTAGAGTGGAAAGCCCATGTAAATAAAGTAGTGTGGAAAAGTAGGGTGGAAAGTCTAAGTAGAGGAGCATCAAAAAGCAGTGTGGAAAGCTTAACTAATTAATTTAGCATAGAAATCATGAGTAAGTAAAGCAGCATGGAAATCTTGAGTAAGTAAAGCAACATGAAAAGATCGAGTAATTAAAGTATTGTGAAAAATAAGAGTAAGTAAAATAGTGTGGAAAATAGTGTAAAATTTTTGAGTAAGTAAATCAATGTGGAAATCTCAAGTAAGTAAAGTAGCATAGAAAAGAAGCATGGAAAGCTTAAGTAAGTAAAGCATTGTGAAAAATAAAATCAAAAATTCTAATCAATTAAAGCAATGTAGAAATCTCGAATAAGTAAATCAATCTAGAAAAGTAGCGTGAAAAGCCTAAATAAGTAAAACAATATGGAAAAGCAACATGGAAATCATGAGTAAGTAAAGTAGCATTGAAAGCTTGAATAAGTAAAGTGGCATGGAAAGCTTGAGTATGTAAAGCAATGTGGAAAGCTTGAGTAATTAAAGCAACATGGAAATCTTGAGTAAGTAAAGCATCATAAAAAATAAGCATGGAAAGCTTGAGTAAGTAAATCAATGATGAAAGCCCAAGTAAGTAAAGCAACATGGAAAGCCTGAGAAAGTAAAGAGTCTGGAAAGCCAAAGTTAGTAAAGTAGCATGGAAAAGTAGTGTGTAAAGCCTTTTTAAGTAAAACATGGAAATCTTTAGTAAGTAAAGTAACCTAGAAAGCCAAAGTAAGTAAAACAATGTGGAAACATAACATGGAAAGCTCGAGTATGTAAAGTAGCATATAAAGCCTGAGTAAGTAAAGCAATGTGGAAAAGCAACATGGAAAGTTTGAATAAGGAAATTAAGATGCAAAATTAACGTAGAAAGCCTAAGTAAGTAAAGTAGCATGGAAAGCTCAAGAAAGTAAAGTACCATGGAAACCGTGACTATGTAAATCAGTCTGGAAAAACATCATAGAAATCCTGAGTGAGTAAAACAACATTAGAAGTTTAAGTTATTAAAGTAGTGTGGAAAGCTTGAGTATGTAAAGCAACGTGAAAATCTTGAATAAGTAAAGCAGTGTGGAAAGCCTACGTAAGTAAAGTAGTATGGAAAAGTAACATGAAAAGATCGAGTAAATAAAGTAGTGTGGAAACCCTGAGTATGTAAAGTAGCATGGAAAGCTTGAGTAAAAAAAGTAGCATGAAAATTCCAAGTAAGTAAAGCAATGTGGAAATAGAGGATGGATAGCTTGAGTAATTAAAGAAGCATGGAAAACCTGAGTAAGTAAAGCAATGTATAAATCTCAAGTAAGTAAAATAACATGGAAAGCCTAAGTATGTAAAGTACAATGGAATGCCCAAGTAAACCAACCTGGAAATCCTAAGTAAAATAACATGGAAAAGTAATGTAGAAAGCCTAACTAAGTAAAACAACATAGAAAGCCTGAGTAAGTAAAGCAATGTGGAAAGATCAAGTAGCATGAAAAGCCTGAGTAATTAAAGCATCATCAAAAAAGAACATGGAAAGTCTGAGTAAGTAAAGCAGCATGAAAATCTTGAGTAAGTAAATCAATGTGGAAAGCTTAAATAAGTAAAGTAATGTGGAAAAAAAAGCATAAAAAGATCAAGTAAAGCAACGTGGAAAGCTCGAGTAAGTAAAGCACCATGAAAAGCTTGAGTAAGTAGAGTAGTATGGAAAAGCAGTGTGAGAAACCCAAATAATTAAAGTAGCATACAAATGCAGTGTGAAAATCTCAAATAAGTAAAGTATCATGAAAAAGCATTATGAAAAGCTTAAACAAGTAAAATAATGTGGAAATCTTGAGTAAGTAAAGTAGCGTGGAAAGCCCAAGTAACTAAAGTAGCATGGAAAGTTTGAGTAAGTAAAGCAATGTGGTAAATCATCATAGAAAGCCCAAGTAAGTAAAGTAATGTGGAAAGCCTAAGTATGTTAACCAAGATGGAAAAATAGTATGGAAGGCCTGAGTAAATAAAGCAATGTGGAAAAGTAGTATGATAAAATTGAGTAAATAAAGTAGGGTGGAAAGCTCGAGTAAGTAAAGTACCATAGAAATCCCAAGTAAGTACACAATATGGAAATGCAGCATGGAAATCTTGAGTAATTAAAGTAGCATGGAAAGCTTAAGTAAAGTAATGTAGAAAGCTTAAGTAAAATAGTGTAAAAAAGTTGTGCAGAATGTAAGAGTAAGTAAAGTAGCATCCAAATCCCAAGTAAATAAAGCAACATGGAAAGTCTAAGTAAGTAAAGCAACATGGAAAGCTAGAGTAGGTAAAGCAAAGTAGAAAATTAGTGTGGAAAGTCCAAGTAAAGTAGCATGGAAAATACCATGGAAATCTTGAGTAAGTAAAGCAGAGTGGAAAGCCTAAGTAATTAAAGCAACATGGAAAGCTTGAGTAAGTAAAGCAGAGTGGAAAGCCTAAGTAAGTAAAGAAACATGGAAAGCTTGAGTAAATACATTAGCATAGAAATTTTGAGTAAATAAAATATCATGGAAGGCCTAAGTAATTACAACAATGTGTAAGGCTTGAGTTAGTAAAGCAACATGGAAATCTTGAGTAAGTAAAGCAATGTATGAAATTTGCATTAAAAGCTTGAGTAAATAAAGTAGCGTAGAAAAACATGAGTAAGTGAAGTAGCATGGAAAGCCTGAGTAATTAAAATAATGTGGAAGGCCTTAGTTAGTAAAGAAACATGGAAAGCCCAAGTATGTAAATCAACATGGAAAATTCACGTGGAAAACCCAAGTAAGTAAAGTAGTGTGGAGATCTCGAGTAAGTAAAGCAACATACTAAATTAGCATGAAAATCTCAAGTAAGTAAAAAAGAGTGGAAACGTTATGTGGAATGCTCGAGTAAGTAAATTAGCATGGAAATCTCAAATAAATAAAATAATATGGAAAGGTCGAGTAAGTAAAGTAGTGTGGAAAAATAATGTAGAAAGCTTGAGTAAGTAAAGTAATGTGAAAAACTCAAGTAAAGTAGTGTGAAAAGCCCGACTAAGTAAAGTAGTGTGGAAAGCTCGAGTAAGTAAAGCAACATGAAAAAGTAGTGTGGAAACCTTAAGTAAGTAAAGCAACATGGATATCTTGAGTAAGTAAAGCAGTGTGAAATGCTTGAGTAAGTAGAACAATATGAAGATGTATGGAAAACTCAGATAAGTAAAGTAGCAGAGAAAAGCAACATGGAAAGCTTGAGTAATTCAGGTAACGTAGAAATTCTAAGTAAAGTAATGTTGAAAACCCAAGTAAGTAAAGTAGGATGGAAAGCTTGAGTAAGTAAAGCAATGTGGAAAATCAGCATAGAAAGGCCCAGTAAGTAAAGCAATGTGAAAATCTTGAGTAAATAAAGCGAGATGAAAAAATAGTATGGAAAGTTTTAGTGGGTAAAATAGTGTGGTAAACTTGAGTAAGTAAAGTAGTTTGGAAAGCTCGAGTACATAAAGTAGCATAGAAATCCCAATTAAGTAAAGCAATATGGAAATGCAGTGTGGAAAGCTTGAGTAAGTAAAGTATCATGGAAATCTTGAGTTAGTAAATTAATGTAAAAAACTCAAGTAAATAAAATAGAGTGTAAAAGTTAAGTAGAAAGCAAGAGTAACTAAAGTATCATGGAAAGCCTAAGTATATAAAGTCGTAAGGAAAGCCTGAGTAAATAAAGTAGTGTGGAAAGCCTAAGTAAGTAAAATAGCGTGGAAAGCTCAAGTAAGAAAAGCAACGTGGAAATCCTAAGTAAAATAGCATAGAAAATATTAAATAAGTAAATTAGCATGGAAAGCCCGAGTAAGTAAAGCAACATTGAAGGCCTGAGTTAGTAAAGTAACATAGAAAACCTGAGGAAGTAAACCAATATGGAAAATTAGCATGAAAATCTTGAGTAAGTAAAGTAATGTGGAAAGCTTGAGTAAGTAAATCAACTTAAAAAATTAGAATGAAAATCTTGAATAAGTAAAGTAGAGTGGAAAATCTACGTGGAAAGCTTGAGTAATTATAATTAGTGTAGAACGCTCGAATAATTAAATAATATGAAAAGCTTGAGTAAGTAAAGAAGTGTGGAAAACAATGTAGAAAGCTCAAGTAAGTAAAGCAGTGTGGAAAACTTGAGTAAGTAAAGCAGTGTGAAAAGGTCGACTAAGTAAAACATTATGAAAATCTCAAGTAAAGCAATGTGGAAAGCCCGAGTAAATAAAGCAACATGGAAAGCTTGAGTAAGTAAAATAGTGTGAAAAACTTGAGTAAGTAGAGCAGTATGGAAATGCAATGTGGAAAGATTAAATAAGTAGCATGGAAAATAAGCATGGAAAAGCAGCATGGAAAAGTAGCATGGAAAGTCTGAGTAAGTAAAGTAACATAAAAATCTTGAGTAAGTAAAGTAGCGTCGAAAGCCCAAGTAAGTAAGGTAGCATGCAAAGCCTGAGTAAGTAGAGTAATGTAGAAAATCAACATGGAAAGCCCAAGTAAAGCAACATGGAAAGATCGAGTAAGTAAAGTAAGATGTTAAAGTAGTATGAAAAGCCCAAGTAAGTAAAGCAGTGTGGAAAATTAGTGTGGTAAAATTGAGTAATTAACATGGAAAGCTTGAGTAAGTAAAGCATCATGGAAATCCCAAGTAAAACATGTAAATGTAGCGTGGAAAGCCTAGGTAAGTAAAGTAGCATGGAAAGCCTGAGTAAGTAAATTCACGTAGAAAGCTCAAGTAAAATAGTGTAGAAAAGTTGTGCAAAAAGCAAGAGTAAGTAAACTAGCATGGAAATCCCAAGTAAGTAAAGCAACGTGAAAATCCTAAGTAAGTAAAGTAGCATAAAAAGCTTGAGTAAATAAAGTAATGTGGAAAAGTAGTTTGGAAAGCCCAAGTAAAATAGCATGGAAAACATCATAGAAAGCTCAAGTAAGTAAAGCAACGTGAAAATCCTAAGTAAGTAAAGCATCATGGAAATCCTAAGTAAATAAAGCAATGTGGAAAGCTTGAGTAAGTAAAATATCATGAAAATCTTGAGTAAGTAGAGTGACATGGAAATCCCAAGTAAATAAAGCAGTGTGGAAGGCCTGAGTTAGTAAAGTAATGTGGAAAGCTCGAGTAAGTAAACTAATATGAAAAATTATCGTGGAAATCTTGAGTAAGTAGAGCAATGTGGAAAGCTCATGTAAGTAAAACAACGTATAAAATTAGCATGAAAAGCTCAAGTAAAGCAAAGTGGAAAAGCTACGTGGAAAGCTTGAGTAAGTAAATTAGCGTGGAAACCTTGAATAATTAAAACAATGTGGAAAGCTTGAGTAAGTAAAGCAGTTTGGAAAAGCAATGTAGAAAGCTTGAGTAAGTAAAGCATTGTAAAAAACTTGAGTGAATATAGTAGTGTGGAAAGCTTGAGTCAGTAAAGAAACATGAAAAAGTAGTGTGTAAATCATGAGTAAGTAACGCAACATTGAAAGCCTAAGTAAGTAAATAAGTGTGACAACCCTGAGTAAGTAAAGTAGGATGGAAAGCCTAAGTTAGTAGAGTAGTGTGGAAAAGTAGCCTGAGTAAGTAAAGCAACGTAGAAAAGTATGGAAAGCTCGAGTAAGTAAATAAGATTAAAAAATTAGCATGGAAAGCTTAAATAAGTAAAGTAATGTGGAAATCTTGAGTAAGTAAAGTAATGTAGAAAAGTAGCATGGAAAGCCAAAGTAAGTAGAGTAGTGTGAAAACCTTGAGTAAGTAAAGCAGCATGGAAAGCTTGACTAAGTAAAGCAATGTGGAGAAGCAGTGTGGAAAGCCTGAGTAAGCAAAAAAATATTAAAAAATAGCATAGAAAGTTCAAGTAAAGCAACATGGAAAAATAATGTGGAAATCTTGAATAAGTAAAGCAACATGGAAACCCTAAGTAGTTAATGCAACATGGAAAAGTAATGTGGAAAGGCTGAGTATGTAAATTAGTATGGAAATTTGAGTAAGTAAAGTAGTGTAGAGAAAGCCTAAGTAAGTAAAGTATCATGGAAAACCAACATGAAAAGCTTGAGTAAGTAAAGCAATATAGAAAAATAGTGTAAAAAGTAGCGTGAAAAGCATGAGTAAGTAAAGCAGCATGGAAACCTTGAGTTATTAAATTAGCATGGAAAGATCAAGTAAAGAAGCATGGAAAGCTCAAGTAAGTAAAGTAGTGTGGAAATCCTTAGTAAAGCAACATGGAAATCTTGAGTAAATAAAGTATCATAAAAAATTAGCATGGAAATGTTGAGAAAGTAAAGTAGTGTGAAAAGCTTGAGTAAGTAAAGCAGCATGGAAAAGTAACATGTAAACCTTGAGTAAGTAAATCACATTGTAAAATCTAATTAAGTAAAGTAACATGAAAAAGTAGTGTGGAAATCCTGAGTAAGTAAGGTAGCGTGGAAAAGCAATGTGGAAAGCTTGACTAAGTAAAGCAACATGGAAAACTAGTGTGAAAATCTTAAGCTATTAAAGCAACATAAATATCTTGAGTAAGTAAAGTAGCATCGAAAAGCAGTGTGAAAATCCTTAAGGAGTAAAGCAATGTGGAAATTTTGAGTAACTAATGTAGCATGCAAATCATGAGTAAGTAATGAAGCATGGAAAGCTCGAGTAAGTAAAGCAACATGAAAATGCAACATGGAAAGCCTGAGTAAGTAAATTAGCATGAGAAAGCAACTTGGAAAGCCTGAGTAATTAAAATTACATAAAAAATAATGTGAAAAGCTAAAGTAAGTAAAGTAGCATGGAAATCCTAAATAAGTAAAACAACAATGAAATCTCAAGTAAAGTAGTGTGAATAAGAAGCATGTAAAGCTCAAGTAAATAAAGTAGTGTGAGAAGCTCGAGTAAGTAAAGCAGTGTGTAAAAGTAACGTGTAAAGCCCAAGTAATTAAGTAACATGAAAACCTAGAGTGGAAAGTTTAAGTAAGTAAAGTAGCATGGAAAAATATTTTGAAAATCCCAAGTAAAGTAGCATGGAAAGCTTGAGTAAGTAAAACAACATGGAAAACTTTAGTGAGTAAAGTAATATGGAAAGTTCGAGTAACTATAGTAGTGTGGAAAGCTTGAGTAAGTAAAGTAACATGGAAAACTTTAGTAAGTGAAACAACATAGAAAAATAACATTAAATTCTCAAGTAAATAAAGTAGTGTGGAAAGTTTAAGTAAATAAAGTAACATGGAATGCTCAAGTAAATAAAGTAGTGTGAAAAGCCTGAGTAAGTAAAGTATCATGGAAAAGTAGTATGGAAAGCTTGAGTAAGAAAGTAGCATGAAAAAGTAACATAGAAAGCTCGAGTAAGTAAAGTAACATAGAAAAGTAACATGGAAAGCTTGAGTAAGTAAAGTAGCATGAAAAGCATAAGTAAGTAAAGCAACATGGAAAATATAAGTAAGTAAAGCAATGTGAAAATCTCAAGTAAGTAAAGTAGTGTGAAAATCCTATGTAAAGTAGCATGGAAATATCGAGTAAGTAAACCAGCATAAAAATATTGAGTAAGATGCAAAGCTCAAATAAGTAAAGCAATGTAGAAAAGTAGTGTGGAAATGCTGAGTAAGTAAAGCAACATAAAAAAGTAGCATAGAAAGCCTGAGTAAGTAAAGCAGCATGGAAAGCCTGATTAAGTAAATTAGTGTGGAAAAGTAGTGTGAAAAGGCTGAGTAAGTAAAGCAACATAAAAAATCAATGTGAAAACCTTGAGTAAGTAAAGTAACATAGAAATATTGAGTAAGTAAACTAGCATGGAAAGTCCAAGTAATTAAAGTAGCATGGAAAAGCAACATGTAAGTTTCAAGTAAGTAAAGCAACGTGGAAAGCTTGAGTAAGTAAAGCAATGTGGAAAAGTAGTATGGAAAGCATGAGTAAGTGAAACAACATGGAAATCCTGAGTTAGTATAACAACATGGAAAGCCTAAGTAAGTAAAACACCATGGAAATGTTGAGTAAGTAAAGCAATGAGGAAAATTGGCGTGGAAAGCTCAACTTCATAAAAAAATATGGAAAGTCTGAGTAAGTAAAGTAGTGTAAAAAAGCAACTTAAAATGCCTGAGTATGTAAAGTAGCATGGAAAAGCAGCATTGAAAGCTCAAGTAAGTAAAGCAACATGGAAAGCCTAAGTAAGTAAATAAATTTGAAAAATTTAAAGATACGTGGAAATCTTGAGTAAGTAAAGCAACATGGAAAATCATAGTGAAAAGCCTAAGTAAGTATAGTAATATTGAAAAGTAATGTGAAAACCTTGAGTACGTAAAGTAGGATGCAAATTCTAAGTATGTAAAGCAGTTTGAAAAGCCCAGTTAAGTAAAGTAGTGTTGAAAGCTAGAGTAAGTAAAGTAGCATGGAAATCCTATGTAAAGGAGTATGGAAATCTTGAGTAAGTAAAGCAACATGGAAAAGAAGCAAGCAAAACATGAGTCAGTAAAGCAGTGGGAAAAGCTTGAGTAAGTAAAGTAACACGGACAGGCAGTGTGAAAAGTCTTAGTAAGTAAAACAACATAGAAATCTCAAGTAAGTAAAGCAATATGGAAACCCTAAGTAAGTAAAGTAGCATGCAAAAATAGTGTATAAAATTCAAGTAAAGCAGCGTAGAAAGCTTGAGTAAGGCAATGTCAAAAATCAGTGTGAAAATCTTGAGTAAGTAATGTAGCATGGAAATTCCAAGTAAAGTAGCATGAAAAAGTAGCATGAAAATATTGAGTAAATAAAATAGTGTGGAAAGCTTGAATAAGTAAAGCTGCATTGAAATCTCAATTAAGTAAAGCAACATAGAAAGCTTGAGTAAGTAAAGGAGTGTGAAAAGTCTAAATAAGTAAAGCTATGTGGAAAAGTAGCTTACAAATCTTGAGTAAGGAAAGAAGTATGGAAAGATTGAGTAAGTAAAGTACTGTGGAAAAGCAACATGGAAAGCCAGAGTAAGTAAAACAGTAGGGATAGCTCGAGTAAGTAAATTAGTGTGGAAATCTTGAGTAAGTAATGCAACATGGAAAGCTTTAGTAAGTAAATTAGCATGGAAAAGCAATGCAAAAATCTTGAGTAACTAAAACAACATGCAAAATATGAGTAAGTAAAGCATCATATAAATCTAAAATAAGTAAAGTAATTTGGAAAAATAACATGAAAAACCTGAGTATGTAAAGCAACATGGAAAGCCTGAGTAAGTAAAGCAATGTGGAAAGCCCAAGTAAGTAAAGCAGTGTGAAATATCAACATGGAAAGCTCAAGTAAGTGTATCATAATAAATAATCAATGTAGAAAGCTTGAGTAAGTAGAGTAGTATGGAAAGCCTAACTAAGTAAAGTAGCATGGAATGCCTAAATAAGTAAAAGAACATGAAAAACTCAAGTAAGTAAAGCAGTGTGGAAAGCTTGAGTAAGTAAAATAATGTAGAAAAGTAGCATAGAATACTTGAATAAGTAAAACAATGTGGAAAGCTCAAGTAAGTAAAGAAGTGTGAGAAGCCTGAGTAAGTAAAGTAGCGTAGAAAGCTCAACTAAATAAAGAAACTTGAAAAATCAACATAGAAATCTTGACTTAGTAAACCAACATGGAAAGCTTGAGTAAGTAAACCAATGTGGAAAAGTAGCATAGAAATCCTTAGGACATAAAGTAGCATGAAAGAAAGGTGAAAAAAATCAATTAAGTAAAGTAGCATGGAAAGCGTGAGTAAGTAAAGCAACATGGAAATGCAACTTAGAAACCCTGAATAAGTAAAGCAACATTAAAATCTTGATTAAGTAAAATAGCATTTAAAAGTAGTGTGGAAACTTGGAGTAAGTAAAGCAACTTGAAAAGCTCAAGTAAAACAACATGTACAGCCCCAATAAGTATAGTAGCGTGGAAAGCTTGAGTAAGTAAAGCGCCATGGAAAAGTAGTATGGAAATATCGAGTAAGTAAAGCAATGTGGAAAAATAAAATATAAATATCGAGCAAGTAAAACAACATAAAAATTTCAAGTAAAGCAGTGTGGAAAGCCTGAGTAAGTAAAGGAGTGTGGAAAGCTCAACTAAATAAAGCAACTTAAAAAAGCAATGTGTAAAGCTTGAGTAAGTAAATTAGCATGGAAAGCCTAAGTAAGTAAAGTAACTTAGAAAAACAATGTGGAAAGCTTGAGTAAGTTAAACATCATGAAAATCTTGAGTGAGTAAAGTAGCATGGAAAACTTGAGTAAGTAAAGAAGCTTAGAAAAGCAGCGTGAAAAGCGTAAGTAAAGTAATGTTGGAAAATAGCATGAAAAGTTTGAGTTAGTAAAGTAGTGTGGAAAGCCCGAGAAAGTAAAGCAACATGAAAAAGTAACATGGAAAGCTAGATTAAGTAAAGTAACATGGAAATCTCGAGTAAGTAAAGCAATGTGGAAAACTCAAGTAAGTAAAGCAGTGTAGAAAAGCAGTGTGGAAAGCTCAGATAAGTAAAGGAACATAGAAATCTTGAGTAAGTAAATTACCATGGAAAACTAACATAGAAAGCATGAGTAAGTAAAGTAACATTGAAAGCTTGAGTAATAAAAATAGCATGGAAAGATTGAGTAAGTAAAGCAACGTGAAAATGCCAAGTAAAGCAATGTGGAAAACTTGAGTAAGTAAAGTAGCTTGGAAATCCTAAGTAAGTAATGTAGCATGGAAAAGCAACATGAAAGGCAAGAGTAATTAAACCAATATGAAAAGCTTGACTAAGTAAACCCTCTTGGAAAGCTAGAGTAAGTAAAGCACATGAAAAAATATTGTGAAAAGTCCAAGTAAAACAACATGGAAAGCTCGATTATGTAAAGTAACATGGAAAGCTCAATTATGTAAAGTAGTGTGGAAAGCTCGAATAAGAAAAAAAATGTGGAAAAGTTGCATTGAAATCTTGATTAAGTAAAGTAGCATGAAAAAATAGCATAGAGCACCTGAGTAAGTAAAGCAGTGTGAAAAAGTAGCATTGAAAGCCTGAATAAGTAAAGTAGCATGGAAAGCCCAAGTAAGTAAAGCAACGTAGAAAGCTCTAGTTAAGTAGTGTTGAAAGCTCGAATAAGTATATTAGCATAGAAAAGTAGCATGGAAAGTCTAAGTAAATAAAGCTATGTGGAAATCCCATGTAAGTAAATTAATGTGGAAAAGTAGTGTGGAAAGTCTAAGTTTTTAAAGCAGCATGAAAAGTCCAAGTAAACTAGTGTGGAAAACTAGTGTGGAAATCTTGAGTAAGTAAAGTAGCGGTGAAATCTTGAGTCAGTAAAGTAGCGTGGAAAAGTAATATGGAAAGCTCGAGTAAGTAAAACAACATGGAAAAGCATTATGAAAAGCTTGAGTAAATAAAATAGTGTGGAAATCTTAAGTATGTAAAGCAACATTGAAAGCCTAATTAAGTAAAGTAACTTTGAAAGTCCAAGTAAATAAAGCAGCTTAGAAAGCTCACATTTGTAAAGCAATGTGCAAAAATAGCATGAAAAACTTGAGTTAGTAGAGCAGTGTGAAAAGATTGAGTAATTAAAGTAGCATAGAAAAGTAGCAAGGAAAGCCTAAATAAGTAAAGTAGTGTGGAAAGGTTGAGTAAGTAAAGCAACGTGGAGAGCCTGAGTGAGTAAAGTAGTATTGAAAGCTTGAATAAAAAAAGCTACCTAGAAATCTTGAATAAATAAAGTAAGATAGAAAACCAGTGTGGAAATCCTGAATAAGTAAATTAGCATGGAAAATTAATGTGGAAATCTTGAGTAATTATAATAGAGTGAAAAAGTAGTGTGGAAAGCCTGAGTAAGTAAAGTAGTATGAAAAGCCTGAATAAGTAAAATAGTGTGTAAAACTTGAGTAAGTAAAGCAATGTGGAAAGCTTGAGTAACATAGCATGGAAATATTTAATAAGTAAAATAGCATAATCAGCCTGAGTAAGTAAAGCAATATGGAAAAATAGCATGAAATGTTTGAGTTAGTAAAGTAGGGTGGAATTCCTGAGTAAGTAAAGCAACATAGAAAAGTAGCATGGAAAGCTTGAGTAAGTAAAGCAAGATAGAAAGTTCAAAGAAGTAAAGCAGCGTGTAAATTTCGAGTAAGTAAAGTAGAGTGAAAATCTCAAATAAGTAAAGCAGTGTTGAAAGATCTAGTAAATAAAACAACATGGAAAACAAGCATAGAAAACTCAAGTAAATTAGCTTGGAAAAGTAGTGTGGAAAGCCTGAGTAAGTAAAGTAGTGTGAAAACCTTGAGTAAGTAAAGTAGCATGGAAAGCCTGAGTAAGTAAAGCAATGTTTAGAGACTGAGTAAGTAAAGCAACATCAAAAGACTTAGTAAGTAAAGTAGCATAGAAAGTCTAAGTAAGTAAAGAGGGAAAAATAACGTGGAAGGCTCGAGTAAGTAAAGCAATGTGGAAAGCTCAAGTAAGTAAACCACCCTAAAAAATTACCATGTAAAGACAAAGTAAGTAAAGCAACGTGGAAAATTAGTGTGAAAATTCTAAGTAAAGAAAAATAAGTAAAGTAGAGTAGAAAAATAGCGTGGAAAGTTTGAGTAAGTAAATCAACGTGAAAATCTTGAGTAAGTAAAGTAACATGGAAACCTTTAGTAAGTAAAGCAACATGGAAAATTAGTATGGATAGCTCGATTAAATAAACCAGTATGAAAATATTGAGTAAGTAAATCAATGTGGGATTCTTGAAAAAGTATAGTAGCATGGAAAGGCAGCGTGGAAAGCTTGATTAAGTAAAGCAACATGAAAAAGTAACGTAGAAATCTTGAGTAAGTAAATCAACATGGAAAAGTAACATGTAAATTCTGAATAAGTAAAAGAATGTGGAAAAGCTAAGTAAAACATCTTAGAAAAATAGTGTGGAAAGTTCAAGTAAAGTAGTGTGGAAAGCTTGAGTGAGTAAAGCATCATGAACAAGCAACATGGAAAGCCTGAGTAATTAAAGCATCATGAAAAAGCAACATGGAAATCTTGAGTAAGTAAAGCATCATGAAAAAGGAGCATGGAAATCCTGAGTAACTAAAGCAATTTTAAAATTTGAGGAAGTAAAGTAGCATGGAAACCTAAGTAATTAAAGTAGCATAGAAAAGCAATGTAGAAATCTTGAGTAAGTAAAGTAGCATGGAAAAATTAAGTAAAGTAGCATAAAAAGCTTGAGTAAGTAAAGCAGAATAGAAAAGCAACATGGAAATCCCAAATAAATAAAGCATCCTAGAAAGCTAGAGTAAGTAGATTAGGATTGAAAATAGGTGTAGAAAGATTGACTAAGTATCATGTAAAAATAACATTGAAAGCTTGAGTAAGAAAAGTAATGTGGAAAGCTTGAGTAAGTAAAGCAATGTAGAAAGCTTAAGTAAAGCAGGGTGGAAAGCCTAAGTAAATAAAGTAGCATGGAAACCCTTAGTAACTAAAGCAGCATGGAAGGCCCTTGTTGGTAAAGCAACATGGAAAGACTGAGTAAGTAAATTAGTGTGGAAAAGTAGCGTGAAAATCCCAAATAAGTAAAAAGGCATGGAAAGCTCGAGTAAGTAAAACAGTGTATCAAAAAACATGGAAAGATCAACTGAGTAAAGTAGAATGAAAAAGTAGTGTAGAAAGCTTGAGTAAGTAAATCAATGTGGAAAGCTCGAGTAAGTAATGCAATGTGGAAAACTTGAGTAAGTAAAGTAGCATGGAAAACTTGAGTAAGTAAAGCAATATGGAATGCTTGAGTAAGTAAAGCAGCATAAAAATCTTGAGTAAGTAATGGTAATATGCAAGTCTCGAGTATGTAAAGTAACATGGAAATCTTGAGTAAGTAAAATAATGTGAAAATCTTGAGTAAGTAAAGAAGAGTGATAAAGCAACGTCAAAATCCTGATTAAGTAAATCTACATAGAAAAGTAGTATCAAAAGCTCAAGTAAAATAGTGTGGAAAGCCTGAGTAAGTAAAGCAACATGCAAAGGCTGAGTAAGTAAAGTATCTTGGAAAAATAGTGTGGAAATTTTGAGTAAGTAAATCAACATGAAAAGCATGAGTAAGTAAAGCGGCATGAAAAACCAGTGTAAAAACCTTGAGTAAGTAAAATAGTATGGAAACCATGAGTAAGTAAAGTAGCATGAAAAATTAGCATGGAAATATTAAGTAAGTAAAGTAGCTTGGAAATGTAGCGTGGAAATCCTAAGTAAAGTAGTGTGTAAAAGTAGCGTGGAAAACCCAAGTAAGTAAAGTAGCATGGACATCTTGAGTAAGAAAAGTAGTGTAAAAAGTTATAGTAAGAAAAGTAGTATGAAAATCCCAAGTAAGTAATGCAACATGAAAATGTAGTATGGAAAGCCCAAGTACGTAAACCAATGTGGAAAGTGTGAGTAAGTAAAGTAGGGTGAAAAGCTTGAGTAAGTAAAGCAATGTAAAAAGCTTGAGTAAGTAAAGTAACATGGAAAAGAAGTATGGAAATCATGAGTAAGTAAATCATCATGGAAAGCCTGAGTAAGTGAAGCAGTATAGAAATACAAAGTAAGTAAAACAACATGGAAAAATAGTGTGGAATTCTTGAATAAGTAATGCAGCATTGAAAAGCATCATGAAAATCCTAAGTAAGTAAAGTATCATGAAAAAGTATTGTGGAAAGCATGAGTAGGTAAAGTAGTGTGAAAAAATAGTATGAAAAACTTGAGTAAGTAAAGTAGCATGGAAAGCTTGAGTAAGTAAAGTAGTGTGAAAATCTTGAGTAAGTAAACCAACATAGAAAAATAATATAGAAATTGTAAGAAAGTAAACCAACGTAGAAATTTTAAGTATGTAAAAAAGCATGGAAAGCCTGATTAAGTAAAGAAATATGAAAAGCAACGTGGAAATCCTAAGTAAATCAATGCAGAAAACTTGAATTAGTAAAGCAACATAAAATTTTTGAGTAAGTAAAGCAACATGGAAAAGTAGCATGAAAAGCCTAAGTAAGTAAAGCAATGTGGAAATCCCTAGTAAGTAAAGCATCATAGAAAGCTCGAATAAGTAAAGAAGCATGGAAAAATAATATGGAAAGCTTGATTATGTGAAGTAGCATGGAAAGTCTGAGTAAGTAAAGTACAGTGGAAAATTAGCATGGAAAGCCTGAGTAAGTAAAGTAAAATGGAAAAGTAGTGTAAAAATCCTGAGTAAGTAAAGTAGCATGGAAAAGCTACGTTAAAAGATTGAGTAAGTAAAGCAACATGGAAAAGCAGTGTGGAAAGCCTGAGATAGTAAGGTAGTGTGGAAAGCCCAAGTAAGTAAAACAGCATGAAAAAGTAGCATGGAAAGCCTTAATAAGTAAAGCAGCGTGGAAAAACAACATGGTAATCTTGAGTATGTAAAGTAGCATGGAAAACTTGAGTAAGTAATGTAGTGTAGAAAAACAGCATGAAAAGCATGAGTAAGTAAAGTAGCATGAAAAGTATGAGTAAGTAAAGTAGCATGGAAAATCTGAGTAAGTAAAGTAGCATAGAAAAGCAGAGTGGAAATCTCAAGTAAAGTAGTGTGGAAAACATGAGTAATTTAAGTTGCATAGAAATCCAAATTAAGTAACGTATTGTATAAAAGTAGTGTGGAAAGCTTGAATAAGTAAAGTAGTGTGCAAAGCCTTAGTGAGTAAAGTAGTTTGGAAATCTTGAGTAAGGAAAATAGCATGGAAATCTCGAGTAAGTAAATCAGTATGTAAAAATAGTGTGGAAAGCCTAATTAAATAATGTAACATAGAAAAGCAGGGTGGAAAGTCTGAGTAAGTAAAGGAGCATTGAAAAGTAGTGTGGAAAGCCCAAGTAAATAAAGTATCATGGAAATGTTGAGTACGCAAAGTAGTGTAGAAAGTCTGAGTAAGTAAAGCAAAATGGAAAGATCGAGTAAATAAAGTAGCATGGAAAGTAAGAGCAAGTAAATTAGTATGAAAAGTTTAATTAAGTAAAGCAACATAGAAAAGTAACGTGAAAATATCAAGTAAATCAATGTGGAAAGCCTAAGTAATTAAAGTAGTGTAGAAAAGTAGTGTGGAAAACCCCAGTAAGTAAAGCAATATGGAAAGTAGCATGGAAAGCCCGAGTAAGTAAAGCATTGTGGAAAGCTTGAATAAGTAAAGTAGTGTGGAAAAGTAGCATGAAAATTCTAAGTAAAGCAATAGAGAAAAGTAGTGTAGAAATCCTGAGTAAATAAAGTAACATAGAAAAGTAGCATGGAAAGCCTGAGTAATTAAAATGGCATAAAAATATTGACTAAGTAAAGCAACATGAAAAAGTAGCATGTAAAGCCCAAGTAAGTGAAGCAACATTTAAAGCTCAAATAAATAAAGCAGTATGGAAAAGAAGCATGGAAAGTCTAAGTAAGTAAAGTAGTGCTAAAAGCCCAAGTAAAGTAGTGTGGAAAGCCTAAGTAAGTAAAGTAGCATGAAAATTATGAGTAAGTAAAGTAACATGGAAAAGCCCAAGTTAGTAAAGTAGCATGGAAAGCCCAAGTTAGTAAAGTAGCATGGAAATCTTGAGTAAGTAAAGTAGCATGGAGAAGTGGCATGGAAAAACAATATGGAAAGCCTTAGTAAGTAAAGTAGTGTGAAAAAATAGAATGGAAATCTTGAGTAAGTAATGTATCTTAGAAAACCTGACTGAATAAAACATGGAAAAATAGCATGGAAACCTTGAGTAAGTAAAGTAGCATATAAATATTAAGTAAAGTAGCGTAGAAAAGCAACATAGAAATCCCAAGTAAGTAAAGTCGGATGGAAAAGTAGTATGGAAAGCCCGAGTAAATAAAGTAGCATGGAAAAGAAGTATAGAAAGCTTGAGTAAGTAAAGTAGCATGGAAATCTTGAGTAAGAAAAGCAGTGTGGAAAAATAACATGGAAATCTTAAGTAAAAGAATGTGAATAGCTCAAAGAATTAACGTAGCATGAAAAGCTCAAGTAAGTAAAGCAGCATGGAAAAGCTGCATGGAAAGCCTGAGTAAGTAAAGCAACATGGAAAAACAATGTGGAAATCCCAATTAAATTAGCACATAAATGCAATTTAGAAAGCTTAGATAAGTAAAATAACATGGAAAAGAAGTGTGGAAAAGTAGCATAAAAATATTGAGTAAGTAAAGTAGCGTGAAAAGTTCAAGTATGTAAATCATCATGGAAAGCTCAAGTAAGTAAATTGGTATGGAAAGCCTGAATAAGTAAATTAACATGGAAATCTCAAGTAAGTAAATTAGCATGGAAAGCATAAGTAAGTGAAATAATGTGGACAGCCTGAGTAAGTAAATAAATGTAGAAAAGTAGTATGGAAAGCTTGAAGAAGTAAATTAGTGTGGAAAATCATTTTGAAAAGCCTAAGTATGAAATTTAATTTGCAAAGCCTTAGTAAGTAAAGTAACATGGAAATCATGAGTAAGTAAAGCAATGTGGAAATGCAGTATGGAAAGCCTAAGTAAGTAAAGTAACTTGGAAAACCCTAGTAAGTAAAGTAATGTGGAAAGTTTAAGTAAGTAAAATAGCATGGAAAGACTGAGTATGTAAAGTAGCATGGATAACTAAGTAAGTAAAGTAGTGTGAAAACTTTGAGTAAGTAAAGCAACATGGAAAAGTAGTATGAAAAGCTCAATTAAGTAAAGTGGCATGGAAAGCCTGAGTAAGTAAAGCAACATTGAAAAGAAGTGTGTAAATCTGGAGTATGTAAAGTAGCATGGAAAGTCTGAGCAAGTAAAGCAACATGAAAAACCAATGTGAAAAGACTAAGTAAAGTAGCATGGAAAGCCTATGTAAGTAAATCAACATGGAAAAGCAGTGTGGAAACCTTGAGTAAGTATATTAGTATGAAAACCTAAGTAATTAAAGCATCGTGCAAAAGCAATGTGAAAAGCTCAAGTAAGTAAATCAATGTGGAGAAGCAGCATGGAAAGTCTAAGTAAAGTAGCATAAAAAGCTTGAGTAACTAAAGTAGTAAGGAAAAGAAATGTGGAAATCTTGAATAAGTAAAATAGTATGGACATGTACTCTATGGAAAGCTTGAATAAGTAAAGTAGCATTGAAAATAAGTGTGAAAAATTAGCATGGAAATCTTGAGTAAGTAAAGTAACATGGAAAGCCTGAGTAAGTAAAGCAAAATGGAAAGCTCGAGTAATTAAACTAGTATGGAAAGCATGAAAAAGTAAAGCAGTGTGGAAAGCTCGAGTAAGTAAAGTAACGTGGAAAGCCTGAGTAAGCAAAGTAGCTTGGAAAAGTAGTACGAATAGCCTGAGTATGTAAAGTAATGTGGACAACTTAAGTAAATAAAGCAACATGGAAAAGTAGCATAGAAATTTTGAGTTAGTAAAGCATTGTGGAAAGCCAAAGTAAGTAAAGCAGTGTGGAAAACTTGAGTAAGTAAAGTAGCATGGAAATCTTAAGTAAAGCAATATGGAAATGCAGTGTGGAAAGTCTAAGTTAGTAAAGTAATGTGGAAATCTTGAGTAAGTAAAGCAACATAGAAAGCTCAAGTAAAACAATGTAGAAAACTAGCATGGAAAGCAAGAGTAAGTAAAGTACTATGGAAAGCTCGAGTAAGTAAAGTAGCATGGAAAACCTAAGTACATAAAGCAACATAGAAAATTAGGGTGGAAATCCCAAGTAATATGGAAAGCTTGAGTAAGTAAAGTAATGTGAAAATGTTGAGTAAGTAAAGTAGCATTGAAAGCTTGAGTAATTAGAGTAATATATAAAATTTATGTGGAAATCTTGAGTAAGTAAAGCAACATGGAAAGACTGAGTAATTAAAGCAGTGTGAAAAGCTTGAGTAAGTAAACAAGCATAGAAAGCTCGATTAAGTAAAGCAACCTAGAAAAGTAGCATGGAAAGCTCGAGTAAGTAAAACAACATGGAAAGCTTGAGTAAGTAAAGCAACATGAAAAGCTTGAGTATGTAAAGCATTATGGAAATCTTGAGTAAGTAAATCAGTGTGAAAAAGCAACATGGAATGTCCAAGTAAGTAAAGCAACGTGGAAAGCCCAAGTAAGTAAACCAGCATGGAAAAGTAATGTGGAAATTCTAAGTAAAGTAATATGGATAGCTCGAGTAAGTAAAGCAATGTGGAAATCTTGAGTAAGTAAAGTAGCATGAAAAGCTTGAGTAAATAAAGCAACATGAAAAGCACAAGTAAAATAGCATGGAAAGTTTGACTAAGTAAAGTACTGTGGAAAGATCGAGTAAATAAAATAATGTAAAAAGCCTGAGTAAGTAAAGTATCATGCAAATCTTGAGTAAGTAAAGTAATGTGGAAAATCAATGTGGAAAACTTGATTAAGTAAAGCAGCATGAAAAGCCCTAGTTTGTAAAGCAACATGAAAAATTTAAGTAAAGAAGCATGGAAAGCTTGAGTAATTAAAGTAACATGGAAATTTCAAGTAAGTAAAGTAGTTTGGAAAGCCTGAGTAAGTAAAATAACATAAAAAGTTGGAGTACAAAAAGTAGTATGGAAATCTTGAGTAAGTAAAGAAATATGGAAAGCCTAAGTAAAGTAGTATGAGAAAGTGCCATAGAAAGCTTAAGTAAAGTAGCATGAAAAAATAGTGTGGAAATATTGAGTAAGTAAAGTAATATGAAAAAAAAGTGTGGAAAACTTGATTTAGTAAAGCAACATAGAAAGCTTGAGTAAGTAAAGCAGCATGGTAAAGAAGTGTAGAAAGCCTTAGTAAGTAAAACAATGTGGAAAGCAACTTAAAAAGCTTGAGTAAGTAAAGTAGTATGGAAAGCCTAAGTAAAGAAAGTAGCATGAAAATCTTGAGTAAGTAATGTAACATGGAAAATTTGTATGAAAAGCCTGAGTAAGTAAAGTAGCATGAAAAAATAACATGGAAAGCCTGAGTAAGTAAACTACCATGGAAAAATAATGTAGAAAGCTTGAGTAAGTAAAGTATCATGGAAATCTTGGGTAAGTAAAATAACATGGAAAGCTTGATAGGTAAAGTAGCATGGAAAAATAGTGTGCAAAGTTCAAGTAAGTAAAGTAGTGTGGAAAGCCTATGTAAGTAAAGTAGCATGGAAAGCTCGAGTAAATAAAGTACCCTGGAAAGCCTGATTAAGTAATGCAATGTGGAAAAGCAAGGTGAAAATCCCATGTAAATAAAGTAGCATATAATAGTAGGTTAAAAATCTTGAGTAAGTAAAGTAGCATGGAAAGCATTAGTAAGTAAATTAGTGTAGAGAACTCAAGTAAGTAAAGTAGCATGAAAAGCTTAAGTTAGTAAAGTAGTGTGAAAAGCTTGAGTAAGTAAAGCAATGTGAAGAATAGCGTGGAAATCCTTATTAGGTAAAGTATCATGAAAAAACAACATTAAAATCTCAAGCAAAACAACATGGATAGCCCGATTAAGTAAAACATCATAGAAACTTAACATGAAAATCTTGAGTAAATAAAGCAGTGTGAAAAGCTTGAGTAAGTAAAGGAGCATGTAAAGCTTGAGTAAGTAAAATATATTATAAAAATAGCATGGAAAGTCTGAGTAAGTAAAGTAGTTTGGAAATCTTGAGTAAGTAAATTAGTGTGGAAAGGCTGAGTAAATAAAGCAACCTAAAAATCTCAAGTAAGTAAAGTAGTGTAAAAAAGAAGCATGGAAATCTTGATTAAGTAAAGCAATGTGGAAAGCCTGAGTAAGTAAAGTAGTGTAGAAAATTAATGTGAAAATTTTGAGTAAGTAAAACAATATGGGAAAGCAGTATATAAAGCTCAAGTAAGTAACGTAGTGTGAAAAGTCAGAGCAAGTAAAGCAACGTGAAAAAGTAGCATAGAAAGCCTAAGTATTTAAAGTTGCATGAAAAGCTCAAGTAAGGAAAGTGGAATTGAAAACCTAAGTAAGTAAAGTAACATGGAAAGTGCAAGTAAGTAAAGCAGCATGGAAAGCCTAAGTAAGTAAAGCAATGTGAAAATATAGTACGTAAAATATGAGTAACTAAGACAATATGGAAAGCTCGAGTAAGTAAAGTAGCATGGAAATTCTGAGTAAGTAAAGCAATGTAGAAAGTTAGCATGAAAATCTTGATTTAGTAAAGTAGCATCGAAAGCTAGAGTAAGTAAAGCAATATAAAAAAGTAGTGTGGAAAGCCTGAGTATGTAAAATAGCATGGAAAAACAACGTGGAAATCTCAAATAAGTAAAGCGGTGTGGAAAGCCTAAGTAAGTACATTTGCATGGAAAAGTAGCGTAGAAATCCCTAATAACTAAAGGAACATGGAAATCTTGAATAAGTAAAGCAATGTGGAAAAACATCATGGAAATCTTGAATAAATAAAGTACCATGGAAAAGTAATGTGGAAATCTTGAGTAAGTAAAGTAGCATGGAAAAATTAAGTAAAGCATCGTGGAAATCTTAAGTAAGTAAATCAACATGGAAAAGCAATGTGGAAAGCTTGAGTAAGTAAAGTAGCAAGAAAAACAATGTAGAAAGCTTGAGTAAGTAAAGTAACATAAAAAATTGGCATGAAAATTTCAAGTAAAGTAGGGTGGAAGGCTTGAGTAAGTAAAGTAGTGTCAAAAGCTCAATTAAGTAAAGTAGTGTAGAAAACATGTGTAAGTAAAGCAACATGGAAAGCCTAAGTAAGTAAAGTAGCATGATAAGACTGAGTAAGCAAATTAACGTGTAATACTTGAGTAAATAAACCAATGTAGAAAAGCAACATGAAAAACATGAGTAAGTAAAGTAGTGTGGAAATATTGAGTAAGTAAAGCAAAATAGAAAACTTGAGTAAGTAAAATAGCATGGAAAAGCAATGTGAAAATCTTGAGTAAATAAAGCAACATGGAAAGCTTGAGTAAGTAAAATAGTATGAAAAAGTAGCGTAGAAATCTTAAGTATGTAAAGTAATGTGGAAAAGAGTCATGGAAAGTCTGAGTAAGTAAAGCAACATGGAAAGCCCAAGTATGTAAATCAGTGTGGAAAAGTAGCATGGAAAGCCCAAGAGGATAAAGTAGCATGAAAATCCAACGTGAAAAGCTCAAGTAATTAAAATAATATAGAAAAATAGCATGGAAAGCTTGAGTAAGTAAAGTACCATGGAAAGCATGAGTAAATAAAATAGTGTAGAAAGTTTGAGTAAGTAAAGCAATGTGGAAAGCATGAGTAAGTAAAGCAACATGTAAAAGTAGTGTGGAAAGCCTAAGTGAATAAAGCATTGTAAAAAGCTTAAGTAAAGTAGTATAGAAATCTTGAGTAAGTAATACAACGTGGAAAAGTAACATGGAAATCTTGACTTAGAAAGGTGGAAAGCAGTGTGGAAAGCTTGAGTATGTAAAGAAGCATGGAAAGATCAAGTAAGTAAAGTAGTGGAGAAAGTCTGATTAAGTAAAGCAATGGACAAAAGCAACGTATAAAGATCAAATAAGTAAAGCAGTATGGAAAGCCCAAGTAAGTAGCTTTGAAAAATAGTATGGAAATTTTGAGAAAATAAAACAACATAAAAAGATCGAGTAAGTAAAGTAGCATGAAAAAACAACATGGAAAGCTTGATTAAATAAAGTAGTGTGAAAAAGTAGGGTGGAAAGCTGGAGTAAGTAAAACAACAAGAAAAAGTAGTTTAGAATGATCAAGTAAGAAAAGCAATGTGAAAAACTAGTATGGAAAGCTTGAGTAAGTAAAGCAGTGTGAAAATCATGATTAAGTAAAGTAGCATGGAAAGCTCGAGTAAGTAAAGTATTGTGGAAAGCCTAAGTAAGTAAAGCAACATATAGAATCAATGTGGAAAGTTCAATTAAGAAAAGTAGTGTGGAAAGCTTGATTAAGTAAAGTATCATAGAAAATCCGAGTAAGTAAAGAATCTTGAAAAAACAATGTGGAAAGCGTGAGTAAGTATAGCAAGATGGAAAAACAACGTGAAGACTATGAGTTAATAAAGCAGTGTGGAAAGCTTAAGAAAGTAAAGTAACATAGAAAAATAGTGTGGAAACCCTGAGTGCATAAAGTAACATGGAAAGCTTGATTAAGTAAAGTAGCATGGAAAACTTGAGTAAGTAAAGCAGTGTGGAAAAGTAGCATGGAAAACCTGAATAAGTAAATCAACGTGGAAAGCCCAAGTAGGTAAAGCAACATGGAAAAGTAGTATCGAAATCTTGAGTAAGTAAATTAACATGGAAAAGTAATATGGAAAGCCTAAGTAAAGTAGTATAGAAAGCTAGAGTAAGTAAAGTAGCATAGAAATACTTATTAAGTAAATCAATGTGGAAAGCTCGAGTAAGTAAAGCAACGTAGAAATCTTGAGTAAGTAAAGTAGCATGAAAATATTGAATAAGTAAAGTAGCATGGAAAAGTGGCATTAAAGGCCTAGGTAATTAAAGCAACATGAAAAGCTCAAGTAAGTAAATTAGTTTGGAAAGGTCAAGTAAGTAAACTAGTGTCGAAAACCTAAGTAAGTAAAGCAACATGACAAAGTAGCATGCAAAGCCTAAGTAAAGCAATGTGAAAAGTCTAAGTAAATAAGAAGTGTAAAAAAGTAGTGTGGAAAGCTTGAGTAAGTAAATTAGTATGGGAAAGTAGTGTGAAAAGCTTGAGTAAGTAAACTAGCATGGAAAATTAATGTGGAAATCCTGAGTAATAAAGGTAGCATGGAAAGCCTGAGCAAGTAAAGCAACATGGAAAGCCTGAGTAAGTAAATCAGCATGGAAATCCCAAGTAGGTATATCAACTAGGAAAAGTAGCATGGAAAGCCCAAGAAAAGCAGTGTGGAATGCTACAGTATGTCAATCAATGTGGAAAAGAAGCATGAAAATTCCAAATTCATAAAGCAACATGGAAAGTCTAAATTCGTAAAGCAACATGGAAAGCCCAAGTAAGTAAACTAACGTGGAAAAGTAGCATAGAAATCTTGAGTAAGTAAAGTGGCATAGAAAGTAGGAGTAAGTAAATTAGAATGGAAAAATAGTGTGGAAATCTTGGGTAACTAAAATAATGTGGAAAAGCAGCGTGGAAAGCTCAAGTAAAGCAATGTGGAAAGTCTGTGTAAGTAAAGTAATATTGAAATCTCGAGTAAGTAAAATAGCTTAGAAATCTTGAGTAATTAAAGCAATGTGGAAAGCAGGAGTAAGAAATGAAGCATGGAAATCTTGAGTAAGTAAATCATTGTAAAAAAGCAACATGGAAAGCTTGAGTAAGTAAAGCAGCATAAAATTCTAAGTAAAGTAGCATAGAAAAACAACATGAAAAGCTTGAGTAATTAAAACAATGTGAAAAGCCTGAGTAAGTAAAGTAGCATGGAAAAATTAAGTAAAAAATCTTAGAAAAGTAGTGTGGAAAGCATGAGTAAGTAAAACAATGTGAAAAAATAGCATGAAAAGTTTGAGTTAGTAAAGTAGTGTAAAAGCCCAAGAAAATAAAGTACGATGGAAAAGTAGTGTGCAAAGCCTTAGTAAATAAAGTAGCATAGAAATCTGGAATAAGTAAAATAACATGGAAATCCTAAGTGAAGTAGTGTGGAAAAGTACCTTGAAAAGCTTGAAGATGTAAAGCAGTGTGAAAAACTTGAGTAAGTAAAGCAGTATGGAAAATCAACATAGAAGATCGAGTAAGAAAATTAGCATGGAAACCTTGAGTAATTAAAGTAGCATGGAAAGCCCAAGTAAAGTAGTGTGGAAAGTCTAAGTAAGTAAAGCAATGTGGAAAGCCTGAGTAAGTAAAACATCATGGAAAAACCAAGTAAATAAATAAGCATAGAAAGCCTGAATAAGTAAAGCAATGTGGAAAAGCAACATAGAAGGCTTGAAAAAGTAAAGTGATATGGAAAGCTTGAGTAAGTAAACTAGTGTGAAAAAGAAACATGGAACGCGCAAGTAAGTAAAGCAACGTGGAAAATCAATGTGAAAATCCCAAGTAAGTAAATCAACGTAAGTAAAGTAGAGTTGAAAATCAATGTGGAAGCCTCAATTATGTAAATCAGCATGGAAAGCCTGAGTAAGTAAAGCAACTTAGAAAGATCGAATAAGTAAAGAAGTGTGGAAAGCTCAAGTAAGTAAAGCAGTATGGAAAGACTAAGTAAGTAAAGCAACATGGAAGGCTCGAGTAAGTAAAGCAAAATGAAAAAATATCGTGGAAAGTTTGAGTAAGTAAAGCATCATGAAAAAGTAGTATGGAAAGCCCAAATAACTAAAGAACCATGGAAAAGTATCATGAAAATTTTGAGTAAGTAAAGCAATGTGGAAATGATGAGTAAGTAAAGCATCTTAGAAAAATACTGTGGAAAGTTTGACTAAGTAAAGCAGCGTGGAAAGCTCAAGTAATGTAGTGTGAAAAAGAAACATAAAAAAGTTGATTAAGTAAAGTAGTGTGGAAAGCTTAAGTAAGTAAAGCAGCATTGAAAGATAGAGTAAGTAAAGTCACATGAAAATCTTGAGTAAGTAAAATAACATGGAAAATTATCATGGAAAGCTTGAGTAAGCAAAGTAGCATGGAAAGCTTGAGTAAGTAAAGTAGTGTGGAATGTCTGAGTAAGTAAGGTAGCGTGAAAAGCTTGAGTAAGCAAAGTAATATGGAAAAGAAGCATGGAAAAATTGAATAAGTAAAGCAATGTGAAAAGCCCAAGTAAGTAAATTAGCATGGAAAAGAAATGTGAAAAACATGAGTAAGTAAAGTAGCATGAAAAAATAGCTTTGAAAGCTTGAGTAAGAAAAGTAGCATGGAAAGGCTAAGTAAAGTAACGTGGAAAGCTTGAGTAAGTAAAGCAACATGGAAATCTTGAGTAAGTAAAGTAGCATGGAAAACCTGAGTAAGTAAAGCAACATGGAAGGTCTGAGTAAGTAAAGCAACATGGAAATTATGAGTAAGTAAACTAATGTAGAAAGACTGAGTAAATAAAATAGCATGGAAGGCATGAGTAAGTAAAACAGCATAGAAAAGAAGCATAGAAAGCTCGACTAAGTAAAGTAGAGTAGAAAATTAGTGTGGAAATCTTGAGTAAGTAAATTAGCATGGACAGCTCAAGTAAGTAAGTCAACATGGAAAAATTGAGTAAGTAAACCAACATGGAAGCCTGAGTAAATAAAGTAGTGTAAACCACCTGAGTATATAAAGCAACATGGAAAGCCTAAGTAAGTAAAACATCGTAGAAAGCTTGAGTAAGTAATGTAGTGTGAAAAAGAAACATGGAAACCTTGAGTAAGTAAAGCAATATGGAAAAATAGCATGGAAATCTTGAGTAAGTAAAGCAGTATGGAAAGCCTAAGTAAATAAAGTAACATAGAAAGGCTAAGTAAAGCATCTTGGAAAAACAACGTTGAAAGTTCAAGTAAGTAAAACAACATGAAAAACCTGAGTATGTAATGCAACATGTAAAGCCTGAGTAAGTAAAGTAGCGTGGAAATCTTGAGTAAGTAAAACAACATGGTAAAGTAGCATGGAAAGCTTGAGTAAGTAAATCAATGTGGATACACAACATGAAAAGGTTAAGTAAGTAAAGTATCTTTGAAAATTAGCATGGAAAGTTTGAGTAATTAAAGCATCATGAAAATCTTGAGTAAGTAAATCAGCATGAAAACCTTGACTAAGTAAAGCAGCATGGAAATCCTAAGTAAGTAAAGTAGCATGGAAAGACCAAGAAAAGCAGCTTGAAAAAGCAACGTGGAAAGCTTGAGTAAGTAAAGTAGCTAGAAAAAGTAGCGTAGAAAGCCTGAGTAAGTAAAGTAGCATGAAAATCTTGAGTAAGTAAAGTAGTGTGGAAAGCTTGAGAAAAGTAGTGTGAAAATCCTAAGTAAATTAATGTCAAAAAATAGTGTGGAAAGCTAAAGTGAGTAAAGTAATGTGGAAACCTTGATTAAGTAAAGTAGTGTAAAAGCTTGAGTAAGTAAAGCAACATGAAAATCCTAAGTAAAGGACCATGAAAATCTCAAGTAAGTAAAGCAGTGTGGAAAGCTCAAGCAAGTAAAGTAGTGTAGAAATCCTAAATAAGTAAAGCAATGTGTAAATCTTGAGTAAGTAAAACAATATGGAAATTTTGAGTAAGTAAAGTAGCATGTTAAAGCAATGTGGAAATCTTGAGTAATTAAAGTAGCATAGAAATCCTAAGTAAAGTATCGAGGAAAAGCAACATGGAAAGCTTGAGTAAGTAAAGTAGCATGGAAAGCATGAGTAAGTAAAATAGCAGGGAAAGCTTGAGTATGAAAAGTACCATGAAAAGATAGCATAGAAATCCCAAGTAAGTAAAGCAACATGGAAAGCTTGAGTATGTAACGTAATGTAAGAAGCCCAAGTAAGAAAAGCAACTTGAAAAAATAGCATGGAAAGCTTGAGTAAGTAAAATGGCGTAGAAATATCGAATTAATAAAGAAGCATAGAAAGCTTGAGTAAGTAAAGCAACATGGAAAGTCCACGTAAGTAAAGCAGCATGGAAATCCCTAGTAAGTAAAGCATCATGGAAAGCTTGAGTAAGTAAAAAAGCATGAAAAAATAACATGGAAACCCTGTGTAAGTAAAGCATCATAGAAATGTAGCGTGAAAAGATCGAGTAAGTAAAGTATCATGGAAAAGCAGTGTGGAAAGATTGAGTAATTAAAGCAATGTGGAAAGCTTGAGTAAGTAAAGCAATAGGAAAAAGTAGCGTGGAAAGGCCAAGTTAGTAAAGTAGTTTAAAAATCTTAAGTAAAGTAGCATGGAAAAGTAGTATGGAAAGTCATAGTAAGTAAATTAGCATGGAAATGCAAAATGGTAAGATCGAGTAAGTAAAGCTATGTGGAAAGCTTGATTAAGTAAAGTAGTGTGAGAAAACAGTGTGAAAAGCCTAAGTAAGTAAAATAGCATGGAAAGCCTAAGTAAAGTCGTGTGGAAAAGTAGCATGAAAAGTAAGAGTAAGTGGAGTATCATAGAAAAGCAGCATGAAATGCTCAAGTAAGTAAAGTAGCATGGAAAAGTAGCATAGAAATCTTAAGCAGGTAAAGTAGCATGGAAAGCGTGAGGAATTAAATCAGGGTGGAAAACCCAAGTAAAATAACGTGAAAAAGTAGTGTGGAAAGCCTAAGTAAGTAAAGTAGTATGGAAATCTTGAGTAAGTAAAGCAATATGAAAAGTCTGAGTAAGTAAATTAGTGTATAAAAGTAGCATAAAAAGCTGAAGTAGATAAAGTACCATTGAAAAGTAGGGTGGAAAGCCTAAGTATGTAAAGGAGCATGGAAAAGTAGTGTGGAAAGCTTGAGTAAGTAAAGTATCATGGAAATCTTGAGTAAGTAAAGTAATGTGGAAACCTTGAGTAAGTAAAGCAACATAGAAAGATTGAGTAATTAAAGTAGTATGGAAAGTAAGAGTAAGTAAAGTAGTGTGGAAAGCTAGAAAAAGTAAAATAGTGTAAAAATCTCGAATAAGTAAATCAATGTGTAAAGCTTGAGTAAGTAAAGGACAGTGAAAAAGTAATGTGGAAAGCTTGAGTAAGTAAAATAATGTGGAAAAGAAACATGGAAAGCTTGAGTAAGTACAACAGTGTGGAAATCTTGAAATAGTAAAGTAGTGTGGAAAAGCAGCGTAGAAATCTTGAGTAAGTAAAGGAACAAGGAAAAATAGTGTGGGAAGCTTAAGTAAGTAAATCAATGTGGAAAGCTCGAGTAAGTAAAGTGGAATGGAAAAATCAAGTAAAGTAGCATGAAAAGCCTAAGTAAATTAGCGTGGAAAGCTTGGGTACGTAAAGTAGCATGGAAAAGAAGCATGGAAAGCTCAAGTAAGTAAAGTAATGGTAAAATCCCAAGTAAGTAAAGCAACATGGAAAGCTTGAGTATGTAAATCAGTGTGGAAATTTTGAGTGAATAAAGTAGCATGGAAACCCTAAGTAAGTAAAGTAACATGGAAAGTAGAGTGGAAAGCCTTAGTAAGTAAATTATCATGGAAAAGCAATGTGGAAATCTCGAGTAAATAAATTATCTTAGAAAGCCAGAGTAAGTAAAGCAACATAAAAAGATTGAGTAAGTAAAACAACATATAAAGTCCATGTAAGTAAAGTAGCAAGGAAAATCAACATAAAAAGCCTGAGTAAGTAATTTAGAATGGAAAAGTAGCATAAAAAGCTTGAGTAAGTAAAGTAGCATGGAAATCCCAATTAAGTAAAGTATCATGAAAACCCTGAGTAAGTAAAATAGTGTCGAAATCTCAATAAGTAAAGCAGTGTGGTAAGTTCAAGTCATTAAAGCAGCTTGGAAAACCTAAGTAACTAAATCAACAAATAAAAGTAGTGTGAAAACCTTGAGTCAATAAAGTAGCGTGGAAAGCTTGAGTAATTAAAGTAGTATAGAAAATTAGTGTGGGAAGCTTGAGTAAGTAAAGTAGCATGGAAATGCAGTATAGAAAATCCAAATAAGTAAAGTAGTGTGGAAAAAACATGGAAAGTCTAAGTAAGTAAAGTGGCATGGAAAGCCTGAGTAAATAAAGCAGCGTGCAAAGATTGAGTAAGTAAAGTAGCATGGAAAAATTGAGTAAGTAAAGAAGAATGAAAATCTTGAGTAAGGAAAGTAACATGGAAAGCCTGAGTAAAAAAGGAAGTATGAAAAAGAAGCGTGGAAATCTTGAGTAAGTAAATCAACATGGAAAAGTAGTGTGGAAAGGTCAAATAAGTAAATTAGTGTGGAAAAACAATGTGGAAAGCTCGAGTATGTAAAATAATATGGAGAGCTCAATACGTAAAGCAGCATATAAATCTTGAGTAAGTAAAGCAACATGGAAATATAACATGGAAAGCTTGAGTAAGTAAAGTAGTGTGGAAAACCCAAGTAAGTAAATCAATGTGGAAACCATGAGTAAGTAGAACATCACGAAAAGCCTGAGTATGTAAAGCATCGTGGAAAGTCTAAGTAAGTAAAGTAGTGTAAAAAGCGTGAGTAAGTAAAGCAATGTTGAAAATTAGTAAGCAGTGTGGAAATCCCAAGTAAAACAATATGAAGAACCTGAGTAAGTAAAGTAACATGGAATATCAACATGGAAAGATCAAGCAAAGCAATATGGAAATCTTAAATAAGGAAAATAATGTGAAAAGACAATGTGGAAAGGCCAAGTAATTAAAGCAGCTTAGAAAGCTTAAGTAAATAAATGTGGAAAGCCTGAGTAAGAAAAACAACATAGAAATCCTTAGTAAGTAAAGCAGCATGAAAAAGGGGTGTGAAAATCATGAGTGAGTAAAGTATCATGGAAAAGTAAGTAAAGCAACGTGGAAATCTTGAGTAAGTAAAGCAATATGGAAAAGCAGTGTGGGAAGCCCGAGTAATTAAAGTAGCATGAAAATGCAGTGTGGAGTGTTTGAATAAGTAAAGTAACATGGAAAAGAAGCATAAAAAAGCAACACAAAAATATTGAGTAAATAAACTAACGTGGAAATTCTGAGTAAGTAAAGTAAGTTAGAGTGGTTGAGTCAGTAACATAACATGGAAAACCTAAGTAAGTAAAGTAGTGTGGAAAACCCAAGTAAGTAAAGTAGTGTGGAAAACATGAGTAAGTAAAGCAACTTAGAAAATCAACATGGAAAGCTCAAATAAATAAAGTAATGTAGAAAGCTTGAGTAAATAAAGCAACATAGAAAAGTAGCATGGAAATCCTGAATAACTAAAGTAGTGTGGAAAAATAATGTGGAAATATTGAGTAAATAAAGTAGTGTGGAAAGCCCAAATAATTAAAAAATATTGAAAATGCATCATGGAAAGCTTGAGTAAGTAAAGTAACATAAAAATCTCAAGCAAGTAAAATAGTTTTGAAAAGTAGCATGAAAAATAAGAGTAAGTAAAGCAGCATGGAAACCCTGAGTAAGTAAAATATTGTGGAAAGCCTAAGTAAGTAAAGTAGTGTGAAAATCTTGAGTAAGTAAAGTAGAATGAAAAACTTAAGTAAAGGAACATGGAAAGTTAGGATGGAAAGCTCGATTAGGTAAATCATCATGGAAAGCTCGAGTAAGTAAAGTAGCATGAAAAAACAATATAGAAAGGTTGAGTAAGTAAAGCAACATCAAAATCCTGAGTAATTAAAGCAATGTATATAAGTCATGTGGAAAGTGTGAGTAAGTAAAGCAATGTGGAAATCTTGAGTAAGTAAAGCACCGTGAAAAGCAACATGAAAATTTTAAGTAAAGCAGATTGGAAAAGTAGCATGGAAAGCTCAAATAAGTAAATCAACATAGAAAACTAGAAAAGATAAAATAGCACGGAAATCCTAAGTATGTAATGTAGTGTGGAAAAGTAATGTAGAAATCTCAAGTAAGCAAAGTAGTATGCAAAGCTCAAGTAAGTAAAGCAATGCGGAAATCCTGACTAAGTAAAGTAGTGTAGAAAAGTAGCTTGGAAAGCTCAAGTAAGTAAAGTAGTGTGAAAAAAATGATGGAAAGTCTAGGTAAGTAAAATAGCATGAAAATCCTAAGTAAAGCAGCATGAAAATCTAGAGTAAGTAAAGCAACATAGAAATCCTGCATAAGTAAAGTAGCATGAAAATCTTGAGTAAGTAAAACAGTGTAAAAAAGTTTGAGCAAGTAAAAAGTCATGGAAAGCTTGATTAAGTAAAGCAGTGTGGAAGGTCTGAGCTAGTAAATCAACATGAAAACCTTGACTAAGTAAACTAACATGGAAAGGTAGCATGGAAAGCCTGAGTAAGTAAAGTATCATGGAAAGCTCAAGTAAGTAAACTAGTGTATAAAAGTAGCATGGAAAGCCTAAGTAAGTAAAGCATAATAAAAATGTAGCATGGAAAATTCAAGTAAATTAGCATGGAAAGCTCAAATAATTAAAATAGTAAGGAAAGCTCGAGTAAATAAGGTAGCATGGAAAGCTCAAGTAAATAAAATAACATGAAAAGATTGACTAAGTAAAGTAGTGTGAAAAGCTTGAGCAAATAAAATAGCATGAAAAAGTAGCATGGAAAGCTTGAGTAAGTAAAGCAGCATGAAAAGCTTGAGTAAGTAAAGAAGTGTGAAAATCCTAAGTAAATTAACATGGAAATCCCAATTTAGTAAAGCAGTGTGGAAGCCTTGAGTAAGTAAACTAATGTGGAAATCTTGAGTAAGTAAACCAGCATGGAAAAGTAACATAGATAGCCTGAGTAAGTAAAGCAACATAGAAAAACTCAAATAAGTAAATCAATGTAGAAAGCTTGAGTAAGCAAAACAATGTAGAAAAATAGCATGGAAAGACTGAATAAGTAAAGTAGTGTGGAAAGTTCAAGTAAAATAAGTAGTGTAGAAATCTTGATTAAATAAAAAACATGGAGAAGCAACATGGAAAGCTTGAGTAATTAAAGTAACATGAAAAAGTAGCATGGAAAGTTTGAGTAAGTAAAGCAGTGTGGAAAGCTTGAATAAGTAAAGTACTGTGGAAAGCCTGAGTAATTAAAGTAGCATAAAAAAGCAGTGTGAGAAGGCTAAGTAAGTAAAGCAGTGTAGAAAGTTCAATTAAGTAAAGTAGTGTGGAGAGCCTAAGTAAGTAAAAAAGCGTGGAAAGCTCGAGTAAGTAAAGTAGCACAGAAAACCAACATGAAAAGCTTGAGTAAGTAAAGTAATATGGAAAAGTAGCATGGAAAAGCAGTGTCGAAAGCCTAAGTAAGTAAAGTATCATAGAATGCCTAAGTTAGTAAAGCAACATGGAAAGCTCAAGTAAGTAAAGCATCATAGAAAACCTGAGTAAGTAAAATAGTGTGGAAAGCCCTAGTTAGTAACACAGTGTGGAAAGCTTAAGTAAGTAAAGCAACATGGAAAGGCTGAAAAAGTAAAGCATCATGAAAAGCCTAAGTAAGTTAAGTAGGATGGAAAGCCCAATTAAGTAAAGCATTATGGAAAACCCAAGTAAGTAAATCAACATGAAAAAGTAGCATGAAAACCTTGATTAACTAAGTAGTGTGGAAAGCCCAACTAAGTAAAGCAACATGGAAAAATAGTATGGAAAGTTTGAGTTAGTAAAGCAGCATGGAAAGCTCTAGTATGTAAAGGAGCATGGAAAGATTTAAGAAGTAAATCAGCATGGAAAAAACAACATGGACAGCTTGAGTAAGTAAATCAACATGGAAATCTTGAGTAAGCAAAGAAACATGGAAATATTGAATAAATAAAGTAGCATTGAAAGCCTGAGTAACTAAACTAGCATGGAAAAGTAGTATGGAAAACCTAAATAAGTAAACTAGCATGGAAAAGTAGCATAAAATTTTTAAGTAATTAAATTAGAATGGAAAGCTTGAGTAAGTAAAGCAGCATGGAAAGCTTGAGTAAGTAAAGCAATGTGGAAAAGCATCATAGAAAGCTTGAGTAAATAAAGTAGCATAGAAAGCTTGAGTAAGTAAAGCAGTGTGGAAAAGCAACATGGAAAGCCCAAGTAAATAAAGTAGCATGAAAAAGTAGGGTGGAAAGCTTGAGTAAGTAAAGCAGCATGGAAATCCCAAGTAAGTAAAGTAGCTTAGAAAGCCTAAGTAGGTAAAGTAGCACAGAAAACTTGAGTAAGTAAAACAATGTGGAAATCTTGAGTAAAGAAAGTATTGTGAAAAACTTGAGTAAGTAAAGTAGTGTGGAAAATAGCATGGAAATCCTTAGTAAGTAAAATAACAGGGAAAAGCAGCGTTGAAATCTCAAGTAAGTAAAGAAGGGTGGAAAGCTTGAGTAAGTAAAGCATCATGGAAAGCCTGAGCAAGTAATGTAGCATGAAAAGCTTGAGTAAGCAAAGGAGCATAGAAAAATAGAGTCAAAAGCCTAAGTAAAGTAGCATATAAAGGTTGAGTACATAAAGCAACATGGAAAGCTTGAGTAAGTAAAGTAGCATGGAAAGCCTAAGTAATTAAAGTAGTATGAAAAGATTGAGTAAGTAAAGTAGTGTGAAAACTCTAAATAAGTAAAGGATCATGGAAAGCTTAAGTAAGTAAAGTAGCATAAGAAAGTAACATGAAAACCTTGAGTAAGTAAAACAATGTGAAAAGCCAGAGTAAGTAAAGCAGTGTGAAAAGCCTAAGTAAAGCAGTGTGAAAAATTAGCTTGGAAAACTTGATTATGTAAAGTATCATGAACAACCTGAGTAAGTAAAGCAACATGAAAAGCCTTAGTAAGTAAAGTAGCATGGAAAGCCCAAGTACATAAAGTAGTATAGAAAAGCAATGTCTAAACCTTGAGTAAGTAAAGTAGTGTGTAAAGCCTAAGTAAAGCAATGTGGAAAAGTAGTATGGAAAGCTCGAGTAAGTAAAATAACATAGAAAGTCTAAGTAAACATAGTAGCATGGAAATCTCGAGTAAGTAAAGCAACATGGAAAATTAACGTTGAAAGCATGACTTAGTAAAGTAGCATGGAAAGCCCGAGTAAGTAAAACAGTGTGAAAAATGACATAAAAAGCCTAAGTATGTAAAGTAACATGGAAAGCTCAAGTAAAGTATCATGGAAAGTGCAAGTATGTAAAACAACATGGAAAAGTAGTATAAAAAACCTAAATAATTAAAAAAAACATGGAAACCCTGACTAAGTAAAGCAGCATGGAAAGCCTGAATATGTAGAATGGAAAGCATGAATAAGTAAAGTAGCATGGAAAAGCAGTGTGAAAAGATTGAGTAAGTAAATTAGTATGGATGGATTAAGTAAGTAAAGCAGCGTCGAAAGCTTGAGTATGTAAAATAATGTGAAAATCTTAAGTAAAGCAACATAAACATCCCAAGTAAGTAAAACAACCTAGAAATGTAGCATGAAAAGCCTAAGTAAGCAAAGCAGTGTAGAAAATTAGCATGAAAAGCCTGAGTAAGTAATGTATTGTGGAAATCTCAATTAAGTAAAAAAGTGTGGAAACTTTGAGTAAGTAAAGTAGCATGGAAAGCTTGAGTAAGTAAAGCAGCATGGAAATCCTGAGTAAGCAAAGTACCATGGAAAGCCCAAGTAAGTAAAGTAACATGAAAAAATAGCATGAAAATCCCAAATAAAGTAGCAAGGAAAATCAACATGAAAAGCCTAAGTACGTAAACTAGCATGGAAAAGCAACACGAAAAGCTTGAGTAAGTAAGGTAGCATGGAAAGCCTCAATATGTAAAATAACATAGAAAGCTCGATAAGTAAAGTAGCATGGAAAAGCAATGTGGAAATTTCAAGTAAGTAAAGCAGTGTGGAAAACTTGAGTAAGTAAAGAAACATAGAAATCTCAAGTAAATAAAGTAGCATGGAAATCTCGATTAAGTAAAGGAGTGTGAAAAACAGCATGGAAAGTTTGAGTAAATAAAGAAGCATGTAAGAGTAGGGTGAAAATTTTGAATAAGTAAATTAGTGTGGAATGCTTGAGTAAGTAAAGTAGCATGGAAAGCTTACGTAAATTAGCATAGAAAACTTGATTAAGTAAAACAACATGGAAAGCTCAAGTAAGTAAAGTAGTGTGAAAAGTTTGAGTAAATAAAGCAATGTTAGGAATAACATGGAAAGCCTTATTAAGTAAAGTAGCATGAAAAAGCAGCATTAAAATCTCAACTAAGTAAAGTAGCATGGAAAGCCTAAGTAAGTAAAACATTGTGGAAATGTAGTTTGAAAATCTCAAGTAAATAAAGCAATGTGGAAAGCTTGAGTAAGTAAAGCATCATGGAAAGCCTAAGTAAAGTAGGATGTAAAAATATTGTGGAAACCCTGAGTAATCAAAGCAGTGTGGAAAGCTTAAGTAAATAAAGTAGTCTAGAGTGGTTGAGGAAGTAAAGCAACCTAGAAATTTCAAGTAAAGTAGTGTAAATAAGTAACATGAAAATATTGAGTAAGTAAAGCAACACAAAAATCTTGAGTAAGTAAAGTACTGTAGAAAAGTAATGTGAAAATCTTGAGTAAGTAAAGCAATATGGGAAAGTAACATGGAAAGATCGAATAAGTAAATTAGTGTGGAAAGCCGGAGTAAGTAAAGAAGTGTAGAAAAGTAACATAGAAAGATTGTGTATGTAAATTAGTATGAAAAAATAGCAATAAAAATTTAAGTAAAAAAAGTAGCGTGGAAAGCTTGAGTAAGTAAAGTATCATGTAAAGCGTAAGTAAAGTAGCATAGAAAAGCAACATGGAATGCTCGAGTAGGTAAATCAACATAGAAATATTGAGTAAGTAAATCAATGCAGAAATGAAGTACAGAAAACATGAGTAAGACAATGTAGAAAGATCAAGTAAGTAAAGTAGTGTGGAAATACTGAGCAAGTAAAGCAACATGAAAAATTAGTGTCAAAATTTTGACTTAGTAAAGTAGTATTGAAAGCTTGAGTAAGTAAAGAAGCATGAAAAAGTTCTGTGGAAAGTCTGAGTATGTAAAGTAGCATGGAAAAGCAATGTCAAAATCTCAAACAAGTAAAGTAGCATGGAAATTCTAAATAAGTAAAATAAAACAGAAAAGTAGCATGGAAAGCCCTAATAACTAAAGCAGCATGGAAAGCTTGAATAAGTATAGCAACATGAAAAAATAAAGTGGAAATCCTGAATAAGTAAAGTAGCATGGAAAAGCAAAATACAAATCCTGAGTAAGTAAAGTAGCATGGAAAAGCAACATGAAAATCTTGAGTAAGTAAAGTAGCATGGAAAGCTTCAGTTAGTAAAGTAGCATGAAAACATAGTGTGGAAAGCTCGAGTAAGTAAAGTAGCATGGAAAAGCAGTGTGAAAAGCTTGAGTAAGTAAAGTAGAATTGAAAAGTAGTGTGAAAATCTCAAGTAAAGTAGCATAGAAAGCTTGAGTAAGTAAAGTAACATTGAAATCTTAAGTAAGTAAAGTAGTGTGGAAAACTCGAGTAATTAGAGCAACATGGAAAGCCCAAATAAGTAAAGCAGTGTGATAAGCTTGAGTAAGCAAAGTAGCATGGAAAGTTTAAGTAAACTAGTGTGGAAAAGAAATGTGAAAAGACTGAGTATGTAACGTAATGTGCAAAGACTGAGTAAGTAAGGTAGTGTGTAACTCCTTAGTAAGTAAAGCAAAATGGAAAGCCTGATTAAGTAAAATAGCATGGAAAAGTAGTATAAAAATCTTGAGTAAGTAAAGTAATATGGAAAGCTCAAGTAAGTAAAGTATTATGGAAAAGCAACGTAGCAAGCTTAAGTATGTAAAGAAACGTGGAAAAGAATCATGGAAAGCCTGAGTAAGTAAAGCAATGTGGAAAAGCAACATGGAAATCTTGGGTGGGTAATTTAGCATGAAAATGCAATGTGAAAAGCTTGAGTAAGTAAAGTAGTGTGGAAAGCATGAGTAAATAAAGTAGTGTGGAAAGCTTGAGTAAGTAAAGTAATGTGGAAAGCTTGAGTAAGTAAAGCAATTTGAAAAGCCTGAGTAAATAAATCATTATAGAAATCTTGAGTAAGTAAAGTAGCGTATAAAGTCTGAGTAAGTAAAACATCACAAAAAAGTAGCATAGAAAGCTTGAATTATTAAAGTGGCATGGAAAGCTTGACTAAGTAAACCAACATGGAAAAGCACCGTGGAAAGCCTAAGTACTTAAATCATCATGGAAAATAGGCATGGAAAGATCAAGTAGGTAAATCAGTGGAGAATTTCTGAGTAAGTAAAGCAATAAAAAAAAGTAGCGTAGAAAGCTCAAATAAGTAATGCAACATGGAAATCCCAATTTAGTAATCATGGTTGAAAAATATCATGGAAAGCTTGAGAAAGTAAAGCAGTGTGAAAATTTTGAGTAAGTAAAGTAGCATGGAAAGCTTGAGTAAATAAAGTAGTGTGAAAAAGTAGCGTAGAAAGCTCAAGTAAGTAAACCAACATGGAAAAGTAGTTTAGAAAGCTCGAGTAAGAATATCAATGTGAAAAAGTAGCATGGAAAGCTTGAGTAAGTAAAGCAATGTGAAAAGCATGATTAAGTAAAGTAACATGGAAAGCTTGAGTAAGTAAAGCATTATGGAAAGCTTGAGTAAGAAAAGAAGCATAGAAAAGCAATGTAGAAAGCTTGAGTAACTAAATAGTGTGGAAAGCCTGAGCAAGTAAAGTAGCATGGAAAATCTGAGTAAGTAAAAAATCTTGGAAAAAAAACGTGGAAAATGTGAGTAAGTAAAGCTACGTGAAAACCATGAGTTGGTAAATTAGTGTGGAAAGTTTGAGAAAATAAAGCAACATGGAAAAATAGTGTAGAAGGCCTCAGTAAGTAAAGTACCATAGAAAGCTTGATTAAGTAAATTAGTGTAAAAATCTTGAGTAAGTAAATTAGTGTGGAAAATTAGTATAGAAAGCTTAAATAAGTAAAACAATGAAGAAAACTCAAGTAAGTAAAGCAACATAGAAAACTAGTACCAAAAGCCTGAGTATGTAAATTAGCATGGAAAGGTAGCATGAAAAGCCCAATAAGTAAATTAGCATGAGAAGCTCGAGCAAGTAAAGTAGTATATAAAGCCTCAGTATGTAAAGCAACATGGAAAGCTTGAGTATGTAAAACAATGTGGAAAGCACAAGTAAGTAAAGTAACATGGAAATGTAGTGTTGAAAGCCTAGGTAGTTAAATCAATGTTGAAAGCTTGAGTAAGTAAACCAGTGTGGAAAGGTCAAGTAAGTAAACTAGCATGCAAAGCTTGAGTAAGTAAAGCAGCATGGAAATCCCAATTAAATAAAGTAGCATTGAAAGCTTGAGTAAGTAAAGAAGTGTGGAAAGCCTAACTAAGTAAGAAGTGTAGAAAAGTAGCATGGAAAGCTCAAGTAAAGCAACATGGAAAAGCAGCATGAAAAGCTTAAGTAAAGTAGCATGGAAAAGTAGTGTGGAAAGCTTGAGTAAGAAAAGCAACATGGAAAGCTTGAGTAAGTAAAGTAGCTTGGAAAGCTTGAGGAAGTATATCAGCATGGAAAATCAGTATGGAAAGCCCAAGTAAGTAAAGTAACATGGAGCACTAGAGTATGTAAATCAATGTGGAAAAGAAGCATGAAATGTTGAAGTTCGTAAAGCAACATGGAAAGCCCAAGTAAGTAAACTAATGTGGAAAGGAAGCATGGAAATCTTGAGTAATTAAAGTAGTATGGAAAGCACAAGTAAAGCAACATAAAAAAGTAGTATGGAAATCTTGAGTAAGTAAAGCAATGTGTAAAAGTAGCATGGAAAGCTTGAGTAAGTAAAGGAGTGTGGAAAGTCTGAGTAAGTAAATAAGTGTGGAAAGCTTGAGTAAGTAAAACAATATGGAAAGCCTGAGTAAGTAAAGCAGTGTGGAAAGCTCAAGTAAGTAATAAAGCATGGAAATCCTGAGTAAGTAAATTAGTGTAGAAAAGCAACATAGAAAGCTTGAGTAAGTAAAGTATCATGGAAAAGCTTGACTAAGTAAAGTAGCATAGAAAAGTAATGTGAAAATTTTGAATAATTAAAAGAATGTGGAAAGCTTGAGTAAGTAAAGTAGAATAAAAAACCTGAGTAAGTAAAGAAGCTTAGAAAAGTAATGTGGAAAGTGTGAGTAAGTAAAATAATGTGAAAAATAATATGAAAAGTTTGAGTTAGTAAAGTAGTGTGAAGAGCCCAAGAAAGTAAAGTAAGATGAAAAAGTGGCATGGAAAGCCTTAGTAAGTAAAGTAGCATAGAAAACTTGAGTAAATAAAACATGGAAATCTTGAGTAAGTAAAGCAGTGTGGAAAAGTAGTGTGGAAAAGTTGAATAAGTAAAGTAGTGTGGAAACCCTAAGTAAGTAAAGTAGAATAGAAAGATGGAGTAAGTATATTAGCATGGAAAATACGTGTGGAAAACATGAGTATGTAAAGTAGCATGGAAAAGTAGCATGGAATGCCCAAGTAAGTAAAGTAGCATGGAAAGTCTAAGTAAGTAAAGCAATATGGAAAACCTGAGTAAGTAAAGCAACATGGAAAGCCTAAGTAAATAAATAAGCCTAAAACTCTTGGGTAAGTAAAGCAACATGGAAAATCAACATAGATGTCCTGAGAAAGTAAAGCAACTTGTAAAGCCTAAGTAAGTAAATTAGTGTGGAAAAGTAGCCTGGAATGCCCAAGTAAGTAAATCAACATGGAAAATAATTGTGAAATTCCCAAGTAAGTAAAGGAGTGTAAGTAAAGTAGAGTGAAAAATTAGTGTGAAATGCTCGATTAAGTAAATCAACATAGAAAAATTGAATAAGTAAAGCAACCTAGAAAGCTTGAGTAAGTAAAGCAGTGTGGAAAAGTAGCGTGGAAAGCTTAAGTAAAGCAGTGTAGAAAGATTGAGTAAGTAAAGCAACATAAAAGGCTCGAGTAATTAAAGTAGCATGAAAAAGTAGTGTGGAAAGATCGAGTAAGTAAAGCAAAATGAAAAAGTAGCATAGAAATTCTAAGTAATGGAAGTAACATGGAAAAGTAGCATGGAAAGTTTGAATAAGTAAAGCAGCATGGAAAGGCTGAGTAAGTAAAGCATCTTAAAAAAATAGCATGGAAAGTTTGAGTAAGTAAAGTAAGGTGGAAATCTTGAGTAAGTAATGTAGCATGAAAAAGTAACATGGAAAGGTTGAGTAAGCAAAGTAGTGTGGAAAGCATAAGTATGTAAAGTAGCATAGAAAGCTTGAGTAAGTAAAGCAATGTGAAAGCTTGAGTAAGTAACATAGCATGGAAAATTAGCGTGGAAAGCTTGAGTAAGTAAAGTAGCATGGAAAAATAGCATTGAAAGCTTGAGTAAGTAAAGTAGCGTTGAAATCTTGAGTAAGTAAAGTAGCGTGGAAAGGTCAAGTATGTAAAGTAATATGAAAAAGCAACATGGAAAACTTGAATAAGTAGAGCAGTGTGGAAATCCAAAGTAAATAAATTAACATGGAAAACTAATGTAAAATACTTAAGTAAAGTTGCATGGAATAATAATGTTGAAATCTTGAGTAAGACAAGTAGCATGGAAAGATTAAGTAAAGCAACATAGAAAGCTTGAGTAATTAAAGCAATGTGGAAAGCCTGAATATGTAAAGTATCATGGAAATCTTGAGTAAGTAAAGAAATATGGAAGGCACTTGTAAGTAAAGTAATGTGGAAATCTCAAGTAAATAAAGCAACATGTAAAAGCAATGTGAAAAGCCCAAGTAAGTAAAACAACACGAAAAGCTCGAGTAAGTAAAGTGACAGAGAAAAGAAGCATAGCAAGCTCGACTAAGTAAAGTATAGTTGAAAATTAGCGTGGAAAGCTCGAGTAAGTAAATTAGTATGGAAATCTCAAGTAAGTAAGGCAACATGGAAAGTTCGAGTAAGTAAAGCAATGAGGAAAGCCTAAGTAAATAAAGTAGTTTAAAATGCCCTAGTAAGTAAAGCAACATGGAAAACTCAATTAATTAAAACATCATGGAAAGATCGAGTAAATAATGTAGTTTGAAAAAGAAACATGAAAAGCCTGAGTATGTAAAGCAACTTGGAAAAGTAGCATGGAAAGCTCGAGTAAGTAAAGTAGCATATAAATCCTAAGTAAAGTAGCATGGAAAGGTTGAGTAATTAAATCATCTTGGAAAAGTAGTGTTGAAAGTTCAAATAAGTAAAGTATCATGAAAAGCCTAAATAAATAATATAGCGTGCAAAGCCTAAGTAAAGTAACATGGAAATCTTGAGTAAGTAAAGTAGCATGGAAAGCTCAAGTAAGTAAAGCAATTTTTAAAAGTAACATGAAAAGGTTGAGTAAGTAAAGTATCTTTGAAAAGTAGAATAGAAAGTTTGGGTAACTAAAGCAGCATGAAAAGCCTAAGTAAAGCAACGTGAAAAACCAACATGAAAACTTTGAGTAATTAAAGCAACATAGAAAGCCTATGTAAGTAAAGTAGCATAAAAAGCCAAAGTAAGTAAAATATCTCAAAAAAGTAGTGTGGAAAGCTCAAGTAAGTAAGCAGCATGAAAAAGTAGGGTGGAAATACTAAGTAAGTAAAGTAGCATGGAAAAGTAGCGTGAAAATTTTGAATAAGTAAAGTAGCATGGAAAAATAGTGTAGAAAGCCAAAATAAGTAAAGTAGTGTGAAAAGATTGAGTAAGTAAAGTAGCATGTAAATCCTAAATAAGTAAAGCAACATGGAAACCCTAATTAAGTAAAACAACATGGAAAAGCAACATGGAAATTTTGAGAAAGTAAAGCAGTATGGAAAAGTAACGTGGAAATATTGAGTAAGTAAAGTAGTATGGAAAGCCCAAGTAAGTAAAGCAGCATGAAAAATCAACATAGAAAGTTTGAGTAAGTAAAGTAGAATGAAAATCTTGAGTAAGTAAAGTAGCATGAAAAACTTGAGTAAGAAAATCAACACAAAAAAATAGCGTAAAAATCCCAAGTAAAGCAACTTGGAAAGCTTGAGTATGTAAATCAATGTGGGAAACCCAAGTTAGTAAAGTAACTTGAAAAAATAATGTGGAAATCCTGATTAAGTAAAGCAGTGTGGAAAGCTTGAATTAGTAAAGTAGCATGGAAATCCCTAGTAAGTAAAATAACATGGAAAGCCTGAGTAAGTATAGAAGCATAAAAAATAACATAGAAATCCCCAGTAAGTAAAGCCACATGGAAATATTGAGTAAGTAAAGGATCATGGAAATACAACATGGAAAGCTCGAGTAAGTAAAGTAGTATAGAAGAGCAGCATGGCTCGAGTAAGTAAAGCAGTGTGAAAAGCCTGAGTAAGTGAAGTAACATAGAAAAGCAGTGTGGAAAGATCGAGTTAGTAAAGTAGTTTGAAAAGCTTGATTAAGTAAAGCAGTATGGAAAAGCAATGTGGAAAGCTTTAGTAAGTAAATTAGCATAGAAATGTAACTTGGTAAGGTCGAGTAAGTAAAGCAATGTGGAAAGCCTGAGTAGGGAAAGTAGTGTGGAAAAGCATTATAGAAATTTTGAGTAAGTAAAGTCATGTGAAAAAGTAGTATGGAAATCAATAATAAGTAAAGTAGTATGGAAATCCAGCATGGAATGTTTAAGTAAAGTATCATGGAAAAGTAGCATAAAAATCTCATGTAAAGTAGCATGGAAAACCTAAGTGATTAAATCAGGGTGAAAAGCCTAAGTAACTAAAGTAGTGTGAAAAACTTTAGTAAGTAATGTAGCATGGAAAACCTAAATAAGTAATCTCAATATTAAAAGTTTGAGTAAGTAGAGCAGCATGGAAATCCTAAGTAAGTAAAGCAGTGTGTAAAATTAGTGTGAAAATCTCAAGTAAATAAAGTAGCATGGAAAAATAAGGTGTAAATCCCAAGTAAAGGAGCATGGAAAAGTAGTGTGGAAAGCTCGAATAAATAAATTAGCATAGAAATCCTGAGTAGATAAAGTAGTGTGGAAAGCTTTAGTAAGTAAAACAACATGGAAAGACCGAGTAATTTAAGTAGCATGGAAAGTAAGAGTAAGTAAAGTAGTGTGGAAAGCTCGAGTAAGTAAAGTAGTGAAAAAATCTTGAGTAAGTAATTCAATGTGGAAAGCTCGAGTAAGTAAAGTAATGTGTAAAGCTCGAGTACGTAAAGCAATGTGAAAAAGTAGCATGGAAAGCTCAAGTAAAGTAGTGTGGAAAGCTCGAATAAGTGAAGTAGTGTGGAAAAGCAATGTGGAAATCCTGATTAAGTAAATCAATAAGGAAAAATAGCGTGGAAAACTCGAGCAAGTAAATCAGCATGGAAATCTTGAATAAATAAAGTGGCATGGAAAAATTAAGTAAAGCAGCGTGGAAAGCCCAAATAAGTAAAGTAGCATGGAAAGCATGGGTAAGTAAGGCAGCCTAGAAAAGAAGCATGGAAAGCCTGAGTAAGTAAAGCATTGATAAAAACCCAAGTAAAGCAATGTGGAAAGCTTTAGTATGTAAAGTAGTGTGAAAATCTTGAGTTAGTAAAGTAGCATGGAAATTTTGAGTAAGTAATGGAGCATGGAAAAGTATAGTTAAAAGCCTTAGTAAGTAAAGTAGCATGGAAAAGTAGTGTGTAAATCTTGAGTAATTAAAGTGGCTTGGAAAGTCAAAGTAAGTAAAGCAGTGTAAAAATCTTGAGTAAGTAAAACAACATATAAAGTCCAAATAAGTAAATCAGCATGGAAAAACAACATAAAAAGCTCGAGTAAGTAAAGTAGCATGAAAAGCTTGAGTAAGTAAAGGAATGTGGAAAACTAGTGTGAAAATCTCAATTAAGTAAAGCACCATGCAAAGCTTGAGTAAGTAAAGTAGCATAAAAAAATAACATGGAAAAGTTGAGTAAGTAAAATAGATTCAAAAGCCTAAGTAATTAAAGCAACATAGAAAAGCTATGTAGAAATCCTAAGTAATTAAAGCAACATAGAAAAGCTATGTAGAAAGCCCGAGTAAGTAAAGCAGTGTGGAAATATTGAGTAAGTAAAGCATCGTGAAAAGCAGTGTGGAAAGCTCGAGTAATTAAAGTAGAGTGGAAATGTATCATGTAAATCTTGAATAAGTAAATCAACATAGAAAGCTATAAAAGGTAAAATAGTGTAAAAGGCTTAAGTAAGTAAAGTATTGTGGAAAAGTAGTGTAAAAAGCTCGAGTAAGCAACGCAGTCTAGAAAGCTTGAGCGAATAAAGTAGTGTGAAAAGCCTAACTAAGTAAATTAGTGTGAAAAAGCAAAATAGAAAGCTCGAATAAGCAAAATAGTGTGTAAAAACAACATGAAAAGTCTAGGTAAGTAAAATAACATGTAAAGCCTAAGTAGGTAAAGTAGAATGAAAATCAACATGGAAATCCTACATAAGTAAAGTAGCATGGAAATCCTACATAAGTAAAGTAGCATGGAAATCTTGAGTAAGTAAAGCAATGTAGAAAATCTTGAGTAAGTAAAGAAGCATGGAAAACTTGAGTAAATAAAGTAGTGTGGAAGGTTTGAGTTAGTAAATCAATGTGAAAATTTTGAGTAAGTAAACTAGCATGGAAAGCTTGAGTAAGTAAAATAGTATGGAAAGCTTGAGTAAGTAAACTAGCATAGAAAAATAGGATGGAAAGCCTAAGTAAGTAAATCATAATGAAAAAGTATTGTGAAAAGCTTAAGTAAGTAATTAGCATGCAAAGCTCAAATAATTAAAACAGTGTGGAAAGATCAAGTAAATAAAGCAGTGTGGAAAGCCCAAGTGAGTAAAGCAGTATGAAAAGCTTGACTAAGTAAAGTAGTTTCAAAATCTTGAGTAAATAAAAAAATATGAAAAAGTAGTGTGGAAAGCTCGAGTAAGTAAAACATCATGAAAAGCTTGAGTAAGGAAAGAAGCATGAAAATCCTAATTAAATCAACATAGAAAGCGTAAGTTAGTAAAGCAGTGTGGAAAAGCAACGTGAAAGTTCCAAGTGAGTAAATTAATATGAAAATTTTGAGTAAGTAAACCAGCATGGAAAAGTAACATGGATAGCCTGAGTAAATAAAGTAGTGTGGAAAGCTCGAGCAAGTAAAGAACCATAGAAAAGTACATTGGAAAGCTTGAGTAAGTAAAGTAGAGTGGAAAGGCAGCATGAAAAGCTCAAGTAACTAAATCAACATGAAAAGCTCTAATAAGTAAAGCAATATGGAACACTTGAGTAAGGAAAGCAATATAGAAAAGCAACATGGAAATCTCGAGTAAGTAAAGTAGTGTCAAAAGCTTGGCTAAGTAGAACAACATGAAGAAGCAACATGGAAAGATTAAGTAAAGCAACATGAAAAAGTAGCGTAGAAAGTCTGAGTAAGTAAAGCAATGTGTAAATCCCAAATAAGTAAAGCAGTGTGGAAGCCTTGAGTAATTAAAGCAACATGAAAAAGTAGTGTGGAAACCCCAAGAAATTAAAGCAACATGAAAAAGTAGTGTGGAAAGGATAACTAAGTAAAGCAATGTAGAAATTTTGAGTAAGTAAAGTAGAGTGGAAAGCTTGAGTAAGTAAAACAACATATAAAACTAGCATGGAAAGCTTGATTAAGTAAAATAATGTGGAAAAGTAGCGTGAAAAATCAGTGTGGAAAGCTTGAGTAAGTAAAGTAGTGTCGAAAGCTTGAGTTAGTAAAGAAACATGAAAAGCTCAAGTAAGTAAAGCATCATGGAAAGCCTAAGTAATTAAAGCAGTGTAAAAATCCCTAGTTAGTAAAGCAATGTGGAAAGCTTGAGTAAGTAAAGCAACATTAAAAAATAATATGAAAATTTTGAGAAATTAAATCAATGTGAAAAGATTGAGTCAGTAAAACAACATGGAAAGCCCGAGTAAGTAAAGCATCATGGAAATCCTAAGTAAGTAAATCAACATGGAAAAGTAGCATGGAAAACTTGAATAATTAAAGTAGTATGGAAAGCCCAACTAAGTGAAGCAACATGGAAAAGTAGTGTGGAAAGCTTGAGTTAGTAAAATAGTGTGGAAAGCCTGAGTAAGTAAAGTAGAATGTAAAATTAGCGTGGAAATCTTTAGGAAGTAAATCAGTGTTGAAAAATAATGTGGAAAATTTAAGTAAGTAAAGCAACATGGAAAGCTTGAGTAAGAGAAGAAGCATGTAAAGCTCGAATAAGTAAAGTAGCATTGAAAGCTTGAGTAAGTAAACTAGCATGGAAAAGCAGAATGGAAAGCTCGAGTAAGTAAACTAGCATGAAAAGATTGAGTAAGTAAAGTAAAGCAAGGAAAGCTTGAGTAAGTAAAGCATCATGGAAAAGTAGTATGGAAATCTTGAGTAGATAAAGTAGCATAGAAATCCTGAATAAGTAAAGCAATGTGGAAAAACAACGTGGAAAGCTAAAGTAAATAAAGTAACGTGTAAAAGTAGGGTAGAAAGCTTGAGTAAGTAAAGTAACACAGAAAAGTAGTGTAGAAAGCTTGAGTAACTAAAGTAGCTTGGAAAGCCTAAGTAAGTAATGTAGCATGGAAAACTTGAGTAAGTAAAACAATGTTAAAAGATTGAGTTCTTAAAGTAGTGTGGAAAACTTAAGTAAGTAAAGTAGTGTAGAAAATAGCATGGAAATCCATAGTAAGTAAAAAAACATGGAAAAGTAGCTTAGAAATCTCAATTAAGTAAATAAGAGTGGAAAGCCTGAGTAAGTAAAGCATCATGAAAAAGCAGCATAGAAAGCTTAAGTAAATAAAGTAGAGTGGAAAGCTTGAGTAAGTAAAGCAGTATGGAAAGGTTGAGTAAGTAAAGGAACATAGAAAAATAGCATGGAAAGCCTGAGTAAGTAAAGTAGCATGGAAAGGTCAAGTAAGTAAAGCAGTATTGAAAGCTTAAGTAAGTAAAGTAGCATGAAAATATTGAATAAGTAAAGTATTATGCAAAGCCTGAGTAAGTAAAGGAGCATGGAAAGATCGAGTAAATAAAGTGGCATAAAAATCTTGAGTAAGTAAAGCAATGTGGAAAGCCCAAGTAAGTAAAGCAGTGTAGAAACCCTAAGTAAATCAATGTGAAAAAGTAGCTTAGAAATATTGATTAAGTAAAGCAACATGAAAAAGTAGCATGGAAAACTAAAGTAAGTAATCTAGCATGAAAATCATGAGTAATTAAAGTAGCGTGGAAAGCCCAAGTACATAAAGTAACATAGAAAAGTAATGTGGAAAGCTCGATTAAATAAAATGGCATGGAAAGCCTAAGTAAAGCAATGTGGAAAAGTAGTATGGAAAGCTTGAGTAAGTAAAGCAACATGGAAAGTTTGAGTAAGTAAAGCAACATGGAAAGCTCGAGTAAGTAAAGCAACATGGAAAATCAGCATTGAAAGCGTGACTTAGTAAAACATCATGGAAAGCTTAAGTAAGTAAAGTAGTGTAGGAAAATAACATGGAAAGCCAAAGTATGTAAAGTAGCATGGAAAAGCAACTTGTAAATCTCAAGTAAAGTAGCATGGAAAGTGCAAGTAAGTAAAGTAACATGGAAAATTAGCATAAAAAGATCAAATAAGTAGAGTAGCATAAAAACCTTGAGTAAGTAAAGAAATGTGAAAAGCTTGAATAAGTAGCATTGAAAAGCAACATAAAAAGTACAAGTAAGTAAAGTAGTAGGGAAAAATAGTGTGAAAACCCTGAGTAAGTAGATTAGAATGGAACGCCTAAGTAAGTAAAATAGTATGGAAAGATTGAGTAAGTAAATAAGTGTCAAAAACTCAAGTAAGTAAAGCAACGTGGAAATCTCAAGTAAGTAAAGCAATGTCAAAATCCTAAGTAAAAAAAGTAGCATGAAAATCCCAAGTAAGAAAAATAACATGAAAATCTTGTGTAAATAAAGTAGTGTGGAAAAGTAACATGGAAAGCCTGAGTAAGTAATGCAGTGTGGAAAGTTCAAGTAAAGTAGTGTAAAAACCCTGAATAAGTAAAGCAACATGAAAAGCTTGAGTAAGTAAAGCATCATGGAAATCCTGAGTAAGCAAAGTAGCATGGAAAGCCTGAGAAAGTAAACTAACATGGAAAAGTAGCATGAAAATCCAAAGTAAGTAAAGTAACATGAAAAATCAATATGGAAAGATTGAATAAGTAAACTAGCATGGAAAAGTAACGTGGAAAGCTTGAGTAAGGTATTATGGAAATCCTGAGTAAGTAAAATAACATGGAAATATTGGTAAGTGAAGTAGCATGGAAAATCAATGTAGAATGTTAAAGTAAGTAAAGTAGTGTGGAAAGCCTGAGTAAATAAATTAGCATGGAAAGCTCGATTAAATAAAGTATCATGGAAAGCCTAATTAAGTAAAGTAGTGTGGAAAAGCAACATGGAAAGCGCTTGTAAATAAAGTAGTATGTAAAAGTAGGTTGAAAAGCTTGAGTAAGTAATGTAGTGTGAAATGACTGAGTAAGTAAAGTAGCATGGAAATATTGAGGAAGTAAATTAATGCAAAAAATTTGAGTAAGTAAAGCAACATGGAAAACTCACGTAAGTGAAGTAGTGTGAAAAGCTTGAGTAAATAAAACAACATGGAGAATAGCATGGAAAGCCTTATTAAGTAAAGTACCATGAAAAACTAGCATTAAAATCTCACGTAGGTAAAGTAGCATAAAAAGTCTGAGTAAGTAAAGCATCATAGAGTATTAGTGTGAAAATCTCAAGTAAATAAAGTAGGGTGGAAATCTTGAGTAAGTAAAGAAACATGGAAAGACCATGTAAGTAAAGTAGCATGGAAAAATAACATGGAAACCCTGAGTAAGTAAAGTAGTGTGGAAAGCTTGAGTAAGTAAAGTAGTGTATAAAATTAATGTGGAAAGCTCTAGTAAGTAAAACAATGTGAGAAAGTAGCATGGAAATCTCAAGTAAGTAAAGTAGTGTGGAAAGTTAGAGTAAGTAAAATAGTATGGAAAATTAGCATAGAATGCTTGAGTATGTAAAGCAGCATGAAAATCTTTAGTAAAAAAAGTAGCATAGAAAGTCTGAGTAAGTAAAGTAACATGGAAAGCTCATGTAAGTAAATCATCATAGAAAAATAATATGGAATGCTCGAGTAGGTAAAGCAACATGGAAATCTTGAGTAAGTAAAGCAATGTAGAAATGTATTATGGAAAACATGAGTAAGTAAGACAATATGTAAAGCCTAAGCAAGTAAAGTAATGTGGAAAATAAGCATGGAAAGCCTGACTTAGTAAAGTAGCATCAAAAGCTTGAGTAAGTAAAACAACATGGAAAAATAGTGTGGAAAGCCTGAGTATGTAAAGCAACATGGAAAAGCAACGTGGAAAGCTGAAATAAGTAAAATAACATTAAAAAGTAGCATAGAAATACATAATAATTAAAGTAGCATAGAAAGTTTGAATAAGTAAAGCAACATGGAAAGCCTTAATAAGTAAATTAGCATGGAAAAGTAACGTGAAAAGTTTGAGTAAGTAAAGTGACATGGAAAAGTAGCTTAGAAAACTCGAGTAAGTAAAGTAGAATGGAAAGCTTAAGTAAGTAAAGTAGCATGGAAAAGTAGCATGGAAAGCTTGAGTAAGTAAAGTAGTGTGGAAATCTTGAGTAAGTAAAGTAACATTAAAAAGTAGCGTGAAAATCTCAAGTAGCATGGAAAGATTGAGTAAGTAAAGAATCATCGAAAGCTCAAGTAAGTAAAGTAGTGTAGAAAACTCAAGAAGTAAAGCAATGTGGAAAGCCTAAGTAAGTAAAGCTACGTGATAAGTTTGATTAAGCAAAGTAGCATGGAAATCTTAAGTAAACCAGTGTAAAAAAGTAGCTTGAAAAGCTTGAGTAAGTAAAGTAGTGTGAAAAACTTGAGTAGGTAAAGTAGTGTACAAATCCTTAGTAAGTAAAGTAGAATGGAAAGACTATGTAAGTAAAATAGCATGGAAAAGTAGCATGAAAATTTTGGGTAAGTAAAGCAACATGGAAAGCTTGAGTAAGTAAAGCAGTATGGAAAAGTAGTGTAGAAAGCTTAAATATGTAAAACAACATGGAAAAGCATCATGGAAAGCTTGAGTAAGTAAAGCAGTATGAAAAAGTAGCATAAAAAGATTGAGTGGATAAATTAGCATGAAAATGAAACATGGAAAACTCAAGTAAGTAAAATAACATGGAAAGTTTGAGTAAGTAAAGTATCATGGAAAGCACGAGTAAGTAAAGTAGTGTGGAAAGCTCGAGTAAGTAAATCAATGTGGAAAGCATGAGCAAGTAAATCAACGTGTAAAAGTAGTGTGGAAAGCATGAGTAAATGAAGCATTATGGAAAGCTCAAGTAGGTAAAACAACATAGAAATCCTGAGTAAGTGAAGCAATGTGGAAAAGTATCATGGAAAGCTTGACTTAGTAAAGTGGCATGGAAAGCTAGAGTAAGTAAACCAACATGGAAAAGCAACATGGAAATCTTAAATACAGAGAAAAAACATGGAAAAAAGCATGAAAAGATCAAGTAAAGAAGTAGAGAAAGTCTGAGTAATTAAAGTAATAGAGAAAAGAAACATAGAAAGCTCAAATAACTAAATCAGTATGGAAATCCCAAGTAAGTAAGTAGCATTGAGAAATAGCATAAAAAGCTTTAGAAAGTAAATCAACATGAAAACCTTGAGTAAGTAAAGTAGCATGGAAAACCCTGAGTAAATAAAGTAGTTTGGAAAAGTAATGTGGAAAGCACAAGTAAATAAAGTAGCATGGAAAATTAGTTTAAAAAGCTTGAGTAAGAAAATCAATGTGTAAAATCAGTGTAGAAAACTTGAGTAAGTAAAGAATCTTGGAAAAATAATGTGCAAAGCATGAGTAAGTAAAGCAACATAAAAACAACATGAAAAGCATGAGTTAGTAAAGTAGTGTGGAAAGCTTGAGAAAGTAAGGTAGCATGAAAAAATAGTGTGAAAAGCTTGAGTAAGTAAAGTAGCATGGAAAGCTTGATCAAATAAAGAAACATGGAAAGCTCGAGCAAATAAAGTAGTGTAGAAAAGTAGCATGGAAAGCCTAAATAAGTAAAGCAGCATGGAAAGCCCAAGTAAGTAAAGCAACATGGAAAAGTAGTATCGAAAGCCTGAATAAGTAAGTTAGCATGGAAAAGCAACATGAAAAGCCCAAGAAAGTAAAGTAGCATGGAAATCCTGAGTAAGTTAATTAGCATAGAAAGCCTCAAAAAGTAAAGCAAATTGAAAAACTCAAGTAAGTAAAGCAATGTGGAAAGTTCGAATAAGTAAAGTAGCATGAAAATCTTGAGTAAATAAAGTAGCATGGAAAGGTAGTGTTGAAAGCCTAGGTAATTAAAGTAATGTGGAAATCTCGAATAAGTAAACCAACATGAAAAGATTGAGCAAGTAAACAATCACACAAAGCTTGAGTAAGTAAAGCAACATGATAAAGCAACATATAAAACCCAAGTAAGTAAAGTAGCATGGAAAGCTTGAGTAAGTAAAGTGGCGTGAGAAGCCTGAGTGAATAAGAAGTTTAGAAAAGTAGCATGGAAAGCTTGAGTAAGTAAAGTAGCATGGAAAAGCAGTGTGAAAAGCTTGACTAAGTAAAGTAACATGAGAAAGTAGTGTGGAAAGCTTGAATAAGAAAAGTAGCATGGAAAGCTTGAGTAAGTAAAGAAATGTGAAAAGCTTGAGTAAGTAAAGTAGCGTACAAAGCTTGATTAAGTATATCAGTGTGAAAAAGTAGCATAGAAATCCTAAGTAAAGGAGTGTGGAACACTAGACTATGTAAATCAATGTGGAAAAAAAGCATCGAAAGTCCAAATTTGTAAAGCAACATGAAAAACCTAAGTAAACTAACATGGAAAAATAGCATGAAAATCTTGAGTAAGTAAAGTAGCATGGAAATCCTAAGTAAGTAAAGCAACGTGAAAAAATAGTGTGGAAATCTTGAGTAAGTAAAGCAACATGGAAAAGCAACATGGAAAACTCGAGTAAGTAAATAAGTGTGGAAAGTCTGAGTAAGTAAAGTAGTATGGAAAGCTCAAGTAATGAAAACAATGTGGAAAACCTGACTAAGTAAAGGAGTGTGAAAAGCCTGAGTAAGTAATGAAGCATGTAAATCTTGAGTAAGTAAATCAGTGTAGAAAAGCAACATGGAAAGCTTGAGTAAGTAAAGCACTATGGAAAACTTGAGTAACTAAAGTAGCATAGAAAAGCAATGTGGAAAGCTTAAGTAATTAAAACACTATTGAAATCACAAGTAATTAAAGTAGTGTGAAAAACTTGAGTAACTAAACAAGCTTAAAAAAGTAGCATGAAAAGTGTAAGTAAAACAATGTGAAAAAATAGCATGAAAAGCTTGAGTTAGCAAAGTAGTGTGAAAAGCCCAAGAAAGTAAAGTGGCATGGAAAAACATCATGGAAATCCTTACTAAGTAAAGTGGCATAGAAATCTCAAGTAAGTAAAGTGTGATAGAAAGATCGAGTAAGTAAAATAAAGTGAAAATCTTGAGTAAGTAAAGCAGTGTGGAAAAGTAGCATAGAAAGCTTGAATAGGTGAAGCAGTGTGGAAAGCCTGAGTAAGTAAAGCATCATAGAAAGCTTGCGTAAGTAATTTAGCATGGATAAGCAATGTAGAAACTCTGAGTAAGTAAAGTATCATATAAAAGTAGTGTGGAAAGCACGAGTAAGTAAAGTAGCGTGGAAAGTCTAAGTAACTAAATCAATGTGGAAAGCCTGAGTAAGGAAAGCAACATAGAAATCCCAAGTAAGTAAATAAGCATAGAAAGTCTTAGTAAGTAAATCAATGAGGAAAAGCAACATAGAAGGTCTAAGAAAGTAAAGCAATGTGGAAACCTTGAGTAAGTAAACTAGTGTGAAAAAGTAGCATAAAAAGCCCAAGTAAAGCAACATGGAAAATCAATGTAAAAAGCCTAAGTAAAGTAGCATAAGTAAAGTAGAGTGGAAAATAAGTGTGGAATGCTATATTAAGTAAATCAACATGGAAATCTTGAGTAATTAAAGCAATGTAGAAAGCTCGAATAGGTAAAGCAGTGTCAAAAAGTAGTGTGGAAAAGCAGCATGGAAAGCCCAAGTAATTAAAGTAGTGTGGAAAGATTGAGTAAGTAAAGAAACATGGAAGGCCTGAGTAAGTAAAACAGCATGAAAAATCAATGTGGAAAGATCGAGTAAGTAAAGTAGCATGAAAAATTAGCATGGAAAGCCCAAGTTACTAAAGCAATGTAGAAAAGTAGGATAAAAAGTTCAAGTAAAACAATAGGGAAAGGTTGACTAAGTAAATCATCTTGAAAAAATAGTGTGAAAAGTTTGATTAAGTAAAGCAATATGGAAATCGTGAGTAAATAATGTAGCATAAAAAAGTAATGTGAAAACACTGAGTAAGTAAAGTAGTGTGTAAAGCCTAAGTAAGTAAAGCAACATGGAAATCTTGAATAAGTAAAGCAACGTGAAAAGCTTGAGTAAGTAAAGTAGCATGGAAAAATAACATGGAAATCTTGAGTAAGTAAAGTAGCATGGAAAATCAACATGGAAAGCTTGAGTAAGTTAAGTAGCGTGGAAAGCCTGAGTAAGTAAAGTAACATGAAAAACTTGACTAAGTAAAGCAATATGAAAAAATAGTATGGAAAACTTGAATAAGTAAAGTAGCGTGGAAAGCCCAAGTAAGTAAATTAGCATGGAAAAGCAATGTGAAAAGCTTGAGTAAGTAAATTAGCATGGAAAAGTAGCATCAAAAGCCTGCGTAAAAAAAGTAGCATGAAAAGGCTAAGTAAAGCAACATGAAAAACTTGAGTAAGTAAAGCAACGTGGAAAGTTTGAGTATGTAAATTAGAATGAAAATCTAGAATAAGTAAAGCAACATGGAAGGCCCTTGTATGTAAAGCAATGTGGAAATCTTGAGTAAGTAAACTAGTGTGGATAGATCGAGTAAGTAAAGTAGCCTGGAAAAGCAACATGAAAAGTCCAAGTAAGTAAAACATTATGGAAAGTCTGAGTAAGGAAAGCAACATAAAAAAGAAGCATAGAAAACTTGACTTAGTAAAGTAGAGTGGAAAAGTAGCGTGGAAAGCTTGAGTAAGTAAATCAATGTGGAAATCACAAGTAAAGCAACTTGGAAATCTTGAGTAGGTAAAGCAATGTGGAAAGCCTGAGTAAATAAAATAATATAAAACACTCGAGTAAGTAAAGCAACATGGAAATCCTGAGTAAGTAAAGCATCGTGAAAAGATTAAGTAATGCAATGTGAAAAATAAGCATGGAAATACTGAGTAAGTAAAGTAATGTGGAAAAGTATCATGGAAAGCCCAAGAAACTAAAGCAGCATGGAAAGCATGATTAAGTAAAGTAGCACGAAAAGGCTGAGTAAGTAAAGCATCTTGAAAAAGAAGTGTTGAAATTTCATGTAAGTGAAGCAACATGAAAATCCTGAATAAGTAATGTAGTGTGCAAAGCTTGAGTAAGTAAAGTAGCACAGAAATCTTGATTAAGTAAAGCAGCATGGAAAGCTCGAGTATGTAAAGCAACATGGAAAAGCAACATAAAAACACTGAGTAAGTAAAGTATCTTTGAAAAGTAGCATGGAAAGTTTGAGTAAGTAAAGCAACACGAAAATCCTGAGTAAGTAAAGCAATGTGAAAACCAACATGGAAACCTCGAGTAAGTAAACTAGCCTGGAAAGCCTAAGTAAAGTAGCATGGAAAAAGCGTGAAAATCTTAAGTAAAGTAGCATGGAAATCTTAAGTAAGAAAAGCAGTGTGAAAAGCCTAGGTAAGTAAAGTAGCATGGAAAAATAGTGTGAAAAGCTAAATTAAGTAATGTGGAAAGCTTGAGTAAGTGAAATAGTGTGAAAAACTTGAGTAAGTAAAGCAACATGAAAAGCCTAAATAAGTAAAGCACCAGGGAAAGCTTGAGTAAGTAAAGAAGTGTGGAAAGCTTAAGCAAGTAAAGTAGCATGGAAAGCTTAAATAAGTAAAGCAACATGGAAAGCCAGAGTAAGTGAAACAACATGGACAAGTAGCATGGAAATTTGTAGTAAGTAAAGCAACATGGAAAATTAACATAGAAATTTTATGTATGTAAAGTAAAATGAAAATATTGAGTAAGTAAAGTAGTGTGGAAAAGTAACATGGAAAATTTGAGTAAGTAAAGTAGCATGGAAAACTTGAGTAAGTAAAGTAGCATGAAAATTGCAAGTAAGAAAAATACCATGAAAAAATAGCGTATAAATCCCAAGTAAAGCAATGTAGAAAGCTTGAGTATGTAAAACAACGTAGGAAGCCCAAGTAAGTAAAGCAACTTGAAAAAATAGTATGGAAAGCTTGAGTAAGTAAAGCAGGATGAAAATTCTAAAAGTAAAGCAGCATGGAAATCTTAAGTAAGCAAAGCAACATGGAAAAGTAATGTGGAAAGCTTGAGTACGTAAAGCAACATGGAAATCCATAGTAAGTAAAGCAACATGGAAAGCCTGAGTAAGTAAAAAAGGATAAGAAAACACATTGAAAAGCTCAAGTAAGTAAAACAACATGGAAAGCTTAAGTAAAGCATTGTAAAAATACAGCGTGGAAATTTTGAATGTGTAAAGCAATATGTAAAGCCTAAGTAAGTAAAACAACATGGAAAAGCAATGTGAAAATGCTGAGTTAGTAAAGTAGTTTGAAAACCCTGAGTGATTAAAGCAACATGGAAAAGAAGCATGGAAATCCTTAGTAAGTAAAGTAGCATGGAAATGCATCATGGTAAGCTTGAGTAAGTAAAGTAGTGTGGAAAAGCAACTTGGGAAGCCTAAATAAGTAAAGTAGCATGGAAAGTTTGAGTAAGTAAAGTCATGTGGAAAAGCACCATGGAAAGCAAGAGTAAGTAAAGTAACATGGAAAAGCAGTGTCAAAAGCTTGAGTAAGTAAAGTAGCATGGAAAAGTGGCATGTAAATCTCAAGTAAAGTGACATAGAAACCCTGAGTAATTAAATTAGGGTGGAAATCTCAAGTGAGTAAAGCAATGTAGAAAAGTAGTGTGGAAAGCTTAAGTAAAGCAATATGGAAAGCTTGAATAAGTAAAGCAGCATGGAAAGCTTGAGTAAGTAAAGTAGTATGTAAAAGTAGCATGAAAAGCCCAAGTAAATAAAGTAGTATGAAAAATTAAGGTGGAAATCCTGAGTAAGTAAAGGAGCATAGAAAAATAGTGTGAAAAGCTTAAGTAAGTAAATTAGCATGGAAATCTTGAGTAATTAAAGTAGTGTGAAAAGCCTGAGTAAGTAAAGCAACATGAAAATATTAAGTAATTAAAGTAGCATGGAAATTAATAGTAAGTAAAATAGTGTGGAAATCCTAAGTAAGTAAAGCAGTGTGAAAATTTTGAGTAATTAAATCAACATGGAAAGTTTGAGTAAGTAAAGTAGAGCGAAAAAGTGACGTGAAAAGCTTGAGTAAGTAAAACAATGTAGAAAAGCATCATGGAAAGATCGAGTAAGTAAAATAACATGGAAATATTGAATAAGTAAAGTAGTGTGAAAAGCCTGAGTAAGTAAAGAAATAAGAAAAAATAATGTGGAACGCTTGAGTATGTAAATCAACATGAAAATTTTAAGTAAAGTCGCATGGAAAAATAGAGTAAGTAAAGTAGCATGGAAAGCTTAGGTAAGTAAAGAAGCATGGAAAGCCTGAGTAAGTAGATCAATGTTAAAAGCCCATGTAAGTAAAACATCATGGAAAGCTTGAGTATGTGAAGAAGTGTGGAAAGCCTGAGTTAGTAAAGTATCGTGAAAATCTTGAGTAAGTAATGTAACATCAAAAAGTAGAGTGGAAATCTTTAGTAAGTGAAGTATCATGGAAAACTAATGTGAAAATATTGAGTAAATAAAGTAGCATGGAAATCTAGAGTAAGTAAAGCAGTGCAAAAAGATAGAGTAAGTAAAACAACATGAAAAAGTAGCATGTAAAGCCCAAGTAAAAAAACCAATGTGAAAAAGTAGCATGGAAAGTTTGAGAAAGTAAAGAAGTGTGGAAATCTTGAGTAAGTAATTTAGCATAAAAAAGTAATGTAGAAAGGCTGAGCAAGTAATGTAGTGTGGAAAGCCTAAGTGAGTAAAGTAGCATGGAAAGCTTGAGTAAGCAAAGCAACATGAAAAGCTTGAGTACGTAAAGTAGTATGTAAAAATAGTGTGGAAAGCCTGAATAAGTAAAGTAGAATGGAAAAGCAGTGTGGAAAGCTTGAGTAAGTATAAAAGCATTGAAATCCTGAGTAAGTAATGTAGCATGAAAAGCTCAAGTAAGTAAAGCAATATGGAAAAGTAACATGAAAGACTTGAATAAGTAAAGCAGTGTAGAAAGCTCAAGTAAGTAAATTAGCTTGGAAAAACAATGTGAAAATATTGATTAAGTAAAGTAGCATGGAAAAATAGCATTGAAAGCCTAAGTAATAAGAGTAACATGGAAAAATAGCATTGAAATCTTGAGTAAAAAATGTAGCATAGAAAGGCTAAGTAAGTAAAGCAACATGGAAACCCTGAGTAAGTAAAGCAATGTGGAAAGCCTAAGTAAGTAAAGTAACATGGAAAGCTTGAGTAAGTAATGCAGTATGGAAGGCACTTATAAGTAAAGTAACATGGAAATCATGAGTAAGTAAATTAGTGGGGAAAGAGTGAGTAAGTAAAGCAGCATAGAAAAGTAACATGAAAATCCCAAGTATGTAAAGTAGCATGAAAAGCTAGAGTAAGTAGAGAAACACAAAAAAGAAGTAAAAAAAGGTTGACTAAATAGAGTAGAGTGGAAAATTAACATAGAAAGCTCAAGTAAGGCAACATTTAAAGCTCAAGTAAGTAAAACAACATGGAAAACCCAAGTAAATAAAGGAGTGTAAAACATCTGAGTAAGTAAAGCAACATGGAAAGCCCAAGTAAGTAAAGAATCATGAAAAGCTTGAGTAAGTAAAGTAGCATAGAAATCCTGAGTAAGTAAAGTAGCATGGAAAGGTTGAGTAAGTAAATCATCTTGGAAAAGTAGTGTTGAAAGTTCAAGTAAGTAAAACAACATTAAAAACTTGAGTATTTAATGTAACTTGTAAATCCTTAGTAAGTAAAGTAGCATGGAAAACTTGAGTAAGTAAAGTAGCATGAAAATCTTGAGTAAGTAAATCAATGTGGATAAGAAACATAAAAAGGCTGAGTAAGTAAAGTATCTTTGAAAAGTAGCATGGAAAGTTTGAGTAAGTAAAGCAGCATGAAAAGCCTGAATAAGTGAAGCAACATCAAAAACTGTCATGGAAACCTCAAGTAAGTAAAGCAGCATGGAAATCTTGAGTAAGTAAAGTAGCATTGAAAGCTTGAGTAAGTAAAGTAGATTAGAAAAGTAGCATAGAAAGCTTGAATAAGTAAATTAGCATGGAAAAGTAGTGTGGAAATCTTGAGTAAGTAAAGTAGCATAGAAAAGTAGTGTGAAAATCTTGAGTAAGTAAAGTAGCATAGAAATCTTGAGTAAAAAAAGTAGTGTAAAAATCAAGTAATATGGAAAGCCAAAGTAAGTAAAGTAACATGGAAAAATAGTGTGGAAAGCCAAAGTAAAGTAATGTGCAAAGCCTAAGTAAGTAAAGCAGTGTAAAAATCTTGAGTAAGTAAAGCAACATGAAAAGCTTAAGTAAGTAAAGCACCATGAAAAGCTCAAATAAGTAAAGTAGTATGGAAAGCTTAAACAAGTAAAGCAACATGGAAAGCCTAAATAAATAAAGCAACGTGGAAAACCTGAGTAAGTAAAACAACATGAAAAAGCAATGTAGAAATTTTGAGTAAGTAAAGTACCATGGAAAAGAAATGTTGAAATTTTGAGTAAAGTAGCATCGAAAAGATGTGTGGAAAGCTCAAGTAAAGTAGCATGGAAAAGCAACATGGAAAGTTTGAGTAAGTAAAGTAGCATGGAAAGCCTGAGTAAGTAAAGTAACTTGAAAAACTTGAGTAAGAAAAGTAACATGAAAAAATAACATAGAAATCCCATGTAAGTAAAGCAACGTGGAAAGATTGATTATGTAAAGCAATGTGGGAAGCTCAATTAAGTGAAGAAACTTGAAAAAGTTGCATGGAAAGCCTAAGTAAGTGAAGTGGCATGGAAATTTCAAATTAGTAAAGCAGCATGGAAATCTTGAGTAAGTAAAGCAACATGGAAAAATAATGTGGAAAACTTGAGTAAGTAAAGCAACATGGAAATCCCTAATAAGTAAAACAACATGGAAAGCTTGAGTAAGTAATGAAGCATGAAAAAACAACATAGAAAGATTGAGTAAGTAAAGCAACATTGAAAGCTTGAGTAAGTAAAGCACCATGGAATTGTATCATGGAAAGCTTGAGTGAGTAAAGTAGCATGGAAAGCTCGAGTAAGTAAAGTAGTGTGGAAAGCCTGAGTAAGTAAAGCAACATGGAAAAGCAGCATGGAAAGGTCAATTTAGTAAAGTAGTTTGAAAATCCTGAGTAAGTAAAACAACATGGAACAATAATGTATAAATTCTTTATAAGTAAAGTAGTATGGAAATGTAGCATGGTAAGATTGAGTAAGTAAAGTAGTGTGGAAATCTTGAGTAAGTAAAATAGTGTGTATAGCCTGAGTAAGTAAAATTTTGTGGAAAAGCAGCATGGAAAGTAAGAGTAAGTAAAGTGGCATGGAAATCCTAAGTAAAGTAGCATGGAAATCATGAGTAATTAAATTAGGGTGAAAACCCCATGTAAGTAAAGCAGCATGGAAAAGTAGTGTAGAAAGCTCAAGTAAGTAATGTAGTATAGAAAGCCTGTGTAAGTAAAGGAGTATAAAAAGAATGAATAAGTAAAGTAGCATGGAAAGCCTAAGTAAGTAAAGCAATGTGTAAAAGTAGAGTGAAAAGCCCAAGTAAATAAAGTAGCACAAAAAATTAGGGTGAAAAGCTTGAGTAAGTAAATTAGCATGGAGAAGTAGCATGAAAAGCTTGAGCAAGTAAAGTAGCATAAATTTTTTGAGTAAGTAAAGTAGTGTAGAAATCCTGATTAAGTGATGCAACATAGAAAGATTAAGTACTTAAAGTAGCATGGAAAGTAAGAGTAAGTAAAGTAGTGTGGAAATCTTTAGTAAGTAAATCAGTGTGAAAATCCCAAGTAAGTAAATCAACATGGAAAGCTCGAGTAGGTAAAGCAGAGTAGAAAAGTAATGTGGAAAGCTTGAGTAAGTAAAACTATGTGGAAGAGCAGCATGGAAAGCTCGAGTAAGTAAAGTAGCATGGAAATATCAAATAAGTAAAGCATTGTGGAAAAGTAGTATGGAAAGCTTGAGTAAGTAAAGCAATAATGAAAAATAGGGTGAAAAGCTTGAGTATGTAAATCAGCATGGAAAGCTCAAGTAAGTGAAGTGACGTAGAAAAATGTAGTAAGTAAAGAAGCATAAAAAGCCCAAGTAAAGTAACATGGAAAGCATGTGTAAGTAAAGCCACATGAAAAAGAATCATGGAAAGCCCAAGTAAAGCAATGATAAAATCCCAAGTAAATAAAGTAGCATGGAAATCTTAAGTATGTAAAGCAGTGTGGAAAGCCTGAGTTAGTAAAAAGACATGGAAATCCTAAGTAAGTAAAGTAGCATGGAAAAGTAGAGTGAAAAGCCTTAGTATGTAAGTAGCATGGAAAAGAAGTGTAGAAATATTTAGTAAATAAAGTAGCCTAGAAATCTAGAGTAAATAAAGTAGCATAAAATGCATGAGTAAGTAAAGCAACGTGGAAAAGCAACATAGAAAGCTTGAGTAAATAAAGTAGAATGGAAAAACAACGTGGAAAGCACAAGTAAGTAAAGTAGCATGGAAATCTTGAGCAAGTAAATTAGTGTGGAAAAGTAGCATGGAAATCTTAAGTAAAGTAGTTTGGAACACTCAAGTAATTAAAGTAGTATGGAAAGTCTGAGTAGGTAAAGTAGCATAGAGAAGTAGTGTGGAAACTCTGAGTCAGTAAAGCAGCGTGGAAAACCTGAGTAAGTAAAGTAGTATGAAAAATTAGCATGGGAAGCCAAAGTAAGTAAAGTACCATAGAATCCCTGAGTAAGTAAAGCAACATGGAAAGCTTGAGTAAGTAAAGCAATATGGAAAAGTAGTGTGAGAAGCATGACTAAGTAAAGTAGCATGGAAATGCAGGATGAAAATTTTGAAAAAGTAAAGTAACATGGAAAAGAAGAATCGAAAAGAAGCATGGAAAACCTGAGTAAATAAAGTAACATGGAAAGTCTGAGTAAGTAAAGTAATGTGGAATGCTCGAGTAAGTAAGATAACATGGAAAACCTATGTAAGTAAAGCAGTGTGGAAAGCTCAATTAAGTAAAGTAGCATGGAAAGCCTAAGTAAGTAAAGTAAGTTAGAAAATTAGCATGGAAAGCTTGGGTAAGTAAAGTAATGTAGAAAGCTTGAGTAAGTAAACCAACATGGAAAAGTAGCATAGAAAGCTAGGGTAACTAAAGAAGTATGGAAAAGTGGCATGGCAAATTTGATTTCATAAAGTAGTTTGGAAAACTTGAGTAAGTAAAGTAGCATGGAAAGCAAGAGTAAGTAAAGTAGCATGGAAAAATTGAGTAAGTAGTGTGAAAATCTTGAGTAAGTAAAGTAGTGTGGAAAGCTTGAGTAAGTAAAGCATCATGGAATAGTAGTGTGAAAATATCACATAAGTAAAGTAGCATAGAAATCTTGAGCAAGTAAAGGAATGAGAAAAAGTAGTATAAAAAGTTTGATTAAGTAAATCAACATGGAAAACTTGAGTAAGTAAAGTAACATGGAAAAATAACATGGAGAGGTTGAGTAAGTGAAGTAGCATCGAAATATCAAGTAATTAAAGCAACGTATAAAAGTCATTTGAAAAGCATGAGTAACTAAAATAGTGTCAAAATCTTGAGTTAGTAAAGCACTATGAAAATTAGTGTGGAAAGCCTAAGTAAGTAAAGTAAAGTGGAGAAGCAACATGGAAATCTTGAATAAGTAAATCATCATAGAAATCTAGAAAAGGTAAAACAACATGGAAAGCATGAATAAGTAAAGTAGTGTGGAAAAGAAACATAGAAAGCTTGAGTAAGCAAAGCAGTGTGGAAAGGTCGAGTGAGTAAAAAAATGTGGGAACCCTGACTAAGTAAAGCAGTGTGAAAAATCAGCATGGAAAGCCTTAGTAAGTTAAGTAGTGTGAGAAAATAGCATGGAAAGTCTAAGTAAGTGAAACAACATGTAAAGCTTAAGTAAAAAAGCATGAAAATTTGGAGTAAGTAAAGTAGCATGGAAAGCTTGCATAAGTAAATTAGCATGGAAATCTCAAGTAAAGTAGTGTAGAAAATCTTGAGTAAGTAAAGAAGCATGGAAAGCCTAAGTAAGTAAAGTAGTGTGGAACGTCTAAGTTAGTAAATCAACATGAAAAGCTTGAGTATGTAAACTAGCATAGAAAATTAGTATGGAAATCTTGAGTAAGTAAAGTAGCATGGAAAGCTTGAGTAAGTAAACCAATATAGAAAAGTAGTATGGAAAGCTTGAGTAAGAAAAGCATAATGGAAAATTAGCATGGAAAGCTTGAATAAGTAAATTAGCATGGAAAGCTTGAATAATTAAAACAATGTGTAAATCTTGAGTAAGTAAAGCAGCGTGGAAAGCCCAAGTAATTAAAGCAACGTGGAAATCTTGACTAAGTAAAATAGTGTGAAAAGCTCGAGTAAATAAAACAACATGAAAAAATAGCATGAAAAACTTTAGTAAGTAGGGAAGCATGAAAATACTGAGTAAATTAAGAAGCATGAAATTCCTAATTAAGTAAATCAACATGTAAACCTTGAGTTAGTAAAGTAGTGTAGAAAAGCAACATGGAAGGATTGAGTAAGTAAACCAATGTGGAAATCCTAAGTAAGTAAACGAGCATGGAAAGTAACATGGATAGCCCGAGTAAGTTAAGCAATGTGAAAAACTTGAGTTAGTAAAGTAGCATGGAAAGCTTGAGTAACTAAAGTAGAGTGGGAATGCAACATGAAAAAGTAAATCAACATGAAAATCTCAAATGAGTAAAGCAATGTGGAAAGCTTGAGTAAGCAAAGCAATGTAGAAAAGCAGCATGAGAAGCCTGAGTAAGGAAAATAGTTTGGAATGTTCAAGTAAGTAAAGTAGCATGGAAAACTTGACTAAGTAAAGCAGCATGGAGAAGAAACGTGGAAAGCTTGAGTAAGTAAAGAAGCATGAAAAAGTAGCATAGAAAGTCTATGTAAGTAAAACAATGTGGAAAGCTTGAATAAGTAAAGTGGTGTGGAAAGCTTGAGTAATTACAGAAGTATAAAAAAGCAATGTGAAAAGGCTAAGTAAAGTCATGTAGAAATTTCAAGTAAGTAAAGTAGTGTGGAAAGCGTAATTAAGTAAAATAGTGTGGAAAGCTCACGTAAGTAAAGCAACATGGAAAACCAACATGAAAAGATTGAGTATGTAAAGTAGTGTGGAAAATTTGTGTGAAAAAGCAGTGTGGATAGCCTGAGCAAGTTAAGCAACTTAGAAAACTTGAGTTAGTAAAGTAGCATAGAAAGCTCAAGTAAGTAAAGCATCATGGAAAACATGAGTAAGTAAAGTAGTGTTGAAAGCCCTAGTTAGTAAAGTAGTGTGAAAAGCCTGAGTAAGTAAAGCAACATAGAAAAGTAGCATATAAGGTTTGAGAAAGTAAAGTAGCATGGAATGCCTGAGTAATTAAAGCAATGTGAAAATATTGAGTAAGTAAAGCATCATGGAAATCCCAATTAAGTAAATTAGCATGAAAAATTATCATGAAAATCTTGAGTAAGTAAAGCAACATGGACAAGTAGTGTGGAAATCTTGAGTTATTAAAGTAGCGTGGAAAGCTTGAGTAAGTAAAGTGGCATGAAAAAATGGCGTGGAAAGCTTGAGTAAGTAAAGCGGCCTAAAAAAATAGTATGGAAAGATTTAGGAAGTAAATTAGTGTGGAAAAGCAATGTGGAAAGATTTAGTAAGTAAAGCAACATGGAAACCCTGAGTAAGCAAAGCTCTAATAAGTAAAGTTAAATTGAAAGCATGAGTAAGTAAACTAGCATGGAAATCTCAAGTAAGTAAATCAACATGGAAAAGTAGCATGGAAAGCTTGAGTAAGTAAGGTAGCATGGAAAAACTAAGTAAAGCAACATGGAAAGCTCAAGTAAGTAAAGCAATGTGGAAAAGCAGCATGGAAAGTTTGAGTAAACAAAGTAGCGTAAAAAAATTGAGTAGGTAAAGCAATTTAGAAAAATAGTGTGAAAAGCCCAAGTAAATAAAGTAGCATGGAAAATTAGGGTGGAAAGCTTGATTAAGTAAATTAGCATGGAAATCTTGAGCAAGTAAAGTAGCTTAGAAATCCTGAGTAAGTAAAATAGTGTAGAAAACTTGAGTAAGTAAAGCAACATGGAAATCTTGAGTAAGTAAAGTAGTGTGAGAACTCTGATTAAATAAAGTAGTGTGGAAAATAGCATAGAAATCTTTAATAAGTAAAAAAAATGGAAAAGTAGAGTTGCAAGCTCAAGTAAGTAAAGAAGCATGAAAATATCGAGTAAGTAAAACATCATAGAAAAGTAGCATGGAAAGCTTGAGTAAGTAAAGCAACATGGAAAGCTTGAGCAAGTGAAGGAGCTTAGAAAAATAGTGTGGAAAAACTGAGTAAGTGAAGTAGCGTGGAAAGGTCGAGAAATTAAATTAGCACAGAATGCTTGAGTAAGTAAAGTAGCATGAAAAGCCTAAGTAAAGCATCATGAAAAGCTTGAGTAAGTAAAGTAGTGTGGAAAGCCTGAGTAAGTAAAGGAGCGTGAAAAGCTCGAGTAACTAAAGTAGGATAAGAAAGCAGTATGAAAATCTCAACTAAGTAAAGTAACGTGGAAAACTTGAGTAAGTAAAGTAGTGTGGAAAGGCTAAGTAAGTAAAGCAATATGGAAAATTAGCCAAGAAAGCCCGATTAAGTAAAGTAACATGAAAAAGTACCATGAAAAACTCAAGTAAAGTAGCAAAGAAAACCTAAGTAGAGTAGCATGGAAAGTGCAAGTAAAGTAACATATAAAATTAGTGTAGAAAGATCGAGTAAGTAAAATAGTGTGGAAAGCCTATGTAAAGCAATGTGAAAAAGTAGTATGGAAAGCTTGTGTAAGTAAAATAACATTGAAAGTCTGTGTAAGTAAAGCAGATTGGAAAACCTAAGTAAGTAAAGCAACATGGAAAATCAATATTGAAAGCATGACTCAGTAAAGTAGCATGGAAAGCCTGAATAAGTAAAGCAATATAAAAAAACATGGAAAAACAACATGGAAATCTCAAGCAAAGCAACATGAAAAGTGAAAGTAAGTAAAACAACATGGAAAAGTAGCATAGAAAGCCTGAATAAGTAAATTAGCATAGAAACACTGAGTAAGTAAAGCAGTGTAGAAATCCTAAATAAGTAGCATGAAAAGTATGAGTAAGTAAAGTAGCATGGAAAAGCAATGTAGAAAGCTTGAGTACATAAAGTAGCATGGAAACCCTGAGTAAGTAAAGTAGTATGGAAAGATTGAGTAAGTAAATCAATGTCAAAAGCATTAGTAAGTAAAGCAGTGTGAAAATCTTGAGTAAGTTTAACAATATGAAAAACCCAAGTAAGTAAAGCAGCATAGAAAAGTAGCATGAAAAACTCAAGTAAGCAAAATAGTGCAATAATCTTGAGTAAGTAAAGTAGTGTGGAAAAGTAGCATGGAAAGCATGAGTAAGTAATGTAGTGTGGAAAGCTCAAGTAAGTAAAGTAGTGTGGAAACCTTGAGTAAGTAAAACAATGTGGAAAGCTTAAGTAGTGTGGAAAAGTAGCATGAAAATCTTGAGTAATTAAAGCAATATAGAAAGATTGAGTAAATAAAGAAACATAGAAAAAAGCATAAAAAACCTTAAGTAAAGAAATATGGAATATTAGTGTGGAAAGGCCAAGTATGTAAAGCAATGTGGAAACCTCATATAAGTGAAATAGTGTGAAAAAGTAGCATGGAAAGCCTGAGTGAGTATAACATCATGAAATAATGTGGAAAGCTTGAGTAAGTAAAGAAGTGTGGTAAAGTAGCATGGAAAGCCTAAGTAAATAAAGTACCATGGAATGCTTGAGTAAATAAAGAAGCATGGAAAGCTCATGTAAGTAAAGTAGCATAGAAAGCCTGAGTAAGTAAAACAACATTGAAAAGTAGTATGGAAAGTCTAAGTAAGTAAAATAACGTGAAAAGCTTGAGTAAGTAAAGAGTGTGGAAAGCTAAAACAAGTAAAGCAACGTACAAAGCCCAAGCAAGTAAATCAATGTAGAAAAGAAACGTAGAAATCTCAACTTAATAAAATAACATGGAAAGCTTGAGTAAGCAAACCAACATGGAAAATTAGCTTAAAAAGCTTGTGTATGTAAAACAACATGGAAAAGAAGCATGAAAGCTTAAGTAAGTAAAGTAGCATGAAAAGCTTGAGTAAGTAAAGCAACATGGAAAAGCAACATCGAAAGTTTGGATAAGTAAAATAATGTGGAAACCCTGAGTAAATAAAGCAGTGCAGAAAGCTTGAGTAAGTAAAGTAGCATGAAAATCCTGAGTAAGTAAAGTAGCATGGAAAAGTAGTGTGGAAACCATGAGTAAGTAAAGTAGCATGGAAATCCTATATAAGTAAAGCAATAGGGAAAAGTAGTGTGAAAAGCTCTAGTAAGTTAAGCAATGTGGAAGAGTAGCATGGAAATCTTGAGTAAGTAAAGCAGCATGAAAATCTTGAGAAAGTAAATTAGTGTGGAAAGGTCGAGTTTAAAAGTAGTGTAGAAAGCTTGAGTAAGTAAAGCAGCATAGAAAAGTAGCATGGAAATCTTTAGTAAGTAAAACAACATGGAAAGTCTAAGTAAGTAAAGTAACATGGAAAAGTAATATGGAAATGTTAATTAAGTAAATCAATGTAGAAAGCCTGAGTAATTAAAATAGCATGGAAAACATGAGTAAGCAAAGAATCTTGTAAAAAGTAGCATGGAAAGTTCAAGTAATTAAAGCAATGTGAAAAAATAGTGTAAAAAGCTTGCTTTAGTAAAGTAGTGTGGAAAGTCTGAGAAAGTAAAGCAACATGGTAAAACAACATGGAAATATTGAGTAAGTAAAGTAGCATGGAAAGCTTGAGTACGTAAAATAAGGTGTAAATCATGAGCAAGTAAAGTAGTGTGAAAAAGTAGCATAGAAAGCTTGAATAAATAAAGCAGTGTGGAAAGCCCAAGTAAGTAAATTAGCATGGAAAAGTAGTGTGGAAAGCCTGAGTAAGTAACAAGGAAAAGCAGTGCCAAAAACTCAAGTAAGAAAATTAGCATAGAAAGCTTGATTAAGTAAAAGAATGTAGAAATATCGAGTAAGAAAAGTAGCATGGAAAGGTTGAATAAAAAAAAGTAGCATGGAAAGCTTGAGTAAGTAAAGGAATGTAGAAACCTCGAGTCAGAAAAGTAGCATGGAAACCCTGAATAAAAAAAGTATCATGGAAAGCTTGAGTAAGTAAAGTAATGTGGAAAGCTCGAGTAAGTAAAGTAATGTGGAAATCCCAACTAAGTAAAATAATGTGGAAAGCTCAAGTAAGTAAAGATGTGTGGAAAGCTTGAGTACGTAAGTAGCCTGGAAAGCTTAAGTAAGTAAAGTAGCATGAAAAAATAGTATGGAAGGCCCAAGTAATTAAAGCAATATGAAAATCCTAAGTAAGTAAACTAGCATGGAAAAGTGGTGTGGAAAGCTCGAGTAAGTAAATAAGAATGGAAAATCTGTGTGGAAAGCCCAAGTAAGTAAAACAATGTCGAAAGCTTGAGTAAATAAAATAATGTAGAAAGCTCAAGTAAGTAAAGCAGTGTGAAAAAGTAGTGTTGAAATCTTGAGTAAGTAAAGCAACATGGAAAAGCAACGTGGAAAGCCTAAGTAAGTTAAGTAGCATCAAAAAATAGTGTGGAAAGCTTGAGTAAGTAAAGTAGCATGGAAAGAATGAGTAAGTAAAGCAACGTGAAAATATTGAGTAAGTAAAGTAGCGTGGAAAGCTTGAGAAAGTATAATAGCATGGAAAATAGTGTGAAAAGGTCAAGTAAGTAAAGTATTATGGAAAAACAACGTGGAAAGCTTGATTAAGTGATGTGGAAAAATAATGTGAAAATTCTAAGTTAGTAAAGCAACATTAAAATCCCAAGTAAACAAAACAATGTGGAAATTCTTAGTAAGTAAAGTAGCATAAAAAGCTTGAGATAGTAAAGTAGTGTGGAAAGCTTGAGTAATTAAAAAAATATAGAAAAACAACATGGAAAGCTTGAGTAAGTAAAGTAGCATGAAAAGCTTGAGTATGTAAAGCAACATGTAAATCCCAGTTAAGTCAAGTAGCGTGAAAATCCCAACTCAAGCAGTGTGAAAAACTTGAGTAAGTAATGAAGCATGGAAAGCCTGAGGAAGTAAAGTAGCATAAAAAATCAATGTGGAAACCTTGAGTAAGTAAAACAACGTGGAAAGCTTGTGTACGTAAAGTATCATGGAAAACCCGAGTAAGTAAAACATGAAAATCCTGAGTAAGTACAGCAATGTGGAAAAATAGCATGGAAAGCCTAAGTTAGTAAAGCAGTGTGGAAGCCTGAGTAAGTAAAGTAACATGGAAAGCCTAAGTAAGTAAAGTATTATAAAAAGCTGGAGTAAGTAAAGCAGCATAGAAATCTTGAGTAAGTAAAGCAGTGTGAAAAAGTACCTTGGAAATCCCTAATAAGTTAAGTAACATGGAAATCTTGAGTAAGTAAAGTAGCATGGAAAAGCAACATGGAAAGTAGGAGTAAGTAAATAAACAAGGAAAAGCACCGTGAAAAGTTTGAGTAAGTAAAGTAGCATAGAAAAGCAGCATGAAAATCTTAAGTAGAGTAGCGTGGAAAGCCTATATAAGTAAAGCAACGCAAAAATCTTGAGTAAGTAAAGTATAATGGAAAGCTTGAGTAAGTAATGTAGCATGGAAAGCCTAAGTAAGTAAAGCAGCATGGAAAAGTGGCGTGGAAGGCCCAAGTAAGTAAAGCAATGTGGAAAGCTCAAGTAATTAAACTAGCCTATAAAAGTACAATGGAAAGCCTAAGTAAATCAACATAGAAAGTAAGTGTGAAAAACCTAAGTAATGTAGCATAGGTAAAGTAGAGTGAAAAAGAAGCATGGAAAGCTTGAGTAAGTAAATCAACATGGAAAGATCAAGTAAAATAATGTGGAAAGCTCGAGGAAGAAAAGTAATGTAGAAAAATGGTGTGGAAAGCCTAAGTAAAGGAGTGTGGAAAGATCAAGTATGTAAAGCAACATGGAAGGCCTAAGTAAGTAAAGTAGCATGGAAAGCTTGACTAAGTAAAGCAACATGAAAAATTAGTGTGGAAAGCTTGAGTAAGTAAAGCATATCAGATAAATAGTGCAGAAAGTTTGAGTACATAAATTAGTTTGGAAAGCTCGAGTAAATAAAGCAGCATGAAAAAGAAATGTAGAAAGCTTGAGTAAGTAAATCACTGTGGAAAGCTTGAGTAAGTAAAACGTGGAAAGATTAAGTAAATCAGCATGGAAATCTTGAGTAAGTAGTGTGGAAAAACAACTTGGAAAGTTTGAGTAAGTAGCATAGAAAATCAACATAGAAAGCTTGAGTAAGTAAAGTAGCATGGAAAAGCAATGTGGAAAGCTTGAGTAAGTAAATTAGTGTGGGAAGCTTGAGTAAGTAACATAGTGTGAAAAGCTTGAGTAAGTAAAGCAGTATACAAAAGTAACATGGAAAGCTCGAATAAGTAATGGAGTGTGAAAATCTTGAGTAAGTAACGTAGAAAAGCAATGTTGAAAGCTTGAGTAAGTAAAGTAGCATGAAAAAAAATCTTTAAAAACTGAGTAAGAAAATTAACTTGGAAAGTGTAAGTAAAGCAACATGAAAAACTTGAGTAAGGAAAGCAGTGTGGAAAGCCTTAGTAAGAAAAGTAGCATGGAAAGCTTGAGTAACTAAAGTAGCATGGAAGGCCCTTGTAAGTAAAGTAACATGGAAAGCCCACGTAAGTAAACTAGTGTCATAAAGTAGCATGGAAAGATCAAGTAATTAAAGCAGTGTGGAAAAGTAGTGTGAAAATCTCAATTAAGTAAAGTAACATGAAAGGTTTGAGTAAATAAAGTAGCATAGAAACGTAGCATGGAAATCTTGACTAAGTAAAATAGAGTGGAAAAGTAACATGGAAAGCTCAAGTAAGTAAATCAATGTGAAAGGCTCAAGTAGGTAATGCAACATAGAAAGCTCGAGTAAGTAAAGCAACATGGAAAGCTTGACTAAGTAAATCAGTTTGAAAGTCTTGAGTAAGTAAAGCAACATGGAAATCTTGAGTAAGTAAAGCAACATGGAAATTTTGAGTAAGTAAAGCAATGTGGAAAGTCTGAGTATGTAAATTAGAATGGAAATCTTGAGTAAGTAAAGCAACGTAGAAAAGCAGTGTGAAAATCCTGAGTAAGTAAAGTAACATAGAAAGATTGAGTAATTAAAGCAGCGTGGAAAGGTTTAGTAAGTAAAGTATCTTGGAAAAGTAGCGTGGAAGTTCAAGTAAGTAAAGCAGCAGAAAAATCTTAAGTAAAGAAATTTGAAAAATCAACATCGAAACCTTGAGTTAGTAAAGCAACATGGAAATCCTAATTAAGTAAAGCAGTGTGGGAAATTAGCATGGAAACCCTGAGTAAGTAAAGTAGCTTGGAAAGCTTGAGAAAATAAAGTAGTGTGAAAAAATCAGTGTGAAAATCTTTAGTAAGTAAAGTAGCATAGAAAATCAGTGTGGAAAGCTTGATAAGTAAATTAACATGGAAAGCTTGAGTCAAAAAATCAACATGAAAATCCCACGTAAGTAAAGCAATGTGAAAAAGTAGTGTGAAATGCCCAAGTAGGAAAAGCAATGTAGAAAGCCTGAGTAAGGCATCATGAAAAGCTTTAGTAAGTAAAGTAGCATGAAAAAGTTGATTAAGTAAAGCAACGTAAAAAATTAGCATGGAAAGCTCGAGTAAGTAAAGTAGTGTGGAAATCCAAACTAAGTAAAACATGGAAAGCTTGCGTAAAAATAATGTGGAAAGCCTAATTAAATAAAACAACATGGAAAAGTAGTGTGTAAAGGCAATGTGAAAATCTCGAGTAAGTAAAGTAGCATGGAAAAGTAGTGTGAAAATCTTGAGTACATAAATTAGCGTGGAAAAACAATGTGGAAAGCTTGAGAAAGTAAGTAGCATGAAAAGCTTGAGTAAATAAAGTAGCGTGAAAAGCTTAAGTACATAAAGTAGCATAGAAATCCCAAGTAAAGCAACATTGAAAGTTTGAGTATGTAAAGTAGTGTGGAAAATTAACATGGAATGCCTGAGTAAGTAAAGTAATGTGAAAATCTAATGTGGACGGCTTGAGTAAGTAAAGCAGTGTAGAAAGCTCAAAATATAAAGTAGCATGGAAATCTCAAGTAAGTAGCATGGAAAGCTCGAGTAAGTAAAAGAGTGTGAAAATCCTTAGTAAGTGAAGTAACGTGGAAAGCCTGAGTAAGTATAGAAGCATGGAAAAACAACATGGAAAGCCTAAGTAAGTAAAGCACCATGGAAAGCTTGAGTCAGTAAAGCACCATAGAAAAGCATCATGGAAAGCTTGAGTAAATAAAGTAGCATCGAAAAGCAGTGTGGAAATCCTGAGTAAATAAATGAGCGTGAAAAACCTATATAGAAAGTAGCATGAAAATGTTAAGTAAAGCAACATGAAAAATCTGAGTAAATAAAGTAGCATGGAAAGCTCGAGTAAGTAAAGTAGTGTGGAAAGCCCAAGTAAGTAAAATAACATGGAAAAGTAGCATGGAAATCTTGAGTAAATAAAACAATGTGGAAAGCCTAATTAAGTAAAACAACATAGAAAAATAGCATGGAAAAACAATGTGAAAATCTTGAGTAAGTAAAGTAGTATGGAAAAGTAATGTGAAAATTCAGAGTAAGTAAATTAGCATGCAAAAACAATTTGGAAAGATTAAGAAATTAAAGTAGCATGGAAAGTCTTAGTAAATAAAGTAGCATGAAAAGCCTAAGTACGTAAAGTAGCGTAGAAATGCTAAGTGAATAAAGTGACATGGAAAGCCTAAGTATGTAAAGTAACATAAAAAATTAGTATGGAATTCTCGAGCAAGTAAAGTAACATGAAAATGCAGCATGGAAAGATTGAGTAACTAAAGCAATGTGCAAATCTTGAAATAGTAAAGTAACGTAGAAAACTCAAGTAAGTAAAATAACATGGAAAAATAGCATGAAAAGCCTAAGTAAAAGAGTGTGGTAGTCCTTAGTAATTAAAGTAACACGGAAATCCTAAGTAAAGAAGCATGAAAAAACAACATGAGAAGCTCAAGTAAGTAAAGCACAATAGAAAGTTTGGGTAAGTAAAGCACCATCGAAAAGCAGCATGGAAAGCTTGAGTAAATAAAGTAACATCAAAAAACAACGTGGAAATATTAATGAAGTAAAGAAGCATGGAAAAGCTATGTGGAAAGCCTGAGTAAGTAAATCAACATGGAAAAGCTTGAGTTTGTAAAGTACTGTAGAAAGCTTGAGTAAGTAAAGCAACATCAAAAAGTAGCATGAAAAGTGTTAGTAAATAAAGTAGCATCTAAAAGTAACATGATAGGCTCGAATGATTAAAACAACGTGGAAAGCTCATGTAAGTAAAGTAGCATGGAAAGCCTTAGTAAGTAAAGTAGCATGGAAAGCCTAAGTAAGTAAAGTAGTGTGGAAAAACAACATGAAAAGTAAGAGTAAGTAAAGTAGCTTGGAAAAGCAATGTAGAAATCTCGATTAAGTAAAGTAGGCTAGAAAATCAATGTAGAAATATTAAGTAAGTAAAGTAACATGGAAAACTTACATAATTAAAGTAGTGTGGAAGACACAAGTAAGTAAAGAAGTGTGGAAATCTTAAGTAAATAAAGTAGTGTGGAAAGATTGAGTAAGTAAAGCAATATGGAAAGCTAGAGTATGAAAAGTAACATGGAAAGCTTGAGTAACTAAAGTAGTGTGAAAAGCCCAAGTAAATAAAGTACCATGGAAAAGCAGGGTGGAAAGCTCAAGTAAGTAAAGGAGCATAGAAAAGCAGTGCAGAAAGCTTAATTAAGTAAAATAGCATGAAAATCTTGAGTAAGGAAAAGATTGAGTAATTAAAGCAGTGTGGAAAACACAAGCAAGTAAAGCAATGTGGAAAGCTTGAGTAAGTAAAGTAGTGTGGAAAACTTGAGTAAGTAAAGAAACATGGAAAGCTAGAGTATGGAAAGTAACATGGAAAGCTTGAGTAAGTAAAGCAGTGTGTAAAAGTAGTGTGGAAAGCCCAAGTAAATAAAGTAGCATGGAAAAGTAGGGTGAAAAGCTCAAGTAAAGGAGCAAACAAAAGTAGTGTGGAAAACCTGATTAAGTAAAATAGTATGAAAATCTTAAGTAAAGTAGCATGGAAAGCCCAAGTAAAGTAACATGTAAAGATTGAGTAATTAAATAATCATGGAAAGCAAGAGTAAGTAAAGTAGTGTGGAAATCACAAGTAAGTAAAAGAATGTGGAAAATTAACATGAAAATATAGAGTAAGTAAATCAATCTGGAAAGCTTGAGTAAGTAAAGAAACATGGAAAGTCTACGTAAGTAAATCAATGTGGAAAAGTAGTGTAGAAAGCTCGAGTAATTAAACTAGCATGGAAAGCTTGAAATAGTAAAGTACTATAGAAAAACAGTGTGGAAAGCTCAAGTAAGTAAAACAACATGGAAAAGCAATGTGGAAAGATCTAGTAAGTAAAACAATGTGAAAGAGTAGCGTGGAAAGCTTGAGTAAATAAAGTGGCATGGAAAGCTTGAGTAAGTAAAGTAGCAAGAAAAAATAGTGTGGAAAGCCTAAATAAGTAAAGCAACATGGAAAGCTCATGTAAATAAAGTAGCATGGAAAAGAAGCATGGAAAGCTTGAGTAAGTAAAGCAATGATGAAAGCTCGAGTAAGTAAAATAGCATGGAAATCCTATATAAGTAAAGCTGTGTGGAAAGCCCAAGTTAGTAAAGTAGCATGAAAATCTTGAGTAAGTAAAGTAGCATGGAAAAGCAACATGAAAATCCTTACTAAGTAAATCATCATGGAAAAGTAGTGTGGAAATCTTGAGTAAGTAAAGTAGCCTATAAAGCATGAGTAAGTAAAGTGGCATAGAGAACTTGAGTAAATAAAGTAGAATAAAAAGCTTGAGTAAATAAAGCAGTATGGAAAAATAACATGGAAAGCTTGAGTAAGTAAGTAGGATGGAAAAGTAGTGTGAAATTTTTGAGTAAGTAAAGTAACATAGAAAATCAACATGGAAAGATTGAGTAAGTAGAGTAGCATAGAAAGCCTAAATAAAGTAGTGTGGAAAAGCAGCATGGAAATCTCGAGTAAGTAAAGCAACGTGAAAAGCTCAAGTAATTAAACTAGCATGAAAATCTTGAGGAAATAAAGTAGTGTGGAAAGCTTGAGTAAGTAAAGTAATATATAAAAGTAGTGTGGGAAGCTCGAGTAAGTAAAGTAGCATGGAAATGCATCGTGAAAATTTTGAATAAGTAAAGTACCATGGAAAATAAGCATAGAAAGGTAGCATGCAAAGCTTAAGTAAAGTAGCATGGAAAACATAAGTATAGTAGAGTGAAAAAGTCAAGGAAGTAAAATAGCGTAGAAAGCTTGAGTAAGTAAAGCAATGTGGAAAACTTGAGTAAGTAAAGTAGTGTGGAAAGCCTGAGTAAGTAAAGCAACATGTAAAAATAATGTGGAAAGCTTGAGTAAGTAAAACAATGTGGAAAGCCCAAGTAAGTAAAGCAACATGGAAAAGTAGCATGGAAAGCTTGAGTAAGTAAGTAGTGTGGAAAAGTAGCATGGAAAGATGAAGTATGTAAAGCAGTATAAAAAGCTTGAGTAAATAAAGCAATGTGAAAATATTAAGTAAAGCAATATAGAAATGCAACATGGAAAGCATGAGTAAATCAAGTAGTGTGGAAAGCCCCAGTAAGTAAAGTAATGTGGAAATCTTGAGTAAATAAAACAACATGGAAAGCCTGAGTATGTAAAGCAACATGGAAATCTTGAGTAAATAAAGCAACATGAAAAGCTTGAGTAAGTAAAGTAGCATGGAAAATTAGTGTGGAAAGCTCAAGTAGGTTAAGCAGTGTGGAAATCTTGAGTAAGTAAAGAAACATGGAAAAGTAAAATGGAAAGTTCTAGTAAGTAAAACGGTATGGAAATCTTGAGTAAGTAAAGCAACATTGAAAAGCAACGTGAAAAGGCTGAGTAAGTAGTGTGGAAAGACTGAGTAAGTATATCAATGTGGAAAGTCTGAGTAAGTAAATTAGCATGAAAAGCTTGAGTAAGTAAATCAACATGGAAAAGTAGTGTGAAAATTCCAAGTAAGTAAAGAAGCATGGAGAAGTAGCGTGGAAAGCTCAAGTAAGTAAAGGAATGTGGAAAGCTTGAGTAAGTAAAGTAGTATAGAAAAGTAGCGTGTGAAGCTCTAGTAAGTAAAGTAGCATGGAAATGAAATGCAGAAATCTTGACTAAGTAAAGTAGCATGGAAAAAAAGCATGGAAAAGTAGTATGGAAAGCTCGCGTAAGTAAAGTAATGCGGAAAGCCTGAGTAAGTAAAGTAGCGTGAAATTTTCAAGTAAGTAAAGTAACATGGAAAGCTTGAGTATTTAAAGAAATGTGGAATTCTTAAGTAAGTAAAGTAGCATAGAAAGATTGAGTAAGCAAAGTAGAATGGAAAAATGGCATAAAAAACTTGAGTAAATAAGACAACGTGGAAATCTTGAGTAAGCAACTTAGAAAAATAGCGTGAAAAGCCCAAGTAAATATAATAGTGTGGAAAGCTTGAGTAAATAAAGGAGCATGGAAAGCCTGATTAAGTAAAATAGTGTAGATTTCCTAAGTAAGTAAAGCAACATGGAAATGTAACATGGAAAGCCTAAGTAAGTAAAGCAACATGGAAGTCATGAGTAAGTAAAGAAACATTAGAAAGGTCAAGTAAGTAAAATAGTGTGGAAAATTAGCATGGAAAGTATGAGTAAGTAAAGTAATGTGGAAATTTTGAGTATGTAAAGTAGCATAGAAAGCTTGAGTAAGTAAAGAAGTGTGAAAAGCTCAAGTAAAGTAGCATGGAAAGCTTGAGTAAGTAAAACAATGTAGAAAAGCAGTGTGGAAAGCTCAAGTAAGTAAAGTAACACGGAAAGCCTAAGTAAGTAAAGCATTGAGTAAAAGTAGCATGGAAAGGCTGAGTTAGTAAAGCAACATCGAAAGCATGAGAAATTATAGCAATGTAGAAAAGCTATGTGGACAGTCTAAGTAAGTAAAGTAGCATGGAAAACTAGTGGGAAAAGTCTGAGTTAGTAAAGTAGAGTGGAAAAGAAGTGTAGAAAGCTTGAGTACGTAAATCAATGTGGAAAGCTCGAGTGAGTAAATCAACATGGAAAGCTTGAGTAAGTAAAGGAGTGTAGAAAATTAGTGTGGAGAGCTCAAGTAAATAAAATAATGTGGAAATCTCAAGTAAGTAAAGTAGCTTGGAAAGCTCAACTAAGTAAATCAACATGCAAAAGTAACATGGAAAGCTTGTGTCAATAAAGCAACATGGAAAGCCTGAGTAAGTAAAACCACGTGGAAAGACTAAGTAAAGCAGCATGAAAAGCCTAAGTAAAGCATCATGAGAAGCATGAGTAAGTAAAGCAATGTGGAAAAGTAGCGTGAAAGGCTCGATTAAGTAAAGCAATGTGGAAAGCTTGAGCAAGTAAACCAATGTGGAAAAGTAGAATGGAAATCTTGATTAAGTAAAGTAGCATATAAAGTTTGAGTAAGTAAAGTAGAGTGGAAAAGTAACATGGAAAGCTCGAGTAAGTAAATCATCACAGAAAGCTAGAATATGTAAATTAGCATGGAAAGATCGAGTAAGTAAAGCACGGTGGAAAAGCAGCAAGGAAAGTCTAAGTAAATAAACTAATGTGGAAAGCTCAAGTTAGTAAACCAGTGTGGAAATCCTAACTATGTAAAATAGTGTGGAAAGCTTGAGTAAGTAAAGCAGCATGAAAAAGTAGTATAGAAAGTCCAAGTAAGTAAAGCAACGTGGAAAAATAGTGTGAAAATCCCAAATAAGTAAAGTAGTATGAAAATCTTGAGTATTTAAACCAACATGGAAAGTTTGAGTAAGTAAATTAGTGTGGAAATCTTGAGTAAGTAAAACAACATGAAAAGCTCAAGTAAGTAAAACAACATGGAAATATCGAGTAAGTAAAGTAATAAAAAAAACCAGTATGGAAAGCTCAAGTAATTAAAGTAACATGGAAAGGTTGAGTTAGTAAAGTAGCATGGAAAGCTTGAGTAAGTAAAGCAATGTGGAAAGCTTGATTAGGTAAAGTAGTGTAGAAAGCCTTAGTAAAGTAATGTGGGAAACCTAAGTAAATAAAACATCATAGAAAAGAAGCATGGAAAGCCTCAAAAAGTAGAGAAGCATGAAAATCCTAAGTAAAATAGTGTAGAAAGCCTGAGTAAGGAAAACATCATAAAAATCTGAAGTAAGTAAAGCAGTATGAAAAAGTAGCATAGAAAACTTGAGTAAGTAGAGCATCATGAAAATCTTGAGTAAGTAAAGCAACATAGAAAAGCAATGTGGAAAGCCTAAGTGAATAAAGTAGTGTGGAAAGCCAAAATAAATAAAGAAACATGAAAAATTAGTGTGAAAAGCCTTAGTAAGTAAAACAACGTGCAAAAGCAATGTGAAAATCTTGAGTAAGTAAAGCAACATGGAAAGCCTAAGTAAGCAAAGTAGCATGGAAAGCCTGAGGATGTAAAGTAGCATGGAAAATTAGCATGAAAAGCCTGAGTAAGTAAACTAACATGGAAAGCTTGAGTAAGTAAACTATCATGGAAAAGTAATGTGGAAAGCCTAAGTAATTAAAGTAGCATAGAAAGCCTAAGTAAGTAAAAGAGCATGAAAAACTTGAGTAAGTAAAGTAGCATGGAAAAGTAGTGTAGAAAGTTCAAGTAAGTAAAGGAACATGGAAAACTTGAATAAGTAATGTATCATGGAAATCTCAAGTAGATAAATTAGTGTAGAAAGCTTGAGTAAGTAAAGTAGTTTTGAAAAGCAATGTGGAAAACCAAAGTAAATAAAGTAGCATGTAAAAGTAGGGTGGAAAATTTGAGTAAGTAAAGTAGTAGGGAAAAACAATGTGGAATACTTGAGTAAGTAAATTAGCATGGAAAGCCTGAGTACGTAAAATAGTGTGGAAAACCTGAGTAAGTAAAATAGCATGGAAAGCTTGAGTAAGTAAAGTAGTGTGGAAAGATTAAGTAAAGCAGTGTGAAAAATAGTATGAAAAGCCTTAGTAAGTAAAACAACATGGAAAATCAGTGTTGTAAGCTCAAGTAAAGTAACATGTAATTATAGAGTAAGTAAATCATTATGGAAACTCAACATGAAAATTTCAAGTAAATAAAGTAGCGTGGAAAGCTTGATTGAGAAAAATAATATAGAAAAGTAGTATGGAAAGCTCGAGTAAGTAAAGTAGCATGCAAAAGTAGTGTGAAAAGCTAGAGTAAATAAAATAGTTTGAAAAAATAACATGGAATGATTAAGTAAAGTAGCATGGAAACCCTGAGTAAGTAAAGTAATGTGAAAATCTTAAGTAAATTAGTGTGTAAATCTTGAATAAGTAAAATAGTGTGTAAATCTTGAGTAAGCAAAGTAGTGTGGAAAGCTCAAGTAAGTAAAGCATAATGGAAAAGAAGCATAAAAATATCAAGTAAGTAAAACAACATGGAAAGCTCAAGTAAGTAAAGTAGTGTGGATAGCCCGAGTAAGTAAATCAATATGGAAAAGTAGTATGGAAAGCATGAGTAAGTAAAGCAACATAAAAATCGTGATTAAGTAAAGTAGTGTTGAAAAACAACATAGAAATCATGAATAAGTAAAACAACATAAAAAAAGCATGGAAAGCTCGAGGAAGTAAAGCAACATGAAAAGCCTGAGTGAGTAAAGTAGCATGGAAAGCCCAAGTAAGTAAAGTAGCATGAAAAAGGAGTGTGGAATGCTTGAGTAAGTAAAGCAATGTGGAAATCCTGATTAGGTAAAGTAATATGGAAAATTAGTATGGAAAACCCAAGTAAGTAAAACATCATGGAAAACCTGAGTAAGTAAAGCAACATGAAAAGCCTAAGTAAATAAAGTAATGTAGAAAATTAGCATAAAAAGCCTGAGTAATTTTAGCAGCATAGAGATCCTAAGTACATAAATCATCTTGGAAAAGCAATGTGGCAAGTTTGAGTAAGTAAAGCAACATGGAAATCTTGAGTAAGTAATCAACATTGAAAAGTAACATAGAAATCTTGAATAAGTAAAGCTGTATGGAAACCTTAAGTGAGTAAAGCAACATGAAAAGGTAGTGTGAAGAGCTTGAATAAGTGATGTATCATGGAAAAGTAATGTGAAAATCCTAAGTAAGTAAAGTAGTATGGAAAAGCAACATGAAATTCCCTAGTACATAAAGTAACATAAATAGCCAGAGTAAGTAAAGCAGCATGGAAAGTCTGATTAAGTAAAGTAGTGTTGAAATCTCGAGTAAGTAAAGTAGCATTGAAATCTTAACGAAAGTAGCATGGAAAGCTCATGTAAGTAAAGCAACATGAAAAAATATCATGAAAAGCTCGAGTTAGTAGAGTAGCATGAAAATTTTAAGTAAATAAAGAAACATAAAAAAGTAGTGTGGAAAGCCTTAGTAAGTAAAACAACATGAAAAACTTGAGTAACGGAACATAGAAAGCTCAAGTAAAATAACATGGAAAAATAGCATGGGAAATTCAATTAATTAAAGTAGCATGGAAAGATCTAGTAAGTAAAGTAATGTGGAAAGCTTGAGTAAGTAAAGTAGCGTGGAAAAGTAATGTGAAAAGCCTGAGTAAGTAAAGTAGCATCAAAATCCTAAGTGAAGTGGCAAGGAAAGCTTGTGTAAGTAAAGCAGTGTTGAAATCTCGAGTAACTAAAGTAGTGTGGAAAGATCGCGTAAGTAAATCAATATGGAGAGCCTGAGTAAGTAAAGCAATGTTAAAAGTTTGACTAAGTAGAGTGGAAAGCCTGAGTAAGTAAAGGAGTGTGAAAATGTAGCATAGAAAGCCTATGTAAATAAAGTAGTGTGGAAAGCTTGAGTAAATAAAGTAGTGTGGAAATCCTAAGTAAGTAAAGCAACATGGAAAGCCTTAGTAAGTAAAGTAGCATGGAAAAGTAGGATTCAAATCTTGAGTAAGTAAAGTAACATGCAAAATTTGAGTGAGTAAAGTAGCATAGAAAGCTTAAGTAAGTAAAGAAACATAGAAAAACAATGTGGAAGGCTTGAGTAAATAAAGCAATGTGGAAAGCTTGTGTAAGTAAAGCAGTGTAGAAAAGTAGTATGGAAAGCCTGAGTAAGTAAAGTAGCATGAAAAAACAATGTGGAAAAATCAAGTAAAGCAACATGAAAAAGTAGCATGGAAAGATTGAGTAATAAAAGTAGCGTTGAAAGCATGAGTAAGTAAAGCAACATGAAAAGTTCAAGTAAAGTAGTGTGGAACTCCTCAGTAAGTAAAGCAATGTGGAAAAGTAATGTGAAACACCTGAGTAAGTAAAAGAGCATAGAAATCTTGAATAAATAAAGCAGTTTAGAAATCTCAAGTAAGTAAAATAGCATAGACATTCTAAGTAAGTAAGTAACATGAAAAAGCAATGTGAGAAGCCTAACTTACTAAAGAAACATTGAAATCTTAAGTAAACTAGCATGGAAAAATAACATAGATAGCCTAAGTATGTAAAGCAACATGGAAAAGAAGTGTGGAAAGCTCAAGTAAGTAAAGCAACATGAAGAGCCTGAGTAAGTAAAGCAACATAGAAAATTAGCATAGAAAGATCAAATAAGTAAAGTAGCGTGGAAAGCCCAAGTAAGTAAAGCAATGTTGAAAAGCAATGTAGAAACCTCAAGTAAGTAAAGAAGGGTGAAAAGCTTGAGTAAATAAAGTAGAATGGAAAAGGAACATGGAAAGCTTGAGTATGTAAAGTATTATGGATAAATCGAGTAAGTAAAGCAACATGGAAAATTAGTGTGAAAAGCTCAAGTAAAGCAACGTGGAAATATTGAGTAAGTAAAGCAGCATGAAAATCTTGAGTATTTAAAGTAACATGGAAAGTATGAGTAAGTAAAGTAGTTTTAAAAAGCAATGTAGAAATCCTGAGTAATTAAAGCAACATGGAAAGCCTAAGTAAGTAAATCAACATGGAAAAGCAACATGGAAAGCATGAGTAAGTAAAGTAGTGTGAAAAGTAGGAGTAAGTAAACCAATGTTAAAAAATAACGTGCAAATCTTGAGTTAATAAAGTAGTGTAGAAAGCTCAAAAAATTAAATCAACATGGAAAGCCTGAGTAAGTAAAGCAACATGGAAATCTTGAGTAAGTAAATTAGTGTCAAAAAGTAGTGTAGAAAGCATGAATAAGTAAAGCAACATGGAAAGCTTGATTAAGTAAAGTAGCATGGAAAAGCATCATGGAAAGTTTGGGTAAGTAAACTAGTTTTGATAATTAGCATGGAAAGCTCAAGTAAATAAAGTAGCATGGAAATCTGAAGTAAAATAGCATGGAAAGCCTAAGTAAGTAAAACAACGTGGAAATCCTGAGTAATTAAAGCAACATGGAAAGCTTGAGTAAGTAAAGTAGCATAGAAACTTTGAGTAAATAAAGTAGCATGGAAAAAAGTGTGAAAGGGCCAATTAATTAAAGCAACATGGAAAGATTGAGTAAGTAACCCAACATGTAAAAGTAGTATGAAAATCTTGAGTACGTAGAGTAGCATGGAAAGCTTAAGTAACTAAAACAATGTGGAAAATTTAAGCAAAGTAGCATGTAAATCTTGAGTAAGTAAAGCAATGTGGAAAAACAACATGGAAAGCTTGAGTAAGTAAAGCATCATAGAAAGCTTGAGTAAGTAAAGTAGCATAGAAAGCCAAAGTAAGTAAATGAGCTTGAAAAGCTTGAGTAAGTAAATTAGTGTGGAAATCCTGAGTATGTAAAAGAGCATGGAAAGCCTGAGTAAGTAAAGAAATATAAGAAAACAACATAAAAATATTGAGTAAGTAAAGTAATGTGGAAAGCCTTAGTAAGTAAAGTAGTGTGAAAAAGTATATTAGAAAGCCTGAATAAGTAAACCAATGTGGGAAATTATCTTAGAAAGCCTAAGTAAGTAAAGCAGTGTGAAAAGAATAAGTAAAGAAATGTAGAAAAATAGCTTGGAAACCCTAACTAAGTGAAGCAACATGAAAAAGTAGCATGGAAATCTTGAGTAAGTAAAGTAGCATGGAAAGCCTGAGTAAGTAAAGTAGCATGGAAAGCCCAAGTAAGTAAAGTAACATAAAAAAGCAACATGGAAAGCTCGAGTAAGTAAAGAAATATGGAAAGTTTAAGTAAATCAATGTGGAAAAGTAGTATGGAAAGCATGAGTAAGTAAAACAACATGAAAAGTTTGAGTAAGTAAAGCAACATGGAAAGCTCAAGTAAGTAAAGCAACATGGAAAATCAGTGTTGAAAGCATGACTTAGTAAAGCAACATATAAATATCGAGTAAATAACGTAGTGTGGAAAAATAACATTGAAAGCCTAAGTATGTAAAGTAGCATGGAAAAGTAATATAGAAAGCTCGAGTAAAGTAGCATGGAAAGCACAAGTAAGTAAAGCAACGTGGAAAAGTAGCATAGAAAGCCTGAATAATTAAAGAAGCATGAAAATTGAGAGTAAGTAAAGCAACGTGGAAATCTTGAATAAGTATCATGGAAAAGCAGCATGGAAAGTATGAGTAATTAAAGTAGCATGGAAATCCTGAGTAGGTAAAGTAGTATGAAAATCTCAAGTAAGTAAAGCAACATGGAAAAATAGCGTGGAAAACCCAAGTTAGTAAATCAACATGAAAAACTTGAGTAAGTAAAGCAACGTGGAAAAGTAATGTGGAAAGCCTTAGTAAATAAAGCAGCATGGAAAGCTCAAGTAAGTAAAGAAACATGGAAAGCCCGAGTAAGTAAAGTAGCATGGAAAAGCAATGTGAAAAACTTGAGTAAGTAAATCAGCATGGAAAGCTTGAGTAAGTAAAGCGTCATGGAAAGCCCGAGTAAGTAATGTAGCGTGGAAAAGTAGCATGAAAAGCTCAAGTAAAGTAGCATGGAAAAGAAGCATGAAAATCTCAAGTAAGTAAAGTAGTATAGAAAGATTGAGTAAGTAAATTAGTGTTAAAAGCCCGAGTGAGTAAAGCAATATTGAAAGCTCAAGTAAGTAAAGCAACGTGGAAAGCCCAAGTAAGTAAAGTAACATAGAAAAGTCATGTGAAAAACCTAAGTAAGCAAAGCAATGTAGAAATCTTGAGTAACTAAAGTAGTGTAGAAAAGTAGCATGGAAAGCCTAAGTAAAGCAGTGTAGAAATCTCAAGTAAAGTAGTGTGGAAACTTTGAGTAAGTAAAACAACATGGAAAACTTGAGTAAATAAAGTAGCATGGAAAATCAGCATGAAAATCTTGAGTAAGTAAATCAACATAGAAAGTCTGCGTAAGTAAAGCAACATGGAAAAAAAGTGTGGAAAGCTTTAGTAAATAAAGCAACGTGGAAAACCAGTGTGAAAAGGCTGAGTAAGTAAAGCAACATAGAAATCTCATGTAAGTAAAGCAATGTGGAAAAGCAACATGGAAAGCTTGAGTAATTATATCAACATGAAAAAGCAACGTGGAAAGCTCAAAGAAGTAAAGTAGTGTGGTAAAGTAGCATGAAAAGCATGAGTAAATAAAGTACCATGGAATACCTGAGTAAATAAAAGAGCGTGAAAAGCTTGAGTAACTAAAGTAGAATGGAAAGTTTGAGTAAGTAAAGCAACGTAGGAAACCAATGTAGAAAGCATGAGTAAGTAAAGTAGTGTGGAAAGCCAGAGTAAGTAGAGAAGTGTGGAAATCTCATGTAAGTAAAGCAATGTACAAATCCCAAGTAAGTAAAGCAATGTGAAAAAGCAACGTGGAAATCCTGACTTAGTAAAACAACATGGAAAACCCAAGTAAACTAGCATGGAAAATTAGCTTGAAAGGCCTAAGTATGTAAAGAAACATGGAAAAAGACCATGGAAAGCTCAAGTAAGTAAAGTAACATGGAAAGCTTGAGTAAGTAAAGCAATGTGGAAAAGTAGCGTAGAAAGTCTGAATAAGTAAAGTAATGTGGAAAGCCTAAGTAAGTAAAGTAACACGGAAATCTTGAGTAAGTAAAGGAGCATGAAAAGCTTGAGTAAGTAAAGTAGCATGGAAAATTATTGTGTAAAGCCTGAGTAAGTAAAGTAGCAAGGAAATATTGAGTAAGTAAAGCAACATAGAAAAGCAGTATGAAAAGCTCAAGTAAGTAAATCAATGTGGAAAAGTAGCATGGAAAGCTCGAGTAAGTAAAGTAGAATGAAAATCTTGAGTAAGTGAAAGTAGTGTGGAAAGCTCAAGTATTAAAAGCAGTGTGAAAAACTTGAGTAAGTAAAGCAACATAGAAAGCTAGAGTAAATAAAGTAGCATGGAAAGTCTGAGTAAGTAAAGTAGCATGGAAAAGTAATGTGGAAATGTTGAGTAAGTAAAGCAATGTGAAAAGACCAAGTAAGTAAAGTAGCGTGAAAAACTTGAGCAAGTAAAGAAGCTTGGAAAAGTAATGTGGAAATCTCGAGTAAGTAAAGCAATGTGGAAAAATAGTCTGAAAAGCCTAAGTTAATAAAGTAGTGTGAAAAGTTTGAAAAAGTAAAGCAGTATGGTAAAGTAGCATGGAAATCCTAAGTGAGTAAAGTAGCATGAAAAGCTCGAGTAAGTAAAGCAACGTCTAAATCTTGAACAAGTAAAACATTACAAAAAATATCATGGAAAGTCTAAATAAATAAAGTAGCATGGAAAACCCAAGTAATTAAATTAACATGGAAAAGCAGTGTGGAAAGTCTGAGTAAGTAACATGGAAAAGTAACATAAAAAAATTGAGTAACAAAAGTAGTGTGGAAAGCTTGAGTAAGTAAAGGAATGTAGAAAGCCCAAGTAAGAAAAGTAGCATGGAAATCTCAAATAAGAAAAGTTGCATGGGAATCTTGAGTAAGTAAAGCAATGTAGAAAGCCTAAGTAAGTAAAGCAGCATAGAAATCTCAAGTAAGTAAAGTAGCTTGGAAAGCCTAAGTAAAGTAGCGTGAAAAAATAACATTGAAGGCTTGAGTAATAAAAATAATATGGAAATCCTGAGCAAGTAATCTAGCATGGAAAAGCAATTTGGAAAGCTTGAGTAAGTAAAGAAGCATGGAGAATCAGTGTGGAAAGCCCATGTAAGTAAAGTAATATGGAAAGCTCAAGTAAATAAATTAGCATGGAAAGCTTGAGTAAGTAAAGCAGTGTATAAAAGTAGCTTTAAAATCTCAAGTAAGTAAAGTGGATGTAAAAGCAATGTGGAAAGCTTGAGTAAGTTAAGTAGCATGAAAAAAGAGTATGGAAAGCCTGAGTTAGTAAAGTAGCATGGAAAGCTCGAGTAAGTAAAGCAATGTGGAAAGATCGAGTAAGTAAAGTAACATGTAAAGCCCGAGTAAGTATAACAGTGTGGAAACATAGTGTGAAAAGCTCATGTAAGTAATGCAGTATGGAAAAGCACAATGGAAAGCTTGAGTGATTAAAGATATATAGAAAAGCAATGTGGAAAGTCTAATTTAGTAAAGTAATGTGGAAAGCCCAAGTAAGTAAACAACGTGGAAATTCTGAGTAAGTAAAGTAGCATCAAAATTTTGAGTAAGTAAAGTAGCGTAGAAAAGCAATGTGGAAAGCTTGAGTAATTAAAACAATGTGGCAAAGCAACATGGAAATCTTAGGTAAGTAAAGTAGCATGGAAATCTTGAGTAAGTAAAGTAGCATGGAAAGCTTGATTAAGTAAAGTAATATGGAAAGCCCAAGTAAGTAAAACAACATGGAAAACTTGAGTAAGTAATGAAGTATTGAAAGCCTGAGTAATTAAAGAAGTGTGGAAAGCTTATGTAAGTAATGTATCATGGAAAACTCAAGTAAGTAAAGCAAAATGAAAATTCTAAGTAAGTGGAAAAATAAAATGAAAAGCCTAAGTTAGTAAATCAGTGTGGAAATCTTGAGTAATAAAGTAGCATGGAAAGCCTAAGTAAAGTATCATAGAAAGCTGGAGTAAGTAAAGCAACATGGAAAGCCCAAGTAAGTAAAGTAGTGTGGAAAAGTACCATTGAAATCTTGAATAAGTTAAGCAATGTGGAAATATTGAGTAAGTAAAGTAGCATGGAAAAGTAGCATTGAAAGCATGAGTAAGTAAATTAGCATAGAAAAGTAGCATGGAAAGTTTGAGTATGTAAAGTAGCATGGAAAGTCCAAGTAAGCAAAGTAGCATGGAAATCCTGAGTAAGTAAATCAACATAGAAATATTGAGTAAGTAAAGTATCATGGAAAGCCTGAGCAAGTACAGTAGCATGGAAAGCCTAAGTAAGTAAAGTAGTATGAAAAAGTAGCATGAAAGGCTTGAGTAAGTAAAGCAACATGAAAAGGTCAAGTAATTAAACTAGCCTAGAAAAGTACCATAGAAATCCCAAGTAAGTAAATCAACATGGAAAATAAGTGTTAAAAACTCAAGTAATGCATCATAAGTAAAGTAGAGTGGAAAAGCAGCATGGAAAGCTCGAGTAAGTAAATCAATGTGGAAAGATCAAGTAAGTAAAATAACATGAAAATTTTGAGTAAGAAAAATAATGTGGAAAAATAACATGGAAAGCCCAAGTAAGTAAAGCATTATGGAAAGATCAAGTAAGTAAAGCAATATGGAAGGCATGAGCAAGTAAAGCAAGATGAAAAAGTAGCATGGAAAGCTTGAGTAAGTAAAACATCATGAAAAAGTAGTGTGTAAAGCTTGAATAAGTAAAGCAACATAGAAAAGTAGTATGGAATATCTGAGTAAGTAATGCAACATGAAAAGGATGAGTAACTAAAGCATATTGAAAAAATAGTTTGAAAAGTTTGATTAAATAAAGTAGCATGGAAGGCTCGAGTAAGTAAAGCAACATGAAAACACAACATGGAAAGCCTGAGTAGGTAAATAAGTGTGAAAAGCTCAAGTAAGTGAAGTAGCGTAGAAGGCTTGATTAATTAAATCAACATGAAAAAGCAGCATAAAAATCTTGAGTAAGTAAAGCAACGTGAAATAAAAATGTGGAAAGCTCGAGTAAATAAAGTAGCATGGAAAAGTAACATAGAAAGCTCAAGTAAGTAATTAGCATAGAAAAACAATATGGAAAGCTTGAGTAAGTAAAGTAGTGTGGAAAGCTTGAGTAAGTAGAGTATTATGAAAAGCTCAAGTACGTAAAGCAGTATGGAAAAGTAGCATGAAAAACTCAAATAAGTAAAGCAGTGTGAAAATCTTGAGTAAGTAAAGCAACATAGAAAAGTAGTATTGAAACCCTGAGTAAGTAAAGTAGCGTAGAAAAAAAGCATTGAAAGCCTAAATAAGAAAAGTAATATGGAAATCCTAAGTAATTAAAGCAATGTGGAAAGCCTGAGTAAGTAAAGCAACGTGGAAAGCATTAGTAAAAAAAGTAGCATGGAAAGCTTGAGTAAGTAAATTAGCATGGAAGGCCCTTGTAAGTAAAGCAACGTGGAAAGCCTGAGTAAGTAAACTAGAGTCAAAAATTAGTGTGGAAAGAGCGAATAATTAAAGCAATGTGAAAAGCCCAAGTAAGTAAAATAACATGGAAAGTTTGAGTAAGTAGCATGAAAAGCTTGACTAAGTAAAGTAGAGTCAAAAAGTAGCATGGAAATACTGAGTAAGCAAATGAAAATCAAAATCTTAAGTAGGTAAAGAAACATGGAAAGCTTGAGTAAGTAAAGCAACATGGAAAGCTTGAGTAATTAAAGCAACATGGAAATCTCTAGTAAGTAAAGCAATGTGAAATTTTTGAGTAAGTAAAGTAAAATGGAAAATTAGCATGGAAAGCCCAAGTATGTAAAGTAGGATGGAAAGCCTGAGTAAGTAAAACAATGTGGAAAAGTAGAGTGAAAATTTTGAGTGAGTAAAGTAGCGTGGAAAGCCTGAGTAAGTAAAGCAACGTGGAAAGGTTGAGTAAGTAAAGTATCTCATAAAAGTAGCATATAAAGTTCAAGTAAAGTAGCATGAAAATCTTGAGTAGGTAAAGCAATGTGAAAAAGTAGCATCAAAACCCTGAGTTAGTAAAGCAGCATGGAAAGCTTGAGTAAGTAAATCAACATAAAAAATAAGCGTGGAAAGCTTGAGTAAATAAATCAACATGAAAAAATAGTGTGAAAAGCCCAAGTAAGTAAAGTAATGTTGAAGGCCTGAGTAAGTAAAGCAACATGAAAAGCTTGAGTAAGTAAAGCAGCATGAAAAGTTTGAGTAAGTAAAGCAGTGTGGAAAAGTATCATAGAAAGCTTGAGTAAGTAAATTAGTGTGGAAATCCCCCAAAAAGTAAAGCAACATAAAAAAGCATGGAAATCTTGAGTAACTAAAACAACGTGGAAAACCTAATTAAGTAAAACAACATGGAAAAGTAGTACAAAAAAGGAATGTAAAAATCTTGAGTAAGTAAAGTAGCATGTAAAAGTAGTGTGAAAAATCTGAGTAAGTAAATTAGCATGGAAAAATAATGTGGAAATCTTGAGAAAGTAGAGCAACATAGAAAGCCTGAGTTAATAGAGTAGTATGAAAATCTTGAGTATGTAAATTAGCGTAGAAATCCCAAGTAAGTAAAGAAAAATTTAAAGCTTGAGTATAGAAAGTAGCATGGAAAATTAGCATGGAATGCCCGAGCAAGTAAAACAATGTGAAAATGTAGCATGAAAAGCTCAAGTAAATAAAGTAGCATGGAAAGCTCGAAATAATAAAGTAGGTAGAAGTATTAAATATGTAAAACAACATAGAAAAGTAGTGTGGAAAGCCCAAATAAGTAAATGAATGTGAAAATCTTTAGTAAGTAAAGTAACATGGAAATCCTGAGTAAGTAAAAAAGCATGGAAAAATAATGTGGAAAGCCTGAGTAAGTAAAGCACCATGGAAATCTTGGGTAAGTAGAGCACCATCAAAAATTAGCATGAAAAGCCTAAGTAAATAAAGTAGCATCAAAAAGCAATGTGAAAATATTTAGTTGGTAAAGCAACATGGAAAAGCTATGTGAAAACCCTGAGTAAGTAAAGCAACATGGAAAATCATAATGAAAAATTCAAGTTAGTAAAGTAGTGTGGAAAGCTCGAGCAAATAAAGTAGCATCAAAAAGTAGTGTGGAAAGCCTTAGCAACTAAAGAAACATCTAAAAGTAACATGATAATTTTGAGTAAGCAAAACAGTGTGGAAAGCTCTAGTAAGTAAAATAACATGGATAGCCTTAGTAAGTAAAGTAGCATAGAAAACCTGAGTAAGTAAAGCAACAAGAAAAAGCAGTATGAAAAGCAAGAGTAAGTAAAGTAGCATGGAAAGCTTGAGTAAGTAAAGTAGCATGGAAAGCACAAGTAAAGTAGTGTTGAAAGCTAGAGTAAGTAATGCAACATGGAAACCCTAAGTAAGTAAAGTAACATGGAAAGCTAGAGTATGGAAAGCAACATGGAAAGCCCGAGTAAGTAAAGTAATGTGTAAAAGTAGAGTGAAAAGCCCAAGTAAATAAAGTTGCATGTTAAAGCGGGGTGGAAAGTCCAAGTAAATAAAGGATCATAGAAAAGTAGTGTGGAAAGCTTGAGTAAATAAAATACCATGGAAATCTTGAATAAGTAATGCAGCTTGGAAAGCTCGAGTAAGTAAAGAAACATGAGAATATTGAGTAATTAAAGAAGCATGGAAAGCAAGAGTAAGTAAAGCAGCATGGAAATCCCAAGTAAGTAAATCAATGTGGAAAAGTAGCATGAAAATACCAAGTAAGTAAATCAACATGGAAAGCTTGAGTAAGTAAAGTAATGTGGAAAGCTTGAGTAAGTAAAGCAATGTAGAAAAGTAGTGTGGAAAGCACGTGTAAGGAAAGCAGCATGAAAATATTGAATAAGTAAAGTAGTGTGGAAAAGTAATGTGGAAAACCCAAGTAAGTAAAGCAACATGGAAAAACAATGTGGAAAGCCTGATTAAGTAAAATAATGTGGAAAAGTAGAGTAGAAAGCTTGAGTAAATAAAGTGGCATAGAAAGCTTAAGTAAAGTAGTGAGGAAAAGCAATGTGGAAATCCTAAGTAAAGCAACATGGAAAGCTCAAGTAAATAAATAAACATGGAAAATAAGCTTATAAAGCATGATAAAGTAAAGCAATGATGAAATCTCGAGTAAGTAAAGCCGCATGGAAAGACTACGTAAGTAAAACAATGTAGAAAGCCCAAGTTAGTAAACTAGCATAGAAATCTTAAGTAAGTAAAGTAGCATGGAAAAGTAGCATGGAAAGCCTTAGTAAGGAAATCAGCATGGAAAGCTTGAGTAAGGAAAGTAGAATAAAAATATCAAGTAACTAAAGCAGTTTAGAAAAACAACATGAAAAGCCTGAGTAAGTAAAGTAGGATGGAAAAATAACATGAAAATTCTGAGTAAGTAAAGTAGCATGGAAAGCTTGAGTAAGTAAAGTAGCATAGAAAGCCTAAGTAGTGTGGAAAATTGGCATGAAAGTCTTGAGTAGATAAAAAATCGTTGAAAGCTCAAGTAATTAAAGTAGCATGGAAATCCTGAGTAAGTAAAGCAATGTGGAAATCTTGAGTAAGTAAAGTAGTATGGAAAAATATTGTTAGAAGCTTGAGTAAGTAAAGTAGCATGTAAGTATAGCATGGAAATCTTGAATAAGTAAAGTACCATGGAAAATAAGCATGTAAAAGTAGAATGGAAAGCCCAAGTAAGTAAACCAGCAAGGGAAGCATGAGTAAGTAAAGTAGAGTGGAAAACTCGAGTAAGTAAAGTAGCATAAAAATCATGAGTAATTAATGGAGTGTGGAAAGATTGAGTAATTAAAGCAACATGGAAAAGCAATGTGGAAAGCCCGAGTAAGTAAAGCAATGTGGAAAGCCCAAGTAAAGCAACATGGAAAAATAGCATAGAAATCTTGAGTAAGTAAAGTAGTGTGGAAAAGTAGCATGGAAATATTGAGTATGTAAAGTAGCATGGAAATATTGAGTAAGTAAAGCAACATAGAAATCTTAAGTAATATAACAATGTGTAAATACAACATGGAAATCTTAAGTAAATAAAGCACTGTGGAAAGCTTTAGTAAGTAAAGCAATATGGAAATCTTGAGTAAGTAAAATTACATGGAAAGCCTGAGTATGTAAAGCAACATGGAAAGCCTGAGTAAGTTAAGAATCATGGAAAGCCTGAGTAAGTAAAACAACATGGGAAAATAGTGTGGAAAGCTCAAGTAAGTAAAGCAGTGTGAAAATCTTGAGTAAGTAAAACAACATAGAAAATTAGCATGGAAAGTTCAAGTAAGTAAAGCAACATGGAAATATCGAGTAAGTAAAGTAGCGTGGAAAAACAACATGAAAAAGTTGACTAAGTAAAGTAAAGTGGAAAGCTTAAGTAAGTATATCAATGTGTAAAAATAGTGTGGAAAGCCAAAGAAAATAAAAAAGCATGGAAAGCCTGAATAAGTAAAGTAGCATGGAAAAATAGTGTGAAAAGCCCAAGTAAGTAAAGTAGCATGGAGAAGCATCATGGAGAGCTCAATTAAATAAAGCTAAATGGAAAGCTTGAGTAAGTAAAACAATATAGAAAAGAAATGTGGGAAGCCCTGATAAGTAAATTAGCATGGAAATTTAACATGGAAAGCTTGAATAAGTAAAGTAGCATACAAAAAAAGCATGGAAAAGTAGCATGGAAAGCTCGAGTAAGTAAACTAATGTGGAAAGCTTAAGTAAGGTAGTATATAAAGTAACGTGAAAAGCCCTAGTAAGTAAAGTAGCAAGAAAATGCAACGTGGAAAGCTTGAATAAGTAAAGTAGCATAGAAAGCTCGAGTAAGTAAACTAATGTAAAAAGCCTAAGTAGTTAAAGTAGCATGGAAAGCCTAAGTATTTAAAGCAATGTGGAAAGCTTGAGTAAGTAAAGTAGTATGGAAAGCTTGAGTAAGTAAATCAACATGGAAAAGCAACATGAAAAGCCTAAGTAAAGGAATGTGGAAAGTTTGAGTAAGTAAAGCAACATGAAAAAGTAGTGTGGAAACCCTAAATAATTAATGCAACATAGAAAGCCTAATTAAGTAAAGCAGTGTGAAAATCTCAAGTAGGTAATGCAACATGGAAAGCCTGAGTAAGTAATGTAACATGGAAAGCTCGAGTAAGTAAAAAAATGTAGAAAGCTTGAGTAAGTAAAACAGTGTGGAAAAATAGTGTGAAAAGCAAGAGTAAGTAAAGTAGTGTGGAAAGCCTGAGCAAGTAAAGCAACATAGAAAGATCATGTAAGTAAAGTAGTGTGGAAAGCCAAAGTAAAGTAGCATGGAAGGCCCGAGTAAGTAAAGCAATGAGGAAATCTCAAGTAAGTAAAGTAGCATGGAAAGCCTAAGTAAAGTAGCTAGTAAAAGTAGCATGGATAGGCTGAGTAGGTGAAGTAGCATTGAAAGCCCATGTATTTACATCAATGTAGAAAATCTTTGTGGAATGTCTAACTAAGTAAAGTAACTTGAAAAGCCTGAGTAAGTAAAGGAACATGGAAAACTAGTGTGGAAAGCCTAATTAAGTAAAGTAGAGTGGAAAAGTAGCATGGAGAGCTCAAGTAGGTAAATCAACATGGAAAGCTTAAATAAGTGAAACAACACATAAATATTGAGTAAGTAAAGGAGTGTGGAAAGCTTGATTAAGTAAAGCAATGTGGAAAGCTCAAGTAAGTAAATTAGCTTGGAAAGCTTGACTAACTAAAGTAACATGGAAAAGCAACATGGAAAGTTTGAGTTAGTAAAGTAACATCAAAAAGCAATGTGGAAAGCTTGAGTAAGTAAAGCAATGTGGAAAGCCTAAGTAAAGTAGCGTAAAAAACCTAAGTAAAGCATCATGAAAAGCTTGATTAAGTAAAGCAATTTGGAAAAGTAGCATGGAAGACCCGAGAAAGTAAACCAAAATGGAAAGCTCAAGTAAGTAAATCAACATGGAAAAGTAGCATGGAAATCTTGAGTAAGTAAAGCAACATAAAAACTCGAGTAAGTAAAATAGAGTGGAAAAGTAGTATGGAAAGCTTGAGTAAGTAAATCATTATGAAAATCTATAATAAGTAAATTAGCATGAAAAGCTTGAATAAGTAAATAAATGTGTAAAAATAACATATAAATCTTGAGTAAGTAAAACAACATGAAAAAGAAACATAGAAAGTCTGAGTAAGTAAAGCAACATAGAAAAGTAGTGTGGAAAGCCCAAATAATTAAAGCAACATGAAAATCCTGAGTAATTACAGTAACATGGAAAGTTCCAGTAAGTAAAGTAGTGTGAAAATCCCATGTAAGTAAAACAACATGGAAAGTTCAAGTAAGTAAAGTAACATGGAAATCCCAAGTAATTAAAGCAATGTGGACAAGTAACATGAAAAATAGTGTGAAAATCCCTAGTAATTAAAGCATCATGGAAAGCTTGAGTTAGTAAAGCAGCATGGAAAGCTTAAGTAAGTAAAGCAATGTGGAAAGCTCAAGTAGGTAAAGCAACATGGAAAGCCTTTGATAGTAAAGCAATGTGAAAATATTGAGTAAGAAAAGAATCATAGAAGAGAATCATAGAAAGCCTAATAATGTAAAGCATCATGAAAAGCTCGAGTAAGTAAAATAGTGTGGAAAGATTGAGTAATTAAAGCATCATAAAATTCCCAATTAAGTAAAATAGTGTGAAAAAGTAGCATGGAAAGCTCAATTAATTAAAGTAACACATAAATTTTGAGTAAGTAAAGCAACATAAAAAAGCAGTGTGGAAAGCTTGAGTGAGTAAAGCAGCGTAGAAATTTGAATAAGTAAAGCACTATGGAAAAGCCTTAGTAAGTAAAATAATGTAAAAAATCAGTGTAAAAATATTAAGTAAAACATGGAAAACCTAAGTAAGAAAATTATCATGGAAAGCCCAAGTATGTAGAGTAGCATGGAAAATCATCATGGAAAGCCCAAGTAAGTAAACTAGCTTGGAAAGCCCAAGTAAGTAAAATAGCATGGAAAGCTCAAGTAAGTAAACTATCACGGAAAAGTAACATGGAAAGCCTCAGTAATTAAAGTAGCATGGAAAGCCTATGTAAGTAAAGGAGCATGAAAATCTTGAGTAAGTAAAGTAGCATGGGAAAGTAGTGAAAAAAGTTTAAGTAAGTAAAGCAATGTAAAAAACCTAAGAAAGTAAAGTAGCATGGAAAGCTCAAGTAAATAAAGTAGTGTGGAATGCTCAAGTAAGTAAAGTAGTGTGAAAAAGTAATGTGGAAAGCCCAAGTAAATAAAGTAGCATGTAAAAGTAGGGTGGAAAACTTGAAAAAGTAAAGTAGCATGGAAAAGTAGTGTGAAATACCTAAGTAAGTAAAATAGCATGGAAAGCCTGAGTAAATATAGCAGTGTGGAAAACATGAGTAAGTAAAGTAGCATGTAAAGCTTGAGTAACTAGTGTGGAAAGCCTGAGTTAGTAAAGCAGTGTATAAAATAGCGTGGAAAGCCTTAATAAGTAAATCATCATGGAAAAAAAATGTTATAAGCTCAAGTAATTAAGTAGTGCGTAATGCTTGACTAATTAAAGCAGCATGGAAAAGTAGTGTGAAAATCTTGAGTAAATAAAGTAACGTGGAAATCTTGATTAAGTAAAGCATTGTGGAAAAGTAGTATGGAAAGCTTGAGTAAGTAAAGTAGCATGGAAAAGCAACATGGAAAGATAGAGTAAGTAAAGTAGTGTGAAAAAGTAGCATGGAAAGCTTGAGTTAGTAAAGTATCATGGAAACCCTGAGTAATTAAAGTAGCATGGAAAGCTTGAGTAAAGAAAGCAATGTGGAAATCTCGAGTAAGTAAAGTAGTGTGTAAAGCTTGAGTAAGCAAACTAGCATGGAAAGCTCAAGTAAGTAAAGCAACATGGAAAAGTAGCTTGAAAAACTTGAGTAAGTAAAGCAACATTGGAAACTCAAGTGAAGCAATGTGGACAAGTAGTGTGGATAGCTTGAGTAAGTAAAACAATATGGAAAAGCAATGTGGAAAGCACAAGTAAGTAAAGCAACGTGAAAATCTTGAGTAATAAAAGTAGTGTGAAAAATCAATGTAAAAAGCTCAAATAAGTAAAGCAACATGAGAAAGAAGCATGGAGAGCTTGAGTAAGTAAAGCAGCATGGAAAGCCTAAGTAAGTAAAGTAGCGTGAAAAGCTCAAGTAAGTAAAACAACATGAAAAAAGAGTGTGGAATGCTCAAGTAAAGTAGTGTGAAAAGTTTGAGTAAGTAAAGTAATATGGAAAAACAATATGGAAAGCTCGAGTAAGTAAACCATCATGGAAATTTCAAGTAAAGTAACGTCGAAAGCTTGAGTGAGTAAAGTAATGTGAAAAATTAACATAAAAAGCCGGAGTAATTAAAGTAACATGAAAAAGTAGTGTGGAAATCCTAAGTACGTAAAGCATCTTGGAAAAGAGACATGGAAAGATTAAGTAAGTAAAGCAACATGGAGAGCCCGAGTAAGTAAAGTATTGTTGAAAAGTAGCATAAAAATACTAAATAAGTGATGTATCATGGAAAAGCAGCATGGAAAGCCCGAGTAAGTAAAGTAGCATAAAAAAACAACATGAAAATTTTGAATACGTAAAATAACATAGAAATCTTGAGTAAGTAAAGGAACATGGAAAGATTGATTAAGTAAAGTAGTGTTGAAAGCTCAAATAAAGTAGCATGGAAAGCTTAACTAAAGTAGCATGAAAGTCTCATGTAAGTAAAGAAATGTGAAAAAGTAGCCTGAAAAGATTGAGTTAGTAAAGTAGTGTAGAAAGGTTGAGTAAGTAAACCCGTGTGGAAAGCCTAAGTAAGTAAAGTAGCATGAAAAGCTTGAGTAAGTAAAGTAGCATGAAAATCCTATGTAAAGTAGTATGGAAAGCTTGAGTAAGTAAAGTAGTGTTGAAAGCCTGAGTAGGTAAAGTAGTGTGGAAGCTTGAGTAAGTAAAGCAGTGTGGAAAACCCAAGTAAGTAAATCAACGTATCAATATCAAGTAAGTAAAGTAGAGTGGAAAGATTGAGTAAGTAAAGAAGTGTGGAAAAGCATCATAAAAAGCCTAAGTAAGTAAAGCAGTGTGGAAAGCTTGAGTAAGTAAAGTAGTGTGGAAAGCCAAAGTAAGTAAAGGAGCATACAAAGCCTAAGTAAGTAAAGTAGCATGGAAAAGCAATGTTAAAATCTTGAGTAAGTAAAGTAGTGTGGAAAGCTCGAGTAATTGAAACAACATAGAAAAGAAAAGGAATGTGGAAAACTTGAGTAAATAAAGCAACATGGAAATCTTGAATAAGTAAAGTAGCATGGAAATCCCAAGTAAGTAAAGCAGCATAAAAAAATAATGTGAAATGCTTGCGTAAGTAAAGTAGTGTGGAAAAGCAACATGGAAAGCCTTAGTAAGTAAAGTAGTGTGGAAAGCATGAGTAAGTAAAGCAGTGTTAAAAGATAAAGTAAATAAGTGTTGAACACCTGAGTAAGTAAAGCAACGTGAAAAGCTCAAATAATTAAAAGAGCGTGGAAAGCTCGAGTAAGTAAAACAATTTGGAATGCCTGAGTAAGTAAAGTAGCATAGAAATCTTGAGTATGTAAAGTAACATGGAAAATTAGTTTGGAAAGCCTGACTTAGTAAAGCAACATGGAAAGCTTGAGTAAGTAAATCGACATGGAAAATTAGTATCGATAGCCTAAGTACATAAAGTAGCATGGAAAAGAAGTGTGGAAAGCTCAAATAAGTAAAGTAGCATGGAAAGCCTGAGTATGTAAAGCAACATGAAAAATTAGTGTAGAAAGATCAAATAAGTAAAGCAACGTGGAAGGCCTAAGTAAGTAAAGCATCATGAAAAACTCAAGTAAAGAAGCATGAAAAGCTTGAGTAAATACATTAGCATGGAAAGATTGAGTAAGTAAAGTAGCATGGAAATATCGAGTAAGTAAAACAACATGGAAAATTAGTGTCAAAATCTCAAATAAGTAAACTAATGTGGAAAAGCAATGTGGAAAGCTCGAGTAAGTAAAGTATCATGGAAAGCCTGAGTAAGTAAAGCAGTGTGGAAAGCCCAAGTAAGTAAAGTATTTTTAAAAAGCAATGTGGAAAGCTTGAGTAATTAAAGCAACATGGAACAGTCAAGTAAGTAAAGCAACATGGAAATATTGAGTAAGTAAAGTAGTGTGCAAAGCATGAGTAAGTAAAGCAATGTTGAAAAATAGCATTAAAATCCTTAGTTAGTAAAGTAGTGTGGAAAGCTTGAGAAAGTAAAGGAGCATGGAATGCTTGAGTATGTAAAGTAGCATGGAAGGCTCTAGTAAGTAAAGCAACATGGAAAGTGTGAGTACGTAAAGTAGTGTCGAAAAGTTAAAGCACCGTGGAAAGCTTGAGTAAGTAAAGCAGCAAGGAAAAGAAGCATAGAAAGCTTAGGTAAGTAAATTAGTGTGTAAAAGTAGTATGGAAAGCCTGAGTAAGTAAAGTAGCATAGAAATCCCAAGTAATTAAAGTAGCATGGAAAGCCTAATTAAATAAAGCACCATGGAAAGCCTGAGTAAGTAAAGCAACATGGAAATCTCAATGGAAACCCTCAATAAGTAAATTAGCATGGGAAATCAGTGTGGAAGGCTCAGGTAATTAAAGTAACGTGGAAAGATTGAGTAAGTATACCAACATTGAAAAGTAGCGTGAAAATATTGAGTAAGTAAAACAACATGGGAAAGCATCATGAAACGTCTAAGTAAGGAATCATGTAAAGCTTGAGTAAGTAAAGTAGCATGGAGATTTTGAGTAAGTAAAGTAGTGTGGAAAAGCAACGTGGAAAGCTAGAGTAAGTACAGTAGCATGGAAAAGTAGTGTAAAAATCTTGAATAAGTAAAGCAGTGTGGAAAGCTTAAATAAGTAGCATGAAGCCTAAGTAAGTAATGCAACATGGAAATCCCAAATAAGTAAAGTAACATGGAAATCCTGAGTAAGTATAACAACATGGGAAAGTAATGTGGAAAGCCCAAGTAAGTAAAGTAATGTGGAAAAGTAGCATGGAAAGCAATAGTAAGTAAAGTAATGTGCAGAAGAATCATGGAAAGTTTGAGTTATTAAAGCAACGTGGAAAGCCCATGTAAGTAAACTAGCAGTGAAAAGGAATGTGGAAATCCCATGTAAGTAAAATAACATGGACATGTAGTGTGAAAAGCTTGAGTAAGTAAAGTACTATGAAAAATAAGTGTGGAAAGCTCAAGTAAGTAAAGTAGCGTGGAAAGCCTAAGTAAGTAAAGCAGCATAAAAATCCTAAGTAAAGTAGTGTGGAAAGCTTGAGTAAATAAAGTATCATGGAAAGCTTGAGTAAGTAATGAAGCATGGAAAGCCTAAATAAGTAAAGCAACATAGAAAAGCAACATGGAAAGCCTGAGTAAGTAAAGTAGTGTGGAAAGCTTGAGTAAGTAAAGTAGCATGGAAAACCCTAGTAAGTAAAGCAGCATGAAAAAGTAGCGTGGAAAGACTAAGTTAGTAAAGCAATCTGGAAAAACAACATGAAAATCTTGAGTTAGTAAAATAGTGTGGAAAGCCTGAGTAAGTAAAGTAGTGTGGAAAGTGTGAGTAAGTAAAGTAGTGTGGAAACCTTGAGTAAGTAAAGTAGCATGGAAAGCCTGAGTAAGTAAATCAACGTGGAAAGCTCAAGTAAGTAAATCAATGTGGAAAGCCTGAGTAAGTAAAGTAGTGTCAAAAAAAAAATGGAAAGGTCAAATAAGTAAAGCAACATGAAAGGCCTGATTAAGTAAAGCAACATGAAAAGCTTGATTAAGTAAAGCAAGATGGAAAAGTAGTGTCAAAATCTCAAGTAAATTAGCGTGGAAAAGCATTATGGAAACCCTTAGTAAGTAAATTAGCATGGAAAGCCTAAGTAAAGTAGCATGGAAAGCTTCAGTATGTAAAGCAACCTGAAAAGCTTGAGTAAGTAAAGCAGTGTGAAAAGTCCAAGTAAGTAAAGTAGCATGGAAAACCTGAGTAAGTAAAGCAATGTGAAAAAGTAGCATGAAAGGCCTGAGAAAGGAAAGCAATGTAGAAAGCTTGAGTAAGTAAACAAATGTGAAAAAGTACTGTGTAAGGCCCAAATAAGTAAAGAAACATGGAAAATTAACATGAAAATCGTAATTAAGTAAAGCAATCCAAGTAAAGCAGAGAAAAATAGTAGTGTTGAACACCCGAGTAACTAAATCAGTGTGAAAAGCTTGTGTAAGTAAAGCAAGGTGGAAATCTTGAGTAAGTAAAATAACGTGGAAAGTCCAAGTAAGTAAAGTAGTGTAGAAAGACTGAGTAAGTAAAGCAATGTGGAAGGCCCTAGTAAGTAAAGCAACATGAAAAATTAGCGTGGAAAGCTTGAATAAGTAAAGTAGCATGAAAATCCTAAGTAAAGCAACGTGAAAAGTTAGCATGCAAAGTTTGAGTAGGTAAAGTAGCATGGAAAGGTTAAGTAAGTAAAGCATCTTAAAAAAATAGCATAGAAAGTATGAGTAAGTAAAGTAGCATGGAAAGCCTGACTAAATAATGCAGTGAAAAAAAGTAATGTGGAAAGGTTGAGTATATAAGGCAACATGGAAATCTTGAGTAAGTAAAGCAACATAGAAAAGTAAAGTGATAATCTTGAGCAAGTAAATGTGCATGTAAAATCATTGTGAAAATCCTAAGTAAGTAAAGTAGCATGGAAAAGCAATATGGAAAGCTTGAGTAAGTAAAGTAGCATGGAAAGCCTAAATAAGTAAAGTAGCATGAAAAGCCCAAGTAAGTAAAGTAGTATGGAAAAGCATCATGAAAAGCTAAAATAAGTAAAGTATTGTGGAAAGCCTGAGTAAGTATTGTAGCATAGAAAATCAATATGGAATTCCCAAGTAAGTAAATTAACATGAAAAGGTATCATTAAAATCTTGAGTAGGAAAAGTAGCATGGAAAGATTGAGTAAGTAAAGGAACATAGAAAGCTTGAGTAAGTACATCAACGTGGAAATCCCAAGTAATTAAAGTAGCATGGAAATATTGAGTAAGTAAAGTACCATGGAAAAGAAGCATAGAATGCCCTTGTAAGTAAAGCAACATAGAAAGCTTAAGTAAGTAAACTAGAGTGAAAAGACTGAGTAAGTAAATTAGCATGGAAAATAAGTGTGAAAAGTCTGAGTAAGTAAAGTAGTGTGGAAAACCTGAGTAAGTAAAGTAGGGTAAAAAATAGTATAGAAAGCTCGACTAAGTAAGACACAGTGGAAAATTAGTGTGGAAAGCTCAAGTAAGTAAATCAACATGAAAAGCTTGAGTAAGTAAAGCAATGTGGAAATCTCAAGTAAGTAAAGCAACATGGAAAGATCGAGTAAGTAAAGTAGTGTGAAAATCTTGACTATGTAAAGTAACATGGGAAGCCCAAGTATGTAAAGTAGTGTGGAAAGCTCGAGTAAGTAAAGTAGTGTGAAAAAGAAAATTGAAAAGCTTGACTAAGTAAAGAAACATGGAAAATTAGTGTGGGAAGCCCAAGTAAGTAAAGCTATATGGAAAACCTGAGTAAGTAAATCAAAGTAGAAAGGCTAAGAAAGTAAAGCATCTTGGAAAAGTAGTGTAGAAGGTTCAAGTAAGTAAAATAGCATAAAAATCTTAGGTAAGTAAAGAAACATCGAAAGATTGAGTAAGTAAAGTAGCATGGAAAGCTTGAGTAAGGAAATCAACATGAAATAGTAACATGGAAAGCCTGAGTAAGTAAAACAACGTGGAAATCCTGAGTAAGCTAAGTAGCATGGAAAAACAATGTAGAAAGCTTGAGTAAGTAAAGTAGTGTGAAGTACCCACATAAGTAGTGTGGAAAAGCAATGTGGAAAGCCCAAGTAAGTAAAATAATGTGGAAAGCTTGATTAAGTAAAGTAGCATGAAAAGGTTGAGTAGTTAAATTTGTGTGAAAAGGCTTAGTTAAACTAGCATGAAAAATTTCATGGAATGCTTGAGTAAGTGAAGTAGTGTGAAAAGCCTAAGTAAGTAAAGTAATGTGTAAAATGAGCATGGAAAGCCTGAATAATTAAAGCAACATGGAAATCCTAAGTAATTAAAATAACATGGAAACGTAACATCAAAATTTTGAGTAAGTAAAGCAACGTGGAAAATCAATGTGGAAATCTTGAGTAATTAAAGTAGCATGGAAAAACAACATGGAAAGCTTGAGTAAGTAAAGCAGAGTGTAAAAGTAGCATGGAAAGCTTGTGTAATTAAAGTAGCATAGAATGTTTGAATAATTAAAGTAGCATGAAAATCTTGACTAAGTAAATCAATGTGAGAAAATAGCATATAAATCCCAAGTAAAGCAACATGGAAAGCCCAAGTAAGTAAAGCAACATGGAAAGCCTGAGTAAATAAAGCAATGTAAAAAATCAACGTGGAATGTCTGAGTAAGTAAAGCTGCATAGAAATCTTGAATTAGTAGAGTAGCATGGAAAGCTTGAGTAAGTAAAGCAACATGGAAAAGTAGGGTGGAAAGCCTGAGTAAGTAAAAGGGCATGAAAAAGTAATGTGAAAAGCTCGAGTGAGGCAAGTAGTATGAAAATATTGAGTAATTTAAGTATCATGGAAATCCTTAGTAAGTAAAGTAACATGGAAAAGTTGAGTAATTAAAGTAGCATGGAAAGTAAAAATAAGTAAAGTAGTGTGGAAAGATCAAGTAAGTAAAGCAATGTGAAAATCCTGAGTTAGTAAATCAAAGTGGAAAGCTTTAGTAAGTAAAGCAGTAGGGAAACGTAGTGTGGAGAGCGTGAGTAAGTAAGGTAATGTATAAAAATAGTGTGGAAAGCCTGTGTAAGTAAAGTAGTGTGAAAATCTTGAATAAGTAAAGTAGTGTGAATAAAAATTGTGGAAAGATTGAGTAAGTAATGTGGTGTGGAAAGATCGAGTAAGTAAAGCATTATGGAAAAGTAGCATGGAAAGCTTGAGTAAGTAAAGTAGCATAGAAAGCATGAGTAAGTAAAGCAATTTGGAAAAAAACATGGAAAGCTTGAGTAACTAAAGTAGCATGGAAAGCCCCTATAAGTAAAGAAGCATGGAAATCTTGAGTAAGTAAAGTAGTGTGTAAATCCCAAGTTAGTAAAGTATTGTGGAAATATTGAGTAAGTAAAGTAACATGAAAAACAATGTGGAAATCGCAAGTAAAGTACCCTAGAAATCTTGATAAGTAAAGCAGTGTGGAAAGCTTAAGTAAGTGAAGTACCATAGAAATCTCAAGTAAGTAAAGCAGTGTGGAAAACTAACATGGAAATCCTGAGTAAGTAAATTAGGATGGAAAAATATTGTGGAAAGATCAAGTAAGTAAAGTACCATGGAAAGCTTGAGTAAGTAAAGTAGCATGGAAATTTTGAGTAAGTAAAATAGTGTAGAAAATTAGTGGGGAAAGCCTGAGTAAGTAAAGTAGCGTGGAATGTCTGAGTATGTAAATCATCATGGAAAGGTAGTGTGGAAAGATTGAGTAAGTAAAGTAGTATGGAAAGCCTATGTAAGTAAAGTAGTATGGAAAAACAATGTGGGAAGCTCATGTATGTAAAGTAGCATGCAAATGTAGTGTGAAAATCTTTGATAAGTAAAGTAGTGTGGAAACGAAGCATCAAAAAAGTAGCATGGAAAGTTTGAATAAGTAAAGTAGCATGGAAATATCGACTAAGTAAAGTAGCATGGAAAACTTGAGTAAGTAAATCAGTCTAAAAAGTTTGAGTAAGTAAAGTAACGTGGAAAACTTGAGTAAGTAAAGCAGAGTGGAAATCTTGAGTAAGTAAAGCAATGTGGAAAGCTTGAGTAAGTAAAGCAACGTTGAAAGGTAGCATGAAAAACTTGAGTAAGTAAAGTAGTGTTCAAAAGTAACATCGAAAGCCCAAGTACGTAATTAAGCGTGGCAAGCCTGGGTAAGTAAAACAATGTGGAAATCTTGTTTAATTAAAGAAATATAGAAATGCATCATGAAAATCTTGAGTAAGTAAAGTATCATGGCAATCCCAATTAAATAAAGCAAGATGGAAATCTTGAGTAAGTAAAATAGGGTGGAAAAGCGGCATGGAAAATTTGAGTAAATAAAGCTACATGGAATGTTTGAGTAAGTAAAATAGCATGGAAAGCTTGAGGAAGTAAAGTAGTGTGGAAAGCTTGAGTAAATAAAGCAACATGGAAAAGCAATGTGCAAAGGCTCAGTAAGTAAACCAACATGGAAAAGTAGTGTGGAAATCCCAAGTAAAGCAGTGTGGAAACCCTGAGTAAGTAAATCAATGTGTAAAATCAGCATGGAAATCTTGAGTAAGTAAAGTAATGTGGAAAGCTTGGGTAAGTAAAGCAACATGGAAAAGCAACATGAAAAGGATGAGTAAGTAAAGCAGCATGGAAATCCTGAGTAAGTAAATCAACATAGAAAATTAGTGTGGAAAGCCTAAGTAAGTAAAGTAGCATGGAAAGCTTGAGTAAGTAAAGTAGCATAGAAATCCTGAGTAAGTAAAGCAGTATGGAAAAACAATTTGGGAAGCCTGAGAAATTAAAGTAGCATGAAAATACAGAGTGGAAAGCCCAAATAAGTAAATTATTATGGAAAAAGGGCATGGAAAAGTAGCATGGAAACCTTGAGTAAGTGAAGTAACATGGAAAGTTCAAGTAAGTAAAGTAGCATGTAAAACTATAGTAAGTAAAGAAGCATGGAAAGATCGATTAAGTAGGGTAGCATGGAAACCCTGAGTAAGTAAATTAACATGGAAAATTAACATGGAAAGCTTGAGTATGTAAAGCAACATTGAAAGCCCAAGTAAGTAAAGCAATATGGAAAAGTAGCATGGAAAGTCCAAGTAAGTAAAGCAGTGTGAAAAACTCGAGTAATTAAAGTAGTGTGGAAAGCCTAAGTAAGTAAAATAGCATGCAAATCTTGAGTAAGTAAAGTAACATGAAAATCCTGAGTAAGTAAAGTAACATGGAAAACATGAGTAATCAAAGCAACATGGAAAGATTAAGTAAGTAAAATAGTGTAGAAAAGCAACATGGAAACTCTGAGTAAGTAAAGCAATGTGAAAATCTTGAGTAATTAAATCAAGGTGGAAAATTATTGTGGAAATCCAAAGTAAGTAAAACAACATGGAAAGTTTGAGTAAGTAAAGCAATGTGGAAAAGCAACATGGAAATCTCGAGTAAGTAAAGTAGCATGGAAAGTTCAAGTAAAGGAGCATGGAAATACTAAGTAAGTAAAGCAACATTGAAAGCTAGAGTAATTAAAGTAATGTAGAAAAGCCGTGTGGAAAGCTCAAGTAGGTAAATTAGTGTGAAAAGCTTGAATAAGTAAAGCAATGTGGAAAAATAATTTAAAAAGCTTGAGTAATTAAAGTAGCGTTGAAATACCAAGTAAGTAAAGTAGCATGGAAATACTAAATAAGTAAAATACCATGGAAAAGTAGTTTGAAAATATTGAGTAAGTACAATATCATGGAAACTTTGAGTAAGTAAATCAACATGGAAAGCTCAAGTAAGTAAAGTAGCGTGGAAAGCCTGAGTAAGTAAAACAATGTGGAAATCTTAAGTAAAGTAGCATAGAAAAGTAGTGTGGAAAGACTGAGTAAGTAAAATAATGTGGAAACCCATCATGTAAAGCTTGAGTAAATAAAATAACATGGAAATCCTAAGCAAGTAAAGCAACATGAAAATCTCAAGTAAGTAAAATAACAAGAAAATTTTGAGTAAGTAATGCAGTGTGGAAAGCTCGAGAAAGTAAAGCAGCGTGGAAAGCCCAAGTAAAGTAGCAAGAGAAGCCTGAGTAAGTAAATCAACATGAAAAATTAGTGTGGAAATCCCAAGTAAAGTAGCATGGAAATCCCAAATAAGTAAATCAGTGTGGAAAGCTCGAGTAAGGAAAGGAATGTGGAAAAGTAGTGTGGAAAGCTCAAGTTAGTAAAACAGCTTAGAAAGCTTAAGTAAGTAAAGCATCGTGGAAGAGTAACTTGAAAATATTTAGTAAGTAAAGTAGCAAGGAAAAGTAACGTGGAAAGCTCAAGTAAGTAGAGTAGTGTGAAAAACTTGAGAAATTAAAATAGCATGGAAAAGCAGTGTGGAAAGCTTAAGTAAGTAAAGCAGCATAGAAAGCCCGAGTAAGTAAAGAAGCATGGAAAAGTAGCATGGAAAGCCCGTGTAAGTAAAGTAGCATGGAAAATCAACATGAAAACCCTGAGTAAGTAAAGTAACAAGGAAATCCTAAGTAAGAAAATCAACATGGAAATCTTGAGTAAGTAAAACAACATGGTAAGCTTGATTAAGTAAAGCAGTGTGGAAAGCTTGAGTAAGTAAAGTAGTGTAGAAAGCTTGAGTAAGTAAAGCGGTGTGGAAAAGTAGCATGGAAAGCTTGAGTAAGTAAATTATCATGGAAAAGTAGCATTAAAAGTTCAAGTAAGTAAAATAGTTTGAAAATCTAGAGTAAGTAAAGTAGCATGGAAAGCCTGAGTAAGTAAAATATCATGAAAACCTTGAGTAAGTAAAGTAGCCTGGAAAGGTTGATTAAGTAAAGTAGCATGGAAAAATTGAGTAAGTAAAGTGAGGTGGAAAGCTTAAGTAAGTAAATCAACATGGAAATCTAACTGAATAAACATGGAAATCTTGAGTAAGTAGAGCAACGTAGAAAAGCAGTGTGAAAAGCTCGAGTATGTAAAGCAATGTGGAAAGCCCAAGGAAGTAAAGTGGCATGGAAAGCCTAAGTAAGTAAAGCATTGTGGAAAAGTAGCATGGAAATCCTAAGTAAGTAAAGCAGCATGGAAAAGCAGTGTAGAAAGATTGAGTAAGTAAAGAAACATGGAAAAATTGTGTGGAAATCTGAATAAATTAAAGTAGTGTGGAAAGCTCAATTAAGTAAAATAGTGTGGAAAAGTAGGGTGGAAAGCTTGAGTATGTAAAGCAGCATGAAAACCAGTATAGAAAGTTTGAGAAATTAAAACAACATGGAAGGCTCAAGTGAGTAAAGCATCATAGAAACCTTGAGTAAGTAAAGCAACATGGAAAGATGGATTAAGTAAAGCAATTTGGAGAAGAAGCATGGAAAGCCCAAGTTAGTAAAGTAGCGTGGAAAGCCCGAGTAAGTATAGTAGTGTGGAAAAGAAGAGTTGAAAGCCTAAGTACATAAAGTAGTATGTAAATCTCAAGTAAAGCATCATGGAAGGCTTGAGTAAGTAAAATAGCGCATAAATCTCAAATAATTAGAGAAACATGGAAATATCTAGTAAGTAAAGCAACGTGGAAAGCTCGAATAATGAAAAGCAATGTGGAAATCTTGAGTAACTAAAGTAGCATAGAAAAAAAGTGTGAAAAGCCTGAGTAAGTAAATTTACATGGAAACCTTGAGTAAGTAAAGTAATGTGGAAATCCTGATTAATTAAAGCAATGTGGAAAGCCTGAGTAAGTAAAGTAGTGTGGAAAATATGAGTAAGTAAAGTAGCATGGAAACCCTGAGTAAGCAAGCCCTAGAACCCTGCTTAACATTCAAGAGGGCATTGATTTTTAGGTGAAAGGTAATGAAAAATTAGATTGAAGTTTTTGCCATTTTTGGATTTTTGGATGAAAACACAAGCTTGGAAAAAAAATTCCACTTTTGGAAAGGGTCTAGGAATATGTGGGCGTAGTAACTTGTAAGTGCTATAACTTTCAATCCGTAGCTCTATTTTGGGTGTTATTTTTTTCAAAGTGCAAATTTTTTTAAGCTCTATGCATTAGTGGTATTATTTTCAAATTTTTGTAACATCCATTTTATTCATGGTGTAATGGCTTAAATCTCACTTCATCCCAATTATACTCTCTCTTGGATGCATTATCAATTAAATCTAGCATCCCTCTAGTTCCTTGTATTTGTGCACCTACTGCTCAAGATGTATTTTCAATTGAATCTGACATCTATACAAGTGTGATTGTATTTGAAACATTCAGGGGGGTCACTGATTATGGTTCTATGTGGGTAATATGTTGTGTGATGCATTCTTTCTTTTTATATATTCTTCTTTACTTATTGTAATAATCTTAACTTCTACACTATGGATTCACTCTCTATTAATCTACTTACACCATTTAATTATCATAAATGGAAACTTAGAATGAAAATCATCTTGCAATCCAAGGGTTACCATCAAATTATAATGGGCACTGAGACAGAACCTAATGATACTGGAATGAAAATCAAATGATTTAACCATTGTGACAAAGTCTATAGACTACTATGTCATTCCATCTCCCATATCTACTCTTTCACATTGAATCTACCAAAACATCTACTGAGGCATGGGCCGAACTCACCAAGCTCTTTAGGGTGTAGGATGTGATGAGAGGACATGAGATAGAAAATTAGCTCATTAGATTGAGCCCATATGACTTTGACACTCTTCAAGACTCCTTCACCAAGTTCAAACTTTTGAGATTGTAGATGAAAGCATGTGGAATTGATAAAAAGGATGACCAACTTGTTCTATCAATACTCTCTAAACTAGGTCCTAAATATTTTGTACTTGTGTCCACCTTCCATGCCACTAAGAGTGGTCTTGACACCACATGGAAGATGACTTCTTTAGATACCTTTATTGTTGACCTGATTTGGGAGCAAGACAAGTTGATACAGATGGGCATAGTGAAGTCATATAGATATCATGCACTATTTTTTGAGAAATATAAGGCTTCTAATAGTAGAGAGAAAGCAAAGAAAGAAAAATAGTGAGAAGGGTGAAAATCTTTCCACCTCCAAATCAAACAATGTGACCTCTTCTTCCAGTCATAAGCCTATGAAATATTCGATCAAATGTGGGCATTGCTCAAGTAATAATGATGAGAGAAAATGTTTTAAGAAACAAATTTACCACCTTACTAGCCTTCTTATTCAAAATAACATAGATGTCTTAGATTCTATCAAACCATCTTCATCAACCCATGAATCCACTGAGGCAAATGACTATGGAAATGAAAAAGCAATAGATAATAAGGGGGAAAAAAAGGGCAAAGCCTTAGCTGTAGTTGTGCCTCTAACTCCTCCTACATGGATCAGACTCTAGTGCTTCGCATCACATGGCCTCTTCACAGATTGAGTTTAGTTTCTTGAAACCATGTGACATGTCATCTATACAACTAGATGACAACACTTCTAAAAAGGTTCTCGAGAGAGGGTCTATTGAAGTGAATGGTGGAAAATTCAATAATGTTTTAAGTGTTCCTTAACTCTCAACTAATCTCCTATCAGTCTACCAGATCACTCACCTTATTCTGGGCATGCAAGTTGAATTCACTCCAAATTTAGTGTATATTAGGGAGTTACATAGTGATATTATTTTGGCTATGGGAATGGTTGATCATCAGACTTGGATATATAGCTTCCCATACTTTGTTTTTGACTCTCCTTTAGATTCTTTAGATTCCTCTTCAGACTCACTTGTACCTATTGATACTTCTGAGCTTGAGTATTGTTTTAGATATTGATAACTCTTCTTCTGTAGATGACTATAATAATGAAGTGAATACACCTCCACCATCTCTTTGTCACCTTTCAGATATTCAAGAGTTGGTTCCTAATCTACCTACCTCTGGTCTACTTCTTAAATTATAGGGAAATAGTCTACTAATCTAGGATACATTAGATATTAGGCAGTCTATTCCATAGTTACAAAGCATTCTAAAGACCTTCTTTGCCTTTGATTCTAGTGCATCATCTTGGCATAGAGCAGTTGGCCCATCTACCTTGTAGTATGAGAATAATTCCTTTCATATAAATTACACCTTGGTTGAAGATCCATCAGGCACTTGGTGGAAAAACTCTCTATTTTAGGTTAAACCACTCTTCACTACATCTACTTTTGTTTCGCAGTCACTTATATGTATTTATATAGGAGATAACAGGTGGATATAGCCAATTATAGACCTCAATGTGGATTTTTAGCTCTCTTCTCTTATGTGCTCTCTTTTGGGGAGGAGTTTTGTTCTTATGATTTTTCTAATTTACATCAATTTATAGGAGTTGCATTGTACTTTGGTACCTCATTATGTCTCATTGTCAAGACCCAATTCTTTTATCCACCTAAGCTATGCTTGAAAGGGGTGTTAGTGTAGGAGTTTTCCCACTTATGGGTTTTACCTACACATGTTTTTAGCTTACTTAGGATAGTTAATTAAGTCATTATGGGTCATTTAACTTTAAGTGGGTTCTAATTGTGCTTTAGGGTTTTACCTTTTTGGTGACCTAATTTCACCTTATATTTACCTTCTTCTTCTTCTATGTTTGCTAATGCAAACATTTTTTTTGTAGAATTTTGTTTTTTTTAGAGCTCTCATTCTACCTCTACAAGAATTTGACATTATTGCATGCTCTCTATTTAGAGATCTTGGTGTGTTAGTATAGGCATTTTCCCACCTAGTTATTTTATCTAAACATCTTTTTAGATTACTTAGGTTAGTTAATTAAGTCATTATGGGCCATTTACCTTTAAGTGGGTTCTAATTGTGAATTAGGGTTTTACCTTTTTGGTGACCTAATTTCACCCTATATGTACTTTCTTCTTCTTCTAAGTTGGTTAATACAAACATTTCCTTTGTGAAAATTTATTGTTTTTAGAGCTCTCATTCTACCTCTACAAGAATTTGATATTACTACATGCTTGATATTTAGAGATCTTGGTGAACTCTAACAAAATACTAAAACTTTTGTAATATTATTAGGGCATTTTCCTGACCAAGTTTACTGAATTCAAGGGTGTGGACTGATCTCTAGGGTAGATTCCCATTTAATTGAAGGAGTACACATGATCGATTAAGAAAATACTATACCATTTGAACCCTAAGATGAAGTTAAAGTTCAAAGCTAAACTAGATTGTAAGCAGGAGGACAAAATTATTTTTCTTGTGGATAAATATAACTGGGTAATTCCTATGGCAGTTCAACAAAATAATACTAGTGATATAAGAGTTTGCAAGGATTATTATATTTGAAATGGGGCTTGTGTCAATGAACCTTTTCATATCATGTATATGGATGAATTTCTATAAGTAGTTGTAGGCCATGACGTGTATTCCTTTATTGATAGTTTCAACAAGTACCATATGATTCCAATCATAGAAGAAGATAGAGCCAAGATGACCTTCGCAATAGAATGGGGTTATTTTTCATATAAGGTAATGCCATTTATGATAAAAAAATGCACCTTTAGTTTTTTTAGGGACTATTGTAGCTATGTTTAATGATTTCATCCATGATCTCTTAGAAGTCTATTTGGATTATTGGGTAGTCTTTCCATTATTTTGAAATCACTTATCCAAACTAAGATTGATGTTAGATAGATGTAGAATGTTACAGATAGCATTCAATTTTTTAAAATGTTTGTTTTTTACAACTTTTGGGTTTTATTAGGTCATGTAGTCTGAAACAAAGGTATCTTAGTGGATTCATTCAAGATCACAATAATTATGGGAATGCCACCACCCATAAGTGCAAGAGAGGTGTGATCCTTCCTTGGACATATAAGATATTATAGAAAGTTTATTAAGGGGTATGCTATAATATCTATACCTTTAGAGAAATTATTAAGGAATAATACACGGTTCATATGGACATATGACTTCCAAGTAACATTCATCAATTTAAAATAGAGGTTAGTAACTACACCAATATTAATTTTTTACATATTGGAGTAAGTCCTTGCATATACATGTAGACACATCAGGGATTGTAGTTGGCATCATGTTGGCATAACTAGGAGAGGGTGGTTTGGATCACCCCATTAAATTTTCCAATCAAAAGTTATCTGGTGCTGAAAATAATTACACTACCACTGAGTGTAAAACCCTTGTGATAGTATTCACACTACATAAATTTTTCTATTACTTACTAACTACACTATTTGAGCTATTATTATCAAGCCCTACATTACCTGATAAATAAACCTTTTATGTGAGGTCAGATATCTCGATGGTTGATGTTTTTTCAAGTGCTTTAATTTTGTACCAATTTCAAACCTAGTCGAGAGAATGTTGGACTTGACTATTTGAGTCAACTATAAAATGGTGAAGAGCCAGATGAAATTTTTGATGAATCACCTAATGAACATTTATTTCAATGATATATGATTCTTAAATAATTAGAAGAGATCACATATTTTATAGAATAGGGGATATTTATAGAATATTATATAGAGTTGATTACTAAGGACCTTCCTTTTAGTATCATTAGATGATTTTTGTACTATCTAGGAAAGGATGAAGTACTATGTAGAGTTGCACTTGAGCATGAATGACCTTAATTACTTGAATAAGCACATCATGATAATAATGGATGCTAATTTGTTGGGGATTCTACAACAAGAATATTTTTACAAAGTGTCCTATAGTGGCCTTATTTATTTCAGGATGCACACTAAATTACATAACAATGTTATGTCTATCAAAGAATGGGAAAGCAAAACCATCAAGATGAAATGCCACTCTATCCAATTCTTACACAACAAAACTTTAAATAATGGGGAATTGATTTTGTTGGAATTATCAATTCTCCTAGTAAACATAGTCATGCACACTATATAATCATCATGACCAACTATTTTACCAAGTGGGTTGAAGATACTATGACAATTAGCTACAATACAAAGGACAAAAAAGTTCTTATATGAGAACATGATCATTACGTTTGGGTGTCCAATCAAGCTGGTAAGTGATAGAGATACACAATTTATGAATAAAACCATAAAAACACTTACTAATGAATTCATCAATTATATCATAAAAGTACATCCTATCACCCTCAGGAAAAAGGTCAAGCAAATGCAACAAATAAAGTCTTAGGTAAGATGCCTATAAAAGTCTATGATGTTCAATGCAATGATTGGAAGGATAGACTTCATGTTGTCTTATGAGCATATTGAATGCATTACAAACATACCTAATGGTTTACCACATTTCAACTAGTATATCATCTATAAATATTAATACCCTTAAATTATGTTGTAATCAGTGTGTGGAACACAATCATTATGCATATGGGAGACTAGGAATCTTTAGGGCGTAGGCTATTAGACCTAAACTGAATGGATGAAGAACACCATAGAGAAACATAGATTCAAGAGTTAAATGAGAATATATATAAATATTTTAATGATAATAATATGTTCTCTAAATAATTTTAGATAGATCAGCTCATCCTATTGTATGATAGTTGGTTTCAAGATTTTTTAGGAAAATTAAACATCCATTAGAAGGGACCGTTTATTATGCATGCATTAGCACAACCAATAATGGTGATCCTATGAGATTTACAAGGTATTTTTTTTCTATAAAGGTGAATGGTAGTAGGCTCAAACCCTACCACAACTAAGCTATGTACCCAAGAAATCACAGGTGCTTGCACCAATTTAATGTACGATTCATTTTTATGTTGTGTGGATTGGGTTTGGTTTTTTTTATAATCTATGTGTAAGTTTAGATGTTAATGTAAATAATTTAGCTCTAATAACCCTCAAAAAGGAGGCATTATACATAAGTGGGAGGAAAGCATCTATACCATGGTTAAAATTGGTGGCAAGGAAAGAAAATTAAGTTTGGGAAAGTTATGAACAATAAAAATCTTGATGATAGCTAATGACTAAGAGATGGGTGTTAATACCCACACATGTGATATAGGTAGCATAGACTCTAAATAATTATCACGATCCACATCAAAAAATGGAATAATCAATTCATAAATTTAGTGGGTCACATCACTCTACCTAGCCATCATAAAATGATGCCACATCAGCTAAAAGTGTGCTAGCTAATCAATTCAAAGATTTGGTTACTATTATTTTCTTAAAAGAAGATATTGAGATAATTTGATGCATTTAAATCTCAAGAATAACACCAAGTATATGGAAAATCTATATATAGACATTTTTTCTAGTTGAATCATCATTTTTCACTTAGCTATTTTCAAGCAAATTGGTGAGCCTGCCTCCAAGTCTCTCACACCACTCTATACTCCTATTTCCAACTAGTTTCACCTCAATGTAGAGATATTCATAATGGCCACCACTGCACTACCTCAAATCATCAAAATTATCTCTAATACACAACTAGAAGACATTGGGGTTGGTTGAAACATACACCAGGTAAAATTTTCAAATCTTAAGGTATATTGGTTTCTTAAACATGTCAAAAATAGACTGTCTATTCTTGAGGTATCCTTGGAGGCATAACGTTTAGAAATTTTGCCACCACATAGGTACCATAACATCAATGTGAATAGACTAATTTTATTTCCTACATTCGATCAAATCAGTGAAATCATCAAAAAAAAATTATGAAGGTATAATAATGGGAAAATCTATTTATCTGTGGATATCACTATATATGTGAAGGAGACTACGATGGTATGGGCCTCGTGTATGGTATCACATGGATGTTATCTAGTGCCTTACAAATCTAAAGATCCTTTGATTCTTCTAGAGATTAAGGAGGCCTATACCTATGGAAATCATGGCATTATTTTGGATGATATCCTAGATGAATCCTTCTGTATCTTAGTAAAGTGTATTGCTACACATTTTTGGTAAACCACCAAAAGCAAGAAAGAGGCCACCAAATGGGTCATTGATATTGTGCATTGCTTGATCCTATAGGGGAAAATTTTAATTGGATAAAATTTTTGGTGGTTGATTTGATAATTAATATTTAAAAAGTCATCATGTTTGTAAAACAAACTTTTCAATATCAGTTTCTAGTGTTATTGCTTATATTTACATAGTGGAAGTCTCCCAAGGTTGTTATCAATTGAGATATAGATTACTAGCCATAAAATACATTCTAGAACCTTATTTGGAAATATAATGAATGTAGTTACCTTTTTTTTAATCAAAATCATTTATGGGGGGTGGTGAATTAGTGTGTTAAAAGCATTCATTCAATTCCACTTAAGCATACATAAAGCATTCATACAAACATGAACATCTAGCAAAGCATATAAAACCATACAAGATCATGAAACACATTACATATGTGGGAAACCCTCAAGGGGAAGAAAACCCATTGATCTATGAAAATGGATTATATTCTTATAAGATAGAAACCAATCTTTATTGAAGCACCAAGTCCACTTGGAGTAACAACCCTAGCTACTGAAGCACCCACTCAACTAGGATTTAACAAGCACCAACTTGCAAAGAGGAACCGACCCCCTAAATGATTCAAAACCAAATCATCCAAAAAAAAATTTGATCACCTTCATGAAACCTTGTTTCTCACACAATAAATTATTATCACCCTTTTTAGGTATTCTCACTCTTCTATCTCTCTCAAACTACCTTTTTAGGTTTCTTTACTAAACTAGGTCTCTTCAAGACATATTAGGTCACATGACCTTGATATTTATATATAGTATAAATTTTATATAATCATGAAAATTTATATACACCCTTATGATTGTATACAAGACATCCTTAATATATTCAATGTGTTATTTCCTTTGCTTGCACTCTCTACATCTCTAACAAGCCAATTAGGCCTTGTTTTTATACAATCCTCTAGCTCACACACCTCTTGGTTATCCATACACACTTGAAAACTTGGATAACCATTAAAATAGGTCTTATAAAACATTTAATACATTAATAAATCATTATAATTTGTCATCCACAACTTAAAATACCTAAACTTCTTTTAGGCCTTTAGGAGACCTAATTCAATTAGGCCTTCATTAATACATGTTGCCCTTTGATCTGATTAGAATAATTTAAAAGTCCAAAAATAATAATAAAATTCATAACACAATAAAATATACCCAAAATAATATCATCTTAGGTCTCTGATACTTTTTATCTCCAACCACCACTTGAAGCACACCATTAGTACTGTTTACAATAAGCCTTCACACACGCACATAAATGTCTATCTTGAATAACTAAAGATAACACATTATTTATAAACATAGATATGGAAATAAATAACATTAAAAAAAATCTTAAATACATCAAAAAATTCACAAATTTAATTATAGTTAATCACATAAGTAAAAAAAATACTCAAAAACACTCCTATAACTTGCTCACTCAGAACTGCCAACTAACCTCAAACACTAGTCATGATGACTCAAATATCCAACACCTATATAGACATTTTCAATTAATTATTATTAATTTAGATGAACCTATGACATATATATACTATCTTAAAATATAAACATCATATGGTCTAGTGTCAACTATTGGTCTTACAAACTAATTCATTGACCTCACTACACACAGACCTCACTGAGTTAGACAAGCCATTTTGACTTCATCATTTTAACCACTATACATAAATTAAAATATTTATACTAAGAATGAATAGTAAATAATATTAAAAAAAAATGTATCCATTCACTTGGTTTCATCACTCTAATATGATAACACATTCTTATTTATATTCTCACTGTTGCCTAGGGTTTTCACTATTTACACCATTTAGCCTGTTAGCGACTGACTAACTTAGATGACCAGTTTAGCACACTTGAGGGATAGAACCTATATATAAACATTAATGGATATGAAAATGAGTCTCAATATTAATCCTCAATCTATTTTCATACTTTGACTTTGTCAACTCTGACTGCTACAATAAATCTATGAGAAATTATCACTTTTCTGTAGGGTCTACTCACACACTTAACATTTGAATCACACCTGGAGGTGCTTGGGAGAGTTTAATACAACCTCAAATATCTTAAATAAGTATATTAGTCCATTTTTGGCACTATTAATCAAGATTAGGTCCTGATTAAGGTTTTAGGAGGGTTTAAACCTATTTCTATTCTTAACAATCATTCATAAATCATAGCCCCTCAATCCAAAAAAAATGCTTAAAATTTTGAGATAAGAACCTTACCAATCTACCATGAATATATTAGGTTCCCATGAATTTTTTTGACAAGCTAATGATCATAATAAAACCTTTCTCAAGTGGAGAACCCTTCATTCTGAGTAATCGAGAGACCTTAAAACAACTTTTCATGCCTTCTCCTTCAAACTATGACCTCAAACTGCATGAACAATCTTGAAACACAATAATTCACCATTTAAAATTATTATATGAGATAAAACACCTTTAAATCTGATTATGACCCTCATTAGGCCACACTCTCTCTCTCTATTCTCTTAGACCTTGACTTGCAAACCACATTAGGCCTTAAAATTGACCTTTATGCCTATTTCCATGCACTCTCCACCTCACTCATAAACTCAAGAAACTTATTTCATGCTTAATAACTACCATACATCCTTAACATGCCTTGACAATAGATCATGATACCTCATTAGGTTAGGTAGGGTTTATAAGTGGTTTAGGTGTAGACTTGGTCTAAAGGTCCTACCTATTTAAACACATCATGAGACTCTCAATAGTGATCCAATACCTCACATACATGCTCAATCTACCTCATAAAAACACTAATGCCTATGTGTACTCATCTCACCAAGACACCAAGCTAATACCTTTTCACAAGGTCTCTTCATGCCATGACTAGGCTTAGGCTACTTAAATACCTATACCTTCATGTAAGCATAAGGCATTTGTTGCCTTCAAATTATCATGCATGAAAACATACTTCAATATCAAAAATATTTAAATGCCCCTTGTTATATCAACATACTTCAAACACAACACACTCTCTCAATGGCATCAACCTCATGCAAGATGCACCCTTGACATCAATGATAATCCTCAATAATCTCCCCCTTTGTCACCAATGGAAACCAATCTCATATAACTTATCCTTAATTATAAAATTTTATCTCCCTTTGACATAAATTACAAAGTGATGTTTGTAAATCCTTCGATAATACTCCTTGTAACCAAAACACTCAACATTTAGAGCTATGAGTTTATGAGTCATCATATAAACATGTTCCCCTATCTCCATGCATACCTTATCAACACTACTCTTCTACACTTGGATATAATGAACCACATGATTATCTCCCCCTAATCCCTCAACTTCCTTAGTGACTAATAGGGGTAGTAACTACACCCAATTCCTATCTTAGGTGTTCAAATGTTTCTTTTAGAAGTGGTTTAGTTAAAATGTCTACAATATGATCCTATGTAGAAACATATTCAAGATTAACACTTTATTCACTTAACTAATCTCTTAGAAAATGATATTTGATAGTAATGTGCTTAGTCCTTAAGAACATTAAAAGTTTATTTAAGACACTTATAATACTTGCATTATCACAATAGATAGGGCTATGACCTTCATGATCCACCTTGTAGTATTTTAAGGCTTGTATCATCCATAGGACTTGAGTGAAACATGAAGCTACTAAAAAGTATTGATATTTACAAGTGGATAATTTTATTGATGGATATTTATTGCTTATCCATACAACTTATCACCCACCTAAGAAGAAATATCCTCCACTATTACTCTTCCTATCATCTAGATTTTTTTCTTAGTCTGTATCTATATAGTCTATCAAATTAAAATCCTTGATCCTTGGATACCACAACCCAATATCCATCGTCCCCTTAAGATACCTGAGTATCATTTTGGCTAATTATAGATGGCTTTCCTTTGGATCTTATTGAAGATTCTATACACATAGATAAATAATATCAACTAATGGTCTTCTTCTATCTTTATGTATAGATTACTATCTACAACTACTCTTTTGAATCCTTGATCCAATAGATGCCTATCTAACCTAACATACTAAGCTTTAGGAGATTGATTTATACCATAAATAACCCTTTATAATATGTAAACATGGTATTTGTCACTTGATAGAGAGAATCCCTTATATTGATCTATGTACACCTCCTCTTCCAAATTCCCATTCCAAAAGGCAAATTTGACATCCATCTGGTATATCTTAAACCCTTTGAAACTTTCATATGGTAGAAATAATATGATGGCATCCAATCTTGCTAATATTTCAAAGGTCTCTTAAAAGTCTACCCTTTCAACTTATGCATTTTCCTTGCATACCAATCTAGACTTATTTTTGGTGATTTCTTCATCTTCATTTAACTTGTCTCTAAACACCCATTTTGTGCCAATGACATTCTTTCCTTTAGTCCTAGGAACAAGCTACCAAGTCCCATTATTCTCTATTTATTCTAACTCCTCATTAATATCTATGATGAAAAATTTGTCTTTGCTTGATTTTATAAGATTATTAGGTCTAATATTAGACAATAGAGTAACATTCTCTTGATTTAAATTACTTACTAGTCTTCTCCTTGTTTGCGTACCTACATTCTTATTACTAATGATTTGAGATTCAAGATTATCTCTTTGAATTTGTCTCAAGGGGGATTTATGTCTTGTCTCTCCTCAACTTCCTCTTCTTCTTCCTAATAAACCTCTATATTTTCCTATTCATTCTTGAAGTTTAGATTCTCTAATGTATCCTTTGACTGTGAGTGTCAATTCCTTATCTCATTAATCTTCACATTGGTGATTTCCACTATATTTTGTAGCCTCTTGTTATAAAATCTATAGGATGAGATCATTGATTAGTATCCTAATAATATAAATTCATCAGATCTAGAATCAAACTTTCCTAAGTTTTCATCATCTCAATTGATGAAAAATTTGATCCCAAACACTCAAAAGTATTTCACATTATCAGGTCTACCTTTCCACAATTCATAAGGATTCTTGTTGCCATTAATCCTTATTTGTTATCTAATAAAAATGTAGACTATATTTATTATTTCCTCTCTCCAATATCCATGAGATAATATATACTAATGTAGCATAGTTATAACCATCTCTTGAACTGTCATATTCTTTATTTCCACTACCCCATTTTGTTGAGGTGTCCCATTTATTGAGAATTATCTCCTTACTCCATGAACCTCACATAATTCATCAAAATTATTAAACCAAAAATATCCTCCTCTATCAGATCTTAGGTACTTGATCTTCCTATTCTTCTCATTCTCAATAAAATCCTTGAATGCTTTGAATTTGTCAAGAGCTTCTAACATTTCTTACAAGAATGCTACTTAAGTCATTATTGTGTAGGCATCTATAGTTAACATGAAATATCTATCTCTTTGAATGATTTTGAATTATCTTAGGACCAAAAAAATTAGTGTGTATTAACTCCAATGGTCTTTTACTATAGTACTCCTCGGACATGAACCTTCTTCTAGTCTGCTTACCATGTTGACATGCCTTGTAAATTATGTTGGTAGGTTTGGTGATCTTAGGCACGTTATTCATAGAATTTTTTGTGATTATATTGACCATATTGTCAATGTTTAGGTGATCTAACCTTATATTCCATATCCAAATTTCATCCATCTTGCTCATAAAACATCTCTCCTTGATCTCATTCAAGACATATAGATTGTTCTCAGTCCTCTTAGAATTGGTAATTAGCCTTCTTGATTTGAATCTCCTTATATCATACCCTTTGTCATGAAATATTAGTGTGTGCAAGTGATTTTACATTTTAATTTAATTAATTAGGTTATGATTCAAACCTTTCACATAAAACACATTTTGTGTCTTGGTCTTCCCATTGTCTAAACTCAAGATTACCTTGCCAACTATTTTGGTAGTTGTGTTGTCTCCAAAGTCACTATTCTTGTAGCATTCTTATTCAATGAGATGAAATTATTTTTGTCTCCTACCATGTGGCTTGAGTAACCACTAACTATATACCATTTCATTCCTTCATCTTTAATGTGAAAGGTAGTCTAAGCTAGCATAAAATCCTCTTTAATCTTTTGTTCTTTCTTAGAAAATAATCCATCTTAACTTTTGGGCTTACTATGATTATTCCTAACTTGTTTTGGATTCCATACCAATGTATGACCCTTCTCATTCCCTCTAGTATCTTCATATATCTTGTTTAATCTTAAACTAATTCTAACTCTATTAGAAGAAAATATTTCAATGTGTCCCATATTATGACAACTATAGCAAACAACATTTTTGTACTTACCTCTTGATTGATCACTACTTTTCCCATGGTCCTATGACAACTTATCCCTTATTGCATTGGGATGCCTGAATGGTATTTTAATGTTGGTAAACTTGACTTGTTCTAACTTCTCATGCTCTTTATCAAAATTGATCATTTTGTTTATGAGTTTCTCATGCTCAATCTTTAAGGAATCTATCTCTATTTTCAACTAATCGTACTCAACCTCTTTTGATCTAATCTTTGTATTAAAACCTTCTAAATGATTCCTAAGATCCTTTATATTATTTTTTTTATGATTTAAATACTTTATGGCACTTATGAGATCATATTAAATGTATAATTTAGATTCTCCTTCTTCACTATCATAGTAGAATTCTTCATCATACATGTTGTCTTCTTTTTTATCACTAGACATCCTGTGCTTCTTAGGATCACCTTCAAAATATTAGGCTTGATTCAAAGTACCAAGATCTGATACTATTTATTATAATAAAAATCACTAGGGAGTGAATCAGTGTCTTAAAAACATTCATTCAATTCCACTTAAGCATACATAAATCATTCATACAAACATGAAAATATAGTAAAGCATATGCAACCATACAAGATCATGAAACACATTACATATATGGAGAATAATAAAGGGGAATAAAAAAAATTAATATATAAAAATTTAATATATTATTATAATACAAAAACCAATCTTTAGTTAATCACCAACTACATTTGGAGCACTAACCCCAACTAGTCAAGCACCCACTCAACTAGGCTTTAACAAACATCAACTTGTAAGAAGGCACCAACTCAACCATATAAAAATTTAAATAATATTAAAAAAACCTTATTTCTCACATAATAGATGATGATAACTTTATTTATCTCTTCTCACTCTTCTATCTCTCTCAAACTGCCTTCTAGGTTTCTTCGCTCAACTAGGTCTCTTCAAGACAGACTAGGTCATATTACCTTGATATTTATCTACATTACCCCTATTAAATATTCATGAAATATTATCTACACCAATATTATGGTATAAAATATCTCATTAATCTCTTCAATTGGATACTTCCTTTGTTAGTACTCTCTACATCTCTACTAAGCCAATTAGGCCTATTAGACCTTGTTCTTATACAATCCTCTAGCTCACACACCTCTTGGCCAGACATACACACTTGAATACTTGTATTAACCATAAAATATGTCTTATAAAAATTTTCATACATTAAAAAATCATTAAAATAGGTTTTCCACAACGTAAAATACCAAAACCTCTTTCAGGTCTTAAGGAGACCTAATTCAATTAAGCCTTCATTTGTACATGTTACCCTTTGATCTCCTTGGAACACTTTCAAACTCAAAAAATGGTAGTAAAATTATATATACCACTAAAATATACCCCCACTAATCTCATATTAGGTACAAGACACTTTTTAACTCCAACCAACACTTGAAGCACACCATTAGTACTGTTTAAATTAAGCCTTCACATACATAGAAAGGTCAGTCTTGAAAAACTTAAGATAACATATTATTTAGACATAAAAATATGAAAATAAATCACATAAACAGAACCTTTAATACCTAAAAAACTTCACCAAGTTTATTATACTTCATCACATAGGAAAAAAAGACTAAAAAACACTCTTGTAACTTGCTCACTCAGAACAACCAACTAGCCTAAAAAACTAGTAATGGTGATTTATACCTCCAACATCTATATAGAAAATTTAAATGAATTATTATGTATGTAGATGAACCAATGATATATATATATATATATATATATATATATATATATATATATATATATATATATATATATATATATATATATATATATATATATATATATATATATATATATATATATATATATATATATATATATATATATAACATCACATGTTCTATTGGAAACTATTGGACTTATAGAAAAATTTGTTGACCTCACTACACATAGACATCACTAAGTTAGACAAGCCATTTTAGCTTCATTATTTTCACCACTATACCTGAGTTCCAAGATTTATAATAATAATTAATAGGAAATAACAGTCCCAAAACATATCTCCATTCACTTGGTTTCTATTAGAATGCAACTAGATACTGAGAGTGGGTGAATCAATATATGAATTAAAATTGGTATTTTAATCCTTTTAAATCAAATTAAAAAGCATATGTAGGTTAAAATATAAATTCATAGATCACATAAAATCAAAAATACACATGAAAAAATATTTATATGTGGAAAACACAAGGGGGAAAACCATGATGAGAATAACTACTAGAAGCTACTATTCTAATCCAACCTCATAGTTCAAATCCTCACTGGAAAAACTCATTGGTTATAATTTTTAAGGACACCAATCTTAAGAAGACACCAATCTCCCAATTTAAGAGTATCAAATCTAAATAAGCACTAACTCCCTAATCTGAGAACCTACTCAACTTATATGATGGCACCAACCTATCAGACTTTTTTATGGAGCTATAACTCAAATTTATAAATTAGATTCATACATGAATCTATATCTTTGTTCTTTATTATAGATCTAATATGAAACTAATCATACTCTACACATTCTCTTTGTGCCTTTCTTCCTCTCTACTCTTATCTACCCCCTTTGGTTCTGTGTCTTTATGATTTTCTATTTGACACACTTCATTGGATTTTGCTCTCTACCTCTAATTATGTTCAACTTTGCTTAATAACAAATGCAATTATACCAACATTCTTTTCTTTGTCCTAGATATCATATATATAAATAAATGATCTAGGGTTCCATATCTTCTATGTGTTCACACTCGCACTACAACACATGATGTCAATTCTAAACTCTAGTTCATTATTACTTGGAATGTAAGTTTCTCGCATCTCGATTATATACATCACACTATAATTGAAAGTATTTTTACTATATATAACATTTGTTAGACTCAAGTTCTTATGCATAGTCTCTTTAATGTATATTTGATGAATTAGATCAATCAATATCATTGTCTATGTCGATATATAAAGCTTATATGCAAGTTCCTACATGTTCCTATAACTAACCATTTATTTGGACATGACTTTAAATGTCAGTCATTGATCTTGCCTTTGGTGCCACAATCTGATGGTCTTTATTTAATTGTCTTAGCTTTAAAATGTATCCATTCGATAAATCTTTGACAAGATCATGTTATTCATTAGATCTTTGTATGATTTTGAACTTTAGCTTTGTCAAATTTTAAATGCATTCATTGATCTTTCTCATCCAAGCTTCTATGTGCCATTGGATCTTTAAAGATGCACAACCTTTACCTTGACATGCTTATTAAACTTTGACACTTTGACCTCATCTCACTATTTCTTATATATTTGGATCATTTTCACTCCATCGATCTTCTTGAACCTACTCAATCTTTAAAATTATACTATGTTGATAAACATTGAGCACTTTATATCATTTGAGTCTATTCACTCTATTAGATCTCCTTTACATGATCACCCATGCACTGTCAAATATTATGACAAACTCAATCTTTATATCTATCCACTCATAGAGGATATAACACTTGTTGTCAGCGCGTGCCTTCTATACATAGTTGTCAATTTTTGCTATTGAGACATTTGGCATCCTTGCATTTCTTGTTGACCTTTTGAATTTAAAATACTTTTATGATTTATTATGCAAGCTTTGTGATTGTACACTTTTCACTTGAACATTAACTTGGAGGTTTTTTTGACAATTTAACTTCATCGCACTCTGTTGGATCTCTAATGTTTGATTAAGCATGATCCATTAATATTCCAAATGTTAATCATAAGTTATTACTGAGAGAGGGGTAAATAAGTAATATATATTCTTTTCCTTTCTAAACCTTAATCACTTATTCTAATTAAGCTATTCAAAGTAATTAAATCACAACAAAATATAACACAATACAAAGTGACATAGATATATGTGGAAACCCTTTTGGGACAAAACCATGAAGAAATATTTTTTAATATAAATATTATTAAGCACCAACATACTGGATCACCAACCCCAAATACAATTTTTAGGCACAAACTTACAAGAGCACCAACCCCTTTCACCGAGCACCAACTTAACAAGAGACATCAATCTCTTCAAAATGAAGGCACCGAGCTTCTCATAAGAATCAATATTTCATCTCTAATTTGTTCCTAACCCAGTGGATGATAAAACACTACTTTATTTCCTTTTGATTTGATCTAAACTTGAGTGTTTTAACTGCTTTGAACTACCTTATACTTGTTGATTTTTCCTTTCAATTATTCTCATTAAAAATTTCCTTCAAATATTTTTGCTCTTATTTTATATCTTCCAAACTTTGAATATAAAAAATAATTTCTAATCATTATTCACTTACTTATGACCCATAAAAAACTACAAATTAAGGTTGTGACTCTTCAAATGAAAAGGTCTATTTGAATGTTCACAACTCCTCCCAATAGGTTAGACAAGGTGGACATTTTCATTGAAAATTCTATACATTTACATCCACTTCCATTGACATTTCCATTCACTTCTATCAATATTTATGTTCACTTCCATCTACAATTCTGTTCACTTTTCGTAACACTTCCATTCACTTCTGACAACAATTTCGTTCACTTCTAGCAACACTTCCATTCATTTTTGGAAACAATTCCATTCACTTTTGGTAATACTTCCATTCACTATTAGACATTTCCATCAATGTTTCCCTTTGACATCAATGACAATTTTCTAACAATATCCCCATTTGTCATTGATAACAAACGCATACTCAAATTGTTCCCCCTTGTTGCACTATCTCTTATGTTCGAATCTTTATTTTTAATAGCTCCCCCTTTCTATGACATCCTCTTTATATAATTCTCCCCTTTTGACATCAATGGAAATGGTTCTATCTAATGATCTGAATAATACAATGTTTAGCTCCCCCTTAACCAATGCTTTTCTTAATTTTTTAATGAGAAGAAGCAAAGGATATTACTCCTAAGTTTTATCATAGGTATTCAAATGTTTATTTTGGAAGTGGCTTAGTGAAGATATCTATTATCTATTTGGATGTGCCAACATATTCCAATTTTACGTACTATTCTATCACCTTATCTCTCAAAATATGATACTTTATAGGGATATGCTTCATTTTGGAATGCATAACTGGATTATTCAAAGTACTTATCGTACTAGTATAATTATTGAATATGGAGATTAGATGATCATACTCTACTTTGATATATTTCAAGGTTTACTTCATCCATAGATTTTATGTACAACATAGCATTGCCACTATGTATTTTACTTATTCTGTGGATAGAGATATAGAATTTTGCTTCTTACTCAACATGGTACTAGGCTATTTTCAAGAAAGCATGCTCCTCCACTTGTAATTTTTCTATCATATACACAACCTGCCCAATTTGAATCTATGTAAGCCACCAATGAGAAGTTATTACCTCTTGGGTAGTACAACCCATAATCCAAAGTTCCCTTTAAATATTTTAATATATGTTTCACCGCTTGCACATGTGTTTCTTGCAGTGCTGCTTGAAATTGTGCAACCATACCCACTGCTTTCATGATATCTAGCATGGAGGCCATCATATATAGTAAACTCCCAATCATTGATTTATAAATAGTTTGGTCAGCATTCAGAGATTCACCATCTTTGCTCAACTTGGTATCTATAGCCATAGGTGTGTTAGAAGGTGCACACTACTCCATACCAAATTTCTCCAACATCTCCTTCACATGTTTTGGAATATGAATATTCCTTTTTTAGATTGAAATATTTTTAAACTAATAAAAAATGACAACTCACCCAACATGGACATCTCAAACTCCTTATCCATATATTTTGAAAATCTCTTAGACATTTACTTATTGTCTCCTCCAAATATTATGTCATCCACATACACCATAACAATTAAATGGTGTTCACTTTCAGTTTTGATGTAAATATTACTATCAGCATATCCTCTCTTGAATCCTTAGTCTTTTAGGTATTTATCAAGCCTATTGTACCATGATTTGGGAGCTTGTTTCAATCCGTACAAAGCCTTTTGCAACTTACACACAATATCATTATTTTTTAACAAGAGGAACCCTTATAATTATTCTATGTATACTTTCTCTTCTAGTTTGCCATTTATAAATGCTAATTTGATATCCATTTGATATATTTTAAAATTCTTGAACACCAAAAAATAAAAAAACATTCTAATTTCTTTTAATCTAGCAATATGAGAAAAAGTCTCTTCAAAATCAACACCTTCTACTTGAGCATACCATTTACATACCAACCTTGCCTTGTTTCAAGTGACTTGGCCATCTTCATTCAATTTTTTAAAAAATACCCACTTAATTCCAATCACAATCTAATCCTTCAACCTATGCACAAGTTCCTAAGTTTCATTCTTCTCAATTTGATATAAGTCTTTTTTCATTGCTTTTACCCAATGTTTATCATGACTATCTTCAAAAAAATTCTTAGGCTCTACCTTGGATAGAAAAGAGAAATTTACTTACTCAAATGTACTTATAATTCTTCTTCTATTTTGTACCCCAATGTTAATATTGATAATGATCTAAATTTCAACATGATTCTTTCAAATGAATCAAGATGGTGCTTTGGTGTCCTACCTTTCAGATTCACTCAACTTTTCTTCTTCTTCTTCTTCTTCTTCTACAAGATCGGGTATTTATAAAGGCTCTTTTGAAGGTTATTTTGCCTTTTGATTCATGATCTCATCGATTCTAACATTGGCACTTTCTAAAATAGTTTGTAGCCTTTTGTTATAACATATATAGGCTTTGCTTTTGGTGAAGTAGCAAAGAAAAATTGCTTCATCAGCTCTTGAGTCAAATTTGCCCAAGTTTTCTTCATTCTTATTGATAAAACATCTACTTCTAAACACTTTAAAATATTTGACCGAAGTTGGTCCTCCTTTCCCAAATTCATAAGGAAATTTTTTCATGATTAAATTTGATTTTCCCTCTATTCAAGATATATATTATTGTATTAATTACTTCTCTCTAGAATCTATATGATATCTTAGATTCATTCAACATAGTTCTAGTCATCTCCTGAATGATTTGATTCTTCCTTTCCACCACTCCATTTTGTTGTGGAGTTCTTGTAATTGAGTATTATATTTTAATTCCATGATCTTCACAAAACTTAATGAATTCATTTGAAATGAACTCACCTCTTTGATTTGACCTTAAGTATTTTATTTTAACTTAGTTTCATTTTCTACTAATGCCTTTAAATATTTAAACTTCCCAAATGCTTTTGATTTTTCTTTCAGAAAGGTTACCCATGTCATTCTAGTGTAATCATCAATGAGCAACATAAAGTATTTCTCACCTTGGATGCTTTTAGTTTTATTATGTCCATAAATATCTATATGAATCATCTCTAGTCATTTGGTGGTCGAATGTTACTTTATTCTAAACCTTGCTTTGGTGTGCTTCTCATGCTAGAATTGCTTACATATAGTGCTTGAAGGTATTACAATAATTATTTGTCTAAATATTTTTACCCCTTTATCAGATAAAGGAGTTTGTTTAAAAATCTATAACGTTCAACTCATTAGTAATTTTTGTAAGTATACATAACTACATTAACTCTTCTCTCTTCTTCCAAGGATTAATAAATCTTGCATGAGACTCCTCCTGGACTCATGCAATATCATTAGTGATTTAGTGATGTGGTGTAGGAGCCACCACCCCCACCTTCTATCTTAGATATTCAAATTTTTCCTTACGAAGAGGTTTGGTGAATATATCTATAATGTGGTCTTTATTTGGCACATATTCCATTGTGACCTCTTGATCTACAACCCTCTCTCTTAAGAAGTGATACTTGATTGATATGTGCTTGGTTCTACAATGCATCACTAGATTCTTTGATATATTTATTGTACTTAAATTATCACAAAGAATATAGATAGGTGACTTATACTCAACCTTGATGTCCTAGAGTGTTTGATTCATCTATAGGACTTGAGTGAAACATGTCACTACTATTACATACTTTGATTCTACTATAGAAAGAGTGACTAACTCTTGCTTTTTGCTCAGCCATGAAGCAAGTCTATTTCCAAGGAAAAATGCACCACCACTAGTGCTTCTATCATCCACACTTCCTACCCAGTCAACATTTGTATATGCTATAAAAGTTAAATATTCACTTGTAGGGTACCATAGGCCATAATCAATTTTTCTCTTGATGTATCTAATTATTCTTTCCACTACATTGGCATGTGAATATTTAGGAGTAGCCTGAAATCTAGAAACCATGCACATTGCTTGCATGATATATGGGCTTGATAAAATTAGGTATAACAAGCTACCTATCATTGATATATATATATATATATATATATATATATATATATATATATATATATATATATATATATATGTATGTATGTATGTATGTATGTATGTATATATATGTATGTATGTATATATATATATATATATATATATATATATATATGTATGTATATATATATATATGTATGTATACATATATATATATATACATATATATATATATATATATATATATATATATATATATATATATATATATATATATATATATATATATTGTTTGATTTGCATCAAGGGACTCATCCTCTTTGCTCAACTTACATCCAGTTATCATGGGAGTACTAATTGGTCTGCTATCTTCCATTCCAAATTTCTTGAGAATCTCCTTTGCATACTTGGTTCAAGATATGAATATACTTTTATTAGATTTTGTTATTTTTAGACCAAGGAAGAAGGAAAGTTTTCCTAGTATAGACATCTCAAATTCACTTTGCATTTGTGTAGCAAATTCTTTGCATATTTTGTTATTGCTACCACCAAACATGATGTCATATGCATAAACAACAATAATCAACATATGCTCCCCTTCTAATTTTAAGTATATATTATTATCTATATATCCTTTGTTGAAACCTTGTTATTACAAGTATTGGTCCAATCTTGAATACCATGTTCTAGGTGCCTATTTTAGACCATACAATGCTTTCTTCGGTCTACACACATAATCTTCTTCATTTGACAACTGAAAATCTTTTATTTGTTTAATATAGACTTCTTATAAATAGAGAATACTAGAAACATTCTTATAGATTCTAATCGAATAACTAAAGTAAATGTTTCCTCAAAGTGTATGCATTCTATTTATGCATATCCCTTGCATACTAATCTTGCCTTATTTCTTATAATAGCTCCATACTCATTAAGCTTATTTATATAGACCCATTTTGCTCCTATCACATTCTTTTTTGAGGGTCTTGGAACTAATTGCCAAGTTTTATTCTTTTCTATTTGGCTTAGTTTCTCTTCCATGGATTTTAGCCAATTCTCATCCTTGATGGCTTCAACATAGCTCTTAGGCTCAATTTCAGACATTAGATCAAAACTTACTTACTCTTTATTCATTATAACTCTTCTCCTTATTTAAACTCCTTCATCTAACTGACAATTATCTACTCTTTAGGATGATCCTTTTAAACAAATCTTGGAGGTGCTTTTTCATTCTTTTCCTCAACATCTTCACTATCTGCTTCTTCTTCAAGATCTACCTCTTCATTACTAGTTTCCTTGTCTTCAACATGTTTTATGCCTTCTTAAACCTTGACATTTATGCCCTCCACCATCTTGTGTTTCATCTTATTATAACATACATAGGATTTGATTTGAGTGAAATAAACAAGAAATATTCCTTTATCACATCTTGATTCAAATCTTCCTAGTTTGTCCTCCTTTTTTTGATGTAGCATTTACTTCTAAACACTCTAAAGTAATTAATAGAGGTAGGCTTTCAATACCATAGCTCATAAGGAGTTTTGTCATTATTTACCCTTAGTTAAAATCTATCCAAGATGTATATTATTTTTTGGAAAACTTCTCTCCAATATCCACCAGGTAACTTGGATTTTGTTATCATTAATTTAGTCATTTCCTTTACTGTTCTATTCTTTCTCTTAATACCTCTATTTTATTGTGGAGTCCTTACTACAGAGTAGTGCATTTTGATCCCATGCTTCTCACAATACTCTATGAATTCATCTATGGTGAATTATCCACCTTTATTAGATCTTAAGCATTTGATTTTTCTTCCAATCTCATTTTCAACCATGGCTCTAAAGATCTTGAATTTCTCAAAGGCTTGAGATTTATCCTTCAAAAAGGTTGCCCATGTCATTCTTGAGTAGTCATATACAAATAACATGAAGTACCACTCTTATTTAGATCCTCTTATCTTGGTAGGACCAAAAAGATTAGTATGAAATAATTTTAGAGGCTTTGTAGTTGCATACTCTTTTGTTTGAAATATAAACCTTATCTGCCTTCTTAGTTGACATTCCTTGCAAGTAGTATCTATAGGCTTGGTTATCCTAGGCATGTGTCTTACACACTTATTTGAGATCACTTTGACTATATTACCAAAGTTGACATGACCCATTCTCCTATGCCACAACCAACTCTCATCAATATTTCCCATCAAGCAACTATTACCATTCACTTCAACAATATTATAGATATTGCTCTTAGCATTTTTCCCTTTTGCAACTATTTTTGTAGACCTCTTTAGCTTGAAACCTTGTATATCAAATATGAACTTATATAAATTATCACACATTTGATAATACTTAGAAGATTATTCTCCAATTCTTAAATATAAAGGACATCATGTGTAGATAGTTTACCATCTATGTTCAAGGTTCCTTTACCTTTGATCTTTACTATTATGTTGTCTCCCAAGATGACATATCCTTCCTTACAGTTATTTGTGAACTTGCTCTTTTCACTAGTCATATGCTTTGAGAAGCCATTATCTATCACCCACAAATTCTACTCCTTGGCATGGAGTGCAGCTTGAGCAATCATGGATTGATTTTTCACTCTCCACACATCCTTGGGTTTTTTATTTAGCTTCTTTTCAGAAACTTGTGAACCTTTGTTCACATTGGGAGGAATTCCTTTCTTTACATTGTGTACTTTTGATCTTATAAAGCTAGTTCTACAATGTTTAGTTATATGACCAAATTTATTTCAATTATAACACATTACATTCGTATCTACCAAGGGTGAAAATGAATTTTTTCTTGCAAAATTGATTCTCCTTTTAGTTACAAATCTATAATTACTAGGCTTATGACCCAAATTATTATAACTATAACAATAACTAGAAAAATATGAGGAATACCTAGTCATAACATTTCTTGGTTCAACATGAGGAATTATTCTAAGTTGTGTCTTCTTCAAGATTCTCACTTTGGTGTATCCATCAACATCTACTACCTTTATCTTCTTTTTAATTTCAAGCTTCTTTTTGGGTTTAGCTTCCTTCACATTAGCTATTTTTGAGTTTCTCTTTATATCCTTGCAATATTTCTATTTCTTTGATCCTAATTCTCCTTTTACTTTGAAGTTTTCATATAGGTTAGCAGATGTAATAGTTGAAAATTTTTTTCCCTTCTCATAACCAAGACCTAATCTCTATTTTGATGGATTTTGAGAGTTGAATAGTTCATCAATAATGTTTGATCCTCCTATCAACTTTAGACTTTTATTTAGTCGACCTTTGGATTTTTCAAGTTCTTTTCTCAAAGCCACTATTTCTATTTCAAGCTTCACACATTCATCATATTTAGATTGTAGTTCCATTTTGACTACATCTTATATTATTTTAGCCTCTTAAACTTATGTCTTTAGGATAATTACCATCTTTTGTTTTGAGTTCTCTTTTCTCAACTTGTCAACATCATCTAGAGCACATATGAGCTCACATTCTAGATCCACTTCTCCTTGTTCTTCTTCATCCAAGTCTTCAATTTCATTTTGATCTAGATTTACATAAGTTGATCCTATTATCATTAAAATGGATTCATTTTTGTTAGCCATAAAATCAAAATCATGATCATCATTTGAATTATAACTGTATTCCATTGAGTCACTATCTTCTTTTGTGTACATACCTTTCTTGTTTTTGAAGAAGCTCTTCTTCTTGGGATAGTAGGGTTTTACCTTTTGTCTACTCTCTACTTACTCAGAGTTATCATTTTTATTATGAGGGAATTTAGTATTAAAATGTCCTACTTTACCATATTTAAATCATTTGAAGGGTAACTTACCTCTATACTTTCTAGATCCTCTCTTTAGCATTATAACAAAGTTATCTTCTTCTTCATTAATCTCCTTATATTTAGATATCGATGTTTCTTCCTTTACTTTCTTGTCTACATTGAATGTAAATTCTCTCTTAAAGGTGTCTATCTCTCACATTCTCATCTCATAGGCTATAAAGGTCTCATATAACTCATCAAAAATGAGTTTTTCTAGATCTCTTGCTTCTTCTATTATAGAGATTTTAGAATCATATCTTGATGGCAAAGATATTAAAACCTTTTTGACAATGATTAAATCTTTCATTTATTCTCTAAGGCCTCTTATTGCATTGATTATTTAATCTACCCTGAGGATGTAGTATGCAACTATTTCCTCTTCATTGATCTTAAGACTATAAAACTTACCTTTGTAAGTTTGTATCTTGGCCTACGTTACTTTTTCATCTCCTTCATATATGATCTTTAGTTTATTCTAGATATCTTGAGCATTTTTACACTACAACACTTTGACAAACTTTGAGTTTGATAGTCCAAAAAGAATAACTTTATTTTCCTTAACATTGCTCTCATATGCCTTCTTATCATCTTGATTAGTAGGAGTTGTAGAAGGGGTTGTATATCCATTAAATACAGACATGCATACATCAAAACTTAATGAAGATAAATAAACTTCCATTCTTATGCTCCAAAATACATAGTTAGATCCATCAAAGAGAGGTGCTTTTTTTTATGAAGACCCTTCTTAATTAGTTATTATGTTAATTATTCCAAGATCTACCTAAGCTGATTAAGCTTCTTTCAAGGAACCCTAGGCACTGATACCAATTTTTAGAACACAACTAGATACTGAGAGGGGGTGAATCAATATATGAATTAAAAATGGTCTTTTAATTCTTTCAAATCAAATTAAAAATCATATATATATTAAAATATAAATGTAGAGATCATATACAAGCACAAATACACATGACAAAATTTTTATAGGTGAAAAACCCAAGGGGAAAAACCATGTTGAGATTAGTTGCTAGGAGCTACTATTATAATCCAACCTCACAATTCAAATCCTTAATAGTAAACCTCACTGGTTACAATATTTAAAGATGCCAATACTAAGGAGACACTAATCCTTGATTTAAGAGCACCAACTCTAAGGAAAAATCCACTCCTTAATCTGAGCACCCACTCAGTTTATTTGATGGCACCAACCTATCAGACTTTTCTATGGAGCTATAACTAAAATTTACAAATTAGATTTATACATTAATATAGATATTTGTTCTTTGTTATAGGTATAATATGCAACTGATCATACTCTAAACATTATCTTTGTGCCTTTCTTCCTCTCTACTCTTCTCTGCCCCCTCTGGTTATGTGTCTTTATGATTTTCTATTTGACATACTTCATTGGGTTTTGCTCTCTACCCCTATCTATATTTTACCTGGATTAATATCAAAGATAATGTACGAACATTATTTTATTTATCCTAGATATCATATATAAATAAATGATCTAGGGTTCGATATCTTCTATGTGTTCACACTCAGACTACAACACATCATGCAAATTTTGGACTCTAGTTAATTATTAATTGGACTTTAATTTTCATGTATCTTGATTCCATGCATCACACTATAATTGTAGGTCTTTTTACTATCTATAACATCTTTTAGACTCAATTTTTAATGCATGGACTCTTTAATGTAGATTTGATCAATCATATTGATTAATCTCATTATCTTTGTCAAGATATAGAGCTTATATGCAAGTTCCTACATATTCCTATAACTAACCATTTTTATGGACATGGATTTAAATATCATTCATTGATCTTTCCTTTGGTTCTATGATATGATGGTATCTATTTCATTGGCTTAGCTTTAAAACATTTCCATTCAATCAATCTTTGCAAAGATCATGCTATTAGTTTGATCTTTGTATGCTTTCAAACTTTAGCTTTGTCAAATTTAAAAAGCATCTATTAATATATTGACCTTTTAAATTTAAACCACTCCATTGATCTACTATGTAGGCTTCATGATTGTGACACTTGTCACTTGTGCATTAACTCAGATGTCCTTTTGACAATTTGAGTTTATAATGATCTTTTAGATCTCCAATGACTGATTAAGTGTGAACCATTGATCTTCCAACTAGCTCAAAATTTACTTTGTGCATATTTGGCTAAGTATGGGGACCATATCAACTATGCCTAGAAGGCTAACTTTGCAACTCCATATCTTTTGCTTCTCTAATTTTCCTATTCTAAAATTTGGACCATATAAACTAGGCATTATAATGAATAAACCCATATGCTTATTTTTTCTTGAATATTTTGCACGTGTGAGATATAATGTCATTAATATTCCCACTCAAATTATTTGACCATAAAGCTAGATATGCTTAGAATTTTCCTAGAAGTCTAACTTTATTCTTGCATAACTCTTATTTACTTAGTCACATGACCTATAAATTAGCGTATATGATCCTCTTACATAGGGGATTCCATCCATATATACAATTGTTCTTGAAGCCTTCATAGGTGAAAGATATGGCATTATAAAAGTGCCTACTTTTATTTATCTTTTAGCCTACAAATTTGAATAAGATTTGGAAAACACTGTCAAAATACCTTGGATCCCTACTTTGATTAAGCATATCATTTGTCGTGTTATGTCACGTGACTTGATATTTAGTGCATATAAACTAGACACAAAAACAAACATATCCATGTGATCATTTTATCCTAACACCTCCATGTTTAAAAATTATGGCCTCATCAATATGCTTACTTGGCTTTGTCTAGCCCTTTTTCAAATTTGGCAAAGTATATAAAATTAGTAGATTTTGTCTAAGTAGCCAACTTTTCATGCCCATATCTTTAGTTGTGCTTCATCAGATGTCTTTAAATCTGGTACATAACTATTAGGGACTAATGTGATCACAACTATGTGACCAACTCCCCCATACTCATTCACATGTGTCAATGGTGATGTCAAAAAAATGATTTCTCATATTTTGTTCATAGACCCAAAATGCTGATATGATTGATGTGAAGAACAAAATTAATTCTAATCATGCACACAAGCATTCCAATCATTCTTAACCTTTAATAAGATATTTTGCATATCCTCTAATCACCATATACAATATTTAACATCAATTAAATTATCATAATTTCCATTTTGACATAAATCATAATCATATTTCCTATAATATCATCTCTCTAACATGATAACACATTCATATTCATCTTCTCACTACTGCCTAGTTTTTCACTATTTGCACCATTTGACCTATTAACAACTAGCTAACTTAGATGGCTAATTTATCACACCTAAGGGATATAACATATTAATAAACCTTTATGGACATGAAAAATGAGTCTAAATATTCATCCTCCACCCATTTTCATACTTTGACTTGGTCAACTTTGACTACTACAACAAATCTCCAATAAATTAGCACTTTTCTATAGGGTCTACTCACACACATGATAAATAAATCACACCTGGAGGTACCTAAGATATTTTAATATAACCTCTAATATATTAATTGAGATTAATAATCAATTATAGGCACTTTTGATCAACATCTTCAACATTGGGTCCTTATTAGGGTTCTAAGAGTGTTTAAACCTATTTTTATTCTTAATAGTCATTCATAAAGTGTATCCCCTCACTATTAAAAAAATGTCTAATATTTTGATTTAGTACACTTTCCAATATACCATTAATATCTTATGTTCCCATGAAAAGGTTTGATGAGCTAATGAGCACAAGAAAAACCTTCTCAAGTTGAGAACACTTCATTATGAGTACTTGAGAGACGTCAAAACAAATTTTCATGCCTTATCCTTCAAAATATGACCTAAAACTACATGAAAAAACTTTAAATAATATTCCTCACCTATGAAAATGATTACATGAACTCAAATAACTTGAAATCTGATTATAACCCCTCATTAGGCCATACTCTCTTTATCTTTTCTCTCTTAGACCTTGACCTGCAAACCACATTAGGCCTTAAAAATAACCTTCATGACTCCTTCCATGATCTCTCCACCTTAGTTACAAAATCAATAAACATATATCATGCTTAAGCACTCCTGTACATCTTTCACATACCTTGATAATAGATCATGATACCTCATTAGTCCTTGCAGGATCTCGAAGTGGTCTAGGTGCAGACTTTATATAAAGGGCCTACCCATATAGAATCATTATGATAATATTATGAGTAATAAAATGCCTCAAATAAATTATAAATCAACCTCATATAAACATTCATGTTTGTGTCTAATCATCTCATGAATCCACCAAGATCATACCTCACAAGTTCTCTTCATGCTATGATTATTCTTAGGCTACTTAAAGACATGTACCTTCATGTAACCACAAGGAATTTGTTTCCTTCAAATTATCTCTTTTGAATTAAAATTCTCTTTCATGATTAAATCTTTCAATGACAATATTCCATTAATGCCCCTTATCATATCAACATACTTATGACAATGCACACTCTCTCAATGACATCAACCTCATGTAAAATGCACCTTTAAAATAAATGATAATCCTTAAAAAACTTACACATAAATAGATATTTAGTGCATGTTGGGATTAACTCATGGAAATGGTGCTCAGTAACTCGAGAATCCCACTACTTATGATGCAGTTTTTAGATCACCATGTGATGGTGGTGAATCTTCCACAGGGGATCTATGTACACATTGATAAGCTTATAAAGGATCCATTTTCACCTTTTACCTTATTCACCAATATGCATATGGAATAGATGTAAGTTTATTAGAATAAAAATCTAGATGCACATAGAGTAAACCCTTTGTAGATAATTCCACCTGATGTTCCCATTTTGGTAGACATTGTATAGACTTCCTCGATAATGTTTGTTCTATCATATTGAGGAAAGCAAAAAGCTGCTTTGAGTTATCACTCACCTTCTTCCGCATGAAGGAATACTAATATCTAAAAGACATGGTTGTATGACCCACATATGCCTCATATTACTATAGAATGTGAATGTTATAACTTTCAAACCGATGAATAGGAGGTCTACCAGACTATGATCACAAATATGATTGGTGATTTATATGAGAGGGAAGAAGGACAAGAGTTTTTATTTTGGAAAGTGGTGTGTATAGTGCAAGTATAAAATTAGGTGGCCCCACATTTATGGGTAGAATATATCACTAGTCTACAGTCCATTATTATGGATATCATAAGAGAGAAATCCATATTGTAATAGCTCCAAGCAAAGCTTATGGTAGAAGGTGGCATCAGAGAGTCCTCTCAGGCACAAAAAATTGACCCTATTATTGAGAATCCACCCTAATAAATCCATCATAGGTGTCACACACTATAAATATATATACCAACTATGGAAGAGGAAGAATAAGAGGTTGTACCCATAGCCTAATAATATATAATAACTCATATATCTCTAGGAGGGATTGTGCCATCATTCCCTAAGGACTCCCATATATTTGGGCATCAAAAGGACCATATGTCAATGTAAATGTTACATATATCTAATGTGATTTCCTCTTCATCATAGTTTGATGAACCCCTTACTGATACTAAAGAGGTGGTGTTGGATGCACAAATACTAAAGGAAAAGCAAGCTACCCACAAAGAAGAACAATGAGCTACCGAGTGTAGAAGAAAAGAAGTAGAAGGAGGTGGAAAAATAAATGGATTTAGAGTCAGAACAACCTTAGTATCTTGAGGTGATCCTACAAGTAGTAGATTTGTAACATGTGGTTGAGTTACTCATTGAGGGTAGGTAATTATGCAAGTCAGAAATTGCTACTAAGTTGGCATAGAAGTAGTCTATTGATAAGGTTGATTGTAAGATTTATATAGAGGTGACACCTACACTATAAAAATATCCAACTCAATACACTCAATATACCATAAAACATGTGGATACAACACCTATATGATATATGCCTCTTACTCTATCACCTCTATGACAACCATCTAGACTACCACTATGCTCATATTACCTAAGGATGCCCCAACTCTTCTACCATAAGTTGAGGCCCTATAGATCACTTCTCCATAACCACCATGTGTGACTCTACCTTACACCTATTCCACCTCTTAATCCCTCCCAAAACTTAGTCAAGCCTTGTTAAAACTTGATTCTATTGAGATACTTGGGTTCCTAAACTTAACCCTCATAAATGTTCCTTATGATCCCTCTCATCACACCATATGTTCATTTGCATTCACTCCATTATAGAACCTTCTCACCATGACCTCCACTGTACCTCCACCCATTACTGAATCATCTCTTGATGTTTCTAAAATTTCTTTGGTGAAGCAGTTGGAAGGTGCTTCCACTTTTCAAGAGTTCATTACATAAACTATTATTTCATTTTATAATAGAGTGTCCTAGTTGTAGTAAGATAACTTTGAACAATGGAGTATGCTAATAGAAACTATTAATTTTATTAAAGACTCCTACCCCACCCTTTACTCTCACATTGTGAGCCCTAGTTTTATGCTAGATTGCATGAAACTTCCAAATTTGGTGGCCAAGCTTATGTAGGATTGGGTGAGTACCTAAAAATTCAACCATCTTGAATTGTAGGGTCAAAAAATCAATGAGGAGTCAAATGAGTTATGAAAACTCCTAAAAATATATCAATCTAACTTAACTACTATGATCGACTAAGCCACAACTATGGCCCATGTGTTGATTGAATGAAAATCTCAAGTGGATACAATATGGAATGATGTACTACCTAAATTCACCACTTTTAGTTATTCTAAAGCCCCCATGCATGATCCCACTATCAATTTTACTAGGTTTTCATCCATGTTTCAAGCATCCATGCAAGCTTGAGACTCATTTATATACCATTTACAAGACTAATAGACTTAGATGTTGTGCAATAACTTTTTTGGAGTCCAAGAACAATGCCATATTGAGAAGCTCACTCATCTACATGTAGACATCTCTAACCAAATGACTAATACCAAATACACTCTCTTTTTACTACAAACAATGATATTTCATAATTTTTATATGCTTAGATTCCTTTGCTGGCTCTCATATGCAATGTTTAAGAGTATTTGATTGATTGAAAAAATTATAATACAAATGTGGGTAGATTTGATAATACTGTCACTTTACTCATTGATGTCCCTACCATTATTCCTCTTAATCAACTCTAACAAAATATGAACCAGACAAAGAATGTTTCTTTGAGTTCATTTTAGAGTGATCCATTCACTTCGTAATCACCACCTACATTAGTTCCTTTGCCGATGCCTACTTCATCTAAATTTTTTTTTGTAGTGGGTAATTTTGAAAATTTACTTGTCAACAATTTTATTTGGTAGGAATATAGAAAATCAAAAGGATAGTCTATTGAAAACCTGAAAGGAAGGTAGAATGTCTTGATACTTAGTTGAAAACCATGAGGGTGGATAAGTAGTGTACAAAGGGTGAAACCTAGTAAATGAAACCTTGAGTGATATGTAGTTATTGTGTGTTTTACCTCCTTTTTATTCTACAAACTCATAATTATTTGTAGTCTTGTCTCAGGATGAGACAAAACTTTAAGTTTAGGAAAGTGTTAGATAGGGAATGTGTACACTAACCCCTCGCATATATGAACGTGCCACATGGATAAGGATCATGGTTTATTTTTGGTTAGTGGTTATCCTACAAGATTATTATGAATTTATTCTATTTTCAGTTAGGATCATGTACATGGAATATTTATCAACAAAATATAGGTTGATATATGTGGATGATAAGTATAGATTTCATGATTATAACAATAGTTTTTAGGATTATATATTCCTATTTTTTGTAGTATAATGGGTTAAATAATGTTAGATAGTGCTTGATTGTATTGGTTAATATTATATTGGGACTTTTGAGTAAATCCTAGGATCTTTGGAATGAAATTGTAATGATTTTTTCATGATATGAATATTGTAAATTGATTTTATTTGAGGGTAAATATAATAGTTCTATTCTTATTATGTGAGATATATCTTTTGGCTAATGATATGTGTTACAATATTATCTCTTTAAAATGGGTTTTTATCTTCTAATTGATATTATTGGACCATTGTGAGGTTGGGTGATATTGCATAATAACCTCATGGATTGATAATCTTCAAATATAATCATCTATATATTACTTTCATCTAGTTGGACTCTTATTATATTAATGAATATCATAAGGTCTTTTCTTTGCAAGTTTGACAACTATGTTGTCATATATGAGTTTTACCATTAAATATCTATCAATTTAGATAGTCATAGGATTACCCAAGATTGTATAAACCTAAACAATCATAAGATATAAGCTAAATATTGAGTACTAATTTTACTTTCCCATAATATCTTCCTCAAATCGTAAGACTTATCCCTATATTTATCATGTTTTAGTGTACCTAAGAACCTCTGCTAATAATATGATAGTGATAATACTCTATTTATAAGTTGTACCTTCTTTATCCATTTTGAGGAAAGATTGAAACTAAATTGTTCTAGCAAATAAAAAATTGAATAAAAAATTCCCCTTTTCTTTATGGATATTATGTACCTTTTATCATCCAAGATGCTAAAAAATATCAAGGATATATAATATATATTTTTTTAAAAATGAGTGTAATGATTCTCTAATTAAAAACATCATGTTCTTCTTCTTCTTCATCTAACACAGTTGTAACTCTTTAAAAGTGGGAATTATCAACCCTATTATCTAATTGAGGTTTGGTTGGATAGTTTCATTTTGATTTCTAGATATAGTATTACAAATGTTTACTATTGAAAAATTGGGGGTTGCATGGAAAGTAAAAAATATTCCCCATGATGGGCACCGAAAATTGTTGGTGAAATATTTTCTACTCTATGACAAATCTGAGTTTCACAATAAGGTAGGAGACAACAAGTCTTTCCTCTATTATGAGGGGAGGTTACCTTTATTGAAATAAATAAAGAATAATCTATTTATATACATTATTTATAATTTAAATGAGGGAAATTTCATTAAATACATTCAACTAGAAATATAAATGATAATAAAGAATGTGAAGAATTATGGTTAAATAAATAAACATGATTTTTTCAACTTTCATAATTATAAAACTAGAAAATAATTAGATACTTTAAGAGATCAAATGTAATTAGTGCTTGGAATAATTATTTATGCATCAAAATAATAAAAATACACATACATTAAAGAAAAAAAGACACAAAGTTCACGTATTTCTTTGGTTCATGGACAAAATAATGAGCACAAAGTTTCCTTCTTTTTCCTCTTCAATATTCACAAATTATGGACATCAAAAATCCTTTTTTAAATTTTAATCTCTTTTATTTATAAAAAAGGGAATGGGTTGACCCTTCACATTCTAAAAAATGACTCTTCATATTTGTAGTAATATAAAATGCCATTTTAATGTAATGAGTGTCACTTGAGACCACCCTATCCTTATCTTAGTCCTATACTTATCTTAGGGCATCTTTTGATCCTTTTAATACTTCTATGTGCATCTATCCCATGCCTATATATACCAACATCCACATTGAGCCATTGAATAGGCATCCCCAATCCTTTTTCACATGTGTTATCCCCTTGGACAATAATGTGACCCCATTAGTCTATAACACATTGTGTTATTAGAAAAGGGGGCACTGCTATTGACCCTTAGCTTCCCTTACCCATAAAAAATATTTTTATACTTCCTCAAATGTCTTAGGGTCAACCTAGACTCATTCAATGTATCAAAAATCATCATAACACTATATAAAGACCAATTTCAATCATTTATCAGATAGATGGAAATTCTAATGAATAAGATTAAAAACAATTGGGAAAATTAAGGTTATTTGTCCTTATTTACCCTTATTTATGATTACATCCATCTATAATATCTAAGATCTCAATTTTACACAAGTTTCAAGTCTCAATTCACACTCAAAGCATTGAAATTAGAATTCATACTCATGCATACTAACATCACTCTCACTTGCACCAACACTTAGATTGGGAGAACTATATCAGGTTTGATCCCTTTTCAAGGTATTGTTATGTAGGCAGCACTCAACACATGAGGTGTTGAGGTCATACCCAGCCTACCCTACTAATGACACTCTTCTTCCACTTGAATTCATCAAAACCCTAGTAAGCATGGATGTTTAGGGTTTTATACTAAAATTAGTCAAAGCATAGAACATATGATGATCTAGGTCTCGATCATATAGGTAAATGATTTTTAGAATAGAGCAAAGGTCTACCTATAATTTAACTACTTCACCTATATATGGTCATTAACACTATATAGAAGGTTAATAAATCACTCTCACTTGCACCAACACTTAGATTAGGAGAACTACATCAGGCTTGATCCCCTTTTCAGGTATTGGTATGTAGGTAACACTTAATGCATGGGGTGTTGAGGTCATGCCCAACATAACCTAATAATTACACTTTTATTCCTCTTGAGTTCATCAAAACCCTAATCAACATGGAGGCTTAGGGTTTTATAGTGAAATTAGTCAAATCATTAAACATATGATGATCTATGTTTTGGTTATAAAGGCACATTTTTTCTAGAACAGAGTGAAATTCTACCTAGAATTTCACTATTTTACCTATATAGGGTCATTAGCACTACACATAAGGTTAATAACATAGTTTTATATTAGAAAAGAGGGTCATGCTATTATTTGAAGAGGGTTTTAACACCTTTTATTCACTGACAACACTTTTCCATATTCCTACATCACTTCCCATTCTATCACCTATCCATATCAATCATATTATTTAGTTAAGTACACAGTTTCTAATTAATTTCTATTTATATAATATTCAAACAAATTAATTGTTTTGTAAATTAGTGGTTGTTGATACTATAGTATTTTATTACCTGATTTATTACTCAACTCTATATCAACTTAGGGTTATATTCCATAATCCTAAAAAATATAAATCATTCGATGAACTTGATTTACTTCGAATAGTTCCCTAACCCTATCCTCTCTTTACGGTTTATGTTTATAGCCTTATAAAACCCCATAATTAGATTTTAGATCACTATATCTTCTTATTTTTATTTTTTATAATATTGATAAATGTTATATATTACCTATGCAAAGTTTCATAATCTCTCTAGCATATTATTTTTCTCTTATGTGGAATTAAATCAAGTCATATGTCATTACACACATATATTATATAATACATAAGATTAAAAAAACATCATCTAAAAATTAAAAATCTCCTTTATATGCCTTTTGATCTTTGGTTCACTTTGATTCCTTACCTATCACTACTAGACATAATAAAACATCAGTGGTTTTGCTTATCCATCCTACTACCTGACCCTACCTATCCAGCTACTATCCCTCTCCTAATATCAGTTCTATGCTCACAAGAGACCATGAATCCAATTCTATGATGTCCACAAGGGGTCTTGAAGTGTGGTAGGTTATTAAAACCCATGGCTATAGCTTTGTTGATGAGTATACATCCCTCCAGCCATAATTTCCATTTTAAAACTTTTGTAATATTTTGACACATATAAAGATGTATTGTATGCAACACTCTATGATACTAGGGTACCAAACATAAAAAAGCCTGATTATTCTTCTTCTATAATATGTATTATGAAATGGATTGAAGAGAATATTTTAAGTGAGATCATCAATTAACACTTGCTTGTACATAATGGTCAACGTGAGTCAATAAGTCAAGTTAAGTAGTTTTAGAGTCATGTCATGCCTCATGTAATGGTGTAAGAGGTATTGATAGGTGTTAATGAGCATAATATGTGTTGATGTGATTATGTAAATGTGTATAAATTATTATAAATCTATTAAGGGAACTTTCCTGTTAATAAGACATTTAAATAATTGAATTGTAATAAGAAGGCCTACAAAACTTGTAATGAATTATAAATGGTATAGACTCTTGTGTGATTTAAGGTTAAATTTATGTTTTAAAATACTCTTAAAACTATATAAAAGCAAAACTACCTCAGCATATCTCTAGAATGTGGATGCTACATTAGAGAAGGCAAGATTGGCATATGTTAAGTTTAGAATAAGTGGTTGAGAAGACTTAGGTATTCTTACCTATCAAGACATATATTTTTGTAAGTGGTTGGAGAATAATAATCTTATATCCTATTATGGAGGAGATAATAAATGTTCTAATGAAATAAATGATGAGGAAATGAGGAGTTGAGAAGAAGAGAGGTCTATGTAATAGGCCTGCAAGAGAATTGTGTAAAGTCTTTTAGCATTTTAAAGAATTAAAAAAAAAATGGATACAAAGAGTCATTTATATTATATTTATGTATTAATATGTGTTTATTATGTTATTATGAAGTTAATAAGTGTCTTGAAACCTCATTTATATGGCTATGTATAAAGTTGTAGAGGTCTGAGCGGAAAAAGGACTGATATAGAGAATAATGGAAGTGTTTTCAAGTGTATGCAAGGTAAAAAATACTTTTATAGGTTATAATTGAAGATAAATAACTTATTTTAATCATTATCCATGATTATTTAGTTTAAGTGGTTGTAATTTCACTCTTGGAACTTTCATAGGTCTTAAAAATAATTCACAATCACATACAGTGGTCTGGTTTATGTAAATTTCATTGTAAGAACTCAAAAGTGATATTGTAGAAGTTGGAAGAAATAGAAAACATTTTATTATAAGTTTTATTTGGTTTAAATAATTAATCCATATACTTTATGGATCATCTTGTATGAGCTCTCTAGCTCTATATGAATAGTGAAAATTCTAGAAAAGAATTTATTGGAGAAAATTAAGCTAAAACTTCAAATCTATCTAATTAAACTTCATGAAATCTTAAGAACAGTAATTTTAAGAATTTTTAGAGCTAATACAAGTGTTTTTGTTCTACAACAATCTTTTTAAATGTATTTATTAAGGATTGTGTATCATTTTTCCTATAGGTGTTTATTAAAAAAGGATCATAAAAGGAGATTTGAGTGAAATTTTGTATTAATTATATCTTGAAAATAAGGTAATATTAAATTTAATTAGAAGTCTAATTAAATTTTTTCCCCTCAAGAGGTCAAATTAGGCCTAATAAGACCAAAAATGTGAATGTAAGTTTAAGTACAAACCTTGAGAAACCAATATAAGAAATTGATTCTCATAATTGGAGGATGTTAATAATACAAAAATAAACATTAGGTGATTAAATATAAGGACCCAAAAATAAATAATTCTTATTTAGAATGAAGACAAACTTATATATACAGTTTTAGGATAGAATATAGGACATAATGAGTCCTTAAGAGAAGTATTGATATAATAGATGTATTTGAGATTGTAATGAGATCTATATAGGTATAATATCATTACCTAAAGATTTATATAGGATTTAAAATATTATTATAGGTTATAATTTAAATTTTAATGTTGAGTCCTATTGAGTTACATACCTGTAATAAGTGTATTAAGAATAGAGAAATCAAATCCCTTAAAAAGGAAACTTAGTAGAGTTGAGATACACTAAGATTGGCCATAATTTTGAAACAAAGGTAGAAAGATAATATAAGACATCAAAAACATTTTATTGAAACCAATATTAAGTGTGTAAGTGTGGGTATTATAAAAATTATATTAATTTAAGTTTGATAGTTTGAGGATGATCTTGGTCATTTTAATGCAAGTGTGGAGTTGTCATCCATTTTTGGTATCAAAAAGGGATTAGAGTTTATATTCAGTTTTGAAAAACTAATTAGTTTATTTTAGAAATAAATATTCCAAAGATCTGAGAGAAAAGGTAATAATAATATTTTTGAAATTTTTGTATAATCTCTTAAGGAAATAATATTTTTATCTTAGTGCTATTGCAGTGGATAAGTTGTAAGTATTGAAAAAAAGAAGCTCTAGGTAGTCAAATCCATTGATGTTTAATAGAAGGTAAAAGACAAGATATATTTGAGAGAAGATAAAGAGCTCAATGAAGCTCAAATAAAGAGTACATTTATTACTCTTGAAATAGATCCAAGGTGATAAGACGTAGAGATAATTGTTAATAGACCAAGGTGAAATAGACTTGGGTGAGGAAAGAAATGGAGAAAGGTGACAAAGACTTGATAGAGAGGGTGAAGGAAGTGATAAAGGGTCTACGTAGAAGGAAGAACAAGATAAAATAAAATAAATAAAATGAAAGGAGATGAAAACAATAGGAAAAATATTTTTAAATGGATATGGATGAGATAAAGCAAAGGATAGTGTTGATAGAGTTCATGGTAAAGAGAATAAAGAGCCCATGATGTGGGTGGGAAATAAAAAGAAGAGTGAGATGGATAATCATATTAATAATAGAGAAAATATAAAGGCAAAAAGTGAGAGTTTCCTTAAGGAGAGAGATGAATTTTTAGTGTAACTAGCTTTAGAAGAATTATCAATTTTAAAATAAAAAGGGATATGAGATGGATATTTTCATTTACCAACCTAAAGAGGGAGAGCTATTAGTAAATTATGATATGGAAGAATAAAAAGATAAATCAACCACTCAAGAGGCTATGTGGCCTCATGTTTTATATCTGACATTGGTTTGGATGTTTTATTTATAGGTAAACTAGTTATAGGTGAAGGTGAAACTTTTGAGCCAATGAATGGGATCATGAGAAATAAAGGTGAAACACTTCAATAATAAGCTCAATATAGGGCCTTAACAACTAAATAGAACCAAGAAATATAGGTGTGTATTCTTGATAAAATATTTATTGAACAAGAATGGATCCTCACTCAAGAGGATATGAAAGAAGAGGACAATGAGAACAAGGAAGAAGTAGCAATTATATAGGATAAATAAGATGAGTTTCAAGACAAAAAGTAAAACAAGAATAAAGGTATGATAAAAATATATCATAATTTGTGTTGTTTGAAGTAATCAAAGAGATAGAAGATAAAATATTTCTTTTGAATAATGATGATGCAATAGATATTGATGAGAATATTTTAATTTTTTATGAAGAATATCTCTTGAGGGAGATAGATAATCCTGAATAATAGATTTTAGGTAAAGGAGAGTTTCTAAGTGAGCAACAATATAAGGTATTTGTATATGAAGGTTTGTAACAACTACAATAAGAGATGAAAACTTTGGATCATGCCATAAATAATGGATACGAGGATAAGGTATATCCTAAAATAGAATATAGGGAAGTATACAATTGGTATGAGACAATGGAGTCTCAAGGAATATAATTTTTTATTGATAAAATAGATCATATACTTGAATAAAAAGTATGTAAACTAGAAGAGTTTGAATAGACCTCAATGTATTAATATTTACATCTCATATTTCCTTGTATGATGTATGTGTATGAATAATTTATAAGGATATGAAGTGTATAGATAATAAATCTCTAGCAAGAGCTCAAGATAAGAAGATATAAGTTGATATCTTTATTCTAGAGGGTAAATTTGTAAATTAAGAAAATAGAAGATAAGTTTAAAGGAGAACAAAGAGTATCTTGGATGGATAACATAGATAATAATATAATGTATAAATGTGGATATAATTAATATTTACACATCTATGAGAAGATAATTAGAGAATACTAAGCAAAGTGCAATGGCATAAATGAAGGGAAACATGATGCAGGGGCATCCTTATGAACCCTAAAATTAATTAAATTTTGGTTTTAATTTTCCATTTAGGTGTTTCATAGGTGTTGTTTCCTAATTATGTATTATGAGTGATCTAGGTTATCACAACTTGCATAAATTTTGAATTATGGAGTTTCACTCCAAAACTGCCACTATTTGAAAATTTGAATTTTTAAGCTTTGTGGAATGGTTTCCATGCATTGAAATAAAGTGTAAATGTGTAAGAGCATGTTAAATAGGTGTCTAAGATGTATTAAGGCTATGAAAATTTAGTAAACATGTTCTTTAGTCTATAATCATAATCATATAGTAGCTATAGTGGAAAAACATGAAAGTTGGTAATGTAATTCCAATTACTTCTACATGGGAAACATCCAAGAATTATTTATGCTTCTTAGAGTATTTGTGTAGATTAAATTTTTGATGTGTTCATTATGTATTCAATTATAATTATATAAGGAATGTATGTGAAAACAATGGAAGTTGATGAATAAAAATACTATATTATGAAATTCTGAGTGCATTTGAATTTCCATGGCTATAACTAAGCATTTTGCGTGTTTGAGTCTACAACATGGTAAGATATTAGATTTTTGATTATTGATAATTTTTAATAAGTAATTATGTTCTCTTGTGTGAGATATTAAACCCCAAACTTAAAGTGGAAAAGTTACTTTGTTGAGATAACCAGGTCTGAAACAGGGTCTAGGTTAAAATAGACTTGTTCATGTAGTTGTATGATTTTTTTATCCTTTTTAGAATTAAGTTTTGTGGATGGATAAAATATATACTTTATGATATATTAAGGATTGAATTGGTTAAATTTCATAGTAGACAGGAGATTGGATTTGTCTCATAATGTGGAAAACCCTATTTTCTTTTTAGCCACTATCTACAACATTAAAACTTGTAGACTGAGTTTCTTTGATTTAAATCTTATTTTTATCCAAGAATGATAGATAAAGATTTTTAAAAATTCATATAAAGTGGGAATAATCTTATTGTGAGGTTTGGAGACTGTAGGTAGTGAAAAACACAATGAAACCCTATTGAAACCCCTTTTTTGGCTAGAGAATATAGTCAAGCATAACTAAGTTCCTTGTTGTGAATGATCCATGAAGTTTTTTGAGTTGGTTATTGAATGGAAAAGTTTTATGTAACCTATATATACCTATTAAAACCATTATCTTAGTTTGAAACCATTTCTAGTTTAATATATTTATTTTAGACCACTATCGGCCTGTTTAGAAACCCTAAACACTACCAACTAGGGATTTGCCTATTGGAAGAAATCTAACCTTAAAAAATTCACAAAAACTTGTAATCTTATGTATTTTTACATTCCCTAGTTGAATCACATAATTTCGTGACTATAAAGTATTTGTAGTATGGAATTTTAGTAATAGGTGTTGAAAAAGGGCTAAAGAAGGCATAATTTGGAAGGCTACAAGAGAGAAAGTAGACCTAAGGAGTGAGATAGGTCTTAAAATTTGACCCATATATGTGTTTAAAAAATACAAAGAAGATTATACCATTAAAAATTCATAATTGTTGGTACTTTTCCATACTAACCCATTTTCATGTGGAAAAGGGCTACAAGGAATGGTAGTTGGAAAGCCAGAGTTGCATGAGTGTAAGATAAGTGTTTGAGATAGTTTCAAAAGGGGTATATAGGTTGAATAGAGCTCAAGTAAGTAAATCATCATATAAAAGTAGCATAAAAATCCCAAATAAGTAAAATAACATGGAAAACCCAAGTAAGTAAAGTAGCATGAAAAAGTAACGTTGAAAGCTAGAGTAAGTAAAGCAACATGGAAAAGTAGCATGAAAAGTATAAATAAGTAAATTAACATGGATAATCAATGTGAAAATCTTAAGTAAGTAAATCAGTGTTGAAAGCTTGAGTAAGTAACGCATCATGGAAAAGTAGCATGGAAATCCTAAGTAAAGTACCATAGACAACCTGAGTAAGTAAAGCAACATGGAAAAGCAGTGTGAAAAGCCTAAGTAAGTAAAATAACATGGAAAAGTAACATGTAAAATTATCATGGAAATATTGAATAAGCAAACTAGTATGAAAAAGCAATGTACAAAGCCTAAGTAATTAAAATAGTATAAAAAAGTCTCATGGAAAAGCAGTGTGGAAAGATTGAGCAAGGAAAGCAACATAGAAAGCCTGAGTAAGTAAAGTAGTATAGAAATCTTGAGTAAGTAAAGCAAAATGTAAAAGTAGCATGAAAATCTTGAGTAATTAAAGAAGCATAGAAAATCAATGTAAAAATCTTGAGTAAGTAAAGTAGTGTGGAAAGCTTGAGTAAGTAAAGTAGTGTGGAAAGATCAAGTAAGAAAAGTAGCGTGAAAATCTTGAGTAGGTAAAGTAGCATGTAATTCTTAAATAATTAAAGTAGCATGGAAAACCTGAGTAATTAAATTACCATGAAAAGTCCAAGTAAATTAGCATGGAAATTTTGAGTAGGTAAAGCATAGTGGAAAATTAGCATGTAAAGCCTGAGTAAATAAAGAAGTATGGAAATCCCAGGTAAATTAGCATGGAAAGCCTGAGTAAGTAAAGTATTATGAAAAAGCAACATAAAAAGATTGAGTAAGTAAAGTAGTATGGAAATCCATAGTAATTAAAGAAGTAAGGAAATATTGATTAAGAAAAGTAGCGTGGAAAAACAACATGAAAAGTTTAAGTAAAGTAGCATGGAAAGCCTGAGTAAATAAAGTTGTATATAAAAAAATATGGAAAGCTCAAGTAAAGTAGTATGGAAAAATAGTGAGGAAAGCCTAAGTAAATAAAGTAACATGGAAATCTCGAGTAGGTAAACCAACGTGGAAAGCTTGAGTAAGTAAAGTAACATGGAAAAGTAGCATGAAAAACTTGAGTAAGTAAAATAGTATAGAAAATTAGTGTGGAAAGCTCGAATAAGTAAAGTAGAATGGAAAGATTGAGTAAATAAAGTAGCATAGAAAAGTAGTGTGGAAAGCTCAAGTAAGTAAAGCAACATAGAAAGATTATGTAAAGTAGCTTGGAAAGCTTGAGCAAGTAGAGTAGCATGGAAAGCTTGAGTAAGTAAAGCAATGTGAAAAAATAGTGTAGAAAGCCTGAGTAAGTAAAGTAGCATGAAAAATTATCATAAAAATCTTGAGTAATTAAAGTAGCATAGAAATCTTGAGTAGCTAAAGCATCATGGAAAAATAGTGTGGAAAGCCTAAATAAGTAAAGCAGTGTAAAAAAGTAGCATGGAAAGCTTGAGTAAGTAAAGCAGTGTGGAAATCTTGAGTTAGTAAAGTAGCATGGAAAGCTTTATTAAGTAAAGAAGTGTGAAAATCTCAAGTAAAGTAGCATGGAAAGCCTGAGTAAGTAAAGTAGCATGGAAAAGCAATGTGGAAAACTTGAGTAAGTAAAGCAATATGGAAAAGTAGTGTGGAAAGTTTGAGTAAGTAAAGCAGTGTGTAAAATCAACATAGAAATCTAGAATAAATAAAGTAGAGTGGAAATCCCAAGTATGTAAATCAGTGTGGAAAAATAAAGTGAAAATCATGAGTAAGTAATGTAGTGTGAAAAAGTAGCATAAAAATCTTGAGTAAGTGAAGCAACATGGAAAGCTTGAGTAAGCAAAACAAAATAGAAAAGCAACATGGAAAGCTTGAGTAAGTAAAGTAGCATAGAAAAGCAACATGGAAAGGCTGAGTAAGCAAAATAGTGTGAAGAACTCAATTAAGTAAATAAATATGGAAAGCCTAAGTAAGTAAAGTAGTGTATAAAAGCAACATGTAAAGATCGAGTAAGTAAAGCAATGTAGAAAAGCAACGTGTAAAAGCATCTTAGAAAGCTCGAGTAAGTAAAGTAGCATAAAAAATTAGCGTAGAAAATTTGAGTAAGTAAAGTAGTGTGGAAATGCAAGGTAGAAATATTGAGTAAGTAAAATAACATGAAAAAATAGTATGAAAAGCTTGAGTAAGTAAATTAATGTGGAAATCTTGAGTAAGTAAAGCAACATGAAAAGCTTGAGTAAGTAAAGTAGTGTGGAAATATTGAGTAAGTAAAGTACTATGAAAAAGTAGTGTGAAAAGCTTGAGTAAGTAAAGAAGCATGGAAAGCTTGAGTAAGTAAAATAACATAAAAAAAAGTGCAAAAACCTCAAGTAAGTAAAGCAACATTGAAAAGTAGTCTATAAATCTTGAGTAAGTAAAGCAACATGAAAGCACGATCAAGTAAAGCAACATGGAAAAATAGAAAGGAAAGCCTACATAAAGCAACATGGAAAAATAACATAGAATGCCCAAGTAAGTAAAGCAACATAGAAATCTTGAGTAAGTAAAGCAACATAAAAAGCCTAAATAAGTAAAACAGCATGAGATTTTTAACATGGAAAGCTTGAGTAAGTAAAGTAGCATGAAAAGATTTAATAATTAAAGTAGATTAGAATGCACGAGTAAATAAAACAATATGAAAATCTTGAGTAAGTAAAGCAACGTAAAAAGCCTGAGTAAGTAAAGCAGTGTAGGAAAGCATTATGGAAAGCTCAAGTAAGTAAAGCAACATGGAAAAGTATCATTGAAAGCTCAAGTAGCACATCATGGAAAGCCTGAGTAAATGAAGTAGTATAAAAATATCAAGTAAGTAAAGCAACATGGAAAAGTAGTGTGAAAATCTTGAGTAAGTAAAGTAGCATGGAAAAGCAATATAGAAATCCTGAGTAAGTAAAGTAACATGAAAATCATGAGTAAGTAAATTAGCATGGAAATCTTGAGTAAGTAAAGCAATGTGAAAATCTCAAGTAATTAAAAAAAATGTAAAAGCAATGTGTAAATCTTGAGTAAGTAAAATAATGTGAAAAAGCAATGTGAAAATATTGACTAAGTAAAGTAGCGTGGAAATCATGAGTAAGAAAAGTAGTGTGGAAAGCCTGAGTACGTAAAGTAGCATGAAAATCTTGAGTAAGTAAAGCAAAGTGAAAAAATAGTGTGGAAATCTTGAGTAAGTAAAGCATCATGGGAAGCCTAAGTAAGTAAAGCAATGTGGAAACTTCGTAAGGAAATCTTGATTAAGTAAAGTAGAGTGGAAAAGAAATGTGAAAATCTTGAGTAAATAAAGTAGCATAGAAAGCCCAAATAAGTAAAGTAGCATGAAAAAATAGCATAAAATGCCTAAGTAAAGCAGCATGAAAAGCCCAAGTAAATAAAGTGGTATGGAAAAACTGAGTAAGTAAAGTAGTATGGAAATCCTAAGTAAGTAAATCAATGTGAAAAAGTAGTTTAGAAAGGCCAAGTAAATTAGTATGGAAAAGTAGCATAGAAAGTTTGAGAAAGTAAAGCAACATGGAAAAGTAGTGTGAAAAGCTTGAGTAAGTAAAGCAATGTGAAAACCTTGAGTAAGTAAAATAGTGTGTAAAAGAAACATAGAAAGTCTGAGTATGCAAAGTAGTGTGGAAAGCTGGAGTAAGTAAAGTAGCATGGAAAAGTAGTGTGGAATGCCTGAGTAAGTAAAGCAGCGTGCAAAGTCAAAATAAGTAAAACAATATGGAAAAATAGAATGGAAAGCCCAAGTAAGTAAAATAATGTGGAAAGATTGAGTAATTAAAGCAGTGTGGAAAGCTTGAGAAAGTAAAATAGTATGCAAAAGCAACATGGAAATCTTGACTATAAGTAAAGTAGTGTGGAAAGCTTGAGTAAGTAAAGCAGTGTAAAAAAGCAATATGAAAATCCTAAATAAGTAAAGTAGCATGAAAAAGTAGCCTAGAAAGCTTGAGTAAGTAAAGCAATGTAGAAAAGCAACTTAGAAATCTTGAGCAAGTAAAATAACATAGAAAAGTAGCATAGAAATATCAAGTAAGTTAAGTAACGTGGAAATCCTGAGTAAGTAAAGTAGTGAGGAAAAGAAGCATGGAAAGCTCAAGTAAGTAAAGCAACATGGAAAATCATTGTGGAAAGCCTCATGTAAGTAAAGTGGCATGGAAAGCTTGAGTAAGTAAAGTAACATGAAAAATCAGTGTAGAAAATTTAAGTAAAGTAGCATGGAAAGCTTGAGTAATTAAAATAGCTTGGAAAAGCAGAATGAAAAATTCAAATAATTAAAACAACTCAGAAAAGCAATTTTAAAAGTCTAAGTAAGAAAAGTAATGTAAAAAAAGCATCATGAAAAGCTTGAGAAAGTAAATCAGTATGAAAATCTTGAGTAAGTAAAACAACATGGAAAGCAAAATGGAAAACTTGAAGAAGTAAAGCAGCACAAAAATCTTGATGAAGTAAAGTAGTGTGAAAAAGTAGCATGGAATGCTTGAGTAAGTAAAGCAGCATGGAAATCTTGAGCAAGTAAATTAGCATGAAAAAGTAATGTGGAAAGGCTGAGTAAGTAAAATAGCATAGAAAACCTAAGTAAATCAATGTGTAAATCCCAAGTCAAGTGGCATGGAAAGCCTGAGTAAGTAAAGCAGTGTAGAAAACCTGAGTAAGTAAAGTAGTGTGGAAAAGTAGAGTGAAAATCCCAAGAAAGTAAAGTAGCATAAAAAACCTAAGTAAAGTAGAGTGGAAAAGTAACATGGAAAACCAAACAAAGTAAATCAACATAGAAAGCCTGAGTAAGTAAAGCATCATGAAAATCTTGAGGAAGTAAAACAATATGAAAAGCTCAAGTAAAGTAGCATGGAAAGACTGAGTAATTAGAGCAATGTGAAAAGCTAGAGTAAATAAAGTAAACCTAGAAAAGTAGTGTGGAAAGTCTAAGTAAGTAAAGCAGTATGGAAAGCATGAGTAATTAAAGTAGCATGGAAAGCCTGAGTAAGTAAAGCAATGTGGAAAGATTAAGTAAAGTAGAGTGGAAAGCCCAAGTAAATAAAGTTGTGTAGAAAAATAACATTGAAAGCCCAAGTAAGTAAAGTAGTATGGAAAGTATGAGTAAGTAAAGTATTATGGAAAGCACAAGTAAGTAAATTAATGTGAAAAAGTAGAATAGAAAGCTGGAGTAAGTAAAGTAATGTGAAAAAGTAGTGTGGAAATTTTGAGTAAGTAAAGTAGCATGGAAATCTCGAGTAAGTAAAGTAGCATAAAAAAATAGCGTATAAAGATTGAGTAAATAAAGGAGCATGGAAATCTCAAGTAACTAAAACATCATAGAAAGCTTAAGTAAGTAAAGCAACACGGAGAAGTAGTGTGGAAAGTTTGAATAAGTAAAATACAATAGAAAAACAACATGGAAATATTAAGTAAAGTAGCATAGAAAAGTAGCATGGAAGTTCGAGTAAATAAAGTAGCATGAAAAGCTTGAGTAAGTGAAACAACATAGAAAAGTAGCCTAGAAAACCTGATTAAGTAAAGTAGAATATAAAAGAAGCATGGAAAGCTGAAGTAAATAAATCATCATAGAAATCTTGAGTAAGTAAAGCACCATGGAAAGCCCAAGTAAGTAAAGTAATGTGGAAAGCCCAAAAAAGTAAATTAGTATGGAAAAGTAGCATAAAAGGCTTGAGTAAGTAAAACAACATGGAAAGCTTGAGAAAGTAAAGTAGCATGGAAAGCTTGAGTAAGTAAAGTAGCATAGAAAACCTGAGTAAGTAAAGTAGTATGAAAAAATAGCATGAAAAGCCTGAGTAAGTAAAGCAGTGTGGAAATCTTGAGTAAGTAAAGTAGTATGGAAAGGCAGCGTGAAAAGCTTGAGAAAGTAAAGTAGCATGGAAAAGTAGTGTGGAAATCTTGAGTAAGTAAAGCAGTATGGAAAACTTGAATAAGTAAAATAATATGAAAATCTTGAGTAACTAAAGTAGCATTGAAATACTGAGTAAGGTAGTGTGTACATCCTGAGTAAGTAAAGAAATGTGGAAATCTCAAGTGATTAAAGTAGCATGGAAACCCTAAGTAAGTAAAGCAATGTGAAAAGCTTAAGTAAGTAAAGTAGGATGGAAAAGTAGCATGAAAATCCTGAGTAAGTAAATCATCTTGGAAAAGTAGCGTAAAAATCTTGAGTAAGTAAATCAGCATGGAAATCCCAAATAAATAAAGTAGCGTGGAAAGCTCAAATAACTAAACTAACATGGAAAAGTATCATAGAAAGCTCGTGTAAGTAATGTAGTGTGGAAAACATGAGTAAGTAAAATAGTGTGGAAAGCTCAAATAAGTAAAGCAACATAGAAAACTAGCGTGAAATGACTAAGTAAGGTAGCATGGAAAAGTAGTGTGAAAAGCTCAAATAAGTAAAGTAGAATGGAAATTATGAGTAAGTAAAGCATCATGGAAAATTAGCGTGGAATGCCTGAGTAATTAAAGCAACATGAAAAGTCTACGTAAGTAAAGTAACATGGAATGCTTGAGTAAGTAAAGTAGTGTGGAAAGTTTGCATAAGTAAAGTAGCATGGAAACCCTGAGTAAGTAAAGTAGCATGGAAAACCCAAGTAAGTAAAGTAGCATAGAAAGTTTGAGTAAGTAAAGTAGCATGGAAAACCTAAGTAAATCAGCGTTGAAAGCCCAAGTAAGTAAAGTAGCATGAAAAGTGTGAGTAAGTAAAGCATCATGAAAAGTGTGAGTAAGTAAAGTAATGTTTAAATCTCGAGTAAATAAAGTAGCATGAAAATCCTGAGTAAGCAAAGCAACATGGAAAAGTAGCCTAAAGAATCTGATTATGTAAAGCAGCACGAGAATCCCAAGTAAAATAACATGGAAAGCCTGAGTAATTAAAGTAGAGTGAAAAACTTGATTAAGTAAAGCAGCGTGGAAATCTCAAGTAAGTAAAGTAATGTGGAAAAATAGTTTAGAAAGCCCAAGTAAGTAAAGTAGCATGGAAAAGCAGTGTAAAAAACTTGAGTAAGTAAAGTAGCATGAAAAATTAGTATTAAAATCCTGAGTAAGTAAAGTACCGTGAAAATCTCATGTAAGTAAAGCAATGTGAAAAATAGTGTTGAAAGCTTAAGTAAAGCAATGTTAAGAGCTCAAGTAAGTAATGTAGCATGAAAAAGTAATGTGGAAATCTTAAAAAAACAATATAGCTTTAAAAAACATTGTGGAAATCCCAAGTAAGTAAAGTAGTGTGGAAAGTCTAAGTAAGTAAAGAAGCATGTATAAGTAGTGTGGAAAGCTCGATTAAGTAAAGCAATGTGCGAAGCCAGAGTAGATAATGTAGTGTGAAAAAATAGATTGGAAATCCTCAGTATCTAGAGTAACATAGAAAACTAGTGTGAGAAGCCTGAGTAAGTAAAGAAATATGGAAATATCGAGTAAGTAAAGTAGGATAAAAATCAAGAGTAAGTAAAGCAATGTGGAAAAGTAATGAGGAAAGCCCAAGTAAATAAAGTAGCATGGAAAAGTAGTGTGAACAGCTGAAGTAAGTAAAACAACATCAAAAAATAGTGTGAAAAGCCTAAGTAAGGAAAGTATCATGAAAAATTAGTATGGAAAGCTTGATTAAATAATATAGCATGAAAATCTTGAGTAAGTAAAGTGGCATGGAAAAATAGGGTGAAAATCCTGAGTAAGTAAAGCAACATGAAAACCCTGAGTAAGTATAGTAGCATGGAAGGCTCGAGTAAGTAAAGTAGCGTGGAAAGTTCAAGTAAGTAAAATAACATGAAAAAAGTAGCATGGAAATCTTTAGTAAGTAACAAGGAAAATCAATGTAGAAATCCTAAGTAAAGAAGCATAAAAAAGCGATATGGTAAGCCCAAATAAGTAAAGTAGTGTAGAAAGCTTGAGTAAATAAAGCAACATAGAAAGATTGAGTAAGTAAAGTAGAATGAAAAATTATCATGAAAATCCCAAGTAAATAAAGAAGAATAGAAAAGTAGCATAGAAAGCTAAGTGAGTAAAGCAACATGGAAAGTTTGAGTAAGTAAAATAACATGGAAGTCTTGAGTAAGTAAAATAAAGTGGAAAGCCCTAGTAAGTAAAGTAGTGTAGAAAAGAAGAGTGGAAAGCTTAAGCAAGTGAAGTATCATAGAAGAGTAGTGTGGAAATCTTGAGTAAGTAAAGAAACTTGGAAAGATTGAATAAATAAAAAAACATTAAAAAGCAGCGTGGAAAGCTTAACTAAGTAAAGTAGCATAGAAAGCTTGAATAAGTAAAGCAATATGGAAAGATCGAGTAAGTAAAGTAGCATGAAAAACCAACATGAAAATCTTTAGTAAGTAAAGCAGTAAGGAAAAGCAACATAGAAATCTTGAGTAAGTAAAGTAGTGTGGAAAAGTAGTGTGTAAAGCTTGAGTAAGTACAGCTTTGTGGAAAGCCTGAGTAAGTAAAGTAGCATATAAAAATAGCATGGAAAACTTGAGTAAGTAAAGCAATATGGAAACCCTACTTAATCAAAACAACATGGAAATCTTGAGTAAGTAAAGTAGTGTGGAAAGCCTAAGTAAGTAAATTAGCAAGGAAAAGTAACATAGAAAGCTTGAGTACGTAAATCAACATGGAAAAGTATCATAGAAAACCCAAGTAAGTAAAGCAATGTGGAAAGCCCAAGTAAGTAAAGTAGCATACAAAAGTAGTGTGGAAAACTTGAGTAAGTAAATTGGCATGGAAAAATAACATGGAAAGCTTGAGTAAATAAAGCAGTGTGGAAAAGTAGTGTAGAAAGCTCAAGTAAGTAAAGTAGCATGGAAAGCCCAAGTAAGTAAAGCAACGTGAAAAGCCTAAGTAAGTAAAGCAAAATAGAAAAGTAGAGTGGAAAGCTTGAGTAAGTAAAGTATCATAGAAAAGTAGTATGAAAATCTTGAGTAAGTAAAGCAACTTGAAAAAGCAACATGGAAAGCCCGAGTAAGTAAAGCAGTGTGGAAAGCCCAAGTAAAGTAACATGAAAATCCATGGAAAAGTAGTGCGGAAAGCTTGAGTAAGTAGCCCAGCATGGAGAACCTAAGTAAGTAAAGTAGCATGGAAAAACAACATGGAAAGCCAAAGTAACTAAGGCACCATGGAAATCTAGAGTAAGTAAAGCAATGTTTAAAGCTCGAGTAAGTAAAGAAGGGTAGAAAGCCTTGATAAGTAAATTAGTGTAGAAAAGTAACATGGAAAGCTTGATTAAGTAAAGCAATGTGAAAAAGTAGTGTGGAAAGCCCAAGTAAGTAAAAGAGTGTGAAAAATCAACGTGAAAATCTCAAGTAAATAAAATAGTGTGAAAAGCTTGAGTAAGTAATGCAGTGTGAAAAGATTGAGTAAGTAAAGCAAGATGGAAAGCTCAATTAAGTAAAGCAATGTGGAAATCTTGAGTAAGTAAATCAATGTGGAAAGATTGAATAAGTAAAATAGCATGAAAAATCATCATCGAAAGCCTGAGTAAGTAAAGCAGCATGGAAAGCTTGAATGAGTAAAACATCATGAGAAAGAAACATAGAAATATTGAGTAAGTAAATCAGCATGGAAAGATCAATTAAGTAAAGCATCATGGAAATCTTGAGTAAGTAAAGCAGTGTGGACAACCTGATTAAGTAAAGCAATGTTGAAAGCCTGAGTAAGTAAAGTAGCATAGAAAACTAGCATGGAAAAGTAACATGGAAAGCTTGAGTGAATAAAAAATCATGGAAAAGTAGCATGAAAATCCTAATTAATTAAAGTACCATTAAAAAGCAACATGAAAAGCATGTGTAAGTAAAGCAACATAGAAAGTTGAAGTTAGTAAAGCAATGTGGAAAGCTAGAGTAAGTAAATCAGCATAGAAACCTAGCATGAAAATCCTGAGTAATTGAAGAAACATAGAAAAGCAACATGTAAATCCCAAGTAATTAAGGCAACATAGAAAAACAGTGTGGAAAGCTCAAGTAAGTAAAGTAGGGTGGAAAAGTAGTCTTGAAAACCAAAATAAGAAAAGTAGTGTGGAAAACTTGAGTAAGTAAAACAACGTGGAAAGATTGTGTAAGTAAAACAACATAGAAATGCAATGTGGAAAACTCGAGTAAGTAAAGCATCATATAAAATCAGCATGGAAAGCTTGAGTAAGTAAAGCAGTGTGAACTAATAGCTTAGAAAGCATGAGTAAGTAAATCATCATAGAAAGCTTGAGTAAGTAAATTAACATGTAAAAGTAGTGTGAAAATATTGTGTATGTAAAGTAGTGTGGAAAGCTTGAGTAAGTAAAACAATGTGGAAAGCTTGAGTAAGTAAAGCAGCATGGAAAGCTTAAGTAAAGCAACATGGTAAAGTAAGTAAAGTAATATGAAAAGCCTAAGTAAATAAAGTAGTGTGAAAAAGTAGCATGAAAAACACAAGTTATGTAGCATGGAAAGGCCAAGTAAGTAAAGTATCATGAAAAGATTCATTAAGTAAAGTAGTAAGGAAAAATAGTGTGAAAATATCGAGTAAGTAAAGTAGCATGGAAAAGAAGCATGCAAAGTCTAAGTAAGTAATGCAGCATGGAAAGCTTGAGTAAGTAAAGTAGCATGGAAAGCTTGAGTAAGTAAATTAGCATGGAAAGCGTTAGTAAGTAAACCAACATGAAAAAGCAGCATGAAAATCTTGAGTAAGTAGAGCAATGTGGAAATATAACGTAGAAATCTCAAATAAGTTAAGTAGCATTGAAAAGTAGCATGGAAAGCCTGAGTAAGTAAAGTAGTGTGAAAAGCCCAAGTAAGTAAAGCAGTGTGGAAAAGCAGTTTGAAAATCTTGAGTAAGTAAAGTAATGTGTAAATCTCGGGTAAGTAAAGTAGTATGGAAATCTTGACTAAGTAACATATCATGTAAAAGTAGTGTCAAAAGCAAGAATAAATAAAGTAGCAAGGAAATCTTGCATAAGTAAAGTAATGTGGAAAAGAAGTGTGGAAATCTATAGTAAATAAAGTAGTATGAAAATCCTGAGTAAGTAAAGCAACGTAAAAAGCCCAAGTAAAGTAGCATGAAAAACTTGAGTACGTAGAGCAACATGAAAAAATAACATGGAAGGCCCGAGTAAGTAAAGTAGAGTGGAGAGCTTGAGTATGTAAAGTAGCGTGGAAAGTGTGAGTAAGTAAAGCATCATGGAAATCCTGAGTAAGTAAACCAGCATGAAAAAAAAATATGGAAAGACCAAGTAGGTAAAGTAGCATGGAAAAGCATTGTGGAAATCTTGAGTAAGTAAATCAATATGAAAAAACAATGTGGAAAGCTTGATTAAGTAAAGTAGCATGGAAAAGCAACATAGAAAGCCCAAGTAAGTAAAGTAGTGTGGAAATCTTGAGTAAGTAAAGTAGCATAAAAAACCTGACTAAGTAAAGCAATGTGAAAAGCCTGAGTAAGTAAAACAATTTGTAAAAGCTTGAGTAAGTAAAGTAGTGTGTAAAGCCTGAGTAAGTATAGTAGCATGAAATGTCTGTGTTAGTAAAGCAATGTGAAAAGCTTGATTAAATAAAGCAGCATGGAAAAGAAGCATGGAAATACTGAGTAAGTAAAGTAATCTGAAAAGCCTAAGTAAGTAAAGCAACGTGGAAAGCTTGAGTAAGTGAAGCAGTGTCAAGAAACAACATGGAAAGCTTGAATAAGTAAATAAGCTTGGAAAAGCAATGTGGAAAGCTTGAGTAAGTAAAGTATCATGGAAAAATTGAGTAAGTAAAGAAGCATGGAAAAATAATGTGGAAAGCTCGAGTAAGTAAAGCAAAGTGGAAAGCCTGAGAAAGTAAAGTAGTGTAGAAAAGCAACATGGAAATGCCAAGTAAAGTAGTGTGGAAAGCTCGAGTATGTAAAGTCATGTGCAAAAGTAGTGTAGAAAGCTCAGGTAAATAAAAAATCATGGAAAACAATGTAAAAAGCTTAAGTAAATTAGTGTGGAAAGGTCGAGTAAGTAAAGAAGCATGAAAAATCTGCATGGAAATCTTGAGTATGTAATGTAGCATAGAAAAGCATCATGAAAAGCTCAAGTAATTAAAGTAGCATGGAGAGGCTGAGTAAGTAAAGTGGCATGGAAAATTAGCGTAGAAATCCTAAATAAGTAAAGTAGCATAGAAAGTTTGAGTAAGTAAAGCAACTTGGAAAAGTAGCATGGAAATATCTAAAAAGTAAAGTAGTATGGAAAGATAATGTGGAAAGCTTGAGTAAGTAAAGTAGGTTAGAAAAGTAACATGGAAAGCCCAAGTAATTAAAGTAGTATAGAAATCTTGAGTAAAGAAAATAGCATGGAAAGTCTGACTAAGTAAAATAGCATGGAAAAGCAACATGAAAATCCTAAGTAGCATTGAAAAGTATCATGGAAAACATAAGTAACTAAAGTAGTGTGGAAAGCTTGAGTAAATAAAAAATCATGGAAAGCCTATGCAGGTAATGTAGTGTGAAAAAGTAACATAGAAAATTTGAGTAGTTAAAGCAATGTGGAAAGCATGAGTAAGTAAAGTAGTGTGGAAAAGTAGCATGGAAAGCCCAAGTAAGTAAAGCAACATGGAAAGATCATCTAAGTAAAGCAACATGTAAACCTCAAGTAAGTAAAGAATCATGAAAAATTTAAGTAAACTAGTGTGGAAAGCCTAAGTAAGTAAAGCAACAAGGAAAGCCTAAGTAAATCAATGTGAAAAGCCCAAGTAAGTAAAACAGTGTGGAAAGCTCAAGTAAAGCAACATAGAAATCTTGAATGAGTAAAGCAGTTTGGAAAAGAAGCGTGGAAATCCTAAGTAAGTAAAGCATCATGGAAAAGTAGCGTGGAAAGCTTGAGTATGTAAAGAAACATGGAAAGACTGAGTTGGTAAAGTAGTGTGAAAATCTAGAGTAAGTAAAGTAGCATGGAAAAGCAACATGGAAAGCTTGAGTAAGTAAAGTAGCAAGGAAATCTTAAGTAAATAAAGCAGTGTGGAAATCCTGAGTAAAAAAAGTAGCATGGAAAAATAGTGTGAAAAGTTTGAGTAAATAAAGCAACATGGAAAGCTTGAGTAAGTAAATTAGTGTAGAAAAGTAGTGTGAAAACCCTGAGTAAGTAAAGTAAAATAAAGTAGTATGGAAAGATTGAGTAAGTAAAGCAACATGGAAAAGTATGATGGAAAGCTTGAGTAACTAAAGTAGTGTGGAAATTCTAAGTAAAGCAATGTAAAAAAAGAGCATAGAAATCAAAATTAAGTAAAGCAACGTAGAAAAGTAGTGTAGAAATCCTGAGTAAGTAAAGTAACATGGAAAACTTGAGTAAGTAAAACAATGTGGAAAGGTTGAGGAAGTAAAGCAACATAGACAAATAGTGTAGAAAGATCGAGTAAGTAAAGAAGCATGGAAAAGGATTGTGAAAAGTCCAAGTAATGTAGCATATAAAGCCTAGGTAAGTAAAGCACCATGGAAAAACAACATAGAAAGGCTGAGTAAGCAAAGCAACATGGAAAGTTTGATTAAGTAAAGCAACATGGAAAGTAACATAGAAACCCTGAGTAAGTAAAGTAGTGTGGAAAAGTAGCATGGAAATCTTAAATAAGTAAAGCAACATGGAAAAACAATGTGGATAGCCCAAGCAAGTAAAACAACATGGAAATCTTGAGTAAGTAAAGTAGCATGGAAAAGAAGCATGGAAAAGCTGAGTAAGTAAAGTAGCATGGAAATCCTAAGTAGTAAAATAATGTGAAAATCTCTTGTAAGTAATGCAATGTAAATAAGTAAAATAGAATGGAAAGCTTGTGTAAGTAAAGAAACATGAAATTCCTAAGTAAAGCAATGTGGAAAGTGTAAGTAAAGCCACGTGAAAATCCCAAGTAAAGCAGCGTTGAAAAATAGTGTGGAAAGCTCGAGTAAGTAATGCAATGTGGAAACCCTGAATAAGTAAAGCAGCATAGAAATCTTGAGTAAGTAAAATAGCATGGAAATCTCAAGTAAAGCAATTTTGAAAAGTTTCATGGAAAGATTAAGTAAAGAAATATGGAAAGCCTAAGTAAGTAAAGCAACATGAAAAAGTAGCATATAAAGCCTAAGTAAATAAAGCAATGTGGAAGGTCTGAATAAATAAAGTAGTATGAAAAGCTCAAGTAAGTAAAATAACATGGAAATCTTGAATAAGTAAAGCAGCATGGGAAGCCTGAGCAAATAAAGTAGGATGGAAAGCTTGAGTAAGTAAAGCAATGTGGACAATCTAAGTAAGTAAAGAAGCATCAAAAGTTTGAGTAAGTAAAGTAGTGTCAAAAGCTTGAGTAAGTAAAATAACATGGAAAGCCTGAATAAGTAAAGGATTGTGTAAAGCTCGAGTAAGTAATGCAACATAGAAATATAACATGCAAATCCTGAGTTTGTAAGGCAGCATGGAAAGCTCAAGTAAGTAATATAGCATAGAAAGCTTGAATAATTAAACTAACGTAGAAAGCCCGAGTAAGTAAAGTAGTATGGAAAGACTGAGTAAGTAAAGTAGTATGGAAATATAGCATGAAAATTTTAAGTGATTAATGTAACATAGAAAAATAGTGTGGAAAGCCGGAGGAAGTAAAGTAGCATGGAAAATCAACATGGAAATAATGAGTAAGTAAAGTAGCATGAAAATCTTGAATAATTAAAGCTACAAAAAAAGCTCGAGTAAGTAAAGTAGCATGGAAAGATTTAGTAAGTAAAGTAGTGTGGAAAAGTAACGTAGAAAGTTTGAGTAAGTAAAGTATCATAGAAAATTGGTGTGGAAATCTTGAGTAAGTAAAGTAGAGTGGAAATATTGAGTAAGTAAAGTAGCATGGAAATCTTGAGTAAGTAAAGTAGCATGGAAATATTGAGTAAGTAAAGCACCATGAAAAACATGATTAAATAAAGCAATGTGGAAAGCCCAACTAATTAAAGTAGTGTGTAAAAGGTGTGTGAAAAGCTTAAGTAAATAAAGCAATATAGAAAAGTTGAGCGAAAAGCTTGAGTAAGTAAAGCAATGTGGGAATCTCGAGTAAGTAAAGTAGTGTGGTGAAACAACGTGGAAAGTCCAAGTAAAATAGTGTGGAAAAGCAATATAGAAAGCTTGAATAAGTAAAGCAACATGGAAAGCTCAAGTAAAGTAGCATGGAAATCTTGAGTAAGTAAAATTGTATGGAAAAGTAGCGTAGAAACCCTGAGTAAGTAAATTGGATTGAAAAAGTAGCATGAGAAGCTCAAGTATGTAAAGTAACATGAAAATCTTGAGTATGTAAAGAAACTTAAAAAGCATAAGTACGTAAAACAACGTGAAAAGAATGAGTAAGTAGAACTGTGTGGAAAAGTAGCATAAAAAACTCAAGTAAGTAAAGTAACATGGAAAAATATCTTAAAAATCTTGATTAAGATTGTGTGTAAAAGCATCATGGAAAGATCATGTAACTAAAGTAGAATGGAAGGCCTAAGTTAGTAAAGTAGTGTGGAAACACCAAGTAAGTAAAGTAGTATGGAAAAGCATCATGGAAATCTTGAGTAAGTAAAATAGCATGGAAAAGTAGCGTGAAAAGCCCAAATAAATAAAGCAATGTGGAAAGTTTGAGTAAGTAAAGGATTGTGTAAATCTTGATTAAGTAAATCAACATAGAAAAGCAGCATGAAAAGCTCAAGTAAAGTAGCCTAGAAAATTAGAATGGAAAGATCGAGTAAGTAAAGTAACATAGAAAGCCTGTAATGAAATTACTTCAACAATAAAGTAGAATAGCATAAATATATCCAAATATTACTAAAATATATCATAATATATGATAATAGGCAATCCACTTTGATGGGGCAACCTCCACAAGTTTCAATAAGAGCCGAATTCACAATATAATCCTAAACAATTACCCACTACCTCCTATATATAGTCTATCTAGGCCATGGTTACTCCATAGGCCGACCTAATATCCAAATGAATGCATAGATAAATGTGATATATCATCAAAGAGGGATAAGTAATCCACAAGTCGGCTATTCCTATCCTAATACATGTGATAGGTTAGGGGCATATCATGCCCTTCCCATTCAAACCAACGTTGTCTTCAATGTTGAACAACTCTAGATGTTGAAAAAAATATTCACCTTCCCAAGTTGCATCTTCACTACTCAGGTTCTTCCACTTGATTAGATATTCCCTAATCTCTCTGGTTCTCAACCTCTTAATAAGTGTTCGGAGGATCTTCTCTAGTTCCAAAATGACTCATTTTTCTTCATCTAGTTTTGGGAGCTCTGTCTGGGATGAAACTTTCTATCCAATGACCTTATTCAAATAGAAAACATGAAATACTTGGTGTATTCAAAATGAACGAGGTAACTCGAGCTTGTAAGCCACACTTTCAATTTTTTACAGAACCTGATAAGGGCCATAATACTTAGGAGCAAGTTTGTTATCCTTTTTCTATTGCTTTAAGGACATTTACTTGTAAGGCTGCAAACGTACAAATACCATGTCACCCACCTCAAAAATTTTCTCACTATAGTGTTTATCTTCTTGTTGCTTCATCCTATTTTTTGCCAAGGCCAAATTCTCTCTCAAACTAGCCAAAACCTCTTGTTGATGTTGAATGTGCTCCTCCACATCTCGAACCTTGGTTTTCACCTTTAATGAAGAAGTGATGGAAGGTGGATGGTAACCATATAGTGCTAGAAATGGAGACATTTTAGAAGAGATATGGAAAGATGTGTTATACCACTATTCTACAAGTGGTAGCCATTTAACCCAACGTTTTTATTTATCTAATACAAAATAATGGAAACACCCCTTTAAACATTTGTTAACCACTTTTGTTTGTCCGTCAGATTGGGGGTGGTAAGATGAGCTATGAGCTAGTTGAGTACCCAAATAGGAAAATAGTTTAGTCTAGAAATTACTAGTGAAAATAGGATCATGATCACTTATAATTATTTTTGGGGTTCCATGTAATTTTAGAACTACCTTAAAAAAAATAGCTACTACTGTACTTGCTGAAAATGGGTGTGAGAGAGCACAAAAATGGGCATATTTTGTAAGCCTATCCACAATGACCAAGATAACATTCTTACCATTAGAACAAGGCAACCCTATGATGAAATACATGGAAACCTCCTCACACCTTTGACTAGGAATTGATAATAGTTGTAACAGACTCGGGGTCTTAACTATCTCACCTTTATTCTATTGGCATATCAAGCATTTTGCCACAAACTTTCATACATATCCTTTGAGTCCTTCTCAAAATAATTCTTTCTTAATTCTGTGATAATTTTTCAAGAACCCTGAGTGTCCCCCAATTGGAGATGCATGTAACTCTACAAGAATCTTATGCTTAAGCTCTGAATCTTTGCACAAGTATAACCTACCCTTATACCATAGGACATTACCTTTCCATTCAAATTTTTTAGAGGCTAGAGTACCTTACTAAAGATTCTAAATCAAAACCTATTTATCCTTGTCTTTCTCCCATTATAACCTGGCTTCATCCACCCAATCTGCTTGCAACATGGACATTACACAAAGTAATGCTTATGTGGATGTATCCCGTCTAGATAGTGCATTTGCTACTACATTATATTTACCCTTCTTGTAGATGATTTCAAAATCATAACCCAACATTTTGGTTACCAACTTTTTTTGTTCCTTAGATGATAATCTTTGCTCCAAAAAGTATTTGAGACTATCATGATCTATTTTTACCTTAAAGTGTCTGCCCATCTCCATTGTTTAACTTCATGAAGAATAGCTATCATTTCTTTCTCGTAGATATATTTTTTTATATTTTTACCTTTGAATTGATGACTCTCAAATGCAATGGGTCTTCCATCCTACATTATTACTACTCCTAACCCAGATTCAAAAGCATCACATTCAACAGTGAATGTCTTTGACAAGTCTAGAGTAGTAAAAATTGGAGTGGTGCACATAGCTAGTTTTAGTTTCTCAAATGCTTTGGTGGTGGAATCATTCTAATGGAAGGGATCCTTCTTTAGAAATTTAGTGAGTGGAGCCATTATGCTGCCATAACCTTTCACAAATTTTTGGTAGTAACATGTTAGTCCTAGGAACCCTCAGAGGTTTTTGAGAGTTTTTGGCATGGGTCATTCCATCATAGCTTTGATCTTCTAGGGATCAACTTTGAACCTTTAGAGGAAACAATGTGACCTAGGTACTCTACCTCTTGTAGTCCAAAATCACATTTTGATGGCCTCTCATAGAGTTGATGCTTCTCTGAAACTATCAACACCTATTTCACATGTTGCAGATGTGTTTCCCATGTCTAACTATAAATCAATATGTCATCAAGGAAAACTAGCATAAACTTCCTTTAAAAGGTCCTAAAAATAATGTTCATCAAGCTCTGAAAAGTAGATGGTGCATTTGCAAGACCAAAGGGCATTACCAAAAACTCATAATGGCCCTCATATGTTTTAAAAGCAATTTTATGAACATCTTCATCCTTGATTCTAATTTGATGGTACCCTAAGCGAAGATCCAATGTTGTGAAATAATTATCACCATGCAACTCATCAAGTAAATCATCAATTAATAGAATAGGAAACTTATGTTTGATGGTGTACTTGTTGAGTTCCCTATAATCTAGGCACATCCTCCATGTGTCATCCTTCTTCTGGACCATGACCACTGGTGATGACTATGCACTTTGGTTGTGCTTGATGATCCCTGCCTCTAACATCTCATAGACCATCTTTTCAATTTCACTCTTATGTACATACGGATATCTATATGTTCTGATATTTGGTGGTTGACTCCCTAGAATTATTTGAATGGCATGATCATGTTCTCTTTTCGGTAGTAGTCTTTTTGGCATGGCCGCAAAAATAGATGGGTGGTCATCAAGAATCATCTATAGATCAGGATGTGTAGATGCCTATGTGGGTTGAAATTCTATGGAACATAATCATGTAATAATTCCCTCTACCCCTTTTTCTATCATCTTGGTCATCTGATGTGAACTACTAATTGTGGAGATTTTGCTTGTAATCCACGTAGTTCAATTTTCCTACCTTCAGAATGAAAGTGCATGAATAATTCTTGGAAGTTCATCTCAATGGTACCCAAGGTTGTGAGGAATTGGACTACCAATATAATGTCTATGCTACCCATGGGAATAGTAAACATAGGAGAATCAAGATTGTACTCAGCCATAACAAACTTAGTACTATGGCATTTGCCTGAACAATTAATTGTGCCACCATCTGCAATCATGACCTAAAATTTTAGTGTTGGGTAGATGAAATAGTTTAATCAAGTGGCCAAATTATGGTTAATGAAGTTATGTGTGCTCCCCAAATCAATCAACACTATCACCTTCTATTTCATGAGGAAACCCACCACCTTAAGAGTTTGTGGAGTGTTAATACCTACAAGTGCATGATAAGAGATTATAGGTTGGGAATCTTTAGGTACCTCCTCTATCTCTTCCTCATCATCATTGGATGCATCATCATCATCTTCTTCTTCTTCATTAGATCTCTCAATATATAATAACTTCTTCTCATCACATCTATGTCCTTTGCTCCACTTACTATCATAATTGAAACATAATCCTTTTGCATGCTTCTCTTAATTTTTTTGAGGGGTCAATCTGGTAGGTGTAGAAAATGTTGGTGTCAATATGCTATGATCTTTGAAGTGAGTGAATGGATGCTTCTTTTTGGATATGAATTTTTCCTCAACTCTGTGTGCCATGATAATAAAATCAAAAATCTTAAGTGGATTAAACATATGTACCTCATGTTGAATGTGGTCCTTGAGTCCACCCAAAAATAGGTCATTCAAGTTCTCTTAAGAAACTATCTCCACACATAAGGATAGGTTCTAAAAATTATGAATATAATCCTTGATAGAGCCATTCTATCATAATTTTGCCAATTAGCTGAAGTAATTCTCTACCACACTATTGCCATAGTATAATTATAACTCCTCTATAAAAACTGACTAGGTGACATTGAGAGTCATATTTTTATTTTGAGCACACAACCATTGATACCAACTGAATTGATTAGGTTCAAGATATAAGGATGCCATGATAACCTTCTATCCATCTAGGATCTGATGTAGTTTAAAAAAACTCTCCATTTGGTTGATTCAATTGAGTGGATCTTTTCCATCAAATTTGTACATGTCCACCCTTGGGAATAGGTTCCTCTGTGGCAATGTAGTTGGATTTGAAGTAGACTGGTTGGGAGAACCACCCTGGTGGGTTTATGTAATAGAAATAGCTAGATGATTTGATTGATTATTTTTCAAAGCCATCATGATATCTACCAAACTATCTTATATGGATTTTATATTAGATTGTATGCCTTGTACCTCACTTTGAATGCCTTGCACACTATAGTCAAGCTAACTCACTTTGTGATCTATGTCAGAGAACCTTGTTACAAAGGATCTAGTACATCCCCCTTCTGACTCGATCTCTTCCTTATTAGGAGTTTTACCTAGAGTTTCAGCACCCTTTCCTCAGCCTCGAGTTTGTGGACCTGCCATAAAAGGGCTTTACAATGTCAACCTTGATTGTTACTTTTGACCCAACTTTGACCAAACAATTTTGGACTTATGTTGGCGCTAAATAAAAACATATAAAGAACATACCCTAGCCAAATTTTTATGATCTTTCCAAAAATGTAAATAACTCATAAAAATTCTTTGAATTGTGTACCATAGAGCAATTTTATGAAAAACTCTAAAATGGCAATAACTTTTCTAAAATAGATCCAATGAGATAAAATTTTAATAGAATCTTAATTTAATGATTTATCACCTCCAGTAAAAAAATTTTAAAGAAATTTGCAACTAGTTTTTAGATATAGCCAAATTTAAAAAATTAGGGTTTCACCCATAGGATTTCCCAAATCGTAGCTCTGATACCACTTGTAATAAAATTACTTCAACAATAAAGTAAAATAGTAGAAATAGATCTAAATATGACTAAAATATATTAGAATATATGATAATAAATAATCCACTTCAAGGGGGTAACCTCCACAAGTTTTAATAAGAGAAGAATTCACAATATGATCTTAAAAAATTACCCACTACCTCCTATATATAGTCTATCTAGGCCATGGTTACTCCATAGGCTAACCTACTAGCCAAATGAATGCATAGAGAAATTTGATATAGCATCAAAGAGGGATACGTAAGCCACAAGTTAGCTATTCATATCCTAATACATGTGATAGGTTAGGGGCATAACAAACCCTGAGTAAGAAAAATAATGTGAAAATTTTGAGTAAGTAAAATAACATAGAAAAATAATGTGGAAATCTCAAGTAAGTAAAATAACATGGAAATCTTGTGTAAGTAAAGTAGCATGGAAAGCTTGAGTAAGTAAAGCAACATGGAAAGACTAAGTAAGTAAATCAATATAAAAAGCTCGAGTAAGTAAAGAAGTGTGGAAAGATTGAGCAAGTAAATCAATGTAGAAATGCTAAATAAGTAAATTAACATGGAAATCCCAAGTAAGTAAAGCAATGTGGAAAAGTAACATGTAAATCTCAATCTGGTAAAGTAGTGTGAAAAGCTTGATTAAGTAAAGCAGCATAGAAAAGTAGCATGGAAAGCCTTAGTAAGTAAATTAGCATGGAAAAGTAGCATATAAAGCTTGAGTAAGTAATGAAGCATAAAAAATTGAGTAAGTAAAGTAACGCAAAAATCTTGAGTAAATAAAGTAGCATGGAAATCTTGAGTAAGTAAAGCAACATAGAAAAGTAGCATAAAAAGTTTGAGTAAGTAAAGAAGTATGTAAAAGTAGTGTGGAAAGCCTGAGTAAGTAAAGGAACATGGAAAACTAGCATGAAAATATTAAGTAAGTAAAGTAATATGAAAAACTTGAGTAAGTAAAGTAGAGTGGAAAGCTCAAGTAAGTAAAATAGTGGGGAAAGCTCAATTAAGTAAAGCAGTGTTGAAAAGTAATGTGGAAAGCTTGAGTAAGTAAACTATCATAGAGAAGTAGTGTGGAAAGTCTGAGTAAGCAAAGTAGCATGGAAAAGTAATGTGATAAGATCAAGTAAAGTAGAGTGGAAAGCGTAAGTAAGTAAGCGGCATGGAAAGTTTGAGTAAGTAAAGTAGTATGGAAAGCCTAAGTAATTAAAGCACCTTAAAAATCTTAAGTAGCATTAAAAGCATGAGTAGGTAAATCAGTGAAAAAATTACATAAAAAGCTCAAGTAAAGCAACATGGAAAAGTTGCATGGAAAACTAGATAAAGTAAAGTAGTGTAGAAAGCCTAACTAAGTAAAGTAGTATGAAAAATAAGTATGGAAAGTCTAAGTAAGTAAAGCAACAATAAAAAATAGTGTGAAAATCTTGAGTAAGTAAAGCAACATGGAAAGCTTGATTATGTAAAGTAGCATGGAAAGCCTAAGTAAAGGAGATTGAAAAGCTTGAGTAAGTAAATCAGCATGAAAAAGTAGCATGGAAAGCCCAAGTAAAAGAATGTGAAAATATCAAGTAAAGTAGTGTGAAAAATCAGCATGGAAAACTTGAGTAAGTAGACCCATATGAAAAATTAACGTGGAAATATTGAGTAAGTAAAGTAATGTAGAAAAACTACATGGAAAGTTTGAGTTAGTAAAGCAGTGTGGAAAGCTCAAGTAAGTAAAGCAACATGGAAAAGTGGCATGGAAAGCCTGAGTAAGTAAAGGAATGTGAAAATCTTGAGTAAGTAAAGTAGCGTGAAAATCTTGAATAAGTAAAGAAACATGAAAAATTATTGTAGAAAGCTAAAATAAGTAAAGTAACATGAAAAGCTTGAGTAAGTAAAGTAACATAAAAAATAAGTGTGGAAATCTTAAGTAAGTAAAGTAGTATGGAAAAGCAGTGTGGAAATCCAAAGTAAGTAAAGTAGCTTATAAAAGTAGTATAAAAAGATTGAGTAATTAAAAGAACATGAAAATCCTGAGTAAGTAAAGCAGCATGGATAGCTCGAGTAAGTAAAGCAACATGAAATACCTGAGTAAGTAAAATAGTGAGGAAAAATAATATGTAACTAAAGTAACATGGAAAGCTTAAGTAAACTAGTCTAGAAAAGCATCATGGAAAGCTTGAGTAACTAAAGTAGTGTAGAAAGCTTGAGTAAGTAAAGCAGCATGCGAAGCCTGAGTAGGTAATGCAGTGTGTAAAAACAATGTGGAAAGCTTGAGTAATTAAAACAACATGAAAATTTTGAGTAAGTAAAGCAACGTGAAAAGCTAGAGTAAGTAAAGCAACATGTAAAAGTAGCATGAAAAGATCAAGTAAAGAAAAATGGAATCATCGAGTAAGTAAAGAAGTGTAGAAACCTTGAGTAAGTTAAGCAATGTGAAAATCCCAAGTAAAGAAAACTGGAAAGCCCGAGTAAGTAAAGTAATGTGGAAAGCCCAAGTAAAGTATCATGGAAAGCCTGAGTAAGTAAAACAACATGTAAAACCCAATTAAGTAAAGTAATGTGGAAAAGTAACATGAAAATCTTGAGTAGGTAAAGCAACATGAAAAAGTAGCATGGAAATCCTGAGTAAGTAAAGCAACATGGAAAAGTAGTGTAAAAACTTTGAGCTAGTAAAGTAGTGTAAAAATCATGAGTAAGCAAAGTAGCATGGAAAAGTAACGTGAAAATATTGAGTAAGTAAACCAATGTGTATAAGTAACTTGGAAGGCTTGATTAAATAATGCAATGTGAAAATATTGAATAAATAGAGTAGTGTAGAAAGCCCAAGTAAGTAAAGCATCATGGAAAGCTCAAGTAAGTAAAGCAATGTGTAAATTTCATGTGAAAAGCCTGAGTAAGTAAAGTAGTATGGAGAGCCTAAGTAAGTAATGTAGCTTGGACAAGCAGGATGGAAAACCTAAGTAATTAGAGTAATGTAGAAAGCCTAAGTAAAGTAATGTGGAAAACTAGCATACAAAGCCTGAGTAAGTAAAGTAGTGTGGAAAAGCAGTTTGAAAAGCTTAAGTAAAGCAGCATGGAAAGCTTGAGTAAGTAAATCAACCTTGAAAGCTTGAATAAATAAAGTAGTGTGGACAAATAGTGCAGAAATATTGAGTAAGTAAAGAAGCATGGAGATCTTGAGTAAGTAATGTAGCATAGAAATCCTGAGTAAATAAAGCATCATGGAAAAGGAACATGGAAAGCCCCAATAAGTAAAGCAGTGTGGAAAGCCTGAACAAGTAAAGTAGCATATAAAAGCATGGTGGAAATCTCAAATAAGTAAAGAAATATGGAAAGCTCAAGTAATTAAAGCAGCATGGAAAGCCTAAGTAAGTAAAGCAGGGTGGAAAACCCTTATTGAAAGCTTGTGTAAGAAAGTAATGTGAAAAGCTCAAGTAAAGTAGTGTGGAAAAACATCGTGGAAAGCTTGAGTAAGTAAAGCAGTGTTAACAACCCAAGTAAAATAGCATGGAAAGATTGAGTAAGTAGAGCAACATGGAAAAGTAGGGTAGAAAGCTTGAGTAAGTAAAGCAGCATGGAAAAGTAACATGAAAATCTTGAGTAAGTAAAGAAGCATGGAGATATTGAGTAATTAAAGCAACATGTAAAAATAGCATGGAAATCTTGACTATGTAAAGTAGCATGAAATGCTCGAGCAAGTAAAGCAACATGAAAATCTTGAGTAAGTAAAGCAAAATGGAAAAGTAATTTAAAAATACTAAATAAATAAAGCAACATAGAAATCTTTAGTAAGTAAAGCACCATGGAAAGCCTGAGTAAATAAAGCAACATGGACAACTAGTGTGGATATATTGAGTAAGTAAAGTAGCATAGAAAACTTCAGTAAGTAAAGCAACATGGAAAATCAGTATGGAAATATGTAAGTAAATCATCATGGAAAATTAGCATAGAAGGCCCAAGTAAATAAACTAGCATGGAAAGCTCAAGTAAGTAAAGCACTGTGAAAAAATATGGAAAGCTTGAGTAAGTAAAGCAACATGGAAATATCTAGTAAGTAAAGCAATGTGGAGAGCTCAAATAAGTAAAGAAGTATGAAAAAGTAGTGTGGAAAACTTGAGTAGGTAAAGCAGCGTGAAAACGTTGCAAGAAACCCTAAGTAAGTATACCAGTGTGGAAATCTCAGGTAAGTAAAGCAACATGGAAAAGTAGGGTAGAAAGCTTGATTAAGTAAAGCAATGTGGAAAAGTAGCATGGAAAGCTCAAGTAAGTAAATAAGCATGGAAAAGTAGCATAGAAAGAGTGAGTAATTAAAGCAACATGGAAAAGGAACATGGAAATCCCAAGTAAGTAGAGCAATGTGAAAATCTCATGTAAGTAAAGTAGCATGAAAATTTTGAGTAAGTAAAGCAGCATGGAAAGGTAGACTGATAAACTTGAGTAAAGCAACATGGAAAGCTTGAGTAATAAAGTAGAATGAATATTTTGAGTAAGTAAATCAACGTAGAAAAGCAATATGAAAAGCCTAAGTAGGTCAAGTAACATAGAAAAATAGAGTAGAAAGATCAAGTAATTAAAAAAGTTTAGAATGCATGAGTAAGTAAACCAATGTGGAATGCCTAAGTAAATAAAGTAGCATAGAAAAGTAGCATGGAAATTCTAAGTAAGTATATCATCATGGAAAAGCAATGTAGAAGGTTCGAGTAAATAAACTAGCATGGAAAGCTTGAGTAAGTAAAGCACTGTGGAAAAATAATGTGGAAAGTCTGAGTAAGTAAAGCAACATGAAAATCTCAAGTAAAGTAATGTGGAGAGCTCGAGTAAGTAACGTAGCATAGAAAAAAAGTATGAAAAGATTGAGTAAGTAAAGCAACATAAAAAAGTAGCATGGAAAGTATAAGTAAGTATACCAATGTGGAAAACCTAAGTAATTAAAGTAGCATGAAAAGATTGAGAAAGTAAAGCAATAAAGAGAAGTAATGTAGAAAGCCTAAGTAATTAAAGCCACATGGAAAGCTGGTGTAAATAAAGAAGCATAGAAAAGTAGTGTGGAAAGCCTGAGTAACTAAAATAGTGTGAAAATTTTGAGTAAGTAAAATAGTATGGAAAAAATGTATGGAGAGCTTAAGTAAGTAAAGCAGTGTGGAAAGATCGAGTAAGTAAAGTAGCGTAGAAAGCATGACTAAGTAAAACAACATGAAAAAATAATGTGCAAAGCCTAAATAAGTAAAATAGCATGGAAAGCCTGAGTAAGTAAAGCAACAAGGAAAAATAGTATGGAAAGCTCAAGTAAGTAAAGTAATATGGAAAAGTAGTGTGGAAATGACGAGTATAGCAACATAGAAAAGTAGCATGGAAATTCTATGTAAGTAAAGTAGTGTGGAAAGCCCAACTAAGTAGAGCAACATGAATAGTTCGAGTATGTAAAGCAACGTGGAAAGTCCAAGTAAGTAAAATAGCATGAAAAGCTTGAATAAGTAAAGTAGCATAGAAATCTCAAGTAAATAAAGCAGTATGGAAACCATGTGTAAGTAAAGTAATATAGAAATCTTGAATAAGTAGCATAGAAAAATAGAGTGGAAACCCCACGTAAGTAAAATAACATGGAAAGCTTGAATAAATAAATAAATAAATATAGAAAGCCCAAGTAAAGAAGCATAAAAAACCTAAGTAAGTAAATTAGTGTAGAAAACCCAAGCAAAGTAGCATGGAAAAATATGGAATGCCTGAATAAGTAAAGTAGCATGGAAACACTAAGTAAGTAGTATACAAAGCCTGAGTAAATAAAGTAGCATAAAAATCTTGAGTAATTAAAGTAGTATCGAAAAGTAGCATGGAAAACCCAAGTAGGTAAAGTGATATGGAAAAGCAGTGTATAAATCTTGAGTAAATAAAGTAATGTGAAAAAGAAGGTTGAAAAACTCTAGTGAGTAAAGCAGCATGGAAAACCTAACTAAGTAAAGTAACATCAAAAAGCAGTGTCAAAAGCCTGAGTAAGTAAAGCAACGTGGAAAGGCCAAGTAAGTAAAATAGCATAAAAATATTGAGTAAGTAAAGCACCATGAAAACACAACGTGGAAATCCCAAGTAAGTAAAGCATTATGGACAAACAATATGAAAAGTCCAAGTAAGTAAAGTAGCATTGAAATCTTGAGTAACTAAAGTACCATGGAAAGATCGACTATGTAAAATAGTGTCGAAGCCTAAGTAAATAAATGCAAAAAAGTAGTCTGAAAATCTTGAGTAAGTAAAGAAGCATGGAAATCTTGAGTAAGTAACGCAACATAGAAAACTAACATGGAAAGTGTAAGTATGTAAAGTAATGTGGAAAAGTAGCATCGAAAGTTTGAGTAAGTAAAGCAGTGTAGAAAGCTTGAGAAAGTAAAGTAGTAAAAAAAAGTAGTATGGAAAGCCTAATTAAGTATATCAACATGGAAAGCTTGAGTAAAAAAATCATCATGGAAAAGCAGTGTGGAAATTTTGAGTAAGTAAAGTAGCATAGAAAAGAAATGTGAAAAAGCTTGAGTAAATAAAGCACCATGGAAAAGTAGCATGGAAAGCTTGAGTAAGTAAAGTAGCATATAAAATATTGAATTAAAAAATCAACATGGAAAAGTAGCATGGACAAGAAGTGTGGAAAGCTTGAGTAAGTAAAGCAATATGGAGAAGTAGCATAGAAAACTTGAGTAAGTAATGCATCATAGAAAAGCAGTGTAGAAAGCTTGAGTAATTAAAGCAACATGGAAATCCCAAGAAAGTAAATTAGCATGGAAAAGTAGTGTGGAAAGCTTGAGTAAGTAAAGCATTATGGAAAGCTTGAGTAAGTAAAGTAGTGTGGAAAAGTAGTCTAAGAATCTTGAGTAAGTAAAGTAGTGTGGAAAGCCTGAGTAAGCAAAACATCATGGAAAAGTGGCATAGAAAGTTCAAGTAAGTAAATTAGTGTGAAAAAATGTGGAAATTTCAAGTAAGTAACGCAACATAGAAATTTTGAGTAAGTAAAGTAGTGTGGAAATCTTGAGTAAGTAAAGCAGTGCATAAAAATAGTGTAGAAAACTTGAGTAAGTAAAGCAACATGGAAAAGTAGTGTGGAAAGCTCGAGTAAGTAAAGCAGTGTAGAAAGCCCAAGTAAGTAAAGCAGCGTGAAAAAGCAACATGAAAAGCTTGAGTAATTAAAGAAGCATGGAAATTGAAAGTAAATAAAGCAACATGAAAAAATAGTGTGGAAAGTCTAATTGAGTAAATTAGTATGAAAAAGCAGTGAAAAATATCGAATAAGTAAAGCAACATGGAAACGTAGTGTGGAAAGCTTGAGAAAGTAAAGCAATGTGGAAAGCTAGAGTAAGTAAATAAGCATTGAAAAGTAGTGTGGAAAACCTGAGTAAGTAAATTAGCATGGAAAAGTAGCATAGAAAGGTCAAGTAATTAAAGTAGTGTGGAAATCCTAAGTAAATAAAGTAGTGTGGAAAGCTCGAGTAAGTAACACATCATGGAAAGCCTAAATAAATAAAGCATGGAAAGATTGAGTAAGTAAATCAACATGAAAAAGTAGCAAAGAGAGTTTGAGTAAGTAAATCAACATGGAAATCTTGATAAGTAAAGTAGCATGGAAAGCCTGAGTAAGTAAAAAAACATGAAAAAGTAGCATGGAAAACCTATGTAAGTAAAGCAGTGTGGAAAGCTCGAGTAAGTAAAGCAGCATGCAAAGCTTGAGTAAGTAAAATAATGTAGAAATCTTGATTAAATAAATAACATGAAAAGCATGAGTAGGTAAAGTAGTGTGAAAAATCATTATGGAAAGCTTGAGTAAGTAAAGTAGCATGGAAAGCTTGAGTAACTAAAATAGTGTAAAAAGCCTGAGTAAATAAAGCAATATGGAAAAGTTATATGGAAAGATTAAATAAGTAAAGGAACGTAAAAATCTCGAGTAACTAAAATAGAATGGAAAGTCTGAGTAAGTAAAGTAGCATGGAAAGCCTATGTAAGTAAAGCAACATGGAAAGCCTGAGTAAGTAAAGTAGTGTGAAAAGCCGGATTAAGTGAAGTAGAATGGAAAGGCAACATGGAAAACCTGAGTAAGTAAAGAAGTGTGAAAAATAAATGTGGAAAGCTTGAGTAAAGCAGCATGGAAGGCCCCAATAAGTAAAGTAGTGTAGAAATCTTGAGTAAGTAAACCAATGTGGAAATGTTATGTGGAAATACTGAGTATGTTAACTAGTGTGGAAAGCTCGAGTAAGTAAAGTAGAGTGGAAAGGTGGAGTAAGTAAAGACGACTTAAAAAAGCAACATGGAAATATTGAGTAAGTAAAATAGGGTAAAAAAGTAGCATTTAAAGCCTAAGTAAGTAAAGCAACATAGAAAAGTAGTGTGAAAAGCCCAAATAAAGTATTATAAAAAAGTAGTGTGAAAAGCTTGAGTAACTAAAGTAGCATGGAAAGCCCAATTAAGTAAAGTAGTATGGAAAAACAACATAGAAAGCTTGAGTAAGTAAAGCAACATGGAAAGCTCGAGTAAGTAAAGTAGTGCGGAAAAGGAACATAAAAAGCTTGAGTAAGTAAGGTATCATAGAAAAGCAGTGTGAAACTCCTGAGTAAGTAAAGAAGTATGAAAAAGCAGCATGGAAATCTCGAGTAAGTAAAGTAGAGTGGAAACTATATGTAAAGCAGTGTGGAAAGTCCAAGTAAGTAAAGTAGCATGGAAAGCTTGAGTAAGTAAAGCAACATATAAATTTTGAGTAAGTAAAGTAGCATGAAAAGCATGAGTAAATAAAACATGTAAAGCTTGAGTAAATAAAGCAGTTTGGAAAAGCTACGTGGAAAGCTCAAGTAAGTAAAGCAACATAGAAAAGTTGCATGGAAAACTGGAGTAAGTAAAGCAGTGTAGAAAGGCTGAGTAAGTAAAGTAGTATGGAAAAACAACATGGAAAGTTTGAGTAAGTAAAGTAGCATGAAAAATCAGTGTGGAAAGCTTGAGTAAGTAAAGCAATATGGAAAGCTTGAGTAAGTAAAGTAACATGAAAAACATAAGTTAAGGAGCATGAAAAGCCGATGTAAGTAAAGTATCATGGAAAGCCCAAGTAAGTAAAGTAACATGAAAAGATTTAGTAAGTAAAATAGTGTGAAAAAGCATCGTGGAAAGCTTGAGTAAGTAAAGTAGTTTCAAAAATCAACATGGAAATCTTGAGTAAGCAAAGCAACACAAAAAAGCTACATGAAAAGCCCAAGTTAGTAAAGTAGTGTAGAAATCTCGAGTAAGTAAAGAAGCATGAAAAACTTGAGTAAGTAAAGCAACATGAAAATCTTGAGTAAGTAAATTAGCATGGAAATCTTGAGTAAGTGAAGAAACATGAAAAACCAATGTAGAAATCTTGAATAAGTAAAGTAACATAAAAAATGTAAGTAAAGTAGCATAGAAAAGTAGTGTGAAAATATTGAGTAAGTAAAGTAGTATGGAAAAGTAACGTGGAAATCTCAAGTAAGTAAAGTAGTTATAAAAGAAGCATGGAAAGATCGAGTAATTAAAGGAGCATGGAAAGCCTATGTAAGTAAAACAACATGGAAATCTTGACTAAATAAGGCAATGTGCAATGCCTAAGAAAGTAAAGTAGTGTGGAAAAGAAGCATAGAAAGATTGAGTAAGTAACGTAGCATGGAAAACTACTATGAAAATTCTAAGTAAGTAAAGTAGCATGAAAAATTATAATGTAAATCTCGAATAACTAAAGTGGGATGGAAATCTTGAGTAAGTAGTGTAATCTGGAAAGCCTAAGTAGATAATATAGTGTGGAAGAGCATCATGGAAATCTCAAGTAATTAAAATAACATGGAAATATCAAATAAGTAAAGCATCACGAAAAGATTGAGTAAGTCAAGCAACATGGAAAAGCAATATGAAAAGATCAAGTAAAGCAACATAGAAACCATGAGTAACAAAAGAAGCATGGAAACCTTGAGTAAGTAAAATAGCATAAAAATCCCAAGTAAAGCAACATGGAAAGCCTGAGAAAGCAAAGTAACATGGAAATCTATAGTAAATAAATTAGTATGGAAAGCCTGAGTAAATAAAGAAACATGCAAAAACCTGAATGAGTAAAGAAATGTCAAAAAGCAACGTGGAAAGACTGAGTAAGTAGTATGAAAAAGTACAATGGAAATCCTGACTAAGTAAAGCAATATGAAAAAACAGTGTGGAAAGCCTGAGTTAGTAAAATAATGTAGAATGCTTGAGTAAGTGAAGTAGCAGGAAAAGCTTGAGTAAGTAAACCAACATGGATAAGTAGCTTGGAAAGTGATCTAGGTGGATCTATGTACCGTTCCATTTTTAAAAAGTCTTCAAATTATATTTGAATCATTTTCACACTATAGTATTCATCGAGAGCTTTCCAGCGCTTCTTCTAAAATGAAAAATGGAGTCCCGATGCTCAAGATATGGCTAGTTGAAGAAATCTTGCGATAGGGGGTGTTGAAAGTGACGTGGCAATGTTGAAAACATGCCAAGTGGACCAATAGCCACTTGACACATGGAAAAACAATTAGGTGCAAAAAAAAATTTGATTTGTTCTTTTTATTCACATGTTATTTGAAATTTTCAAACTTTGAAACAGGGTGCCAAAGAAACTACCACATCACCTGCCACATCATCCCACCAACCATGCATGGACCAAGTCAAATCAGTAGCCTAAGTGGGTGCCTAAGTCTTAGGCATTTGAAAAGGGAACCAACACATCTATTTAAAACATTGAAAGCTAAATTCCCAGCAAATGTGGGACAAAACCAAGTCAAAAGTGCCAAAAAAGGAGGGAAAACATTTAAAATCTCATGCTAAGTGCCTAAGGCCGACCTTTTCAAGTGCCTATAAAGGTGGGAGGCAGTTTTGAACTCCTGACGTACCACCTAAAAGGTTAATGCCTTGACCACTTCAGCCACGGAGGTCGAAGTGTTATAAAAAGAACTAATTTCTACTTGAATAGACACAGAAATCTGACTGTGTAAAGAGATTTAAGAAGGTTAGAGTCTTGTTATTACTTTGTACGGCCTTGGGCCATTATTTTTAGGTCTGAGAGATATTTTATAGGCAAACAAAGATCAAAGAAGGTGAATTGAAGACTTGTATTGATTTTGGAATCCATTTGTTACACAAAATTAATGAGAATGGTCCTCACATTAAACGAACCCAGAGACGTAGCCTATTGAAGCCGAAATCCATTATCAATTTGCTGGTGAATTCTTTGAATTTTCTTTCATTATTATTTAGTTCTGATCTTCATTTTATATTTGGTTTTAATTTTTTATACAAAATTATGCAAAAAAGAGAGAAATTGAAGGATCTCTTAAATGTGAATAAGTGATTTTCGAATATACTACACTTGTATTTTCAGTTTACAGATGATATTTTTGGTATCAGAGCGGTTGTTATTTAATAATGATTGCTAGTGTATGTTGACAAGGTCTAAATCCCAAAAGGGTGAAGGAAAACTCATCGAGTATAATCTAGAGATTGGTTTAAGGCGTGTTTCAAGGCTGATTGAAGAAGAGATGGAATCCAAACAAGCTTTCCACTGAGCCTTCATGGACATGAGAAGCATGGTTGAGGAACTATACTATGACAAACAAAGGAAATTCGAGAATGAAAAATAAGGTGATTCACAAGAATCAATAGGCTATATGCAATAAGCCATGATGGATTGGCAAAGTTTCAGACAAGGAAAAGGCCAAAGTGTTCAACATTATACACAAGATTTTAGGAAAAAGTCTTTAGTTTTGAATGTTCCTCTATTCACACAAGAAACACTACTAAAATATATAGGTGGGTTGCATAGTTACTTAAGACATCTGATTCTTATGTTCAATCCCACTAATTTAGATGCAGTATGTGTTCAAGCCACTCATTTAGAGGCTAGATGAACACAATCAAAAGAATCTTTTCCTAAAGTAAAAGTAAGCAATCTAGTGTTAAGAAATCCAAAGGGGAAAGTTCATCAGGAAAGGGTAAATAGAAATCCACTTATACTATTAAAAAAGAAGAAGGAAAACCATTTTGTAATCATTGCAAGAAAAATCACGATGAGTCTAAGTGTTGGAAACTACATCCTGAGTTAAGGCTTAAGAGGTATCAAAAGAAAGAAAAGAAGGCTAATGCTATGGTTCAAGACTTAGGTTTAGATTCAGGTGACGCAACTAAGATCACAACTATGGCATTACATAATGATTTTTCTCTTTCAGTTTTTAGCTCTAATGTTGCATCATCTTCTAAACATAATTCTATGCATGTTGATCAGAAAAGAAATGAATTGTTCCACATTAGAGTTGTTTCAAAGCATACTAAGATTGACACTCTATTTGATAGTGGTTCACAAGAAAATTTAATTTCTGAAGAGGTTGTTAAGAAGCTAGGCTTACAAACCAATCCCCATCTGAAGCCTTTTCCACTAGGTCGGGTGTGTGACAATGCGAAGCTACAAGTCTCACAAACTTGTAGGCTAAGGTTTGCCATCACATCCAAGTTCGTAGATGAGGTTGAGTTGGATGTTGTACCATTAGACAAATGTGGGATTATTTTAGGAAGCCCATATCTTTATGATAGAAAATCAATCTTCTATATAGAGGAGAATAAGTACTTTCTTGTTAAGGATGGCATTGAATATATAGTTAGAGCACATCACATTAGAACAAGTCTTTCCTTGGTTACAATAGGGCAAATGAAAATACTAGTTAATTCAAGCAAGACTTTTTGTCTCATGTTGATTAAGTCTAAGGAAAAAGAATATTCTCAAGCTTTGGAAAAGTGTGATCCTAGACACAAGAATGAATTGGTTGAAATCATTTCTACTTACGATGATTATTTAAGGATCCTAAGGGCTTACCCCCTAAAAGGGGAGTTCAACATGAAATTCAGCTATTGCAGGATTCTCTTCTCCCTAACATTGGCATGTATAGGTTATCAGTGGTGGAAAATGAGGAAATAAAAAAATAGGTAATGGATCTATTGGATAGAGGTGTTATTCGTCCAAGTTCATCTCTTGTTGGTTTGCCAATTATTTTGGTGCCAAAGAAAGATGGCACTTGGTGAATGTGTGTTGATTTTCATGCTTTAAACAAAATTACTATTAAGAATTGTTACCCTCTTCCTTGTATAGACAATTTTTTGGATCAATTAAAACATGCTATTTATTTCATTAAGCTGGATTTGAGAAGTGGATATCATCAAGTAAAAATAAATGAAGCGATGTGTGGAAAACTGCATTCAAAACAAAATAGGGATTGTTTGAATGGCTTGTTATGCCTTTCAGGTTGTGTAATGCCCCAGCTACATTCATGAGATTGATGAATGCTGTTTTTAGACAGTTCCTTGATGATTTTTTTATAGTTTACTTAGATGATATATTACTTTTTAGCAAGTCACGGGAAGAGCATGTGATCCACATTAAGAAAGTCATGGATGCATTACGAAGGGAAAAACTATTTCTAAAAATGTCAAAATGTGAATTTGGCAAGACCTCTTTGATATACTTGGGTTACATTGTAGGACATGGTGAATTGAAAATTGATCTTGCAAAAGTAGTAGTCATTGTTAATTGGCCTACACCCACTAACATAACTGAGGTTAGAAGTTTTCTTGGTGTAGTACAATTTTGACAAAAGTTTATTTCTCAATTTTCATATATTGCATCACCTTTGCATTCTTTGAAAAGTGTGAAACATGTCTTTTAGTGTGGAGGAAAATATCAGAAAACCTTCGACACTTTGAAAGAAAAGATAAGTATTGATCCAGTCTTAGCACTTCCTGATATATAACAACCATTTGAGATTGAGATGGATGCAAGTGAGTATGCTATAAGAGCTATTTTAATGTAAGGTAAGAAACTAGTTTGTTATCATTTTGAAACCTTTACAAGTGTAGTAAGAAAATATCCAACTTATGATAAGGAATTGTATGCATTGGTTCAAAGTGTTAAAAAATGGAAACATTATTTAATGGGCAAAGAAACAATAATACATACAGATCATTAACCCTTACAGTATCTTCAATCACAAACTAAGCTAGAAAAGTCTAGACTTTTTTGTTGGATGGGTTTATTACAACAATTTCATCTTGTGATCAAGTATAAAAAAGGAATTCAAAATAAGGTTGCAGATATGCTATCTAGGCCTCCTATGGTTGTTGCATCTATTCTTTTACAACATGGTTCTTTATCTCATGAAAGTTATAAAGAACAATATGTGAATTATCTTGATTTTTAGGATGTTTATAAAGACTGGATGAGTAGTAGACAAGTAGAAGAATTGGACTATCATGTACACAATGATATTTTGTATCATTTGGGTAAACTATGTATTCCTCAAAATGAGAGGGTGCACATGATTAGAGAAGCACATACTTCTCTTATTTTTGGTCATTTTTTAGTTGATAAAATAGTTTCACATTTGAAGATGTATTGTTATTGGCCTCGTATGTAGGAAAATGTTGCCAAATATATTAAGGGATGTATTCTTTGTTCCACAAGCAAACCTAGTAACAGGAAACTAGGACTTTACACTCCTCTACCTATTCCTACTCGCCCATGGGAAAGTACCTCCATGGATTTTGTGGGGGGTTTGCCTATGACACAAACAAAACATGACTATTTATATGTGGTTGTGGATATATTTAGCAAGATGTGTATTTTGATTCCTTGCACTAAGCAAATTACTAGGGAAGGTATTACACACTTGTTCTTTGAACATGTATGCGTTCATTTTAGTTTGCCTACTTCAATTATTTCTAATCAAGATTCTCAATTTATTGGGGAGTTTTGGTCAACTTTGTGGGGACTAATGGAGACTAAATTAAAAAAGAGCACTACATTTCATCCACAAACTGACAGACAAATAGAGATTGTGAACCGCACTGTGGTACATTTGCTTAGGGGTTATAGCAATAAACATCCAAAGTTATGGGATGAATAATTGTGTTACATACAGCATGCATATAATCAAGTACTTCATTCTTCTACAATGAAATCTCCATTTAATGTTTGTTATGGATACTTGCCTAAATCTCCTCTAGATGTTTGTTATGGATAGGATGCAGCTGTTGGTGAACCAAAAGAAGCCATTCGAGCTAAGAAGTTATTTAAACAAATACAACTCATACATCAAGCTGTTCATACTCAATTGGAGAAAAGTCAAGCCAAGTACAAAGCTAGGCATGACAAACATTGTATTGATCACCAATTTATTGTAGGTTATATGGTATGGCTTCACATTAGTAAGGAAAGACTGATAGGTGAAGGTAAAAAGTTGAAACCAATCCGGTATGGTCCTTTTTAGATAACAAAAAAATTGGCACAAATGCTTTCCAATTAGATTTGCCATCTTACATGTAGATTTATTCAGTTGTAAATGTGGAAAATTTGAAATTGTATGAGCCTCCAATGATAATTGATCATGATGAAAGTGTATCCATTTCTTTCGTTGATGATTTTTCTCCTGAATATCTAACAGAATTGCAGGAAGATATTATACTTGACAGGAATATGTGAACTTCATGAAGAGGTAATGTTGAATATCTTCATGTTGGTCCCAAAGGGATGCACCCAAACAAGGCCAAATGGATGGAAGTCAAAAAAGTGAGGGAAAAATACCCTCAACTCATTACCAATTAATTTTAACTTTCAGAGGTCCAAAAGTTCCCAATGGGGAGGAATGATCTAGGTGGATCCATGTACCGTTCCATTTTTAAAAAGTCTTAAAATTCTATTTGAATCAGTTTCACATTGTAGTATTCATCGAAAGCTTTCTAGTGCTTCTTTCAGAATGAAAAATGGAGTCCCAATGCTCAAGATATGGCTAGTTGAAGAAATCTGGTGACAGGGGGTGTCAAAAGTGACGTGGCACTATTGAAAACATGAAAAGTGGACCAATATCCACTTGACACGTGGCAAAATAATTGGGTGCAAAAAAAAATTTAGTTTGTTGTTTTTATTCACATGTTATTTGAAATTTTCAAACTTTGAAATAAGGCACCAAAGAAACTGCCACATCACCCACCACATCATCCCACCAACCATGCATGGACCAAGTCAAATTAGTGGCCTAAGTGGGTGCCTAAGTCTTAGGTATTTGAAAAGGGAACCAACACATCTATTTAAAGAATTGAAAAATAAATTCCTAGTAAATGTGGGACAAAACCAAGTCAAAGGCACCAAAAAAGGAGGGAAAACATTTAAAATCTCATGCTAAGCACCTACGGCTAACCTTTTCAAGCACTTAGAAAGGTGGGAGGTGGTTTTGAAATCCTGACCTACTACCTAAAAGGTTAATGCCTTGACCACTTCAGCCATGGAGGTCGAAGTGTTATAAAAGGGACTAATTTCTACTTGAATAGACGCAGAAAGCCAATTGTGTAATGAGATTTAAGAAGGTTAGAGTCTTGTTATTGCTTTGTACGGCCTTGGGCTATTATTTTTAGGTCTAAGAGATATTTTTACAAGAAAACAAATATCCGAGAAGGTGAATTGAAGACTTGTATTGATTTTGGAAGCCATTTGTTGCACAAAATTAATGAGAATGGTCCTCACTTCGAACGGACCCAGAGACATAGGCTATTGAAGCTGAACTTGGTTATCAATTTGAGGGTGAATTATTTGAATTTTATTTGATTATTATTTATTTTTGATCTTCATTTTATATTTGGTTTTAATTTATTTATACAAAATTAAGCAAAAAGGTGAGAAATTAAAGGATCTCTTAAACGTGAACAAGTGATTTTCAAATATACTACACTTGTATTTTTAGTTTACAGACTAGAGAGTCTAAGTAAATAAAGAAACATGGAAAGCTTGAGTAAGTAAAGTAGTGTGGAAAGCTTGAGTAAGTAAAGTAGCATGAAAAGATCGAGTAAGTAAATTAGCATGGAAAAATAGTGTGAAAACCTTAAGTAAGTAAAGTATTATGGAAAGCATAAGTAAAGGAGCATGGAAAAGGATGGAAAACCTGAGTAAGTAATGTAATTTGAAAAGCATAAGTATGTAAAGTAGCATGGAAAAGTAGCATGAAAAGCATGAGTAAGTAAAGTAGTGTAGAAAGCTCAAGGCAACATGGAAACCCTAAGTAAGTAAAGCAACCTAGAAAGCTTGAATAAGTAAAGTAAAATGGACAAATAGTGTGGAAATCTGGAGTAAGTAAAGAATCATGGAAAAAGGAGCATGGAAAGCTTGAGTAAGTAAAGCACCATGAAAAATTAGCATAAAAATATTAATTAGTAGCATGGAAAGCCTGACTAAGTAAAGTAGCATGAAAACCCATCGAGCAAAGTTCAAGTATGTAAAGAAATGTGGAAAGCTTGAATAAGTAAAGTAGCATGGCAATCTTGAGTAAGTAAACCAAAGTGGAAAACCTTTATGTAAAGCCTAAGTAAAGTAGTGTAAAAAATTAGTGTGAAAAGCTTAAGTAAAGTAGTGTAGAAAAGCACTGTGGAAATCTTGATTAAGTAAAGCACTGTTAACAACCCAAGTATGTAAAGCAGCAAGGAAAGCTCATATAAGTAAAGTAGTGTAAAAAGTCTGAGTAAGTAAAACAACATAGAAAAGTATCATGAAAAGCTTGAGTAAGTAAAGAAGCATGGAAAAGTAGCATAGAAAGCTTGAGCAATTAAAACTACATGGAAAAGCAAAATTAAAATACTAAGTAAAGTAGTGTGAAAAGCTCAAATAAGTAAAATAGTGTGGAAAACTTGAGTAAGTAAAGTATCATAGAAAAGTAGCTTAGAAATATCAAATAAGTAAAGTAATGTAGAAAGCTTGAGTAAGTAAAGCAGTGTGGAAATCTTGAGTAAGTAAAGCAACATGGAAAAGAAGTGTGAAAATCCTTAGTAAGTAAAGTAGCATAGAAAAGTAACATGGACAGCTCAAGCAAGTAAAGTAGCTAAAAAAATAGGATGGAAATTTTAACTAAAACATCATGGAAAAGTAGCGTAGAAGACCTGATTAAATAAACTAGCATGGAAATCTCAAGTAAGTAAAGCACTGTGAAAAAGCAATATGAAAATCCTAAGTAAAGAAACATATAAAGCTCAAGTAAGTAAAGTAACGTGGAGAGCTTAATTATGTAAAGTAATGTGGAAAGCCTAAGTAAGTAAAATAGCATGAAAAGCAAGTATACAAGTGTAAAAAACTTGAGTAAGTAAAGTAGCATTGATAGCTCAAGTAAGTAAAGCAACAACGAAACCCTAAGTAAGTAAAGCAACATAGAAAGCTCGAGTAAGTAAAGCAACATGGAAAATTAGAATGGAAATCTTAAGTAATTAAAAAAGCATGGAAAGCCTGATTAATTAAAGCAACATGGAAAAGGAGCATGGAAAGTTTGAGTAAGTAAAGCAATGTGAAAATCTTGAGTAATTAAAGCAGCATGGAAAGCTTGAGTAAGTAAAACTATATAAAAAAGCATTTGGGAAAACCCAAATAAGTAAAGTAGCATAGAATGCCTAAGTAAAGAAACATGAAAATCTTAAGTAAAATAATGTAAAAGAGTAACGTGAGAAGCCTAAGTAAGTAAAGTAGCATTGAAAGCTCAAGTAAGTAAAAAAGCATGGAAAACTTGAGTAAGTAAAGCAATGTGGAACGCTTGAGTAAGTAAAGTAGCATAGAAATTCCAAGTAAGTAAATCATTATGGAAAAGTAGCATAGAAGCCTTGAGTAAATAAATTAGCATGGAAAGCTCAAGTAAGTAAAACACTATGAAAAAGAAACGTGAATGTATGAGTAAGTAAAGCAACATGAAAAGCTTGAGTAAGTAAAGCAACATGGAGATCTTGAGTAAGTAAAGCAACTTGGAGAAATAACATGGAAAGATTGAGTAAGTAAAGTAGCATACAAAATCAATTTGTAAAGATTGAGTAAGTATACTAGCATGGAAAGCCTAAGTAATTAAAGTAGCATGGAAAGCTTGAGTAAGTAAAGCAGCATAGAAAAGCAACATAGAAATCTTGAGTAATCAAAGCAACATGGAAAGTTGGAGTAAATAAATTAGTACGAAAAGCTTAATTAAGTAAAGCAACGTGAAAAAATAGTGTGAAAATCTTGAGTAAGTAAAATAACATGGAAAAAATTATGGAAAGCTTGAGTAAGTAAAGTAGCCTAGAAAGCCTGAGTAAGTAAAGCAACATTGAAATCTCAAGTAAGTAAAGTAGCATGGAAAGCATAACTAAGTAAAGAAATGTAGAAAAATAATGTGAAACACCCAAATAAGTAAGGTAGCATGGAAACCTTGATTAAGTAAAATAGTAAGGAAAAATAACATGGAAAACCTGAGTAAGTAAATCAGCATGGAAAAGTAGAATGGAAAGCCCAACTAAAGTAGCATAGAAAAGCAGCATGGAAATATTAAGTAAGTAGAGTGGCATGGATAAATAGTGTGTAAATGCCATCTAAGTAAAGTAGTGTGAATAAATAACATGGAGAGCCCAACTAAGTAAAGCAACATTAATAGCTCAAGTAAGTAAAGTAGCGTGGAAATTTCAAGTAAGTAAAGTAGCGTGAAAAGATTGAGTAATTAAAATAACATGGAAAGCTCAAGTAAGTAAAGCAATATGGAAACCCTGAGTAAGTAAAGCAATGTGAAAAGCTTGAATAAGTAAAGTAGCATGGAAAAGTATAGTGGAAATCTTATGTATGTAAAACAACATTGAAAGCCCAAATAAATAAAATAATGCAAAAAACCCAAGTATGTAAAGCAACATGAAAAGCATGTGTAAATAAATTAGTTTTGAAAAGTAGTGTGCAAAACCCAAGTAAAGAAGCATGGAAAAATAATATGAAACACCTGAGTAAGTAAAGCAGTGTGGAAAGCCTAAGTAAGCAATGTAAAAAGCATGAGTAAGTAAAATATCATGTAAAACTTGAGTTAGTAAAGCAACATAAAAAAATAGCATGGAAAGCCCAAGTAAGTAAAATGACATTGAAAAATAACATATAAATCCTGAGTAAGTAAAGCAATGTAGAAAAATAGCATGAAAAAATCTAGTGAGTAAAGCAACATGGAAATCCTGACTAAGTAAAGTAACATGAAAAAGTAGCATCGAAAGCTTGAGTAAGTAAAGCAACGTGGAAAGACTAAGTAAAGTAGCATAAAAATCTCAAGTAAAGCAACATGGAAAAGTAGCACATAAATTTTAAGTAAAGCAACACAAAAAGCTTGAGTAAGTAAAGTAGTGTGGAAATCTTGAGTAAGTAAATTAACATGGAAAAGTAGTGTGAAAAGATTAAGTAAAGTAGTATTGAAAGCATGAGTAAGTAAATCAGTATGAGAAAGTAACATGGAAAGTTTGAGTAAGTAAATCAGCATGGAAGGCTCAAGTAAGTAAAGTAGCATAGAAAGATCAAGAAAGTAAAGTAGTGCAGAAAAGTAGTATGGAAAGCTTAAGTAAGTGTAGCAACATGAAAAGCCTGAATAAATAAATTAACATAGAAAAGCAGTGTGGAAAGCTCAAGTACATAAAGTAGTGTGAAAAGATTGAGTAATTAAAGCAGTGTAGAAAAGCAACATGAAAAAGCATAAGTAAAGTAGGATAGAAATCTTGAGTAGGTAAAGTAGCATAGAAAATCTTGAGTAAGTAGAGAAACATAGAAAAGTAGCATGGAAAGCTCCAGTAAGTATAGTAGCATAGAAGAGAAGTGTAGAAATCTGAAATAAATAAAGCATCATAGAAAAGAAGACTAGAAAGTTGAAGTAAGTAAAGCATCATAGAAAAGTAGTGTGGAAAGGCTGAGTAAGTAAAGCAGTGTGGAAAGCCCAAATAACTAAATCAACAGGAAAAAGTAGTGTGGAAATCCTAACTAAGTAAAGCATTGTGGAAAGCTTGAGTAGGTAAAGTGGTGTGGAAAAGTAGTATAAAAAACTTGAGTAAGTAAAGTAGAGTGGAAAGTTTGAGTAAATAAAGTAGCATGGAAAAGTAACATGAAAATATTGAGTAAGTAAAGCATTATGAAAAAATAGCATGGAAGTCCAAGTAAAGTAGCATAAAAATCCCAAGTAAAGTAGCAAGGAAACCCTAAGTAAGTAAAGCAGTGTGGAAAAATAGTGTAAAAAACCCAAATATGTAAAGTAGCATGGAAAAGCAGTGTGAAAATCCTGAGTAAGTAAAGCAACGTAGAAAGCCTGAATAATTAAAATAGCATGGAAAAGCAACATGGAAAGCTTGAGTAAGTAAAGAAGCATGAAGAGCCTGAGTAAGTAAAGCAACATGAAAAAGAAACTTTTAAAGTCTGACTAATTAAATTAATGTGGAAAAATAGTGTGGAAAGCTTGAATACGTAAAGCAACATGGAAAAGTAGTGTGAAAATATTTAGTAAGTAAAGCAATGTGGAAATCTTGAGAAATTAAATCAGCATCAAAAAGTAGTGTGGAAAGCCTGAGTAAGTAAAGCAACATGGAAAAGTAGTATAGAAAGGTTAAGTAAAGTAGCATGGAAAATCCAAGTAAGTAAAGTAGTGTGAAAAGCTCGAGTAAGTAATGCAACATGGAAAGCTTGAATAAATAAAGAATCATGGAAAGCTCAAGAAAGTAAAGTAGTGTAGAAAAGCATCATAGAAAGTTTGAATAAATAAAGCAGCATGGAAAGCTTTAGTTATTAAAGTAGCATGGAAAGCTTGAGTAAGTAAAGCAACATGAAAAATTGGTATATAAAACCTATGTAAGTAAAGCGGTGTGGAAAGCTCGAGTAAGTAAAGTATCATGGAAAGCTTAAGTAAGTAAAACAATGTGGATATCCCAAGCAAATAAAGTAGCATGGAAAGTTCAAGTAGGTAAAGTAGTATGGAAAATAATTGTGGAAAGCCTAAGTAAGTAAAGCAACATGGAAAACCTACGTAATTAAAGCAACTTGGAAAGTCTAAGTAAATAAAATAGTACAAAAAATCAGTGTGGAAAGCCCAAATAAGTAAATCAATGTAAAAATCTTGAGTAAGTAAAGTAACATGGAAAGACCAAGTAAGTAAAGCAACATGGAAAGCCTGAGTAAGTAAAGTATTGTGGAAAGCTCGATTAAGTAAAACATCATGGCAATGTATCCTAAAAAGCTTGAGTAAATAAAGAAGTGTGAAAAAACAATGTGAAAAGTTTGAGTAAGTAAAGAAGCATGGAAAAGTAGTGTGAAAAGCTTGGTTAAATAAAGCATCATGGAAATCCTAAATAAGTAATGCAACGTGGAAAAGTAGTGTAGAAATTTTGAGTAAGTAAAGCGGCATGGAAAACTCGAGTAAGTAAACCAGTGTAGAACATTAGTGTAAAAAGCCCAAGTAATTAAATTAGCATGTAAAAGCAACATGGAAAACTTGAGTAAGTAATTTAGTGTGGAAAATTAGAATGGAAATCTCAAGTAAGTAAAGCAACATGGAATGCCTAAGTAAGTAAAGTAGTGTGGACATCCCAAGTAAGTAAAGCAACATGAAAATGTTGCCTGGAAAGCCTGAGTATGTTAACTAGTGTAGAAATCTCAAGTAAGTAAAGTAGAGTGGAAAGATTAAGTAAACTAGCCTAAAAAAGTAGCATGGAAAGCCTAAGTAAGTAAAGTATCATGGAAAAGTAACATGGAAAGCCCATATAAAGTAGTGTGGAAAGCTTGAGTAAGTTAAGAAGCATGGAAAGCCCAAATAAATAAAGTAACATAGAAAAATAACATGGAAATCTTGAGTAAGTAAAGCATCATTAAAAGACAGTGTAAACAACTCAAAAAAGTAAGTCATTATCGAAAGCCTAAGTAAGTAAGGCAATGTGGAAAACTTGAGTAAGTAAAGTAGCATAAAAAAGCAACATGAATAGCTCGAGTAAGTAAAGCAGTGTAGAAAATAAGTATGGAATGCTTGAGTAAGTAAAATAATGTGGAAAGCTCGAGTAAAGTAGCATGGAAAATCAGCATAGAAATCTTGAGTAAGTAAATCAACATAGAAAGCCTGAGTAAGTAAAGTAGCATGAAAATCTTGAATAAGTAAAGTAGCATAGAAAAATAACTTGAAAAGCCTGAGAAAGTAAAGTAACATGAAAATACCAAGTAGGCAAATCAGCATGTAAAAATAGTGTGGATAGCCTAAGTAAGTAAAGCAACATATAAAGCATCATGAAAATCTTGAGTAAATAAAGCAACATAGAAAGCTCAAGTTAGTAAAGAAGTGTGGAATGCCTAAGTAAGTAAATTAGAGCGATAATCTTGAGTAAGTAATATAGCATGAAAAAGCAATGTAGTAATTTCAAATAAGTAAAGCAGTGTGGAAACCATGATTAAGTAAAGTAGCATGAAAATCTTGAGTAAGTAAAGTAGTGTTGAAAAGTATCTTGAAAAGTCTGAGTAAGTAAAGTAGTGTGTAAATTTTGAGTAAATAAAGGAAAATGGAAAGCCTGAAAAAGTAAAATAATGAGAAAAATTAGTGTGGAAAGCCTGAGTAAGTAAAGTAGTGTGGAAAGGTTGAGTAAGTAAAGTAGTGTAGAAGCCCTGTGTAAGTAAAAGAGCATGGAAAGATTGCGATTGGAAAGCTAAGTAAGTAAAGCAATTTGAAAAACAAAATTAAGTAAAATAATGTGGAAAGCTCGAGTAAGTAAAGTAAGGTAAAAAACCAAGTAAGTAAAATAACATGGAAAAATAGTGTCAAAAGCTTGAGTAAGTAATGCAACATGGAAAGCCTGCGTAAGTAAAGTAGCATAAAAAGCTTAAGTAAATAAAGAAACATAGAAAATTTGAGTAAATAAAGTAGCTTGGAAAATTATCATGGAAAGCTTGAGTAATTAAAGCAATATGGAAACCCTGATTAAGTATAATAGCATGGAAAGCCTGAGTACCTAAAGTAGTATGAAAAAGTAGTGTAAAAATATTGAGTAAATAAAGCAATGTGGAAAGCCTAAGTAATTAAAGCAACTTATAAAATATGATTAATTAAAACAACATAAAAAAATAGTGTGGAAAGGAAAAATAAGTAAAGTAATGTGAAAAGCCCGTGTAAGTAAAGTATCATGAAAAGCTTGAGTACGTAAAGCAACATAGAAAGCCTAAGTAAGTAAAGCAGCATGAAAAGTGTGAATAAGTAAAGCAATGTGGAAATCCCAAGTAAGTAAAGTAGTAGGGAAATCTTGAGTAAGTAAAGTAGCATGAAAACCCTAAGTAAAGTAGATTAGAAAGCTCAAGTAAGTAAAGCAATGTAGAAAGGTTGAGAAAGTAAATTAGTATAAAAAAATAGTGAGGAAAGCTTGAATAAGTAAAGTATCATAGAAAATTAGCGTGGAAAGCCTAAATAAGTAAAGTAGCATGGAAAGCCTAAGTAAGTAAAGCTACGTAGAAATCTTGAGTAAGTAAAGCATCTTGAAAATATCAAGTAAGTAATGCAACATTTAAAAGGAACATGAAAAGCATGAGTAAATAAATCAACTTAGAAAGCATGAGTAAGTAAAGCAATGTGGAAAAGCTACGTGGAAAGCCTGATTAAGTAAATAATCATGAAAAAGTTGCATGGAAAGCCCGAGTAAGTAAATTAGTGTGGAAATCTCGAGTAAGTAAAGTATTCTAAAAAATTAGTGTGGAAAGCTTGAGTAAGTAAAACAACATGAAAATCTTGAGTAAGTAAAGTAACATAGAAAGCTTGTGTAAGTAAAGGAACATAAAAAGTAGTGTGGAAATATTGAGTATGTAAGGTAGCATGGACAACCTAAGTAAGTAATGCAGTATAGAAAAGTAGCATGGAAATCCCAAATAAGTAAAGCAATGTGGATAATCAGCTGTGAAAGATTGAGTAAGTAAAGCAACATGGAAAAGCTACGTGGACCTGAGTTAGTAAAGCAGTGTGGAAATCTTGAGTAAGTAAATTATCATAGAAAAAGAGCGTGAAAATCTTGAGTAATTAAAATAGTGTTGAAAGATTGAGTAAGTAAAGTAGCATGAAAATCTTCAGTGAATAAATTAGCATGAAAAAGCAGCATGAAAAGCATGAGTAAATAAAGCAACACAGAAAGCTTGAGTAAGTAAACTAGTGTGGAAAAGCTACGTGGAAATCTCAAGTCGTAAAGCAACGTAGAAAAGTTGTGTGAAAATCTCAAGTAAATAAAGTAGAGTGGAAAACATGAGTGAGTAAAGTAGTGTGAAAAACTTGAGTAAATAAATCAACATGGAAAAATAGAGTGGAAAGCCTAAGTAAAAGATCAAGTAAATAAAATAGTGTGGAAATTTTGAGTAAGTAAAGAAGTGTAGAAAGCCTGAGTAAGTAAAGCAATGTGGAAAGCATGAGTAAGTAAATTACTGTGGAAAGATAGAGTAAGTAAATTAGTATGAAAAAATAGCATGGAAAGTATGACTAAGTAAAGTAGCATGAAAAATCAATGTGGAAAGCTCAAGTAAGTAAAGGATTGTGAAAAAGCTACATGGAAACCCTGAGTTAGTAAAGTAGTGTGGAAAGCCTGACTAAGTAAAGTAGCATGGAAAAGTAGTGTGAAAAGTATGAGTAAGTAAATCAACATAGAAATCATGAAAAAGTAAAGCATCATGGAAATTCTAAGTAAAGCAACATAGAAAGCCCAAATAAGTAAAGTAGTGTGGAAAGCTTGAGTAAGTAAAGTAGCATGGAAATCTTGAGTAAGTAAAGTAGCATAAAAAGTTAGCATGAAAAGCCTGAATAAGTAAACTAGCATGAAAAGCTTGAGTAACTAAAGCAACATGGAAAGCCCAAGTACGTAAAGCAATGTGGAAATCTCGAGTAAGTAAAGGAGCATGAAAAGCCTTATTAAGTAAAGAAGCATGGGAAAGCATCATGGAAAGCCTAAGTAAGTAAAGTAGCATAAAAAAATAATGTGAAAAGCTAGAGTAATTAAAGTAGCATGGAAAGGCAGCATGGAAAGCTCGAGTAAGTAAAATATTATGGAAGGCTTGAGTAAGTAAAGCAATGCGGAAAGCCTAAGTAGGTAATGTAGCATGGAAAGCCTTAGAAATTAATGCAATGATGAAATCCCAAATAAGTAAAGTAACATGGAAAAGTAGTGTGGAAAGCCTAAGTAAGTAAATCAATATAAAAAAATAATGTGGAAAGCTCAAGTAATTAAAGAAGCATGGAAAGCTCAAGTAAGTAAAGAAGCATAGAAAGCTCGAGTAAGTAATGTAGCATGGAAAGCTCGAGTAAGTAAATAAATATAGAAAGTCTGAGTGAGTAGCATAGAAAGACTAAGTAAGTAAATCAGTATAGAAAGCTTATGTAAGTAAAGCAAGATGGAAAGCATGAATAAGTAAAGCAACATAGAAAAGTAGCATGGAATGTCTAAACAAAGCAATATAGAAATCCTGAGTAAGTAAAGCAACATGGAAAATCAGCATGGAAAGCCTGAGTTAGTAAAACAACATAAAAATCTTTAGTAAGTAAAGTAGCATGGAAAAGTAACGTGCAAAGCCTTATTAAGTAAAATAATGTGAAAAACTTGAGTAAGTAAAGCAACATATAAATCTCAAGTAAGTAAAGTAACATGGAAAAGTAATGTGGAAATTCCAAGTAAAGCAACATAGGAAGCCCAAGTAAGTAAAGCAATGTGGAAAAGTAGCGTGAAATTTTTTGAGTAATTAAAGCATCATGGAAAAGCAGTGTGGGAAGCCCGAGTAATTAAAGTATCATGGAAACATAGTGTGGAAAGCTTGAGTAAGTAAAGCAACATAGAAAGTAAAAGTAAGTAAATCAATATAGAAAAGTAGCATGAAAAACTAGAGTAATTAAAGTATCATGGAAAAGTAGTGTGAAAAGCTTGAGTAAGTAAAGCAGCGTGGAAAACCCAAGTAGGTAAAGCAATGTGAAAATCCCAAGTAAAGTAGCATGGAAAGCCTGAGTAACGAAAGCAATGTTGAAAGCATGAGTAAGTAAATGAACATGGAAAAGTAGTATGGAAAGCTCAAGTAAGTAAAGCAGTGTGAAAATCCCAAGTAAAGCAACAAGAAAAAGTAATGTGAAAATCCATTGTAAGTAAAGTAGCATAGAAAGGTAGTTTGGAAAGCTTGAGTAAGTAAATCAAAATGGAAAGTAGTTTAGAAAGTCTGAGTAAGTAAAACAATGTGGAAAATTAGTGTGAAAGGCTTGAGTAAGTAAAGTAGCATTGAAATCTCGACTAGGTAAATCAATGTGGAAATCTTGAGTAAGTAAAGTAGTGTGAAAAACTTGAGTAAGTAAAGTAGCATGGAAGTGTAGCTTGAAAAATTCTGAGTAAGTAAAGCAGCATAGAAAAGCTTGCATAAGTAAATTAGCATGGAAAATAAGTGTGAAAATCTCATGTAAGTAAAGTAGTGTGGAAAGCTTGAGTAAGTAAAGTAGCATTGAAATTTTGAGTGAGTAAAGCAGCATGGAAAAGTAATGTGGAAAGCTTGAGTAAGTAAAGTAGAGTGAAAAGCCTGAATAAATAAATCAACGTAAAAAATTAGTCTGGAAAGCCTAAGTAAAGCAGTGAGGAAAGCTTGAGTAAGTAAAACAATGTGAAAATATCAAGTAAGTAAAGCAGTGTGGAAAGCTTAAGTAAGTAAAGAAGTGTGAAAATGTAGCATGGAATATTCACATAAGTAAAGTAACATGGAAAGTTTGAGTAAGTAAAACAACATATAAAGTCCAAGTAAGTAAAGTAGTGTGGAAACCTTGAGTAAGTAAAGTAGCATGGAAAAATAGTGTGAAAATCTCAAGTAAATAAAGTAACATGAAAAATATGTGTGGAGATCCTGAAGAAGTAAAGCGCCATAAAAATCTTGAGTAAGTAAATCAACATAGACAAAAAGCATGAAAAGCCCTAGTAAGTAAAGTAGTGTGGAAAACCCAATTAATTAAAGTAACATGAAAGAATAATGTGGAAAGATTGAATAAGTAAATTAGTGTGGAAAAACAATGTGAAAGGGTAAAATAAGTAAAGCAGTGTGGAAAATAGTGTGAAAAGATCAAGTAAGTAAAGCACCATGGAAACCCTGAGTAAGTAAAGTGACATGAAAAAGTAGTGTGGAAAACCCAAGTAAGTAAAGTAGCGTGCAAAGCTTGAGTAAGTAAAATAGTGTGGAAAGCTTGAGTAAGTAACACAATATGGAAAAGCAGCATGGAAAGGTTGAATAAGTAAAGCAGCATGACAAGACCAAGTAAGTAGAGCAGCATGGAAAGATAGACTAAGTAAAGCAGCATGAAAATCATTGAGTAAGTAAAGTAGTGTGGAAAGATCAGGTAAAATAACATGGAAATCTTGAGTAAATAAAGTAGTGTGAAAAGCTTGAGTAAGTAAAGTATTATGAAAAATCATTGTAGAAAGCCTGAGTAAGTAAAGCAACATAAAAAGCTTGAGTAAGTAAAGTAGTGTGAAAAGCTCAATTAAGTAAAGTAGTATGGAAAAGTAGTGTGAAAAGTCGAAGAAAATAAAATAACATAAAAAGATTGAGTAAGTAAAGTAGTGTGAAAAAGCAACATAAAAAGCTTGAGTAACTAAAGCAACATCGAAATCTTGAGTAAGTAAAGCAACATAGAAAACCCAAGTAAAGTATCATAAAAAGCTCATGTAAGTAAAACAATATGGAAAAGTAGCATGAAGAACCTAAGTAAGTAAGTAGTGTGGAAAGCCCGATTAAGTAAAGCAAGATGAAAATCTTGAGCAAGTAAAGTATCATGAAAAGTTTGAGTAAATAAAATAGTGTGTAAATTTAGTGTGCAAAGCTCGAGTAAGTAAAGAAGTTTGGAAAAATAGTGTGAAAATCCCATGTAAGTAAGGTAGTGTGGAAAGCTTGAGTAAGTAATGCAACATGAAAAAGCAAGGTGGAAATCTCAAATAAGTAAAGCAGCATGGAAAACCTAAATAAGTAATATAATGGGAAAATCTTGAGTAAGTAAAGTAGCATGGGAAAGTAGCATAGAAATCTTGAGTAAGTAAAGCAGCATGAAAAGATCGAGTAAGCAAAGCAGCTTGGAAAGCTTGAGTAAAAAAGTAGCATGTAAAGCTTGAGTAAGTAAAACAACGTAGAAAGCCTTAGTAAAAAAAGTATTATGGAAAAGAAGCATGGAAATTCTGAGTAAGTATAGTAGCATGGAAAGATTGAGTAAATAAAGCAACACGGAAAAGGAGTATGGAAAACTCGAGTAAGTAAAGTAGTGTGCAGAGCTCAAGTAAGTAAAATAACATGGAAAACTTGAGTAAGTAAAGCTACATGGATATCTTGAGTAAGTAAAACAGCATGGAAATACTGAGTAAGTAAAGTAGTGTGGAAAGCTTGAGTAAGTAAAATAACATGGAAAGTTTGAATAAGTAAAGTAGCATGGAAAGACTAAGTAAGTAAAAGGATGTGGAAAAATAACATGGAAATCCCATGTTAGTAGTGTAGTGTGGAAAGCATGAGTAAGTAAAGTAGTGTGAAAAATTTGAGTAGGTAATGAAGCATGGAAAATTAGAGTGAAAAGCCCGAGTAAGTAAATTAACATAGAAAAGCTGTGTGGAAAGCTAAAGTAATTAAAGCATCATAGAAAGCTTGAGTAAGTAAAGTAGCATGGAAAGCTCGAGTAAGTAAAGCAGCATGAAAATTCAAGGTAAGTAGAGCAACATAGAAAACCTGAGTAATTAAAGCAATGTGGAAAGCTCAAGTAAGTAAAGTAACATGGAAAGCTTGAGTAAGTAAAGCAACGGTGAAAGCCTGAATAACTAAAGCAACGTGGAAACCCTTAGTGAGTGAAGTAGCATGAAAAATTAGTGTATAAATCCTAAGTAAGTAAAGCAACGTGGAAAAGTAACATTGAAAGCTCAAGTTAGTAAAGTAGTGTGGAAATATTGAGTAAGTAAAGCAGTGTGGAAAAGTAGCATGAAAAGATTTAGTAAGTAAAACAATGTGAAAAGCTTGAGTAAGTAAAGCAACATGGAAAGCCCAAGTAAATTAGTGTGGAAAAGTATCATGGAAAGCCCAAGTAATTAAAGTAGTATGAAAAAGTAGAATGAAAATCCTAAGTAAAATAACATGGAAAAGAAATGTAGAAATATTGAGTAAATAAAGTAGCATGGAAATCTTGAGTAAATAAGGTAGCATGGAAAGCTCAAGTAAGTAAATCAGTGTGAAAATCTTGACTAAGTAAAGTAGTGCAAAATTTTTGATTATGTAAAGTAGCATGGAAAGCCTGAGTAAGTAAATCAAGATGAAAAGCCCAAGTAAGTAAAGCAATGTGGAAAACTCAAGTATGTAAAGCAACATATAAAAGTGGTCTAGAAATCTTGAATAAGTAAATCAATTTAGAAAAGCATCATGGAAATACCAAGTAAGTAAATCAACATGGAAAGCTCTAAGTAAATAAAGCAGTGTGGAAAGATCAAACATGTAAAGTAGCATGGAAAATTATAATAGAAACCCTGAGTAAGTGAAATAGCATGGAAAAATAGTGTGAAAAGCTTGAGTAATTAAAGTAGCATGGAAAGCTTGAGTAAGTAAATCAACATGGAAAAGTAGTGTAAAAAACTTGAGTAAGTAAAGTAGCATGGAAAGCTTGAGTAAGTAAAGTATCTAGGAAAAGTAGCATGGAAAGCCCGAATAAGTAAAACAACGTGGAAAGCTTGAGTAAGTAAAGCAATGTGGAAATCTTGAGTAAGTAAAGGAACATAGAAAAGTAGCATTGGAGATCCAAAGTAAGTAAATCAGTGTGAAAAATAAGCTTGGAAAGCCTATGTAAGTAAAGCAACATAAAAAAGTAGAGTGAAAAGTTAAGGTTAGTAAAGCAGCATGGAAAGCTTGAGTAAGTAAAAGAGCATGGAAAGCCTAAGTAAGTAAAGCAGCATGGAAAGCTTGAATATGTAAAGCAATGTGAAAATCCCAAGTAAGTAAAGCAATGAGGAAATGCAACATACAAAACCCAAATAAGTAAAGCGACATGAAAATCTTATGTAACCAAAGCATCATAGAAAGCCTGAGTAAGTAAAGTAGCATATAAAGCTTGAGTAAGTAAATCAATGTGGAAAGCCCAAGTAAGTAAAGCAGTATAGAAAGCTTGAGTAAGTAAAGCATCATGGAAAGCTTGAGTAAGTAAAATAGCATAGAAAAGGAGTATTTAAAGCTTGAGTATGTAAAGTATAGTGGAAATGTTAGGTAAGAAAATCTCAAGTAAATAAACCAATGTGGAAAGCTTGAGTAACTAAAGTAGCATAGAAAGACTTATAAATTTTGAGTAAGTAAAGCAACATGGAAAGCTCAAATAAGTAAAGAAACATGGAAAGCTCGAGTAAGTAAAGTGGTGTGGAAAAGCAGGGTGGAAAGCTTGAGTAAGTAAAGTAGCATGGAAAGCTTGAGTAAGTAAAGTAACGTCAAAATCCTAAGTTATTAAAGCAACATGGAAAGCTCAAGTAATTAAAGTAGTGTAGAAATCTCGAGTAAGTAAAGCAATGTGGAAAGCTTGAGTAAGAAAAGCAACATAAAAATCCCTACTAAAGCAACATGGAAAGCTTGATTAAGTTAAGTAGTGTAAAAAGCCTGAGTAAGTAAAGAAACATGGAAAAGTAGCATGGAAAGTTTGAGTAAGTATAGCAACATGGAAAAATAATGTGGAAAGTCTGAGTAAGTAAAGCAGTTTAGAAAAATAGCATGGAAAGCTAGAGTAAGGAAAACAACGTAGAAAAGTAGCATGGAAAGCCCTAGTGAGTAAAGAAATGTAGAAAGTTTGAGTAAGTAAAGCATTGTGGAAAGCTTAAGTATGTAAAGAAGCATATAAAAGTAACATGGAAAGTTTGAGTAAGTAAAGCAGTATGAAAAGCTCGTGTAAGTAAAGCAATCTAGAAAAGTAGCATGGAAAGCCTGAGTAAGTAAAGTAGTTTAGAAAAGCAGTGTTAAAAATCTAAGTAAATAAAATACCATGGAAAAGTTGTGTGAAATGCTTGAGTATGTAAAGTAGCATGGAAAAAAAGTATGACTAATTAAAGTAGTGTGGAAATCCCAAGTAAGTAAAGCAGTGTGGAAAAATAGTATGGAATGCTCAAATAAGTAACGTAGTGTGGAAAGCTTGAGTAAGTAAATTAAGTTGGAAAAGTTTTATAAAAAGCTTGAGTAAGTAAAGTAACATAGAAAATTAGCATGGAAAGCCCATGTAAGTAAAGCAGCATGGAAAGCCCACATAAGTAAAGTAGCATGGAAAACCTGAGCAAGGAAAGTAGCGTGAAAAGTTTAAGTAAAGTAGCATGGAAATCTTGAGTAACTAAAGTAATGTGAAAATCATAAGTAACTAAAGTAGCATGGAAAGTAGCATGAAAATTTTGAGTAACTAAAACAACATAGAAAGCCTAAGTAAGTAAAGGAACATGGACATCCTAAGTAAGTAAAGCAACATGGAAAAATAACATTAAAATCTGAACAAATTAAAGTAGCATGGAAAGCCCAAGTAAGTAAAGGAACGTGAAAAAGTAGTGTGGAAGGCATCAGTAAGTAAAGTATCGTGGAAAAGGAGCATGGAAAGCCTGAGTAAGTAAAGCAATGTGAAAATTTTGAGTAAGTATAACAGCATGGAAAGTATGAATAAGTAAAGCAGCATATAAAATGAGTGTGAAAAGCTTGAGTAAGTAAATCAACATATAAAAGTAGCATGGAAAGCCCTAATTATTAAATTAGCATGGAAAGCTTGAGTAAGTAAAGTAACATGGAAAAATTGAGTAAGTAAAGCAGCATGAAAAGCTCATGTAAGTAAATCATCATGAAAAGCATAAGTAACTAAATCAATGTGAAAAAGTAGCATAAGAAGCATGAATAAATAAAGCAGCATGAAAAGCATGAGTAAGTAAAGAAATAGGGAAATCTTGAGTAAGTAAAGTAACATGGAAAAATAACATGAAAAGTTTAAGTAAATTAGCATTGAAAAGTAGCCTAAAAATCTTGAGTAAGTAAAGTAGCATGAATATCTTGAGTAAGTAAAGCAACATGGAAAGCTCGATTAAGTAAACTATCATGGAAAGCCTAAGTAAAGCACCATGGAAATTTTGAGTAAGTAAAGTAGCATGAAAAATAATTGTGTAAAGCTCAAGTAATTAAAGTAGCATGGAAAAGCAACATGGAAAGATTGAATAAGTAAAGTAGCATGGAAACCATGAGTAAGTAAAGCAACATGGAAAACTTGAGTAATTAAAGCAGTGTTTGCAAGTAGCATAAAGAGTTTGAGTAAGTAAAGCAATATAGAAAGCCTGAGGTAGTAAATCAATGTGAAAAGCCTGAGTAAGTAAAGTAATATGGAAAAGTAGTGTGGAAAGCCCCAGTTTGTAAAGTAGCTTAGAAACCTTGAGTAAGTAAAATAGTATGAAAAAATCAAGTAAGTAAATCAACAAGAAAAAGCATCATGGAAAGCTTGAGTAATTAAAATAGCATGAATAACTCAAGTAAGTAAAGCAACATTGAAAGCTCTGAGTAAGTAAGTAGCATCTAAATCCTGAGTAAGTAACATAATGTGAAAAGCTTGAGTAATTAAAGCAACATGGAAAAGCAATATGAAAATATTGAGTAACTAAAGTAGAGTGGAAAGTCATCATGGAAAGCCCGACTAAGTAAAGTAATGTATATAACTAGTGTGAAAAACTCTAGTTAGTAGAGTAGTGTGGAAACCTTGAGTAAGTAAAGTAGCATGCAAAAGTAACATAGAAAACATGAGTAAGTAAAGTAGCATGGAAACCCTAAGTAAATAAAGAAACATGGAAAGCCTGAGTAAGTAAAACAATGTGAAAATCGTATTTAAGTAAAGTAGTGTGGAAATCCATAATAAATAAAGTAGCATGAAAAAGTAGCGTGAAAATTGAGAGTAAGTAAAGTAATATGGAAAGCTTAAGTAAAGTAGTATGAAAAACCTAAATAAGTAATGTTGCATGGAAAATCAGTGTGAAAAACTTGAGTAAGTAAATGAACGTGGAAATCCTGAGTAAGTAGTGAGGAAAGCCTGATAAAGTAAAGCAACATAGAAAAATAATGTGCAAAAGTATCGTGGAAAACCTAAGTAAAGAAACATAGAAAGCCTAAGTAAGTAAATTAGCATAGAAAGCTTGAGTAAGTAAATCAGCATGGAAAGCTTGAGTAAGTAAAACAACATGGAAATCCCAAGTAAGTAAAGCAACTTGAAAAGATCGAGTAAGTAAATCAATACGAAAAAAGTGTAGAATGCCTGAGTAAGTAAAGCAGCCTAGAAAGTTGAAGTAAGTAAATCAACATGAAAAGCTCGAGTAAATAAAACAACATGAAAACCCTGAGTAAGTTAAGCAGTGTAAAAAGGTCGAGTAAGAAAAGTAGTGTGTAAAAGTAGTGTGGAAAGCTTGAGTAAGTAAAACAGTGTGGAAAATTAACATAGAAAGCCTTAGTAAATAAAGCATCATAGAAAGCTTGAGTATTGAAAGTAGTGTAGAAATCTTGAGTAAGTAAAGAAGCATGGAAAATTAGCATAGAAATACTGAGTAGGTAAAGTAGCATGGAAAAGTAATGTAAACTCCATGAGTAAGTAAAGTAATAAGTAAATATTGAGCAAGTAAAGTAGCATGGAAAACTTGCATAAGTAAAGCAACATGGAAAAGCAGCGTGGAAATTTTGAATAAGTAAAGCATCATTAAAATCCCAAGTAAAGTAGTGTGAAAACCTTGAGTAAGTAAAGTAGTGTGGAAAAGCATTATGGAAATCTTGAGTAAGTAAAGTAGCATGAAAATATGTGGAAAGCTTGACTAAGTAAATTATTGTGTAAAGCCTCTATAAGTAATCAAACATGGAAAGCTCAAGTAAGTAAAGTAGCATGGAAAGCTTGAGTAAGTAAATCAGTGTAAAAATTATGAGTAAGTAAAGTAGCATGAAAAGCTTGAGTAAGTAAAACAACATGGAAAGTTCAAGTAAGTAACGTAGTGTGGAAAAGCAGCATGGAAAGATCAATTAAGTAAAGCAACATGAAAAAGTGGCGTGAAAAACTCAAGTAAAGCAGTGTGAAAAACTCGAGTAATAAAAGTAGTATGGAAAGCCTAAATAAGTAAAGTAGTATAGAAAAGAAGCATAGAAAGCTTGAGTAAGTAAAGCAGTGTGGAAAGCTGAAGTTTTTAAAGCAACATGGAAAGCTTTAGTAAGTAAAATAGCATGGAAAATCTAGGTAAGCAAAGCAGTGTAAAATATCAGTGTGGAGATCCCAAGTACATTAAGTAACATGGAAAAGTAGCATGAAAAGCCTAAGTTAGTAAAGCAGCATGAAAAGTTTAAGTAAGTAAAACAACATTGAAAGATTGAGTAACTAAAGCAGTGTAGAAAAATAGCATAGAAAATTTAAGTAAAGCAACGTGGAAAGTCTAAGTAAGTAAAGTAGCGTAGGAAGCCCAAATAAGTAAAAAAACATAGAATGATGGAATAAGTAATGCAACATGGAAAAGCAACATGGAAAGATCAAATAAGTAAAGTAGCATTTAAAAGCATCATGAAAAGCCGTAGTAAGTAAAGTAGCATGGAAAAATAGTGTGGAAAGTTCAAATAAGTAAAGTAGCATGGAAATTTTTAGTAAGTAAAACAACATGGAAAGCTCAAGTAAGTAAAGTAACATGGAAATCCTGAGTATATATAATGGTGTGGAAAAATAGCATGGAAAGTCTGAGTAAGTAAAGTAGTGTGGAAAGCTCAAGTAAGTAAAATATGATGGAAAATTTAGTAAATAAAGCAACATGGAAATCTTGAGTAAGTAAAGCAACATAGAAATCTTGAGTAAGTAAAGCAACATGGAAAAGCAGTGTGAAAATCCCAAGTAAAGTAACATGAAAAGCAAGAGTAAGTAAAACAATGTGGAAAATCAACATGGAAAACTTGTATAAGTAAAGCAACATGAAAAAGTAGCATAAATTTTTTTGAGGAAGTAAAGTAGCATGGAAAGCCTAAGTAAGAAAATCAATGTGTAAAGCTCAAGTAAGTAAATCAATGTGAAAAAATAGAGTGGATAATCTGAGTAAATAAAGCAACATGGAAAGCTTGAGTAAGTAAAATAGTATGGAAGGCCTGAGTAAGTAAAACAGTGTGGAAATCTTGAGTAGGTAATGTAGTATTTAAAAACAACGTGAAAAGTCTGAGTAATTAAAGCAATGTGGAAAGATCAGTATGTAAATTTGCATGGAAAAGCAGTGTGGAAAGCCCAAGTAAATAAAGCAATGTGGAAAAGTAGTGGGGAAAGCTTAAGTAAAGAAGCCTAGAAAGCTTGACTAAGTAAAGAAGCATGGAATTCTCAAGTAAGTAAAGCAACATGAAAATATTGAGTAAGTAAAGCAACATGGAAAACTTAAGTAAGTGAGGTAGCATGGAAATCCTGAGTAAGTAAAGGAGTGTGGAAAGTTTGAGTAAGTAAAGATGTGTGAAAAGCCCAAATAAGTAAAGTAGGGTGGAAAAGTAGTGTAGAAAGTCTGATTAAGTAAAGCATCATGGAAATCTTGAGTAAGTAAAGTAACATAAAAAATCAGCGTGGAAAGCTTGAGTTGGTAAAGGAGCGTGGAAAGCTTGAGTAAGTAAAGTAGCATGGAAAAGTAGTGTAAAAATTCTTATTAAGTAAAACAGTGCGAAAAACTTGAGTAAGTAAAGCAACATAGAAATCTCAAGTAAATCAGTGTGGAAAAGTAATGTAGAAAACTTAAGTAAAGCTACATGGAAATCCCAAGTAAGTAAAATAATTTAAAAAAATAGCATGGAAACCGTGATTAATTAAAGTATCATCGAAAAGCAGTGTGGAAAGCCTAAGTATGTAAAACAACATGGAAAAGAAATGTGGAAAGTCCAAGTAAGTAAAGTAGCGTGAAAAGCCTGAGTAAGTAAAACAACATTTAAATCTTGAGTAAGTAAATAAATATGGAATAGTAGTGTGGAATGCTAAAGTAAGTAAAGCAATGTAAAAAACCCGATTAAGTAAAGTAGCATGGAAAAGTAAGGTGGAAAGCTTGAGTAAGCAAAGAAGTGTGGAAAGCTTGAGTAAGTAAAGCAATGTGGAAATGTTGTGTAGAATATTTGAGTGAGTAAATTAACATGTAAAATTAGTGTGGAAGGCTTGAGTAAGTAAATCAGTGTGGAAATCTAGATAAAGTAAATCAATGTAGAAATGTAGTGTGGAAAGCCTGAGTAAGTAAATGAGTGTGAGAATCTTGAGTAAGTATAGTAGCATGAAAAATTAACATAGACAAGCTTGATTAAGTACAAGAACATAGAAAAGTAACATGGAAAACTCAAGTAAAGCAACGTGGAAAAGCCCAAGTAGTTAAAGTAGCATGGAAAAGCAATGTGAAAAGCTTGGCTGAGTAAAGTATCATGGAAAATTAGCATGGAAAGCTCTAGTAAATCAGATTGGAAAGCTCAAGTAAGTAAAGCAGATTGGAAAGCTTAATAAATTAGTGTGGAAAAGTAGCGTGGAAAACTTGAGTAAGGTAGTGTGGAAAGCTTGAGTAAGTAAAGCAACATAAAAATATTGAGTAAGTAAAGCAGTGTGAAAAGCTTAAGTAAGTAAAGAAATGTAGAAAAACATCATGGAAAGATCGAGTAAGTAAATCAACATACAAAAGTAGCATAGAGAGTTTGAGTAAATAAAATAACATAGAAATCTTGAGTAAGTAAAGCAGTGTCGAAAACCTGAGTAAGTAATGCAACGTGGAAAAATAGTGTAGAGAGCTCGAGTAAGTAAAGCAACATGAAAAATTAGCATGGAAATCCTGAGTAAGTAAAGTGGCATAGAAAGTCTGAGTAAGTAAAGCAATGTGGAAAAATAACATGGAAATCTTGAGTAAGTAAAGTAATGTGGAAAGCTCGATTAAGTAAAGCAACATGGAAAGCACGAGTAAGTAAATTAGTGTGAAAAAGCAACGTGGAAAGCCTGAATAAGTAATGTAGCATGGAAAAGTAATGCGTAAATCTTGAGTAACTAAAGTAGCATAGAAAGTTAGAGTAATTAAAGTGACATGAAAAAGCAGTGTGGAAAGCCCAAATAAGTAAAGCATCATGGAAAGCTTGAGTAAGTAAAACAATGTAGAAAGCTTGAGTAAGTAACACAACATGAAAAAGTAGTGTGGAAAGCCTTAATAAGTAAAGTAGCATGGAAAGCCCAAGTAAGTAAAATAGCATGGAAAAGCAACATGGAAAGCTGGAGTAAGTAAAACAACGTGAAAATATTGAGTAAATAAAGTAGCATGGAAAGATAAAGTAAAATAACATCAAAACTTTGAGTAAAATAATGTAGAAAAGTAGCGTGAAAAGCTCGAGTTAATAAAGCAGCGTGGAAACCTTGAGTAAGCAAAGTAATGTGGAAAGCCATAGTAAGTAAAGCAACATGGAAAGCATGAGTAAGTAAACTAGTATGAAAGCTTGAGTATGTAAAGAAGTGTGGAAAAGTAACATGGAAAGCTTGAGTAAGTAAAGCAGTATGGAAATCCTGAGTAGGTAAAGCAACATAGAAAAGTAGCATTGAAAGCCTAAGTAAGTAAAGTAGTTTAGAAAAGGAGTGTGGAAAATCTTAGTAAATAAAGTAGCATGTAAAATTAGTGTGGAAAACCTGAATAACTAAAGAAGCATGAAAAGCTTGAATAATTAAAGCATCATGGAAATCTCAAATAAGTAAAGTAGTGAAGAAAAGTAGTCTAGAAAGCTCGAGTAAGTAAAGTAGCATGGAAAGCTCGAGTAATTAAATAACACATAAAGCCTAAGTAAGTAAAGTAGTTTGGAAAATCATAGTGGAAAGCTCGAGTAAATAAAGTAGGGTGGAAAAGCAATATGGAAAGCCTAAGTAAGTAAAGTAGCATGATGTAAGTAAAGTATCATGGAAAACCTGAGTAAGTAAAGTAGTGTAAAAAGCTTGAGTAAGTAAAGTACCATGGAAAGCTTGAGTAAGTAAAGCGATGTGGAAAGCATGATTAAGTAATGCATCATGGAAGGCTCAAGTAAGCAAAGCAATATGGAATGCCCAAGTAAGTAAAGTAATGTGGAAAGCTCAAGTAAGTAAAGCAATGTAGAAAAGTAGCATGAAAAGCTCAAGAAACTAAAGCAACATGGAAAGCCCGAGTAAGTAGAGTAACATGAAAAAGTAGTGTGGAAAACTTGAGTAAGTAAAGTAGCATAGAAAACTCATGTAAAGTAGCATGAAAATTTTGAGTAAATAAAGTAGTGTGAAAAATCTGAGTACGTAAAATAGCATGGCAAAGTAGCATGGAAAGCTTGAATAAGTAAAGAGATGTGAAAATCCCAAGTAAAGCAGCATGGAAAGTATGAGTACGTAAATAAGCATGGAAAATGAGCATGAAAAGATTAAGTAAAGCAATGTAGAAAAGTAGTGTGGAAAGCCTGAGTTAGTAAAGTAGCACAAAAATCTCAAGTACGTAAGATAACATGGAAAGCTTGAGTAAGTAAAGCAACATGAAAATCTCAAGTAGTTAAAGCAACGTGGAAAGGATGAGTAAGTAAAGAAACATCCAAAAGTAGCATATAAAGCTTAAATAAATAAAGCAATATTGGAAACTCGAGTAAGTAAAGCAATGTGGAAAGCTTGAGTAAGTTAAGTAACATTGAAAAGTACTATGGAAAGTCTAAGTAAGTAAAGTAGCATTGAAAAGTAGTGTGGAAATCTCAAGTAAAGTAGCATGAAAAACTTGAGTAATTAAAGCAACATGAAAAGTTCAAATAAGTAAACTAATGTGGAAAGCCTGAGTAAGTAAAGCAGCATGAAAAAGCAGTGTGAAAAGCTTGAGTAAGTAAAGTAGCATGGAAAATCATTGTAGAATGCCTAAGTAAGTAAAATAACATGAAAAAGTAGTGTGGAAAGATCGATTAAGTAAAGTAGCATGGAAATCTTGAGTAATTAAAGTAACGTGGAAATTTTGATTAAGTAAAGCAGCGTGAAAAGTGTGATTAAGTAAACCAACATGGAAAGCTTGAGTAAGTAAAGCAATGTGAAAACCCTGAGTAAGTAAATTAATGTGGCAAAGTAATGTGGAAAGCTCAAATAAGTTAGTGTGGAAAGCTTGAGTAAGCAAATCAGTATGGAAAGCTTGAGTAAGTAAAGCAACATGGAAAGCCTGAATACGTAAGGTAACATAAAAATATTAAGTAAAGTAGCATGGAAAGCTTGAGTAAGTACATAGTGTGAAAATCTTAAGTAAAGCAATGCAAAAAAACAACATGGAATGCTTGAGTAATTAAAGTAGCATGAAAAAGCATAGTGGAAAACTTGAGTAAGTAAAGCAATATGAAAAAGTAGTGTGGAAAGATTGAGTTAGTAAAGTAGCATGGAAAGCTCTAGTAAGTAAAGTAACATGGAGAAACAACATGGAAAATCTGAGTAAGTAGTGTGGAAAGCTTGAATAAATAAAGAAACGTGGAAAGCTCGAGTAAATAAAATAGCATGGAAAGCCCAACTAAGTAAACCAACATAAAAAATCATGTGATAACCTTGAGTAAATAAAGTAGCATGGAAAATAAACATGAAAAGTAGGAGTAAGTAAAGTAGTGTGGAAAACCTGAGTAAGTAACGCAGCGTAGAAAGTCTAAGTAATGTAACATCAAAAATTGATGTGAAAAACTTAAGTAAAATAATGTAAAAAAACTCAATTAAGTAAAGTAGCGTGGAAAGCTTGATTACGTAAAGCAACATAGAAAAACAACATGGAAAAGTGGTGTGGAAAACTTGAGTAAGTAAAACAACGTAGAAAGCTTGAGTAAGTAAAGTAGCATGGAAGGCTTGAGTAAGTAAAACAACATCAAAAGCTTGAGTAAGTAAAGCAACAATGAAAGCTCGAGTAAGTAAATCAACATGTACAAATAGTGTGGAATGTCAGAGTAAGTAAAACATCCTAGAAAGCTAAAATAAGTAAAGCAGCATAGAAACCCTGAGTAAATAAAGCAGCATGGTAATCCCGAGTAAGTAAAGCAATGTAGAAAATTAGTTTAAAAATCCCAAGTACGTAAAATAATGTTGAAAAGTAGCATGGATAGCCTTAGTAAATAAAGCAACATGGAAAGCTTGAGTAAAGAAAATAACATAGAAAGCCTGAGTAAGTAAAGCAACATAAAAAAGAAGTGTAGAAAACTTGAGTAAGTAAAGCAACATGAAAAGCTCGAGTAAGTAAGAAGCATGGAAAAGCAACATGGAAATATCGAGTAAGTAATGTAGCATGTAAAAATAGCATGAAAACCTTGAGTAATTAAATTAGCATGGAAGTCTTAAGTAAGTAAAGTAGCATGCAAATCTTGAGTAAGTAAAGTAGCATGGAAATTCTAAGTAAAGTTGTGCGGAAAATCAAGGTGGAAAGATCAAGTAAGTAAAGCAATGTGGAAAACCCACGTAAGCAAAGCAACATGGAAAAGCAGCGTGAAAAGTTTGAGTAAGTAAAGCAACGTGGAATGATCGAGTAAGTAATGTAGCATGGAAAAGCATCGTGGAAAGTTTGAGTAATTAAAGTTGCATGGAAATGCAATGTGGAAAGTTTGAGTAAGTAAAGTAATGTGGAAAGTCTGAGTAATTAAAGTAGCATGGAAGCCCAAGTAAGTAAAGTAGCATGGAAAGCTTGAGTAACTAAATTAGTGTGAAAAGTTTGAGTAAGTAAAGTAGCGTGGGAAAGTAACGTGAAAAACTTGAGTAAATAAAACAACGTGGAAAAGCAACATGGAAAGCTAGAGTAAGAAAAGTAGTGTGGAAAAGCAACATGGAAAAGTAGTGAGAAGAGCTTAAGTAAGTAAAGCAGCGTGGAAAGATCGAGTAAGAAAAGTAGCACGGAAAGCCTAAATGAGTAAAGTGGCATAGAAAAGTAGCATGAAAAGCTTTTGTAAGTAAACCAGTGTTTAAAGCCAGGGTAAGTAAATCAACATAAAAATCTTGAGTATGTAAACTAGTGTGGAAAATGTTGATAAGTAAAGTAGCATGGAAATCCTAAGTAAGTAAAGGAAAATGGAAAAGTAGCACGAAAAGCCTGAGTTAATAAAGCAACATGGAAATTTTGAGTAAGTGAAGCAACGTGGAAAGCTTGAGTAGTTAAAGCAGGGTGAAAAATTAGCTTGGAAAGTTTGAGTAAGTAAAGAAACATGGAAAGTTTGAGTAAATAAAATAGCGTAGAAAGCTCAAATAAGTAAAGCAACATGGAATGTTAAAGTAAGTAAAGCAACATGGAAAAGTAGCATGGAAATCCTGAGTAAGTAAAGTAGTATGGAAAAGCATCATGGAAATCCCGTAGTAAATTAGCATGGAAAATTAATGTGGAAAGATTAAGTAGCATGGAAAGTTTGAGTAAGTAAATAAACGTGGAAAGCTCGAGCAAGTAAATTAACATGAAAATCTTGAGTAAGTATAGTAATGTGGAAAAGTAACGTGGAAAGTCTGAGTAAGTAAAGTAGTGTGGAAAGCTTGAGTAAGTAAAATAGAAGATAAAACCTAAGTAAAGTAGAGTGGAAATCTTGAGTAAGTAAAACAACACAGAAAATCAATGTGGAAATCCCAAGTAAAGCAACATATGAAGCCAAAGTAATTAAATCAATGCTAAAAAGTAGCATGGAAAGCCCGTGTAAGCAAAGCAACGTGAAAAAGTAGCATGAAAAAGCTCGAGTAACTAATGTGAACTATGAATTTGAATAAGAATAGGAGATTAGTATGGTGTTAGTGACAACGTGCTCAAAACAAATTGATAAGAAACACACTAAGCTAACATCTTCATGCTTAGCTACTAGGGTGAGCTTAGTAAAAAAAACAAATGACAAACACAACTAAAAAGTAATAAAAAATAACAATAGTTCATTCACCTTCCTTAGATTCTCTAAATGCCTTTGTAGTAGTGGCTTGATCGACTTTGTACTCATGAAGTCCTTGGCAATGGAAGCTTGGCTACCTCCATCTCTCCTTGGCACCTTTGGCTTGTGGCTTGGCTTGGCTTGGAATCAATTCGGCATGGTAACACTAGTTGCTTGAAGCTTTTGGAACCAATCTTGAATTATAACTTTGCACAAATTAAGCTTTGAAGATATTTGAGCATAATAAATTTGCACGAAAATAGATTATAAATGATGTGGTAAGGCCTCATATTTATAGATTTTTGGAATTGATCAGACCTGAACCATCCATCTCAGGATCGAGATGTGTGGCTAAGGATTAATCCAATTTTACAATTAAAATTGATAAATAGGCTCATCAATATTTGGGATAAAGGATAAATTAAGAGGCATGGAGGGCTTTGATGAGGCATGAGAGGCATGAATCATGATATTTGTGCCATTTACGGCCTAGAGATGTCTTTCCAAGAAATGAGGTTCGTTGATGATGTAGATATTAAATATTCATTTCCAAAACAAAGTATTCAACAAGTTTTCATGGAATTCTTAATTAGGTTCTAATTTGGTTTAATTATCTCTTAAACATGATTAAACACTTTATGCACAAATTACTCATATTGATCAGAATGCCTTGTTATTGGTCCAAAATTTGATTGGATTGGAATTGGAAGTCAATGTTAGATGCATTGGAATTGTTTTCCTATTTAGAATGTTATCAACAACAAACAACAAAGGCATGTATCTCATGCAAGAAAATTGATAGAAAAGAGCAATCTAAAGCACCCAAGTGCAAAATTGGCATTTTGACTTGAAATGATCTCATCAAAGTTAGTTGGCCCATAAATTGCATTACCAAGCCACAAGCCAAAGATGCCAAGGAGAGATGGAGGTAGCCAAGCTTTCATTGCAAAGGACTTCATGAGCACAAAGCTGAGCAAGCCACTACTACAAAGGCATTTGGAGCATCCAAGGAAGGTGAAGGAATTCTTGTTGTTTTTCCTTACTTTTTAGTTGTGTTTGTCATTTTTTTATTACTAAGCTTACTCTAGTAACTAGGCATGAAGATGTTAGCTTAGTGTGTTTCTTGTCAATTTGTTTTGAGCATTTTATCACTAACACCATACTAATCTCCTCTTCTTAGTAAAATTCCTAGTTCACATAATGGCATGACCAATGGGACCAAATGCATCCCACACATGAAGAAGATCATTTTTCAACTTTAAAATCTTAATTTGGATCATTAAAACTCTTGAAATTTGATTTTATAATTTTTTTTTTCCAATTTTTAAATCACAGGTTTACATAGTAACCAACGTTAGTTAGTAAAATCATCATCAGTTGGCATAGCCATCATTGGTCACTATTAGTATAACCGATGTCAATTAGATAACCATTATTGGTTATTAATTGTAACTGATGTTGGTCACTATGTTTTTCTTAAAAACACAAACCCGAGAGTGAAGTAGGTCATTTTAAAATGCTTGGTTTAGGGTCATACAGAATCTATTTTGGATGATTGTTTTTGTAAAACCACATGTTTTATCCTAATTTCTAAGAATTTGACATTAGTTTACCTTTAAGTTTCATATATTTTTTACAAAATTTTAAAAATATATTTAAAATGTTTCTAATCTAACATATTTGCTTTTGGGGTGATGCCTTAAGGGTATATAGGTAACCAGTGGACTTAGAAATTATTAAAACATGATATTAAGATCACCTTGTGCATGATTTAAAATGAATTAAGAAAATTATTTTTGTTCTTAATGTAATATTTAGGTGATTACGTAAGTTTTTATCATTAGTTTTCAAAATTCATAATCTTAAGACCAAGGGGTCAAATGAACATCACCACATCTCTCATTTGGGCTTAATATTGAACACACTTGTCATTTTTATCTTCAATAGTTGTTTAAGTTAAATTTTGTCTGGAAAAAAGAGGGATTCCATGTGTATGATCTTCTATTTATCCCTTTTAGTGAACCCTTGGAATCAAAATCACCATTTCGATTGCAAAAAGCCTAGTTCAAGGCTTAGAAAGAATGTCGTTTAAAGCACTCCCCAAAAAATCATCAAAGTTTGGGTGACCTTGAAAATGACCCTAAAGTATTTCTGTTAATCTTTTATTTTCATGCAAACTTGGTTTGTGAGGGGGACATCATTACCTCATATGATTTCTTTAGGGAAGCTTTGACTTAGGGTTTCATCTCTTGACATTGACTTCACCTACTCCTTTGGAGTTGTACATAAGATGTATCTACATTTGGACATCGTACTACACCAAGTGAACATTATGATGTAGTGGTTGTAAAAGGATTAGACCTTTTTACAACTAGTCAATGCCATAGTCACCCAATTTCTATGATTTTATTTTACATTGTTTGACATGAAAGTCATTGTGCAATTTATTTCCCTAAAAACATTCAAAAGATAGTTTAGTCAAGCCCACATTGCCATACCCTTGCTAGGATTTAGATGATTATACTTAGTGTATTTTGGTCATTTTTTCCTGGTATGTTTGGAGACTAAAACTTGTTTATTTTTTCATAATCCATGTCAAAATCAATTTGTCTATACGTCACTATTTTGTCTAAAAAGGTGTTATGCTGACCGTTTTACACCACACTTGTGCCTTGAAATTTGTTTTCTAAACTTGTTTGTGTGTGTATCATTTGAGTTGAGGAGGGTACCGTTATGCTACCCAAAACATGTTAAAACTATTTTCCCTTTGAGTCTTTGAAACATAACATATATAACACCATTCAAGCATTCTTACACTATTAGGCTTCTCAATTTATTTTAATACTTGTAATGTCTTGTATCAAAAACCATTTTGTGTATACCATTTAGACCTTTGTCTTGTGTTGTCATGATGTCCAATCTTGTATAGTTTATTTGGTAAAATTCTAATTTTCAACATTGAGTTTTTAATTAGCCATGTCAAGTTTAGATTCAAACATTGATTGATTTTTGTTTAGGTATTAATTCATGGGGCTGATACACATATCTTTCTCTTTTGGGTTGCATAAATTTAGTTAATCAATTACCCAAATTTGAAAACTATTGATGGTTTATTTAATCATTACTTATCCTTATCATTGTTTGTTATTTTATTTTAGAAAACACAATATTTTTTCAAAGAACCTTTTGTCTTATGCCTTAGACCAACTAATCATGCTTATGTTTGATTATGTGTACCAAGTTTATGTCAAATTTGTTTCCAAACTTCTTAGATTAAATCAAATCACATCATGCCTTTGTTTCAAGTCTAGTTTTTGATGTTGTTTAGCCAAAAGTCCTAGCATATGCCTGTTTGTTTGAGCCTATCTTTTGACTCCACATTTGGACAAAACACTTAGTAACTCAACTTTTCCCTTTCCTATTTTAGACCTTGTTTGGAACACTTTGACCTAGACGTTTGACATGCCAGTTTTTATTCAGAAACTCGACCTTTTATGCATATGACATTTGACATTAGACATTTGATGTCAAGATATTTTATGCCAAGTCTTATCATAAATCATTTTGGAGATACAACTCCAAATTTTGACTAAGTTCAACCAAGCTTGAACCATTTATCCTTTGGACATAGTTTTTTAGAGTTTTTAAAACTCTAAACCTTTTTGTTTTAGAGCTTTTATTATTTACATAGATATGTCTCACTAAACTTATGGTGGTGTCACGTACAATCCAAATTATGATAGAATGGCCACACAAAATCCCACTAGGAACCCCTATAGAGAAAGATTTTCTAAATATTTTTATTATTCTCCCTACAATAATCCATATGGGAAACATAGTCAAAATCCATAAAATCCAAATCAAAACCTTGATTGACAAGAAGAGGCTTGTGAAGAAGACTTTGCAAACCTAACTATAGATAATGTTGTTTGGGATACTGATCCATACCCTCTTTGAAATAATCAGTACATAGAACACAATCAAGAACTAGCTTATGAGCCAACTCCTGACTGGGATGATATGGTTTATGAAGAAAACTTGGATGCTTTGGATTGTGTAAGTAATTAGGCTCCACCATGTCATACCATTTCTATTCCAAGACTACAACATCGCACCATTTCCATTCCAAGACCTTGTCCTTTTGCTTGTGTGAGTAATCATGCTCCACACTACCCTATCATTACTATTTCAAGACTTTTCCCTTTAGCTCGTGTGAGAAATCATGCTCCTGAAGGCCCTACCATTATCTAATTGTAGACCATTCCTCATCCAGTGTTAATCTAATCCAAACCTCAATTGATCTATTATTTTGAATACCAAGCTATGTTCAAAACTATTATTTTCCAATTCATTGGAAACCAAAGCCTAGACAACCAACCAATCTAAGATATTTTTGTTGAACCAACCACTTATGATAAGTCAACCTGTGATGAATCACCTACTGATCCTATACTAGTTATCAAGGAGTATCACACTGATGAGCAAGTATTTGTTGAGTCACTTCTTAATGATTATAATTACCGTTAGGCAAATCATTACCTCAACTATGTGCCTATTTTTCAAGAGCCTCCTATTAACAAGCCAGTCTCTAAAGAGTTTTCTCTTGAGCTATTTCCCATCTTAGAGGAGTCTCACTTTGATAAACTAGTTTTCAACAAGATATCACTATAACAGAGTACCCATTAGATGAAGAATAAGAGTTAGATTCACGTTCTATTATTTAACCAACATCAAATTTAGCATCAAAATCAAAATGAAAATCAATACTAGTTTTAACAACAAATTCAGATTCCTTTGTGTTAGAATCATATCTAGAAGAAGAATATGTTCATTACTATTACAACATTGGTTATACATGCCTTATAGATCAATTTAAATAAATTTGTGATCCTTCTATAGTTTTTGAGGGTGATTACTTTAGTGTCAACACAAGTTATCCTAATATATTCTATGAGGATTATGTAGCCTCTCCCCATTCTATTACCATTCCACATGCCATTACCATCAACCAAAATAGCCATATCATTGACATTCAATCTCCCATAAGTGTCGATTGGGATCAATAGAATCACACTTTGGTGAACTACATCTATGGTAATATATTAGTTGAAGAAGAGGAAGGAGGCCAAGACTACATTCATATAGTATAAGAATATTCTCCTAGTGAAACCTTTTCAGAGGTGCTAGGGGACAATCAAAGTCAGAACTTAGGATCTTCTAATGAAACCTTTTTAGAAGTGCTAGAATAAAATCAAATTAAAAAGCCAATGTTCCTTAGTGAAACCTTCTCAGAGGTGTTATGAGATAATCAAGATAACATCATTGGTTAGAAACTCATTGAGGTACCAATATCTGAGCACAAAATTTCTTCACTACTTGATAAAGACAAAATTAGAGATCAAATCAAAATAGCTTCCCATCTATAGCCTAATCAGATGGTAGATACTCTTAGGTCCAAAAAACAACAAAATTTGATGGTCTTATCAAGAGAACAAGTCTTCAGTGTCACCATAACCAAAGTTATGTTGAATTTGGCATTATCAACATTACATGTGATTGAAATTCCTAGTCTTCATTTGTTTCCCCACCATTATACATTCTATTATCATCTACCATTACATTTCACAAAAAAACCTACCATCCATTATTTAACCTTCTTTACCATCCTTAGCTGCACTTTCTATTATAGAGGCTATAAATATACCTTATCTCGACACTTAAAGGAATCAAAATCAATGACCAATGAAGATCACAAAAGAATTCTGGATCACCAAATTTGTATGATATTCTTAACAAATTAGTTATTCAAATGAGGTGTGGGATAGAAATTAACATGATCAAGTAATATGTTTGTATCATTTGTTGATTAAGATGTGCATCTCCCCATCTTCAAGAACAATAGAATCAAAAACCACACCCAAGCCGAAAACATGTACCATATCATTTCACATTACCATTGCCATTGTTACATATCCATTTACCATTGTTGTAGATCCCAACCACTCATCCCACCACTTGGGGGTAACCCTCTTACCATTTTATCCAATCTATAAAAAAATATTATTATCCTTAGCAAAACAATACCATCCTATCATTCAATTCCTATCTAGACCAAAGCCTATTTTTACTCAACCTACCTAATATTGTTTACTTTGGTTCTTCTCACACCTTTTGTGGAGGGATTCTAATCAAGTTTCAATAATCATTCCAATTCATGTTTATAATGATAGTCTATGAAAGTAGTGTGAAAATTGATCTAGAAAGATATTTTTCATTTTTCATTCTGTATCAAGTTTGTTTATGTGAACCTAATTATAACTGCTTATGGGCAAATCAATGTCTCACCAGTCTTGTTACTAATTATAACCACCTATGGGAAAATTAGTATCATTGACTTATGTCATTATATCCTAGTTATAACTACCTATGGGAAAACTATGGGTAACACTTATTTACCATGCATTACCGCATCACCTTACCATCATTATTTTTATTTGACTAGCCATTTGATAGATTTGAAAACTTGTTGAGACCTAGTTAGTTTTTCCCTATATTTTATGTGGATGGAATTGCTATGAATTAAGGTCATTTTAAAACTATGTGGGTCATGATCAATTCATTTTGAGGTCACCTCAATCCCCTTTTCCATATGCTACCATTATTTTATGAGCAACCTAAGATAAACACTCTTTCCATTTTGTGAGCAAGTATCTTGTGATTCTCTAATGAGTTAAGATACCTCAAAATGCCAAAAACATTCTTAAAATTTTAAAAATTCAAAAATATTTATCCTATCTAATCTTAGTTATCCTTGATCCACCTTATTGGGGCATTATCATTGTTAGGATGTTATTTTTTTACTTTTATTTTTAGGCATTCTACTTGTTTGTTTATTTCAAGTTATTTGTTTGTTTGCTTACTTATTTATTTGCTTTCAACACTATTGCCTCAACTCAATATCTATGTGTTCATTGGGTGATTTCTTGAGAACATTATTCTTGAGTCCATCCATATTCATACTTCAACATTTTTGTCATGTTTTTTATCATTGGTGCATTATTTTTGAGTGTTTATTAGATCAATATTTAGTCTTTTTGTATATTTTGGCCAAGTATTTATGGTTTTATATCTTGTATCCTACCATCAAATGCTACAATAAAAATCATCTTTAAGAAGGTCTACAATCAATGGAGCCATAAAAGTTTCTCCTTAGCACCTTGGAAAATCCTTCCATCCCACCCTTGATCAAATTAACCCATTGGACATTCTAGTTATATCATTTCTAATCAAGACAAGCATCTTCTCATTAATAGGTAGAACTAAATCATTTTCTATTAATCAATATCATTTTTCTATTCATCTCTTTCATCACATTATGCCCACTCATCTTTAATCTATATTTCAGGTTATATCCTTGATTTATGCTTGCCAATCATGCCTAATTGGGGCACAATCATCTTTAGCCAATCTAGTTCCTCTTGATGATTATAACTACCTATGGGTAAATTATTATTTTGACTTTTATTATTGATTATAAACACATTTGGGAAAATAAACATCCTTTTTATATCAATGCATACAAGCATTTTCTTATTTGGATTTATCTCTACCATTGGTTAATTTTACCTTTCTTCTTATTTCTTTTTGAAGGGCCATCCATCAATAAATGTGATAGACACTCTCTCAAGGGGGAATCATCATAATATTCCCAAAACCATTTGGATCTTTGTTCTTCAACCATCATCTTATTTTTTCATATAGGCCATCTCTCATTATTTGAGAAGACATTACTTTGCCTACAATTTTCAACATCTTCCCAAATAGGGTCAAACTGTAGACACCTAAATATGGCCAACAATAACCTCTAACCAAGTTTTTGACCAATTTCTACTTAAAATGCACAATTTGGCTTAAAAACACTAAAAAATGCTAAATGATGTGAAATTGACATATTCAAGTGACAATTTTGGCCAAGGTATCACTAAATAGGGCAATGTAATTTATGGGCCAACTAACTTTGATCAGATCATTTTGAGTCAAAATGCTAATTTTGAATCTAAGTATTTTGGATTAATCTTTTCTATGAAATTTTGTGTAAAATAAACATGCCTTTGTTATTTGTTGTTAGTAACATCCTAAATGGGAATATGATTCTAACATATCTGACATTGACTTTCAATTCTAATCTAGTTGAATTTTGTACCAATATTAAGGCCTTATAATCAATTTGAGTAATTTGTACACAAAGTGTTTAATTATGCTTAAGAGCTAATTAAACTAAATTAGAGCCTAATTAAGAATTTCATGAAAACTTGTTGAATACTTTGTTTTGGAAATGAATAATAAATATTTGCATCATTAGATGAACTCATTTTTTAGAAAGACATCTCTAGGCCATAAATGTCATAAATATCAAGATTCATGCCTCCCATGTCTCATCAAATCCCTCCATGCCTCTTAATTTCTCCTCTATCCTAAATATTGATAAGTTTATTTATCAATTTTAATTAAAAAATTGGATTAATCCTTAGCCACACATCTCAATCTTGAGATAGATGATTTAGATTGATTCTGATCAATTCCAAAAATCTATAAATAGGAGGCCTTACCACATCATTTATAAGTTATTTTGGTGTAAAGTTATTATGCTCAAATATATTCAAATCTTAATTTGTACAAAGTTATAATACAAGATTGGTTCCAAAATATTCAAACAACTAGTGTTACCATGCCAAATTAATTCCAAGCCAAGCCATAAGCCAAAAGTGCCAAGGAGAGATGCAGGTAGCCAAGCTTCCATTACTAAGGACTTCATGAGCACAAAGATGAGTAAGCCACCACTTCAAAGGAATTTGGAGCATCCAAGGAAGGTTAAGTAATTCTTGTTATTTTTTCTTATTTTTAGTTGTGTTTGTCATTTGTTTTTGTTACTAAGCTCACCCTAGTAACTAGGCATGAAGATGTTAGCTTAGTGTGTTTCTTATCAATTTGTTTGGAGTATTTTTTCATTAACACCATACTAATCTCCTCTTCTTAGTCAAATTCTTAGTTCATAAATAAATCAACATGGAAAACCTGAGTAAGTATAGTAACACAGAAAGCTCAAGTAAGTAAAGAAACATGGAAAAGTAGCGTGGATAGTCTAAGTAAATAAAGCAACATGGAAAGCTTGAGTAAGTAAAGCAGCATGGAAAGCTTGAGTAAGTAAATAAGAATAAAAATCTTGAGTAAGTAAAGTAGCATAAAAAGAGGCATGGAAATCTAGAGTAAGTAAAACAACATAGAAAAGTAACATGGAAAAATTAAGTATGTAAAACAATGTGGAAAGGTAGTGTAAAAAGCTTGAGTTAGTAAAGTAACATGAAAAGTTCAAATAAGTAAAAAAACATGGAAAATTAGCATGGAAATCCTTGGTAAGTATTTCAATATGGAAAAGCAGTGTGAAAAGCTCGAGTAAATAAGGAAACATGGAAAGCCTAAGTAAGTGAAGTAATATGCAAAATTAGCGTTGAAAGCTTGAGATAGTAAAGTATCATAAAAATATTGAGTAAGTAAAGAAGTATGGAAAAGTAACGTGAAAATATTTAATAAGTAAATCAATGTGAAAAATTATAATGGAAAGCTCAAGTAAGTAAAGTAGCATGGAAAGCCTAAGTAATTAAAGTAACATAAAAAAATCTGAGTAAGAAGAGTAGCATGGAAATCAGAAGAAAGTAAAGCAACATAAAAAAGGAGCATGGAAAGCTTGAGTATGTAAATTAGCATAGAAAAGCAATGTGGAAAGCCCAAGTAAGTAAATTTGTGTAGAAAAAAAACATAGAAAGCTTAAGTAAAGTAGCATGGAAATCGTAATTAATTAAAGCAACATGGAAAGCCTGAGTAAGCAAAGCAGTGTGGAAAAATAGTGTGAAAAGCCTGAGTAAGTAAACCATCATAAAAAGTTTGAGTTAGGAAAGTAGGGTGGAAAACCTGAGTAAGTAAAATAACATGGAAAAGTAATGTAGAAATCTTAAGTAATTAAAGTAGCATAGAAAGCTTGAGTAAGTAAATTAGCATGGAAAAGTAGTGTGAAAAATTTGAGTAAGTAATGTTAGGTTGTGGAGCTAAAAGCTTCAACCTTTGCAAACTGAGGAACAGATGGTTGCTGAGTTCTACAGGAAACGGCGTCAGCAGCAGGACCGACGTCGGCAGAGACCAGTGCAGAAGGCCACCGGCGATGACAGAAAGTCAGCCGACGTCGGCAGAACCAGACTATCAGGGACCGGCGTCGGCCGCCTGTGTGTTCCCGAAGTGTTCGTTTCACGGACAGTTAGTTAAGTGAACTATGAGTTTGCATGTTAAGACCAGCCAGAGTCTTGGGCTGCAAGGATAATTGTCTAAATTAAGAGTCTAAGTTATTGTTTGAGTTACAGATCTATTTATAGACCCATTGGCATGTATTGTTTAAGGTATGAGATAGAAAGGAAGAGTTCCTTCTAGTTGTAAGATCTGTGAGTTGCAGGTTGTTGCAAGCTCATTGGGGATCTACATGTAAGTTTGGTCTTTGAATTGCAGGTTGCAGGTTCATGAGAGATCAGCTTGAAGTGCTATAGAGTGCTTGGTGTACCGGCAGGGTTATTACTGACTGGTTGGTGAGGTGAACACCAATTCTGTGTGTGAGTTGGTTGTTGGGACCCTTTTTTGTGTAGGAGAGTGTGTGTGAGAAGAATTACTGTACACTTGAGGTGTGGCAAATCTCTGTAAGGTGAAAGAGTGTGGCGACTCTTTGATGTATTCTTTTCTGTATAGTGTTAATACAAGATAGTGTATTGTCTCTCATATTCTGTGCTATTGGTGAATTCTAGTTACTTGTGTTTCTGGTTATTTCTGCATATTCGATTGCTTATATTTGGTAATCATACTGTGCTCTTTCTGAGAAACAAGATCCTAACGGGTGGAATTAGAATAGGTGTGTTTGTTCTTGGATTTACCTCCACCCCCCTCTCCCCCAACAAGTGGTATCAGAGTAAGGTTGTTGGCTCATAGCTTGATACCACCAACAAGTGGTATCAGAGCTTTTGGTTGGGATACTAACAGATTGGTGTAGATCTGGGTAGTGTGTTTTGATTACAGGTTACTCACAGGGCTTCTGTTTGAGTGGGAGTTGAGCAATGGCAGAAAACAGTCAACTACGAATGGAAAAGTTCAATGGCAAGAACTACCAATTATGGAGGATGCAGATTGAGGACTATCTGTATCAGAAAGATTTGTACTTACCGTTGGGTGGGGTTGCTAGCAAACCCTTGGATATGAAAGATGAAGAATGGGAGGTTCTTGATCGGAAGGCTCTGGGATCTATTAGATTGAGTCTTGATTCATCTGTGATTTCCAGCTTATCACAGTGTAAGACAATGGTGGAGTTGATGAAATCTTTGGCAAATTTGTATGAAAAACCCTCGGCTTCAAATAAGGTATTTCTTATGAAGCGTTTATTTAATTTGCAAATGTTGGAAGGTGGATCTATTCATAGCCATCTTAGTGATTTCCATGGTTTGGTAAACCAGTTAAGTTCAGTGAATATTGTATTTGATGATGAACTTAGAGCTCTCTTAATCTTGTGTTCATTACCTGAAAGTTGGGAAGGTTTGGTAATGGCAGTTTCTAATACTGTGTCTCCTTCAAAAGTCTTAAAAGTGGATGATGTTGTGAGTGTGATCTTGAATGAAGAGATACGTAGAAAAAGCACAGGTGAATCATCTAGAGATGCTTTGAGTGTTGAAGGAAGAGGAAGGCCAAGAGAGAAGACAGAGCGTGGGAGATCAAGGTCGAAGATAGGCAAAAGATCCAAGTCCAGGTATGGCAGAATAACCTGCTGGAAATGTGGAAAGCAAGGGCACTTAAAGAGAGATTGCAGATCGGGTGAACATCACCATGAAGAACATGGAGAAGAAGCAGATGTTGCGGGTTACGTTGCACAGGATGCTCTGGTATGTTCTTTGGATAAAGTAGAATCTTGGGTATTAGATTCTGGTGCCTCTTTTCATGCATCCCCACATAGGGAATTTTTTCATGAGTATGTCCAGGGAGACTTTGGAGAAATTTGTGTAGGGGATGGTAAGCCTTGTCAGATTGTTGGCAAAGGTAAAGTGAAGCTAAAATTGCAGACAGGTGACACATGGGTGTTAAAGGAGGTCATGCATGTCCCAGTTCTGAAGCGGAATCTGATTTCTGTTAGAAGTTTGGGTGAAGAGGGTTGCACAGTAACTCTCACAGCGGACTCTTGGAAGGTTATCAAGGGTACACTTGTTATAGCTAGAGGTAAGAAAGTAGGTATGCTTTATCTATCTACTTGTTTTACTGATTCTCTTTCTGGGTTATCTACTTCAGCTGTAGATTCGAAGATGTGGCTTAATAGGCTTGGTCACATAGATAAGAAGGAGATGCTGGTTCTTGAGTCAAAGAGTATGCTTTCAGATTTGGAAGGCATGGATCATGGTTTCTGTATGCAGAAGAAGAAGGTGAGGTTTCTTGAGGAATCTGATGTTAGTGACAAGAATAGGAAAGCCTTGGTTTTCAAGGAGAAAGTGACGGACAGAGTTCAGCATAAGGTGCAAAAGAATTTTGAGCAGAGCAAGGGTGATTTGGACAAGGTTTTGATCCAAAAAGAGCTTGCGGGAAAAAGTCAGGTCTCACAAGAAAAACACAGAGACCGACGTCGGCAGGAAAACCGGCGTCAGTGTCCAGACAGGGACTGACGTCGGGTATGTGCAGCCTGACGTCAGTGACTCAAGGTAGAAAAGGATCGGCGTCGGCCAAGGGAAACCGACGTCGGCAGGGAGGCAGTCTCAGGGAACTGACATCGGTCGGCTGTAGACTGAGATGTGACCGGCATCGGTTACTGAGATGAATTTTGGGTGGACAGTGAGTTGTCATGGAGTCTCAAGCGCCCATATAGAGGACTGAAGGTGTAAGTAAGTTCTTAAATTCGTCATTTCCCTTCTTCACACTACTTGTTGCTCACTTATGGCATAGAACCAGGAAGTTGTTGAAGAAGCAGAACAGGTAGATCCAGGAAACAGTGGGAGCTTGGCATGGATGAGGATGTGATTCCTTGGAGGAGAAGCAAATAGGTGTTTTGGGTAGTGTTGCCAGCTGGAAGTAAGCACTGAGAGATGAATGGATGTTGAGGATGAAGAAGAGCGGAAATGGATACGTGAGATGGAAGATCAGGGTATATGATCTTGTATTAGCTGCAGGGCAATGGAGGTTTGATCATTGTGTTTCTCTTTACCAGGTTGGATAATATTAGCTACATTATCCTATTTTCTGTATGATGTGCTTATTGCAGGGTTACATATACAGGTATTGCTGAACTAAAGGTAAAGCTAGTTCAGGGGTTTGTCATGGAGAATCTGGGAGCAGCAAGATTCTTTGGCATGAGTGTGTTCTAGAGACATGGAGGTCTTGTTGACTTTGTTTTAGGATGATTGTGTGAAGCCGGTTAGCACGCCAATGGTTAGACAGTTCATAGAACAAGTGTCTTGATTCACATAATGAGGTTGAGTGCATGGTATGTACTAAACCTAAGTTTTCCCAAGCAGTGGGAGTTGTCACAAGTTTGGAGTCAATCGGGGAGAGTAATACTGAAGGGCAGTTCAGTGGGACCAGCAGCAGGTGCACATGCTATGCAGGGTCAAGTTCTTTATCTACATGGTTGTAGATGCAGATGTGGCAGGTAATTTGGATGACAGATTTTGCACCACGGATTTTGTGGTGGTTGGTCTTCAAGAGTGATCTTGAGGAGGGATACAAAGCCAAGGAAACAAACTAGACGGTGTATAGGTACAGGTACAGGTTGCAGCTATTTATCTCCAAGTGGGAGATTGTTAGGTTGTGGAGCTAAAAGCTTCAACCTTTGCAAACTGAGGAACAGATGGTTGCTGAGTTCTACAAGAACTGGCATCGGCAGCAGGACCGACGTCGGCAGAGACCAGTGCAGAAGGCCATCGACGACGGCAGAAAGTCGACCGACGTCGGCAGAACCAGACTAGCAGGGACGGGCGTCGGTCGCCTGTGTGTTCTCGAAGTGTTCGTTTCACAGACAGTTAGTTAAGTGAATGATGAGTTTGCATGTTAAGACTAGCCAGAGTCTTGGGCTGCGAGGATAATTGTCTAAATTAAGAGTCTAAGTTATTGTTTGAGTTAGGGATCTATTTATAGACCCATTGGCATGTATTGTTTAAGGTATGAGATAGAAAGGAAGAGTTCCTTCTAGTTGTAAGATCTGTGAGTTACAGGTTGTTGCAAGCTCATTGGGGATCTACATGTAAGTTTGGTCTTTGAATTGTAGGTTGCAGGTTCATGAGAGATCAGCTTGAAGTGCTATAGAGTGCTTGGTGTACCGGTAGGGTTATTACTGACTGGTTGGTGAGGTGAACACCAATTCTGTGTGTGAGTTGGTTGTTGGGACCATTTTTTGTGTAGGAGAGTGTGTGTGAGAAGAATTACTGTACACTTGAGGTGTGGCGAATCTCTGTAAGGTGAAAGAGTGTGGCAGCTCTTTGATGTATTCTTTTTTGTATAGTGTTAATACAAGATAGTGTATTGTCTCTCATATTCTGTGCTATTGGTGAATTCTAGTTACTTGTGTTTCTGGTTATTTCTGCATATTCGATTGCTTATATTTGGTAATCATACTGTGCTCTTTCTGAGGAGCAAGATCCTAACGGGTGGAATTAGAACAGGTGTGTTTGTTCTTGGATTTACGTCCACCCCCCTCTCCCCCAACAAGTAAAGTAGTATAGAAAGCCTAAGTAAGTAAATCAAAATGGAAAGATCAAGTAAGTAAAGTAGCGTAAAAAGTTTGAGTAAATAAAGCAATATGAAAAGCTTGAGTAAGAAAAGAAGCATGAAAATCCCAAGTAAAGCAGCGTGGAAATCCCAAGTAAAGCACTATGGAAAAGTTGTGTTGAAAGCCCTATTAAGTAAATCAACATGAGAAACTTGAGTAAGTAGAAAAACATAAAAAAGTAACGTGAAAATCTCAAGTAAGTAAAGTAACATGTGTTGGGTGAATATTTTGTCACCAGCTAACTGATGAGCACAATAGGTGATTTCAACCACAACATAAGGAGATTGGTTAGCCAAGTGTGCAGGTTTACCACATAAAAAGGGGACAAATCTCTCCTCTCATCAAGGGGAGGTTCCTTATAACTATGAGGAGCTATATACTATATATATATATATATATATATATATATATATGCAAAAAATAACACTCAAGGGTAGGACAACACCATCCATCTCTCTTTTTTTAGAGATGATGTTCACGAATAAAGGAGAAATCCAAGTGAAAACACTGAAGGCACTTTTCTTCTTTCAGAAGTGGTCTTATAGCAAATAACAGGAGTTCTTTTTTATAAGTAATAAGTAACTAGTAACAGGGGAGCGTAGTAACTAGTAGAAAAAGGTGTAGCACAAAGTCTCCACCTTGACTTCCCAAGAGTGAAATACGAAGGATAATGGGGGCACAAAGTTGTCCCAAGATCCTTTACATAAAAACAAATAGAAAACACACTAAAGACAATGGTGGTAGCAGAAAATCTCTCCACAATTAGCTTCAGGACACCTTCCTAATTACTTCCACTAGTTCTACTTATTTCATCAAAATGGACAAGAACGCATTCAGGAAATGGACATAAGAATAGTCTCCTAAATGACACAAGCTATTACAACATAAAGTCTAGAAGTAACTTGCTTTCTCATTCATATAAGGAAATATGATCAACAATATGAGATCAATGTCTCAGTAATCACCTTTCAATTTTGGCAAAGTTTTTCTTCTATAACCAAAAAGATCTTCCTTGCATAAAAGAAGAGATTTACAATATATAGCAGCCCAAAAAGACTTGGCACTTTGTTTCATAAAATGACCCATGATGCATTCAATGCCTTGAATGCATTTTTAGTTTAGTCAAAGAGGCCATGCTTTAACAGGGTGTCTACCTTAACTGTGGCATGTCAATTCATCTCAAAATATCTTCTCCTCTTCATGGACCATCTGATCTATCTCCCAATAGGTACGCAGTTGTCCCCTCACTTTTTTATTAAGGAAGAAAAATAGGCCGTGCCTTTTAATGCTTATGAGCTCAAATGTCTACTTGGTGGACTATTCCACCTATTGAAAATAACTCCTACATAGATATTTCTAGTCTTTCCCTCTTTTTTGTTTTAATTTGAGCTCTCAAGCTATCTTTTCCCTTTCTACTAGCTCTTTTGGCTCCCTCTTTAGTTGGTCGCTGAGTTTGTTTTTAGGTTCCGTGCCACATTTAAAAATCAATAGATATTTCATTACCCTAAATTTGATGTCTACAAGGACATCATTAGTTCACTGGTTCAATGGTTTGGGTGCCATTCTCAGATCCTTGGTTCCATCACTTCTTTGGTTCATTCATTTCTTTGATTTTTTCATTTCTTTAGTTCAATCGCTTCTTTGGTTCATTCACTTTCCTTAAACTATTGAACCCGTTGAACCTTTGAACAATTTTAGTTCAAGGTTCAATGGTTCATCCTCTTTCTTAGAAGCCTTTGTTTTCTCTAAGTCTCTCGAGCTTTGAAATTCCTTCGACTTTATGTCTTTGGGACCCTCTGAAGGGAAGGTGTCCCTTCAGGCCTTGAGAAAGGTCCAATCCCTGGTCGCTGAGAGTCCCCCGCAAGGGTACATGCCCTTCAAGGTTATTCGGGTAGCCTTCTTCTTCAAATCCTTTAGACAAAATGTCCAAAGGAAATCCTTCAGACATTTTGTCCCAAGGAATCCTTTGCCTTAGTCACTTTTCATCAGGCCTTTGATCATTCCTTTAGACAATTTGTCCAAAGGATTTCACTTGTAAAATTTTTCTACGGAAATTTTTTATGAAAGGTATCTTTTTGTTCCCTTTTGTTCACTGCCCTCCGTAAGGGCACTTGCCCTTTGGGTTTTGGGGGACTCCTTTGAACCTTCTGATTGAACTGACTGATTGAACCTACCATGGTTTAACAGTTCAATAGTTCAATGGTTCAATACTATGTTCCATTCATTCAATTGACCAGTTAAACCAACCGCTTTGAACCATTCATTTAAACTAGTTGAAACTTGAACCTTTGAACCATTTTAGTTTAAGGTTCAATAGTTCAATGGGTTTAATCTTTCTTCTTTCTTTCTAAGTATTTCAAAGCTGTTGAACTTGCTGAAGTGGCTGAACTTTGAACTTTTGCTAAAGCACTTAACTCTTTAAGCTTGCCAATGGACCTTTTTGTTGAACCTCAGCATTGAACCAACCTTAAAATTGCCTAAGTGTGGGGAACTTATTTCTTTCCTACAGATTCCATAGTTCCAAGCCTACAAAGTCTATAGAAATAAGCCTATAGAGTCTATGGAAATCAACCTATAGAGTCTATAGAAATTAGCCTACAGAGTTTATAGAAATTAGCCTGCAGAGTCCATAGTTTTGCTTGATGGAGAATAAAATAGTTCAAATGTTGTCCCAAAAAATGAGTAACAGATTTTGGGAACAACTGGCTCCAGTTGTAGAACTTTCATTGATTGTAAAAACAATTGAAATGAGTAGAAACCAGAATCTCCAGTGCCTTTAAGTATGCCATTGGGCTACGGAGTCATGCTACCCAAAAAAGAAAGGCACAAAAAATGAAAATAAAAAGCATAAAATAGAACTAAAGACTATACAAATATACATATGTACAGATGATCTTATCTGATACTTCAAAAATTGAAGTGCTTCAGATGCTGCACATTATGAGGTAGAGAAAAGGGCATGCCATCTTGATACTTCAATAGGAATCTATTTTAACCATTGAGTTGATGGATAGTAAATGGACCTCTTCATAGGGAATCAAATTTCCCATGCATTCCCTTTGGTTCTCTTCTCTTGTCCCATAATAGAACTTGATCTCCAATCTAGAAATCATGGGTTTTTGTTTTATGGTCAAAGATCTTCTTCACCAGACTTTGATGCCTAGAAATTTGGTCCACCACCATAATTCATTTCTCATCTAGCTCATTCAGGCACATAATTATTTTGTCAATGGAGATTTCATATGTATGATCTTTGGCCACCTTTGCCAATTTCAGTGCTAGAAATTCTAGGGTGATTGGTATCTCTGCATTGAGACCATATAAAAGTTGGAATGGTGACATACCTATCACCCTCTTGGGTGTAATTTGGTCTGCCCATAAAACATCAACCAATGCTTTATGCCATATTTGTTTGTTGTCATTCACCAGCTTCCTGATGACGGTCACCAGGTTCTTGTTGCTTGATTTTGCTTAGCCATTCCTTTGTGAAAAATAATCAGAGGAGTGGGAGAGGGTAATCCCATAATGAAAATAAAACTGAGTGATCTCATGAGAAGAGAAATAGGTTGCATTATCTGTGACAATCTTGGTTGGGACCCCAAACCTAGAAATGATGTTTTCCTTGAGGAAATTGCATACCAATTCTGAAGTAGCATGCTTGGTTAGAATTGCTTCCGCCCATTTGGTGAAGTAATCTATGGCTGTGAGGACATAATCATGTCTAGTGCTTGAAGATGGGTTTACAACACCAATGAAATTGATTCCCCATTTCTAGAATGGCTCTTCTATTACCACTGGCTTGAGAGGCAGAGTAGATAACTTGGGTCTTCTAATGAATTGTTGGCATAATTCACATCTTCATACCCATTTGTATGCATCCTAAAATAGAGTAGGCCAGTAATACCTAGCTCAGAGAATCTTATGGGCAGTTACAGGAGCAAAAAAATGTCCTTCATAGGACAGATTATGGAAGGACTTCAAAAGTTGGTTCTACTATTCTTTATCCATGCAGTAAAGGAACACTCCATCAAGGCTCCTCTTATACAGGCCATTATCCCATAGGACAAAATTGATAGCTTTCAATTTAAGAGTCCTCATTTCTTTGAGAGATAGGTGGCCAAGACACTCACCATAAATAAATAAATAAATGAGCAATACTTGAATACCACTTATTTGTGGTGGAGACAAAGAGGACTATTGGCATGTCTTCCAATTCTATTTCCTCATGCCCTGCTTCTTCGAGTTTGTTGTCAGCAATTAATTGGTAGAGGCCCCTTCCTCATATAAGCTTTATTAGTTTGATAATGAGATCAAACTCTTGGATTTTAGCAATCCAATTGCTCTTTTTGGTTCCAAACTCCTACTGAATTAATATGGATTTGACTATGGTATCAGGAACCAGGGCAGTAGTGTGTGAATTTAAGATGTAAAAATGGAAGTGCTTTACTACCTTTACCACTGTATAAGCATGCTTCTCCATTTTTAAATACTTCAATTCATGAGCCTTGAGAGGACAGCTCATGAAGGATATGGGATATTCCACACCTTCATTCTATTGAACCATAATTGCTAAAAGTGTATGCTCAGAAGCATAATTGTACATTGTGAAATCCTTGGTATAATCTAGAGAAACCAAAATTGAGGTGTGGATAATAGCTATTTTGATGTCTCAAAATGCTAATTTGCCTTTGTCAGTCTAGTTGAAAGTGGCCTTTCCCTTCATCATATTTATGATATGGGGAGTCTTCTCTATGAACTCAGGGATGAACCTTCATAAAAAATTCACTTTTCCAAAGAAAGAGTGAACTACAGTCTTACTTGTGGGCAGATTAAGCTCTTGGATGGATTTGACTCTTTTTAAGTTAATATTTATGTCTTCTCGAGATACAATGTGTCTAAGAAGTTTCCCTTCTGTTACTCCAAAAATAGACTTCTTGGAATTTAGAGAAATGCCATTCTAGTAGTAGCATTCTAGCACTTATTACAAACGGCGCACATCATCAGGGTGATGTTTGGACAAGATGGTCAAGTCATCAAGGTATACCATAATGAACTTACCCATTTCATCTTTGAAAACAAGGTCCATTGCTCTTTGGAAAGTGGCACCAACATTTATTAAGCCAAATGGCATTCTTCGATATGCAAAGGTGCCGCAAGGTGTGGTGAAGGTAGTCTTGTGATGATCTACTTCATTGACATCTACTTGATTGTACCCTAAGAAGCCATCCAACATTGATAAAATCTTTGAACTAGTCACTGTCTAAAATTTAGCTGGAAGGATTTAAGGTCTTTACAGGACTAGGTAAACACATCAATGTACCTTGTGAGAATCTTGATGAATGAGTCCTTTTCTTATTGAGAACAAAATTTACTAACGTTGACCCTCTTAGGTTCTTCCTCACTTCTTAGTTTAATCTACTACATTTTCAAAGATGAACTATTAGTTATCCTTTAAGGATGACTGATTCAAATTTTTGAAGTCTACATAGAGGCAAATTTTGCCATTCTTTTTCCTTATAGGTACTATGTTGGCAATCCATATGGAATTATGGATTGGAAAAATTATTCTAGCATTTAGCATTTTTTGTATTTCAAACTGAATAGTACGTAATATCTTTGGATTGTAATGCCTAGATTTTTACTTGTAAAGCATTGAATCACTCTTGAAAGGAATTTCATGGTGAACTTCTTTAGGGTTGAGTGACTTTATATTATCATAGGAGTATGCCCAAACATTCATGTACTGGTAGAGTAGGTCAGTAAATTGGAGTCTCTCTTTTGGAGTGCAACACTTTCCAATGTTCACCATATTGAGATTTTCTTTGGTACCTAAATTTATCTGATCAAACTCCTGAGAGGAGCCTGAGTCCATTTGTTACTATTTGACGAACCTATCGTGCTTGTCAAACAAATTTTCAAGGGAAACCAATTCTTTGGGAATTTTATTCCCTTTGAGTTATAGGAATTCCTCACTTGTATTTGAACTTGATTCAGGAGCTGGTTCAAGTTTTTTAGGCTCACTACCTTCAAATTGAAGCTATTCAAAGCTATTTTTTTTCTAGGAAGGCAACTATTTGGTTGTCACCATTGAACACTTGCCAATGATTAGCATTATCAAGCACACTTGGTCAAAAGACCAATTTGATAGTGTACTTGTCTCCTTTAAAATTCAGGTGAGGAATCAAAAGAGTTGTAAAAACAACCAAAGCATCAACTCGATCATTAAATTCCCTGGGAACTGCAGAGATGTTGAAAGTATCAAAAATTTTAATTTGATTCCAAACCAAATCATAGTAGTGGCATAATATCTCATTTTTGGTTTGGTATAGGTTCCTCACCTGATAAACCACCAACTTAGCATCTCCTTTGGCATGAAGGAGCTTGATGCCCTTGTCTTGAGCGGCCTTCAATCCAAGAAACAACAATTCATATTCAACATTATTGTTAGTATTGTTAAACTACAACTTGTATGAAGAAGGAAAAATATCTCCTTAAGGAGATATCAAAACAATCTTGGCTCTTAAACTAATAGAGGAACAACTACCATCAAATTATAGTATCCATACATCATCAGAAGCTAACCTTACCTTAGATTTTCCTTCATTTGGAGGGGAGGATTCCTTTGGACTTGCACTGTATCCTGTTAACTCTTCTGCTATTTTGCCTGAATCAATTTTTAGATTGTCATTTTTGGACTTTTCATCAGCTAAGATAGGATCATCCTCTATAGTCAGGAAGTAATTACCCATGCCTAAAGACTCAAATAGAACTTGAGCTTCAGGCACTAATGTTTGAGTGACCACATATTTTGTTTTTTTATCAGAGAGTAATCTCTTTATAATGCCTTTGATTGGGATCCTTGCTTTAGATAGGTCCATACTTAATTCACCACCAACATCCTTGCATAAATTTTGCCCAAAAAGGATGCCGCATGAGGTTGGGACGTCAGCTATCAGGATGATCATCTTGATCCTCTTGTCTAGGAATGTTACAAATGCAAATTGAGCATCCTTAATTTGTCCCAACAGTAGCAATTTTTTTCTCCATGGAGAAACATCTCCCAAATATCTTGGTCAGTGTGAGACTAAGGGATTTTACCACTTTGATAGGCATGACATTGTCAGATGCACTTGAGTCTATGATGTAATTGTTTAGCTGGTGTCCATTTATCAGTTGGGAGACATAAAAAAATTTAATCATTCTGGGAGTAGCAGGAGGATTAATGACAAGGTTATTTTGGGTGGATGTGGGAGTCACCTTTGGATTAATTGGTCATGTAGGGATGGTTTTATTCTTCACACATTCCACTAACTTATCCAACTGTTTAGGGTTGGATTGTAGGAATTTGAATTTAAATATTTGAATTTTAGTTTTCTTGACATGGTCAACTATGTCAAATGTCTGAAATGAATTATGAATAGGGGAAGGGAGTTCATCCTTTTAGTTTTTAGAGGGGAGGATAGATCTATGAAATTTAAGTTGAAGGTGCATTAATGTTTGGGGTACTTAATGTTTTAGCAATCACTAGGTCCTTTGGCTAGAAAGGTAGAGAAGTTCCTCATTTGGTAATTGAAATTGTAGGCTGAGCTTGCTCCTCTATTTTTTCTTTATCAGCTTTCTAGGCTAACTTATTCTTGGACCGAGTGAACACAGCGTATGATCCCTTAACTACTTTACCTTCACTTTTGGGTTCATCTTGGTAATTTAGGAAACCAATGTTGGTGTCACCAGCTTATTCTTCTTCCCCTCTGTGAAGATATTAACATCACCTTCTAGGTTCAACTTAGGCTGGAAGGAGAAATTTGATTCTACTTCAAGATATCTAACTATTGAATTGATTGGAGGTGCTTCAATGGCCAGCTTCCCCTGTGGGGGAGGAAGATGATTTGATTTCCCTTGATTTCTAGTAGCACGTTGATATGGTTGATTGGGGAATGTTCTCCTTGGTATATCTCTGTATGAAGGAGCAGATGACATCTCTTGTGCCATTTTCTTTCTAAGAAGAAAAAACTCATTTTTTAACTTCTGCACCATTGGATTAGTGGTGCATGTAGATGGATATTCAAAAGATGAAGAAGATTTATCTCTATTAAGATATTTCCTTATCTTTTCTACCAAGATAAGATAATATTCCACCTTAGTGGCCAAATCTTGAGTAGTAACAAGGTCTATGTGGCCAGCATGTCTCAATAAAAAACTCACTTTAGGCAACTATGAGTTAATGAAGAAACATTTAAGGTTCTCAAGTGTTGGTTGAGCAATTTTAAGAATCATATTCCTTAGCTTGCCAAATTTGGCAATGAAGTCCCTCATAGGTTCATGAGTTTCTTTCTTCATCTGTGTTAGATGGGATAGAAGGTCATGCACATCTTCTACAGGCTTGAACCTTGATTTGAAATTAGCTTTAAGAGTGTTCAAGTCAGTCACAATCTAGGCTTATAGATGATAGAACTAGTCTACAACAACACCTTGCAATGTTTCTACAAATATCCTGACTGCTACGTCTTCATACTCCACACCTATCACACCGTAGGCTATGCTAAAAGTTGCAATGTGTTCATCAAGATGAACTCTCCCATCACCAAAGAATTTAGGGAAATTCTTCCTTGAACTACGTGGTAGCTCATGTAGAGGTAGAGTTAAATTGAGTGGGCCAAAAGAGTTACCCTAGGGGCCTTGAACCACCATGATTTGATTATGAAAAGGGGGGATAACAAATCTAGGTGGAGTATGTATAGGAAAATCTCTACTAACAATAGAAAACGAAGCTTTACCTTGTATCGATGACCTGATATTGGTAGGAGGAAGACTCCTAGTTCATTGAACTTGAAGTTGTGGAAGAAACAAATCAAAATTACCCTGCTACACCAACTCAAAAATAGGGTCAACAACACCTTGGGATATTTGGCTTCTTGTATAGCATAGAGTTGCTAGATTTTATAATAAAAATGGAAAATAACTAGCCCTACTTTAGCTTGAAGCTTGAGGATTCAAACTAAACGCTCGATCCCCAGTGGAGTCACCAAAAAACTATTGGCATGGAGTTGGTAGAGAATTGACTTTTGAAATGAAACCCTCAATCTCCAGTGTCTCTAGTTTTATAGCTTAGAGTATATAATATAAATGGATAAGGCTATAATGATAATGGATAAGACACAAGTAATGCTTCAATCTAAAGCTTGAGGCTTCAAATTACACAAAATTGCTATGTCTCTAGTGGAGTCACCAAAAAACTATTGGGTGAATATTTTGTCACCAGCTAACTGATGAGCAAAATAAGTGATTTTAATCATAGCATAAGGATATTGGTCAGCCAAGTGTGCAGATTTACCACATTAAAAGGGGACAAATCTCTCTTCTCATCAAGGGGAGGTTCCCTATAACTATGAGGATATATGTGTGTGTGTGTGTGTGTGTGTGTGTGTGTGTGTCTGTGTGTGTGTGTGTGTATGTGTGTGTGTGTGTGTGTATATATATATATATATATATGTATGTATGTATGTATGTATATATGCAGAAAATAACACTCAGGGGTATGACAACACCATCCATCTCTCTTTTTTTAGAGATGATGTTCACAAACAAAGGAGAAATCTAGGTGAAAATACTAAAGGCAGTTCTCTTCTTTCAAAAGTGGTCTTACAGTAAATAGTAGGAGTTCTTTCTGATAAGTAACAAGTAACTAGTAATAGGGGGCGTAGTAACTAGAAAAAAAAGGTGTAGTACAAAGTCTCCACCTTGACTGCCCAAGAGTGAAACACAAAGGATAATGGGGGCACAAAGTCATCCCAAGATCCTGTATATAGAAACAAATAGAAAACATGCTCAAGATAATGGTGGTAGCACAAAGTCTCTCCATAGTTGGCTTTAGGACACCTTCTTGATTACTTCTACTAGTTCTACTTATTTCTTGAAAATAGACAAGAATGCATTTAGGAAACAGACATAAGAACAATATCCTAAATGACACAAGCTATTATAGTACAAAGTCTATAAGCAACCTACTTTCTTATTCATATAAATAAATATGATCAATGATCTGAGCTCAAAGTCTTAGTAATCACCTTTCAATTTTGGTAGAGTTTTACTTCTATAACCAAAAAGATCTCCCTTGCATAAAAGAAGAGATTTACAATATATAATAGCCTAGAAATACTTGGTGCTTTGTTTCATAGAATGGTCCATGCTGCATTCAATGCTTTGAAAACATTTTCAGTTCAGTCAAAGAGGCCATGTTTTAATAGGGCATCTACCTTAACTATGGCATGTCACTTCATCTCAAAATATATTCTCCTCTACGTGGGCCATCTATTCTATCTCCCAATAGGTACGTAGTTGTCCCCTTACTTTCCTATTAAAGAAGAAAAATAGGCTGTTCCTTTTAATGCTTATGAGCTTAGATGTCTACTTGGTGGATTGTTCCACCTACTCGAAATAACTCTTATGCAGATATTTTTGGTCTTTCCCTCTTTCTTATTGTAATTTGAGCTCTCAGGCTATCTTTTTACTTTCTATTGGCTCTTTCAGCTCCCTCTTCAATTGTTCACTAAGTTTGTTTTTAGGTTCTGTGCCACATTTGAAAATGAATAGATATTTCATTACCCTAAATTTGACATTCGTAGGGACGTCATTGGTTCACTAGTTCAACAGTTTACGTGGCCTTCTCAGCTCCTTGGTTCTATCACTTCTTTGGTTCATTAATTTCTTTAGTTCATTTATTTCTTTGGTTCATTCGCTTCTTTGGTTCATTCACTTTCCTTGAACTGTTGAACTCATTGAACCTTTGAACCATTTTGGTTCAAGTTTCAATGATTCATCCTCTTTCTTAGAAGCCTTTGTTTTCTCTAAGACTCTCGAGCTTTTAAATTCCTTTGGCTTTATGTCTTTAGGACCCCTCAAAGGGAAGGTGTCCCTTCAAGCCTAGAAAAAGGTCCAATCCCTGGTCATCGAGAGCCCCTCGCAAGGGTACTTGCCCTTTAGGGTTCTTTGGGTGGCCTTCTTCTTCAAATCCTTCACACAAAATGTCTAAAGGAAATCCTTTAGACATTTTTCTGAAGGAATCCTTTGCCTTAGTCACTTCCCGTCGAGCCTTTGATCATTTCTTCAGACAATCTATCCAAAGGATTTCACTTGTAATATTTCACTACAGAAAATCTTTTCAAAAGGTATCTTTTTGTTCCCTTTTATTCACTACCCTCCACAAGGGCACATGCCATTTAGGTTCTAGGGGACTCCTTTAAACCTTTTGATTGAACCGACTGATTGAACCAACCATGGTTCAACAATTCAACAGCTCAATGGTTTAATGGTTCAATACTGTGTTTCATTCATTCAATTAACCAATTGAACCAACCGCTTTAAACCATTCATTTGAACTCATTAAAACTTGAACCTTTGAACCATTTTAGTTCAAGTTTTAATGGTTTAATGGGTTCAATCTTTCTTCTTTTCTTCTAAGTCTTTTGAAGCTGTTGAACTTGCCGAAGTGGCTAAATTTTGAACTTTTGCCAAAGTGCTTAACTCTTTAAGCTTGCTGATGGACCTTTTAGTTGAGCCTCAGCATTGAACCAACCTTGAAATTGCCTAAGTTTTGGGAACTTTTTTCTTTCCTGCAAAGTCTGTAGTTCCAATCCTGTAGAGTCTGTAGAAATAAGCCTATAGATTTTGTAGAAATCAACCTGTAGAGTTCATATAAATCAACTTGTAGAGTCTATAGTTCTACTGGATGAAGAACAAAATAGTTCAAATGTTGTCCAAAAAAATGAGTAACAAATTTTGGGAACAACAACATGGAAACTTTGAGTAATTAAAGTAGCATGAAAAACTTGAGTAAGTAAAACAATATGGAAAGGCCAAGTAAGTAAAGTAACGTGGAAACCTGAGTAAGTAAAGTATCATGGAAAGCTCGAGTAAGTAAAGTAGTGTGGAAAATAAACTTGAAGAGGTTAAGTAGGTAAAGTAGCATAAAAAAAATGGGATGGAAATCTTAAGTTAGTAAAGCAGCATGGAAAGCCTAAGAAAGTAAAGCAACATGAAAAAGTAGCATGAAAAAATTGAGTAAGTAAAGCAATATGGAAAAGTAGCATGAAAAGCTTCAATAAGTAAAACACTATGAATAGCTGGAGTAAGTAAGGTAACATGGAAAAGTAGTGTAGAAAGCTTGAATAAGGAAAGTAGTATAAAAAAATAGTGTGGAAAGCATGAGTAAGTAAAGTAGCTTAGAAAAGTAGCATAAAAAGCATGAGTAGTAAAATGGCATTAAAAAGTAGCATGAAAACCCTGATTAGGTAAAGTAAAATGGAAATTTTGAGCGAGTAAAACAATGTGGAAAACCCAAGTAAGTAAAGCAGCATGGAAAAGTAACATGAAAAGCTTGAGTAAATAAAGTATCATGGAAACCTTGAGTAAATAAGGTAACATAGAAAAGTAATGTAAAAATCTCAAGTAAGTAAAGTAACATGGAAATCTTGAGTAAGTAAAGTAGCATGGAAAGCTTGAGTAAGTAAAGAAATATAGAAAGATCAAATAAGTAAAGAGGCATAGAAAAGTAGCATTGAAAGCCCGAGTAAGTAAAGCAACATAGAAAATTAGCATTAAAAAGCAGTGTGGAAAGCTTGAGTAAGTAAAGTAGCATGGAATGTTTGAGTAAGTAAAGCAACGTGAAAAACTCAAGTAAGTAAAGTAGCATGAAAAAGTAATGTGGAAAGCCTAAGTAAGTAAAATAATGTGAAAAAGTGAAGTGTAAAGCCTAAGTAAGTAAAGCAACATGGAAAAGTAGCTTGTAAATCATAAGTAATTAGATCAATATGAAAAATTAGTGTGAAAAGCCCAAGTTTGTAAAGTATCATGGAAAGATCAAGTAAGTAAAGTAGCATGGAAAACTTGAGTAAGTAAAGCAGCATAGAAATTTTGAGTAAGTAAAGCAACATGGAAAGTTCAAGTAAATAAAATAACATGGAAAAGTAGCATAAAAAGCTTGAGTAAATAAAGTAGCATAAAAAGCTAGAGTAAGTAAATTAGCATGGAAAGACTAAGTAAAGTGGCATAGAAAGTTTGAGTAAGTAAATCAGTCTAAAAAGCCTGAGAAGTAAAGCAACATAGAAAAATAATGTGTAAAACTTAAGTAAAACAACATGCATTGCTGGAGTAAGCAAAGTGGTGTGGAAAGCTCGAGTAAGTAAAAAAACATAGAAATGCTATGTAAATAAAGTAATGTGAAAAACTTGAGTAAGTAAAGTATCATGGAAAAGTAGTGTAGAAAGCTTGAGTAAGTAAAGTAGCATGAAAAGTCAGAGTAAGTAAAGTATCATGGAAATTCTAAGTAAGTAAAGTAGAGAGGAAATATTGAGTAAGTAAAGTAATATGGAAAGCAGTATAAAAATATTGAGTAAGTAAATCAATGTGGAAAAGCCAAGTAAGTAAAGTAGCATAGAAAAGTAGTGTGAAAAAATTGAGTAAGTAAAGCAATGTGGAAAAGCAGCATGAAAATTTCAAGTGAATAAAGTAGCATGTAAAACATGTGTAAATAAAAAAGTGTAGAAAAGGAGTGTGAAAAGCTTGAGTAAGTAAAGCAGTAAGGAAAAATAGCATGAAAATCATGAGTAAGTAAAGTAGCTTGGAAAAGTAGTATGTAAAGCCCGAGTATGTAAAGTAGCATGAACAAGAAACATAGAAATTCCAAGTAAGTAAAGTAGCATAAAAATATTGAGTAAATAAAGCAACACAGAAATCCTAACTAAGTAAAGTAGCTTGTAAATCTTGAGTAAGTAAAGTAGCATGAAAAAGTAACGTGAAAGGCTCAAGTAAGTAAAGTATTATGGAAAAGCAGCATGGAAAGTCTGAGTAAGTAAAGCAATGTGAAAATATTGAATAAGTAAAGCAATGTGGAAATCTTGAGTAAGTAAAGTAGCATGGAAAAGCAATGGGAAAAGTCTAAGTAAAGTAATGTTAAAAAACATCATAAAAAGTTGGAGTAAGTACACTAGCATGAAAAACCAATGTATAAAGCTTGAGTAAGTAAATTAACATGGAAATCTTGAATAAGTAAAGTGGAAAGCTTGAGTAAGTAAAGATTCATGGAAAAGTAACGTGAAAAGCCTAAGTAAATAAAGTAATGTAGAAATTTTAAGTAAAGTAGCATGAAAAAGTAATATGTAAGCTTAAGTAAAGTAATGTGGAAAAGTAGCATAGAAAAACAACATGGAAATCCTGAGTAAATAAAGTAATGTGAAAGGTTTGATTAAGTGAAGTAGCATGGAAATCTTGAATAATTAAATTAGTGTGGAAAAGCAACATGAAATGTTCGAGTAAGTAAAGCAACATGGAAAGCCTTACTAAGTAAATTCGCATGAAAAAGTAGTGTGAAAGGCTTGAGTAAGTAAAGTAGCATGGAAAGCCTGAGTAAGTGAAGCAATGTGAAAAATTAGCGTAGAAAGAATGAGTTAGTAAAGTAGCATGAAAATATCAAGTAAGTAAAGCAGTATTGAAAAACATGGAAAGCCTTAATAAGTAAAACAATGTGACAAAATAGCATGAAAAGCTCAAGTAAGTAAAGCAACCTGGAAAGCTTAAGTAAGTAAAGCAACATAGAAAGTCTGAGTAAGTAAAGCCACATAGAAATCAAGAATAAATAAAACAACATAGAAAAGGAGCATGAAAAGCTTGATTAAGTAAAGTAACATAGAAAAGCAATGTGGAAAACCCAAGTAAAGTAGTGTAGAAAAGCAACATGTAAAGCTTGTGTAAGTAAAGTAGCATAGAAATCCTAAGTAAAATAATGTGCAAAGATTGAGTAATCAAATCAATTTGGAAAAAAAATGTGTAAAGCTTGAGTAAGTAAAACAACATGAAAATCTTGAGTTAGGAAAGTAGGGTGGAAATCTTGAGTAAGTAGAACAGTATAGAAAAGTAGTGTAGAAAGCCCAAGTAAGTAAAGTAGCATGGAAAGACTAAGTAAGTAAATTAGTATGGAAAATCAGCGTGGAAATTTTGAGTAAGTAAAGTATCATATAAATCCTAAGTAAAACAACGTGAAAAGCTCATGTTAATAAAGTAGTGTAAAAAGTGTAAGTAAAGCAACATGGAAAGCCTGAGTAAGAAAAGCAACATGGAAAAGTAGCATAAAAATTCCAAGTAAAGTAGTGTGGAAAGCCCAAGTAAGTAAAGCATTGTGGAAAAGTATCGTGGAAAACCCATGTAAGTAAATTAGCATGGAAAAAGAGTGTGAAAAGATTGAGTAAGTAAAGCAGCATAGAAAAGTAGAGTGGAAATCTAAGTAAAGTAATATGGAATGCCTGAGTAATTAAAGTAGCATAGAAGGCTTGAGTAAGTAAAATAATATAGAAATTCCAAGTAAGTAAAGTAATATGGAAAGCTCAATTAAGTAAATTAGCATGGAAAGCTCGAGTAAGTAAAGTAACATGGAAAATAAGCTTAAAAATATTGAGTAGGTAAAGCAACATGTAAAAGTAGCATGTAAATCTTGATTTAGTAAAGTAACGTGGAAGGCTCGATAAAATAAAGTAGCGTTGAAAAGTGGTTTGAAAATTATGATAAAGGAAAGGAGTGTATAAAAGTAAAATGAAAAGCTTAAATAAATAAAGTAGGCTAAAAATCTCGTGTAAGTAAGGCAGCATGCAAAAATAGGGTAGAAAGCTCAAATAAGTAAAGCAACATGAAAATCTTAAGTAAAGTACCGTGGAAAAGTAGCATAGAAAGTATGAGTAAGTAAATTAGCTTGAAAAAGTAGCGTAGAAAGCCTGAATAAGTAAAGTAGCGTGAAAAACTTGAGAAATTAAAAATAAATAAATTTTTTGAGTAAGTAAAGCAATGAGGAAATCTTGACTAAGTAAAGTAGTGTTGAAATCCTGAGTAAGTAAAGTAGTATGGAAAAGCAACATGAAAATATTAAGTAAAGTAGCATGGAAATCCTAAGTAAGTAAAGTAGCATGAAAAAGCAATGTAAAATGTTTAAGTAAGTAGCATGTAAAGCTTGAGTAAGTAAAAAAATTTAGAAACCTCAAGTAAGTAAAGAGGCATAGAAACGTAACATGCAAAGCCTAAGTAAGTAAAGCAACATAAAATGTGTGGAAAAGCAGTGTGAAAAGCCCAAGTAAAGTAGCATGGAAAGTTTGAGTAAGTAAAGTAGCATGGAAAGCTCAAGTAAGTAAAGCAATGTGGAAAAGTATTGTGAAAAGCTTGAGTAAGTAAAGCAACGCGGAAAAGTGGAATGTAAATCTTGATTAAATAGAATAGTATGGAAAAGTAGCATGGAAGGCCTGAGTAAGTAAAGTATCATGGAAAATTAGCCTGTAAAGCTTGAGTAACTAAAGCAGTGTGAAAAATTAGTGTGGAAAACCCAAGTTTTTAAAGTATCATAAAAAGCTCGAGTAAGTAAAACAACATGGAAAGATTGAGTAAGTAAAGAAGCATGGAAAGCTTGAGTAAGTAAAATAGCATAGAAAATTTGAGTAAATAAAATAGCATGGAAAAGTAGCATGAGAAGCTTAAGTAAATAAATTAGTGTGGAAAGCCAAAGTAAGTAAAATAGTATGGAAAAGCAGTGTGGAAAGCATGAGTAAGTAAAGTAGAATGAAAAGCTTGAGTAAGTAAAGTAATATAGAAATCTTGAGTAAGTAAAGCAACATTGAAAATAGTGTGTAAAGCTTGAGTAAGTAAAACATAATGGAAAGCTGGAGTAACTAAAGTAGTGTGGAAATCTTAAGTAAAGTAGCGTAGAAAGCCTGAGTAAGTAAAGTAGCATGTAAAAATAGTGTAGAGAGCCTGAGTAAGTAAAGTAGCATCAAAATATTTAGTAAGTAAAATAACATTGAAAGTCTTATTAAGTAAAGTAGCATGGAAAGCTTGAGTAAGTAAAACAACATAGAAAGCAACATAAAAAGCTAAGTAAATAAAGAAACATGAAAATATTGAGTAAGTAAAGCAGTATAGAAAAGTAGCATGGAAATCTCGAGTAAGTAAAGCAATATGGAAAAGTAGCATGTAAAGTCTGAGTAAGTAAATTAGTGTGTAAAAAGAGCATGAAAAACTCAAGTAAAGTAGCATGGAAAGCATGAGTAAGTAAATTAGCATGGAAAGCTTGAGTAAATAAAGTAGCGTAAAAAAGTAGTATGGAAAGCCTGAGTAAGTAAAGTAACATAGAAATCATGACTAAGTAAAGTAGTATAGAAATCCCAAGTAAGTAAAGTAGTATAGAAAAACAACATGGAAAAGTCAAGTAAAGTATTATATAAAAATAGCATGAAAAATTTGAGTGAGTAAATAAATGTGGAAATCTCAAGTAAAGCAATGTGGAAAGCCTGAGTAAATAAAGCAGCATAAAAAAGCAATGTGCAAAGTCTGAGTAAGTAGAGTAATGTGAAAACATCATAAAAATCTTAAATAAGTAAAGTAGAATGGAAAAATAATGTAGAAAGCTCGAGTAAGTAAAGTAACATGGAAATCTTGAGTAAGTAAAGTAGCATGGAAAGCCCAAGTAAGTAAAAATGTATGGAAAACTAACATGAAAAGCTTGAGTAAGTAAAACAATGTAGAAAGCCTGAGTAAATAAAGTAGCATGGAAAGCTTCAGTAAGTAAAACAATGCGGAAAAGTAGCATCAAAATCTTGAGTAAGTAAAGTAGCATGGAAAGTTTGAGTAAGTAAAGTAGCATGGAAAGATCAAGTAAGTAAAGTAATGTGAAAAGTTTGATTATGTAAAACAACGTGGAAAAGTAATGTGAAAAGCTTGAGTTAGTCAAGGAACAAGAAAAAACTGAGTAAGTAAAGCAATGTGGAAAAGCAACGTGGAAAGCTTGAGTAAGTAAAGTAGTATGCAAAAGTAGTATGGAAAGGTTGAGTAATTAAAGAAACATAGAAAGCTCAAGTAAGTAAAGCAACATGGAAATATTGAGTAAGTAAAGAAACATGGAAAAGTAACCTAAAAATCCTGAATAAGTAAAGTTACATGGAAAGTTAGAGTAAGTAAATCAGTGTGGAAGGCTCGAGTAAGTAAAGTAGTGTGGAAAGTAGCATGGAAACCTTGAGTAATTTAAGTAGCATGTAAATCATGTGTAAGTAAAGCAATGTGAAAACCCTGAGTAAATAAATTAGTGTAAAAAGCTTGAGTAAGTAAAGTAGAAATAAAAAATAGCATGGAAAGTTTGAGTAAGTAAAGTAGCAAAGAAAAGTAGTGTGAAAATCTTGAGTTAGTAAAGTAGCATGTAAAGCTCAAATAAGTAAATTAGCATGAAAATCTTGAGTAAGTAAAGCATTGTGGAAATCTTGTGTAAGTAAAGCAATGTGGGAAGCTTGAGTAAGTAAAGCAATGTGGAAAGCCCATGTAAGTAAAGTAGCATGGAATGAATAAGTAAAACAATGTGGAAAAGTAGCACAAAAATCATGAGTAAGTAAATCATTGTGGAAAGCTCAAATAATTAAAGCAGACTAGAAAGACGAAGTAAAATAATGTAAAAAATTAGTGTGGAAAGCTCGAGTAAGTAAAATAGCATAGAAATCCTAAGTAAGTAAAGTAGTGTCAAAAGCTTGAGTAAGTAAAGAAACATGAAAAAGTAATGTGAAAAGCTTGAATAAGTAAAGTAGTGTGGAAAACTCGAGTTAGTAAAGTAGCATGGAAAATCAACGTGGAAAGCTCTTGTAAAGTAAAGCAATGTGTAAAAATAACATGGAAAGCTCAAGTTAGTAAAGCAACATGGAAAGCTCGAGTAAGTAAAGTGTCATGGAAAAGCAACATGAAAAGCCTTAGTAAGTAGTGTGGAAAAGTAACGTGAAAAGCTCAAGTAAGTAAAGCAACATTGAAACCTTGAGTAAGTAAAGTAGCATTGAAAAGCAGTGTAGAAAGCCTGAGTAAGTAAAGTAACATGGAAATCTTGAGTAAGTAATTAGCATGGAAAGCCCGAGTAAGTAAAGTAACATTGAAAATAGATTGAAAAGCCCAAGTAAGTAAAGTAGCATAAAACTCTTGAGTAAGCAAATTAGTGTAGAAATCCTAATTAAGTAAAGTAGTATGGAAAGATCGAGTATGTAAAGTAGCATGAAAATCTTGAGTAAGTAAAAAAATATAGAAAAGCAATATGGAAACCTTGAGTAAGTAAAGTAGTGTAGAAAGCCTACGTAAGTAAAGTAGCACGGAATGTTCAAGTAAATTAGAGTTGAAAGCTTGAGTAAGTAAAGCAATAAATAAAACTTGTGTAAGTATAGCATCATAAAAAAAAAACATGAAAAGCTTGAGTAAATAAAGAAACTTGAAAAGATTGAGTAAGTAAAGTAATGTTGAAAAGCAACAGGGAAAGCCTGAGTAAGTAAATTAGCATAAAAAATTAATGTAGAAAGTTTGATTAAGTAAAGCAACATGGAAAGCCCATAGTAAAGTAGTGTGGAAAAGTATCATAAAAAACTTGAATAAATAAAGCAGCATGGAAAAGTAGTGTGAAAAGCTCAAGTAAGTAAAGTAGTATGGAAAAGTAACATAGAAAGATTGAGTAAGAAAAGTAGCATGGAAAGGCCAAGTAAGTAAACTAACATAAAAAAGTAAGATGAAAAGCCTGAGTAAATAAAGCATCATGGCAAGCTTAAGGAAGTAAAGCAACATAAAAAGCCTGAGTAAGTAAATTAGCATGGAAAAATAGCATGAAAAACATGAGTAAATAAAGGAGTATAGTAAAGTAGCGTGGAAAGCTCGAGTAAGTAGAGTAGCAGGGAAAATCAACATGGAAAGCTTAAGTAAGTAAAGCAATGTGGAAAAATAGTGTGTAAATCTCAAGTTAGTAATGTAGCATGGAAATTCCAAGTAAAGCAGCATGGAAAAGAAGCATGGAAAGCTTGAGTAAGTAAAGAAGCGTGGAAAGCCCGAGTAAGTAAAATAACATGAAAAAATATTGTAGAAATCTTGAATAAGTAAAGAAGCATGGAAAAGTCAAGTAAGTAAAGCAATGTGGAAAGCCTGAGTAAACAAAGTAATATGGAAAAGTAGCATGGAAATCCCAAGTAAGTAAAGTAACATGGAAAAGTAGCATGGAAAGCCCAAGTAAGTAAATTAGGTTGGAAAACCTAATTAAATAAAGCAATGTGGAAAGCCCAAGTATGTAAAGTAGCGTGAAAAGCTCGAATAATTAAAGTAGCATGGAAAAGTAGCGTGAAAAACTTGAGTAAGTAAAGCTACGTGGAAAGTCCAAGTAAATAAAGCAGTGTAGAAATCTCAAGTAAAAAAAGCAACATGAAAACTAAGGTAAAAATCTTGATTAAGTAAAGCAACATGGAAAGCTTGGCAGTGTGGAAAGCATGAGTAAGTAAAGTAATATGAAAAAGTAGCATGGAAAGCTTGACTAAGTAGAGTAGCTTGGAAAAGCAACATGAAAATCTTGATTAAGTAAAGCAACATATAAATTTTGAGTAATTAAATCAACGTGGAAAGCTCGAGTAAGTAAACAAGCATGGAAAAGCAACATGGAAAGCGCGAGTAAGTAAAGTAGCATGGAAGAGTAGCATGAAAAGGTGGAGTAAGTAAAGTATCATGGAAAAGCATCATGGAAAGCTTGAGTAAGTATAGTAGTGTGGAAGGCCTAACTAAGTAAAGTAATGTGGAAGTCTCAAGTAGGTAATGTAACATGAAAAAGAAGCATGGAAAGCCTGAGTAGTTAAAGTAACATAGAAATCATGAGTAAGTAAATTAGCATGGAAAATAAACATGGAAAGCTTGAGTAAGTAAAGTAATGTGTAAAAGGAGTGTGAAAATATCATGTAAATAAAGAAACATGGAAATCCCAAGTAAGTAAAGAAGTATGGAAATCTCAAAAAAGTAAAATAGTGTGGAAAGCTCAATTAAGAAAAGTAGCATAGAAAGCTTGAGTAAGTAAAGTAGCATGGAAAAATCAAATAAATAATGTAAGGTGGAAAAGCATCATGGAAATCCTAAGTAAAGCATCATGGAAAGCCCAAGTAAGTAAAGCAACATGAAAAAGCATTGTAGAAAACCCAAGTTAGTAAAGCAGCATGGAAAGCCTGAGTAAGTAAAGCAGCATAGAAAGCCTTAGTAAGTAAAATTACTTGAAAATATTTAGTAAGTAAAATAGTATATAAATTTAGAGTAAGTAAAGTAGCATGAAAAATTAATGTGAAAATCCCAAGTAAGTGAAGCAACATAAAAAACCTAAATAAATAAAGTAATATGGAAAAGTAGAATGGAAAGCTTGAATAATTAAAGTAGCGTGGAATAGTAGTTTGGAAAGCTCGAGTAAGTAAAGTAACATGGTAAATTAGTGTAGAAAGCCTATGCAAATAAATCAACATGGAAAGCCAAAGTAAGTAAAGCATCATGGAAAGCTCAAGTAAGTAAAGTAGCATGGAGAGTCTGAGTAAATAAATCAATGTGGAAAAGTAGTGTGGAAAGCTTGAGTAAGTAAAGAAGCATATAAATCTCGAGTAAATAAAGTGGCATAACAAAGTAACATGGAAAGCTTGAGTAAGTAAAGTAGAATGAAAAACTAGAATGGAAATCTAAAATAAGTAAAGTAGCATAAAAAAGTAGCATGGAAAGTTTGAGTAAGTAAAGCAGTGTGGAAGGTCTGAGTAAGTAAAGCAACGTGAAAAGCCTGAGTAAGTAAATTAATGTCAAAAACTTGATTAACTAAAGTAGTGTGAAAATCTTGAGCAATTAAAGTAGCATGGAAAAAAAGCGTGGAAAATCTTGAGCAAATAAACTAACATAGAAAATTAGTATGAAAAATTTGATTAAGTAAAGCAACATAGAAAAGCCTAAGTAAGTAAAGTAACATGGAAAAGTAGCATGAAAAGTTTGAGTAAGTAAAGTTGCATGGAAAAGTATCATGAAAATCTTAAGTAAATAAAATAACATAGAAAAGTAGCATGGAAAGCTTGAGTAAATAAAGCAGCATAGAAAAGTAGTGTGGAAAGCCTGAGTAAGTAAAGCAATGTGTAAATCTTGAGTAAGTAAATCAACATGGAAAAGTAGTGTGAAAAGCCTAAGTAAGTAACGTAGTATGTAAAGCTTGAGTAAGTAAAGTATTGTGAAAAACTCGAGTAAATAAAGCAATGTAGAAATCTTGAGTAAGTAAAGAAGCATAGAAAATTAACATGAAAAGCTTGACTAATTAAAGAAGTGTGAAAAAATAACATGGAATGTTCAAATAAGTGAAGTAGCATAAAAATCTTGAGTAAGTAAAACAAATGAAAATCTTGAGTAAGTAAAGTAGCATGGAAAAATAGTGTGGAAATCTTGAGTATGTAAAGCAACATGAAAAATTAGAATGGAAAGTCTAAGTAAGTAAAGCAGCAAAAAAAGCCTAACTAAGTAAAGCAACATGAAAATCTTGAGTAAGTAAAGCAACATGGAAAGCTTGAGTAAGTAAAGCAACATGAAAAAACAATGTGGAAAGCCTAAGTAATTAAATTAGTGTGGAAACGTAACGTAGAAATATTTAATAAGTAAAGCGACATGGAAAAGTAGTGTAAAAAGCTCGAGTAAGTAAAGCAGCATGGAAAACTCGAGTAAGTAAAATAGCATGGATAAGTAGCACAAAAAGCATAAGTAAGTAAATCAACATGAAAAATAAATGTTGAAATCTTGAGTAAGTAAAGTAGCATGGAAAGCTTGAGAAATTAAAATAGTATGGAAAGCTCGAGTAAGAAACATAGGATGGAAAAGCAACATGAAAATCTTAAATAAGGAAAGCAACATGGAAAGCCCTAGTAAGTAAAGTATGGTGAAAAAGCATCATGGAAAGCTCTAGTAAGTAAATTGATATGGAAAGCATGAGTAAGTAAAGTAGTATAGAAAAGCAACGCAAAAAAATAGTGTAGAAAACTCATGTATATAAAGGAACATGGAAAGCTTTAGTAAGTCAAGCAGTGTGGAAAGATCAAGTAAGTAAAATAACATGGAAATCCCAAGTAAATAAAGTAGCATGGAAAGTTTGAGTAGGTAAAGTAGCATGGAAAATCATTGTAGAAACTTTGAGTAAGTAAATCAGAATGGAAAGCCCAAGTAAGTAAATCAACATGGAAAGCTCGAGTAAGTGAAACAATATGGAAAATGAGTGTACAAATCCCAAGTAAGTAATGTAGCATGAAAATCTTGATTAGGTAAAGTAGCATGAAAAAGTAGTGTGAAAAGCCTGAGTAAGTGAAGCAACATGGAAAATCTTGAATAAGTAAAGCGGCATGGAAGTTTGAGTAAGTACAGAAACATAGAAAGCTCGAGTAAGTAAAGAAATATAGAAAAATAACATGAAAAGCCTAAGTAAAGGAGCATGGAAAGCCTGTATAAGTAAAGCAACATGAAAATATTGAGTAAGTAATGCAACATGTAAAAGCAAGGTGGAAAGTCAGAGTAAGTAAAGTGACATTGAAAACTTGAGTAAGTAAAATAGTGTAAAAACAACATGGAAAGCTCGAGTAAGTAAAGTAGTGGGTAAAAGCAATGTGGAAAGCTTGAGTAAGTAAATCAGTATGAAAAATTATCATGAAAAGACTGAGTAAGTAAAGTAGTGTGGAAGGCCTGAGTAAGTAAAGCAGTGTGAAAATATTGAATAAGTAAAGCAGTGTGAAAAGCCTGAGTATGTAAAGTAGCATTGAAAACTAGGGTAGGTAAAGTAGAGTGGAGAGCTCGAGTAAGTAAAGCAACCTAGAAAGCTAGAGTAAGTAAAGTAGGGTGTAAAAGTAGCATTGAAATCCCAAGTAAGTAAAGTAGCATGGAAAAGTAACATGAGAAGCCTGAGTAAGTGAAACAATGTGGAAAGCTTGAGTAAGTAAAGTAACATGAAAAGCCTAAGTAAGTAAGCAGTATGGAAGAGCAACATAGAAAGGTTGAGTAAATAAAGCAACATGGAAAAGTAAAATGGAAATATTGAGTAAATAAAGTAGCATGGAAATCCTGAGTAAGTAAAACAACATGGAAAAATAGTGTGAAAAGCTCAAGAAAATAAATCGGTGTGGTAAGCCCAATTAAGTAAAGTGGTGTAGAAAAGTAGCATGAAATGTCTAATTAAGTAAAGCAGTGTGGAAAGCTCAAGTAAGTAAAGAAATGTGGAAAGCTTGAGTAAGTAAAATAGTGTGAAAAAGTAGCATGAAAATTTTGAGCAAGTAAAGCAACATAGAAACGCCGAGTAAGTAAAACAAGATGGAAAGTTTGAGTAAGTAAAATAGTATAGAAAAACAATGTGAAAGACATGAAAAAATAAAGCTGCATGGAAAGCTTGAGTAGGTAAACCAATGTAGAAAAATAGTGTAGAAAGCATGAGTAAGTAAAGCAGCATGGAAAGTGGTGTGAAAACCTTAAGTAAAGCAGAATGGAGATCCCAAGTAAGTAAATAAGCATGGAAAGCCTAAACAAGTAAAGTAACATGAAAAATATGAGTAAGTAAAGCAACGTGGAAATGTAACATGGATATCTCAAGTAAGTAAAGTAGTGTGGAAAGCTTGATTAAGTAAAATAGTGAAAAGCTTGAGTAAGTACATCAACATTAAAAAACAACTTAGAAAGCCCAAGTAAGTAAAGCAACATGGAAAAGTAGTATGAAAAGCATGAGTAAGTAAAGTAACCTAAAAGTTTTGAGTAATTAAAGTGACATGGAAAAGTAAAATGGAAAGATTGACTAAGTAAAGTAGTGTGAAAAGCTTGATTATGTAAAGAAATGAGGAAAAACATCGTGGAAAGTTTGAGTAATTAAAAGAGTGTGGAAATCCTAAGTAGCATAGCATGGAAATCCCCATAAAGTAAATTTGAGTAAGTAAAATAATGTGAAAAATCCAAGTAAAGCAACATAGAAAGGCTGAGTAAGTAAAGCAATGTGAAAAGCCTAAATAAGTAAAGCAACATGGAAAAATAACATCAAAAGGTCAAGTAAGTAATGCAACATGGAAAGGTTGAGTAAGTAAAGTAGCATAAAAAGCCTAGTTAAGTAAAGCAGCATGGAAAGCCCGAGTAAGTAAAGCATCATGAAAATCTTGAGTAAATAAAGTAGCATGGAAAGTTTGATAAGTAAAGTAGCATAGAAAATTAGCATAGAAATCTTGAGTAAATAAATTAGTATGGAAAATTAGCATGGAAAGCTCAAGTAAGTAAAGTAGTGTGAAAAGCTAGAGTAAGTAAAGTAGCATGGAAAAAGAGCATGGAAAACTCGAGTAAGTAAAGCAACATGGAAAGACTGAGTAAGTAAAGCAGCATAGAAAGCCTCAATAAGTAAAGTAGTATGGAAATATCAAGTAAGTAAAGTAATTTGTAAATCTCGAGTAAGTAAAACAATATGAAAATATCGAATAAGTATAGTAGAATGGAAATCCCAATTAAGTCAAGCAATATAGAAAAGCAGCATGAAAATCCTGAATTAGTAAAGCAATGTGGAAATCCTATGTAAAGCAGTGTGAAATCCTAAGTAGGTAGTACAACATGGAACAAAAGTGTAGAAAGTCAGAGTAATTAAATCAAATTCAAAAGATCAAGTAAGTGTTACAGTGTCGAAATCTTGAGTAAGTAAAGCAATGTGGAAAAGTAGTGTCAAAGCTCACGTAAAGCCTCATGAAAAGCTTGAGTAAGTAAAGCAACATGGAAAGCTTGAGTAAGTAAAGCAACATGAAAATCCATAGTAATGAAAGCAACATAGAAATCCTAAGTAATTAAAGTAAGGTGGAAATCCCAAGTAAGTAACGTAGTGTGGACAGCCTATGTGAGTAAAGTAGCAAGGAAAAATAGCGTGAAAATCTCAAGTAAAACAATGTGAAAAAGAAACATATAAATCCTGAGTTAGTAAAGTAGTGTGGAAAGCCTAATTAAGTAAATAAATGTTGAAAATTAGCATGGAAATCTTTAGTAAGTAAAACAACGTGAAAATATTAAGTAGAGTAGCATAGAAATCTCAAGTAAGTAAAGTAGTGTGAAAAAGTAGCATCGGAATCTTGATTAAGTAAATTAGCATGAAAAGTCCAAGTAAAGTAGAGTGAAAAAGTAGCATGGAAATCCTAACTACGTAAAGTAGCATGGAAAGCCTTAGTAAGTAAAGCAACATAAAATCCCTGAGTAAGTAAAGTAGCATGAAAATCCCAAGTAAACTAATATTGAAAGCTCAAATAAGTATTTCAACATGGAAAAACAATGTGGAAAGCCTGAGTAAGTAAAGTAATTTGGAAAATTAGTGTGGAAATCCCGAGTAAATAAATCAACATGGAAAGTCCAAGTAAGTAAAGTAGTGTGAAAAAGAAGTGTGGAAAGCTTGAGCAATTAAAGTAACATGGAAACTCTGAGTAAGTAAATTAGTGTGAAAAAGTAGTGTGAAAAGCCTAAGTAAGTAAAGCAGTATGGAATACTGATGTTAGTAAAATAGCATGGAAAGCTTGAGTAAGTAAAAGATCATAAAAATCTTGAGTAAGTAAAACAACATGAAAATTTTGAGTAAATAAAGTAGTGTAAAAAGCCCAAGTAAGTAATATAGTGTGGAAAAGCAATGTAGAAACCCTGAATAAGTAAAGTAATGTGAAAATCATAAGTAACTAAAGCAACATGGAAAGCTTGAGTAAGTAATGTAGCATTGAAAAGCAATGTGGAAAACCCAATTAAGTAGAGTAGCATGGAAAAGTAATATGAAAAACTTGAGTTAGTAAATTAGCATGGAAAGAATAATTAAAGGAATGTGGAAAGACCAAGTAAGTAAAGCAACGTAGAAATCTTGAATAAGTAAAACAACATAGAAAGCCTGAGTAAGTAAAGTAGTGTGGAAAAGGAACATGGAAAGTTTCAGTAAGTAAAGTATCATAAAAATCCTGAGTAAGTAAATCTTGAGTAAGTAATGTAATGTGAAAATATTGAGTAAGTAAAGTAGCATGGAAAGATCATATAAGTAATGTTTTAGTAAGTAAAGAAAGGTGAAAATCTCGAGTAAGTAAATCAACAAAAAAAAACTGAATAAGTAAAGTAGCATGGAAAAATAACATGGAAAGCTCAAGTAAGTAAAGTAGCATGGAAAGTTTAAGTAAAGTAGTATGGAAAGCCTGAGTAAGTAAACCAATGTAGCGTGGAAAGATTGCGTAAGTAAAGTGGCATCAAAAAGTAGCATTGAAAGTTTGAGTAAGTAAAGTAGGGTATAAAAATAACATGGAAATCCTGAATAGCTAGAAATTTGTGGAAAAGTAGTGTGAAAAGCTTGAGTTAGTAAAACAACATGGAAAGCTCAAATAAGTAAAGCAATATTGAAAACTTTTGTAAGTAAATCAATGTGGAAAGCTTGAGTAAGTAAATTATTATGGAATGCTTGAGTAAGTAAAGTAATATAGAAAGCTTGAGTAAGTAAATCATTATGAAAAAGTAGTGTAGAAAGCCAGAGTAAGTAAAGTACCATGGAAAAGCAGTGTGAAAATCTTAAATAAGTAGATTGTCATGGAAAATTCTAGTAAGTAAAGTATCATGAAAATCCTGAGTAATTAAAGAAACATGAAAAGCTTGAGTAAGTAAAGTAGCATGAAAAATTAATGTGAAAATCTTGAGTATGTAAAGCAATGTGAAAAACTCAAATAAGTAAAGCAAAATGGAAAAACAACATGAAAAAGCATTGTTGAAAACTCGAGTAAGTAATGTTACATGGAAAGCTTGAGTAAGTAAAGTAGTGTGGAAAGCTCGAGTAAATAAATTAGCATGGAAAGCTCAAATAAGTAAAGCAAAATAGAAAAGTAGTGTGTAAAGCTCGAATAAGTAAACCAGAGTAGAAAAGTAGAGTGTAAACCCTAAGTAAGTAAAGCAGCATGGGAAAACAATGTTGAAAGCCCGAGTAAGTAAAGCAGCATGGAAAAGTAGAGTGGAAATTTTTTGTAAGTAAATTAGTGTGGAAAAGTAGGATGGAATGCCTGAGTAAGTAAATCAATGTATAAAAATAGCGTGGAAAGCCAAAGTTAGTAAAGCATCATGGAAAGCTCGAGTAAGTAGAACAACATAGAAAAGTAGTTTGTAAAGCTTTAGTAAGTAAAACAACATGGAAAGCTTAAGTAAGAAAAGCAACGTGGAAAGCTTGAGTAAATGAAAAAGTGTGGAAAAGCAACATGGAAAGTCTAAATAAGTAAAGAAAGATGGAAAACCTGAGTAAGTAAAGTAGCGTAGAAAATAAATATGGAAAGCCTAACTAAGAAAAGAAGCATAGAAAAGTAGCATGGAAATCCAAAGTAAGTAAAGTATAATGGAAAGCTAAAGTAAGTAATTTAACATAGAAATCCGGAGTAAGTAAATTAGTGTGGAAAGCTTGAGTACGTAAAGCATCATAAAAAGCTCAAGTATAGAAAGCAGCATGGAAAGGCCAACTAAGTAAAGTAGTGTGGAAAACCATCATGGAAAGCCCGATTAAGTAAATCAATGTGGAAAGCTCGAGTAAGTAAAGCAATGTGGAAAAATAGAATGAAAAGCATGAGTAAGTAAAGTAACATGGAAAATCAGTGTAGAAAGTTGGAGTACGTAAAGTAGCATGCAAATCTTGAGTAAGTAAATTAGCATGGAAAGCTTGTGTAAGTAAAGTAGTGTGAAAATATAAATAAGTAAAATAGCATGTAAATCTCAAGTAAGTAAAACCAACATAAAAAATAATGTCAAAATCCCAAGAAAGTAAATTAATGTGGAAAGCATAACTGAAACAGCGTAGAAAGCATCAATAAGTAAATCAATGTGAAAAAGTAGCATAGAAATCCTGAGTAAGTAAAGTAATGTGGAAATCCTGAGTAAGTAAAGCAATGTGGAAATCCTGAGTATGTAAAGCAATGTGGAAAAGTAGCATGGAAATCTTGAGTAAGTAAAGTAGTATGGAAAAATAAGGTGTAAATCTCAACAAAGTAAAGTACCATGGAAAAATAGTATGTAAAGCCCAAATAAGTAAACTAACATGGAAAAACATTGTGAAAATCTTGAGTAAGTAAAGTAGCATGGAAAGCCTGAAAGAGTAAAGCAGTGGGGGAAGCCCGAGTATGTAAAGTAGCATGAAAAGCTTCAATAAAGTAACGTCAAAATCTTGAGCAAGTAAAACAACATAGAAAGCCTAAGTAAATAAAACATTATAAAAAATTAGGGTGGAAAGCTTGAGTAAGTAAAGCGACATGAAAAAGTAGTGTAAAAAGATCAAATAAGTAAAGCATTATAGAAAATTAGCATAGAAAGCTTGAAAAAATAAAACATCATGGAAAAGTAGCGTAGAAAGCCTAAGAAAGTAATATAGTGTGGAAAGCTCAAGTAACTAAAGCAGTGTAGAAATTTTGAGTGAATAAAATAGCATGAAATGTTGAAGTAAGTAAAGTAGTGTAGAAAAGTAACATAGAAAGCCTGAGTAAGTAAAGTACAGTGGAAAAGTAGTGTGGAAGGATCAAATAAGTAAAGTAGTTTGGAAAGCCTGAGTAAGTAAAGTAGTATGGAAAGTTTGAGTAAATAAAGCAATGTATAAATCTTGAGTAAGTAAAGTAGCATCGAAACCTTAAGTTAGTAAAGCAACGTAGAAAGCCTAAGTAAAGTAATGTGGAAAAGCAATGTGAAAATCTTGAGTAAATAAAGCAACGTGGAAAGCTAGATTAAGTAGAGTAGTATGAAAAAGCAATGTGGACAGCCAAAGTATGTAATGTAATGTAGAAAGCCCAAGTAAGTAAAGCAACATAGAAAAACAACATGGAAAGCTTGAGTAAGTAAATCAACATGGAAAATCAATGTAGAAATCTTTAATAAGTAAAGTAGCATGGAAAAGCAGCATCAAAAGACTGAGTAAGTAGCATGAAAAACCCAAATAAGTAAAGCAGCATGGAAACTCCAAGTAAGTAAAATAGCATGGAAATCTTGAGTAAGTAAAGTAGCATGGAAAACTCAAATAAGTAAAGTGTCATAAAAAATCAGTGTAGAAAGCCTGAATAAGTAAAACAATGTGGAAAATCAGCATGAAAAGCTCAAATAAGTAAAGTAGCATGGAAAAATAACATGAAAAAGTAGCGTAAAAAGCTAGAGCAAGAAATGTAACATGGAAAAATCAACTAAGTAAAGTTACATGGAAAATCAGTGTGAAAATTTTGAGTAAATAAAATAGCATGGAAAGTCAGAGAAAGTAAAGCAATGTAGAAAAGCAATGTGGATAGCCTAAGTAAGTAAAGTAGTGTGGAAAGCCTGAGTAAGTAAAGTAGTGAGGAAAACTAGTGTGGAAAGCTCGAGTAATTAATGTAGTATGAAAAAGTAGTGTGAAAAACCTAATTAAGTAAAGTAGTGTGGAAAAGTAGCATGAAAAGCCTGAGTAAGTAAAGTAGCATGAAAAAGTAACATTAAAAACCTAAATAAGCAAAGTAATGTAGAAATCTTGAGTAAGTAAAGTAGTGTAAAAAGCCTGAGTAAGAAAAATATCATTGAAAAGTAGTGTGGAAAGCTTAAGTAAAGTAGCATGAAAAACTATCAGATTGAGAAGATTGATGGATAAATTATGCATTCTATATCACATCGAGATATAAATGGATAAGATTTGGGGCATGAATGTGGTTCATATATAAAAATTATATTTATAAGATGAGATCGATGGTACTATGTAATCAAATTTGAGTATAAACTCCACTTACAACACTTGATTTAGAGTTTGATTTTACATACGAACATGTTTGAGGTTCCACCAAAAGAGTTATGATGATATTTTGAATAGTGTGGTTGAGGTTCTACATCACTCAACTTATATTAATTATGTGTTTCCAATGGGGGTTGCGGCATTTATCTTCTTAACACAATTCTTTAGGAGTAACAAATCCTTAGGGTATAAAAACCCCATGGTAGTCTCTAAATGTTTGCAATACAATTCCTACTACAATCATGCAAATTGATCCAGGAAGAGGCCTAAGAAGAAGCTAAGTGTAACTCCTACTATTCAACCCCTATTTCTCCTCATATTATAGTTCATTTTATAAATATATAATGTCACTTTTATGATTAAGTGAATAGAATTAATGGCATTATTGATTTCTTGTATCTTATATTATTGTTGAACTGAGTGTATGGTATAATATGTGTTACATTGCTTTGAATATTTATGTGAAAATTATTAAACTATAATTTTTTATAGTAAGTAATATTTATATGAGGTTTCCAATATGTAACTCATATACCTACCCATTGATATCAACATATAGTCATGATTTAGTAGCATAGAGTTTTGTGAGTAGAAATTGACCTAAATTTTTAGAATTGATTTATATAATGAAAACATTGGCCAAAGTAATGTTACTAATAATACATTATCATTACACTTTACTTTCTATTTACACATTTATGTTGATGCCATAGTAGATATAGGATTTTGTTACATGGTCTACATGATTGTTACATGTACTAGTGATTGTACACATAGGTTTTAGTTAATTTATTAATATCCACACTGTTCTTATGTACCCCTCCATGAAGGGTAGGGCCACTTCTAGTGGAGATGTGTGTAGGAGATTTTTGGTTTATGGTTAGAGGTAAAGGATTTGGATGATACTCTCCCTTTGTTCAACTGTTTCAACCATTTGGGATCAAACTCAAGCTATATTTATAGATCATTGAGATGCTTTTGAACCTCTATTATACTAATTTATATATTGTATTTTATATATAAATGTATACTAAAATGTATAATGTTGTACATTATTATTTTATGTATTTTCATCTTAGATGTTATAATGAGACATAATTAATTCTAAATATTATGAAAAGTGTTTGTATGATTAATTATGGATGAAATTTGGATTATATTAGTGTTATGGTGTAATTGGTTCATTCTATTGTTTATTTTGTGAGAAATATTTATCTACAAATATAATTCTGACTATTTGGAAAATAAATGGATCAATTTATTAGCCAATGGGTTAATATATTAATGCATTTATTTTTTTTATTTGAATTTAGTATTTAAACAAAATTTATTTAGATAGTTATAGATGATTTCATAAGTAATTTATGTGAAAAAAACAAAATAGTGTAAACTATTGGTTAACCCAGTGGGGTTAAAACATTGTGGTATCATAGCGAAGGTTTAACACTCAAACCTAATGAGTCCACTAATTAAAATATATTATCCTAACTTTTAGGACAATGGCAAGAGGTAATTTGGTTGGTGAGGGAACTTATAATGCAAACCCTCAAGCCAATATTAATTATCTAGTAGTATAACAAGTTGTAATAGTTGATTAGATACTCACTATCATGAATGAGCAAGAGATAAAATAACAAATCTAGAGTGAGAATTTCATAGACCTATGGAATAAAAGGAATAAGAGGTTATAGAGTAATAACCTACTAAAAAAGAAGTGCCTCATGATCATGGGCATGAGGAGGGTTAGGATGTTGCTAGAGCTCAAGTAGCTACAAATATTACATATGATATGAAGAAAGTGAGCCCACCCAAGTTTGATGGTATGGTATTTGGTGATGGATTTAAAGCTTAGGTCATTGAAATGGAAAAGTATTTCTAAATACTAATATTTTTGAGGTGACTAAGGTTATGTGGGGAGCATACCAATTGGATTGTGAAACAATAACTTGGTGGGTTAATAAGAATCTCAATATGAATCTTGATTCTACTAATACGACATGGGAGTAGTTTGTGACTATTTTTAGGGCATAATGGTTACCTTAGTTGTATTTTTATAAAAAATTGATAGATTTCTAAAATTTGAAGCAAGGGGATTTATTAGTGAATGAATACTTGGAAAAATTCACAAATCTCTTGAAGTATGTTCTAAAGTATCAAAAATATAAATGTTTATGTATTAGGAAGTTCATTATGGTATTAAATACCAAAATTGGGTATGAAGTGGATGTGTGTGGACCATCCACTATGGATCAAGTCTTTCAGAAGGTAGTTAAGTAGGGACAAAAGTTGAAAGCACTTACAGAGGTTAGATAAATGTTTGAAAATAAGTTTGGTAGTTACAAGACATCCTTCAAGAACAAAAATTAGCAATAGAATGGGAATTCCAAGAACCTATTCAATATCGACAATGCAAGTTTCAATAATGCTTTGGGGAATAGGAAACCATGAAGTAGTTCTAGAAAAGGATTCAAGGGTGTTAATTAGACTAAAATAAATTAACTACTTGAAAAAAAATTTACATGTGGAGGAGACCATTATGCCAAGATTTTCCTTAGTGGAAGATAGATGGAGGGAATAAGAACTCTTCCACCTCTACATCATAATAGAGAAACTTTCAATAATGTAATCACATAATAGTAGATAATCATTAGGAAAAATTCTAATACTTTCCCATCAAAGTATTAGATACTTTGTTTGGTCATCCTATTACTATTTTGTTAGATATATGGGCTAATAAATGTTTTCTCTCTTAGAATGTTAAGCAAAATATCTAAGAAAGATGGTTTTTTTGGAAATGCTTGGTTAGTTTAGTACGAAAATGATTCCAAGGTCATGGTTGACATATGTATTGTTGAGCTGAAATAATATTACCATAATTAACTAAGGTTTTTGATCTCTAGGGTCATATCATGTGATCTTAGGAGTGAATTGTCTCTCTAGATACAAAGTCAATTGTTTTCTCATGAAGGTTAAGTGTTTGGATGATTTGGTAAATCAAATCCAAATCCAAGGAAATAATAGGGAGTTAGAACCAAGGCAAATTTTAGCCATTTATTTGAATAAGGTTCAATGAAAGGGATATCAAGAATTCTTAGTCAAAGTGGATGAAATTGGTGAAGCCCAAGAACCCACTTTAGAAGACTATCATTTTTTGTAAGAGTTTCATGATGTTTTTACAAAGGGATTACTAGGACTACCTCCAAAAAGGAAATTTTATTTCACCATTGATATAATTAAATGATAATAACCATAGTATAAGGTCCCCTATATAATGACTACAATTGACTTAGGCAAGTCAAAGGCACAACTTGAGGAGATGCTGGCCAAAGGATTGATTTATCCAAGTGTTGCACCATGGGGTACACCTATAGTATTTTTAAAGGAGGATGGAATCCTCCATATGTATATTGAATACCACATGTTTAACAAGGAAAAAATAAATAAAATGTATATATTACCTTGCATTTATGATATTCTTGATTAAATGTGTGGTGTAATTGTCTTTTCAAAGATTTATCTTCATTTTGAGTACCATCAATTGGGAATTCAAGAGGAATATATTCTAAAAAATATATTTAAGACTCATTATGGGCATTATGATTTCATATTAATTCCTTTTGGACTAATAAATTCCCTTGAAACATTCATGAATCTCATGAACAATGTGTTCAAGGATTACCTTGATCAGTTTGTACTAGTCTTTTTGTATTATATTCTCATATATTCAAGAAGTGAATAAGAGCATGTTGAGCACTTGTGTTTAGTATTATAATGGTTATGGAATCACAAATTCTATGAATTTTTTTTGAAGTGTGATTTATTTCAAATAATAGTGTAATAATTGGGATATATTATCTCTATAGAAGGAGTTTCAAACGATCCAGCTAAGATTAGAGCCAATATAGATTGTCCAACACCCAAAAATGAGTATGAGGTGCATAGTTTCATGGGTTTATTATGGTACTATAAGATTTTTTTACCAAATTTTTTCAAGATAGCTAATCCTATCACCTCTCTTTAGTGGAAATAATAATGTTATATTTGGTCTAATAGGTGTGAAGAATCTTTTCAAGTTCTAAAACAAAAGCTTACTTCAACACTAATGTTGCATATTCTAAATCCTAATGGTCATTTATAGTTATAGTAGATACATTAGGAGATGGTTTAAGAGAAATACTTATGCAAGATTATTCATTTTTTACCTATGAATCAAGGAAATTGAAGCCATATGAGGTAAATTATGATCTAAATGACTTAAAACTGGCTACTATAGTTCATGTTTTACAATTTTGGAGGCATTATTTATTGGGAAAGCCTTTTTAAATTAAAATTGAAAACTTGGGACTCAATTACATATTTATGTAACCTAACTTTACTAATTATTAGAGGTGGTGGTTAGAATTTTCGTTAGTCTATGCTTTCAATATTAACTATATTAAGGGTAAAGAGAATGGATTGGTAGATGGCCTTAGTCATAAATAGTAAATTTTTATTTTGGACACAATAAGAAGTAATCTACGAGTTCAGGTATAAAAAATATCACCTAGAGATGAATTCTATGTAGAAGTTAAGAAAGCATTACCTGAGAATTTTTAGGATCATATATAACATGGTTTTTAGTTAGAGAATAATGGAATTTTAAGGTACAATGGAAAAATATATGTGCCCAATAGGGAAAATTATAGGAATGTTATTCTAAAGGAATTACAAAATTCTCCATATTCAAGACATCTTGGAGTGCCTAATTTTTTAGTAGTATTAAGATAACTATATTTCTAGAATGAAATAAAAAACATGCAATAGATTTTATATCCAGATGCTTGGAATGCGAATGAGTTAAGGATGAACATGTGCATCATGTTGGGATATTGTACCCACATTATATACTAGAATGAAAGTGGCATGTTATTAACATGGATTTTATCCAACGATTGCCTATGTCCAAAAATCTTCATGACATGATCTTGGTAGTTGTTGATAAAATTACCAAGGTAGCTCATTCTATTTTAGGTAATTTAATAGATGATGCTATTAGAGTAGAGGTTTTATTTTCTCCAATATTTATTTATTATGGGTTTTTTTGCCTCACTTGTATTTTTCCTACGTTCATGGATAATCTTACTTAGGTGTACTTTGAGTTACATTTTAATAAGATGAATAATAAGTAACTCCCTTGACTAGTTGTTTTATGTATAGGAGTTAATTTTATATTATTGGATCTAAAATTGTGTTTCTTGGATGAGTTATTCATGTAATACTATTTGTACATCTCTCTTGGTGAACTATTGTTCATATAAAATATGGTTTTTTCTCTTATCTTGTTTATACAATATTCTCGTGTATGTGATTTCAATTGCTTGCATCTATTATGTTGTGTAGTTTATTGACTCATGATTATCATAACCCTATGCATTCACTTAATCTAGAGATCATGGCATCCATTTTGATATGGTATCAGATCCACTCTGGTAATCATGTGTATGGTTATTCAATGTTATTTTTTTAAAATAATTATATTTTCATTTGAAAAATAAGCTTGATATACAATCTATTTGTGGGATTTTTTATCTTTGGTGGAGTCATTTCTTATAGATTTGGTTTATTGGCATCCATTACCATAGTTTTTATTGTTCTATTTTGACTCCATGTTTCATGTGCCTTGATGTATTTTATTGTAAAAGATTTATGTGCCTCCATTTGTCCTCGAATTTGGTTTCTTTGTGTTTAGTATCATCTTGTGTATTTGACTTCAATTTGGTCTTAGTTTATTTTGTGTGTTTAGGAGATTGATTAACTATTTTTATATGCTTAACCCTAGTTATGCATTAATTCTAGGTTTCCCTTGGCTACATAATTTTCACCTATTGTGTCTACTCTCATTGCCTCCAAGTTATAACCATCATTCAATGTATCACATATGCAAAAAATTGCTAGCTTTGCCTAACGGCCTCATCAAAAATGACCTTCAGCTGTAACATGGGTTACAATCTAGCCCATTACAACCCCATAAATTATTCAAGCAATATAAAAGACTCCTAAAGTTTTAAAATGTTTTAAATTTTATTCCAAAACAAACTAAATATATTCAAAGTTTATCATATAGTTTTTTTAAAATATAGCATATGAAATCACCTTATTTAATATCTTGATTTAAATCAAGGTCAAATAAACCACTTTCTTTGAATTCACAAGTAATGCATAAGAGGATTTGTCAAGTTTAACATTTTTAGTGGATAATTTATTATTATTTTTTTAATAAAATAAAATATATTATGGTAAATATTCAAAGATAAATTGTTATTATTTAAAACCTATTCATATTTTCACTTGATCACTTTGTGTACTCATCTTAGACACATTTTTGGCTGAGATTGATGTTGTCACATAGTCTTTTAAATAATGTACTTAATATATTTTCACTAATTGTTATATATTTATTCTCAACTGTACCTAGCATATTTTGAGCATGCATTGTTTAAAACATATAAGGGGGTTCACTAGTTCATAGTTCAGGGGGGTGTACACTATTTCTAAGTCACTTTCTATTATACTTGTAATTTTAGTTATCCAATAATAACTTCAATCAGTATAGTTAATTTATATACAAAATGTATACAAGTTCAATTAACCTTATAACACCATTTAATTATCATGAATGTAAAATTAAAATGCAAATTATTCTTAGGAGCAAAGGTTTGCATCACATAAAAATGGGGTTAGAAACTCAACCAATTACAAATATAAAAAAAGTTAAGTGGTATAATCATAGTGATGAATCCTATGTGTTTATGTGTCTTTTAATCTCTTTTCACATATAACCTACCAAATCACATAATGAAGTGTGGACCATTTGGTAAAATATTTTTAAAAAGAAATATGTGAAGAGAGGTCACAAACTAGAAAATGAACTTATCAACCTAAGTCCTAGAAAATTTGACACCTTTTAGGATTTATTCACTAAGTTCAAGTATTTTAGATTACATTTAAAATAATTTATAATAGAGAATAAATATGACCAACTTATTCTTTATATACTCTTTAAACTATATTTTGATTACTCAGACTTTATCTCTACTTTCCATTCCACTAAAAGTGCTTTAGGATTCACATGCAAAGTGCCCTCTTTATATGATTTCATTGACAACTTGAATAATAAGAAATAAAATCTAATATATATATGGGCACATTTAAATCCTCAAAATCTCAAGCCCTAATCATTAGGAATAATAAACATAAGACTAATGAGGACTAAGAGAATAAGAAAGAAATGATCTCCACCAAAACAACCACTAAACTTCCTCTTAAAATGATAAAAAAATAAATAAAAGGTTAATTATGTCTATTTCAATAAAAATGGGCATCATGAACACAAGTTCATGAAGAAACAAATTGAACACCTATCTCATATTCTATAAAAGAACAACATATGTGTTTCTAAGTCTATCAAGCATAATTCATCAACTCAAGATTCTTATAAGGAAAAAGGAAAATGCAAAGAGAAATAAAAAGGCAATGATCTTGTAGAAGTTACAAATTTAACATTTTCATGGGTTATTTATTTAATTGATTCCTACCACATGGACTCTTCACAAGTTGAATTTTCTTCCTTAGAGCCTTGTATCATGTCTTCTATCACTTTGAGTGTTCACACTTCAATAAATATTGTAGGGTTAGGGCCTATTGAAATGGCTAGAGGAAAATTTTATAATTTTCTAAGCATTCCATCACTTTCAACTAGTTTCCTATTAGTGTACCTAAGCAATCACATCAATAAGGTCATGGGGGTAGAGTTTTCACTAGATTTAATCACAATCAAAGAGTTTCACAATTATTATATAGTGGCAGTGGGTAGGGAATATAACCAAGTTAGGTTATAAAAATTATCACATTTTAAACTTGATTATTCTTAGATTACATAATTGACACATTTAGATGGATTTAGATATTTTTGGCATGAATGGTTTGTCCATATCAACTATGGTTATATAGAACAACTCATAAAAATTGACATGGTCACAAGCTTACCTATCGTCCATGTTTCTAAGGGTATTTATGATATTTTCACCCTTGGAAATCATCCCAAATATAAATTTGATAAATTCAAAGTTTGAAGGGATTCAAAGGAATTGGAGTTAGTACATAGTGATGTATCTAGGCCTTTTCCTAGTCTATATTTAACAAGGGTTAAGTATGTCCTTACATTCATCAATGATTTCTCAAGATACATATGGGTTAAATTCCTTAGGTAGATTCTAAAGTTTTTGATAATTTTAGAGACTTTAAGGTTTTTTCTAAAAAATAATCTTATAAATGCACCAATTTTATTCAAACTGACAATAGGGGTGAGTATGTCAATAATAGCTTTAAGAAGTTTTGCACAACAAAGGGGATTGATTTATAATATATATTTCCTAATATTATTCAATATATCAAAGTTTTAGAATGAAATAATAGGTCCTTGAAAGAGATGGATAACTCTATGATTCACTCTAAATCACCTTCACCACACTATTAGGTTGAAGAAATCAATTAATATTTGTACATTTGGAATAGGGTTCCCCACAAATATTTAAAAGTCATAACTCCTTTTGAAGCCTGGTATAGTAGGAAACCTATGGTTGAACATTTTAGAGTCTTTAGATATCTAGTTATGGACCATATACCTAAGAAAAATTATAAGGATATGGAACCTTAGATTAAGCTTTGTATCTTCATAGGTTATCTAGATGGTATCAATGGGTACCAATTTCTTCATCTCACCACACATGATATATTCATCAAAACAAGTGTTCACTTTTAGGAGAGTCCCATAGACTCAATAGTTGACACTTATCCCACTTAATTAAAATAATTTTGATTCAATTAAAATGATTCATATTAGTCTAAGCATATTCTAAAGGTTGAGGACACTTATTCTAGTTTTGATAGTGAGTGTAGTGTTGGAAACTCATCTTCATCCACATATAGCCACACATTAGAGGTTAATATTTCTCTACCTAACTCATCCACTTCTATTCCTCTTTGGGATAGGTAGACACTACAAAGCCTAGGTACATGGGTTGGGTATCCTTTAGATGATAGGTGAACATGTGTAAATTTATGGAGTGGGCCACATGATTTTTATACTTCTACCTCGTATCCATAAAATTTTTGAGAGGCATCAAGAATTATTATGTGTGATTATACCATGCATGAGGAGTATAACTAATTAATAAGGAATTAGGTTTGGGATTTGAAACTTATTCATAAGTGAAGACATATAGTTTGATGTAGATAGATATATCAGATTAAGTATGCAGTAGATGGGTTTATTGATAAGTTCAAGGAATATTTAGTCACTAAGGGTATGTCATAGGTGCTTGGAATTTAATACACTAATACCTTTACACTAGTCACCATAATGAATTTCATCATAATGATACTTGATATATACATAACCAATAATTTGGATGTTGATCATATAGATGTGAAGAGTGTATTTATTCATAGTGATATTGAGGAGGAGATTTACATGGAGTAGCCTCTAGGATTTATTGAGAATTCTTCCTTTGTTTTAAAAATATATAAATCCATCTATGGCCTAAAATAGGCCCCTCGATCTTGGTATGCTAATATGGATTCTTTTCTTATTTTATTAGGATTCACTAGATGCTATTCATATCCAAATGTCTATCTCTTATAGGAAGATGATTTGCTCTTGATTTTGGATCTTTATATTGATGGTATTTTTATCACTAGTAGCTCTTATTCATCAATTTCAATGGCAAAAAGGGATAATGAGGACATATTTTACATGAAAAACCTGGTATTTTTATAATACTTCCTTGGGATTCATATTTCTCACTCTAATTCAGAGATTATTTTTGCACAACCTAAGTATGATCTTGATCTATTTTCTAGGCTTTAGATGGTTGATTATAAGCCAACTATAAATCCCTTTCTACCTAGAGTCAATATTGAGGTAGATTGTACTTCAGATTTGGTTGATGATACCTTTAATTGACAACTTGTGGGCATCCTTACCTACATGACACATATGAGCCCTGACATATATGAAGTGGGTCTAGTCTCCAAATTTATGTAGGACCCCATGAGCTACATTGGAAAGCATATAATAACTATAGAGTTGGAAGTAG